>CM069906.1:131110941-131796178 GCA_036172215.1 Camellia granthamiana | reverse complement strand
CTATGTGAGTGTGGTTGAGGCCCTCTCATGTTGGCGTAAGCCCAATTTGCATTTTCATGCTTCTTTATCATTGCCTCGGTTTACGTGCCCGTGTGCACGCATTTCGAGGCAGCCTCGTTTTATCCGACGGCAGCCTATATGAGTGCGGCTGAGGCTCTCTCATGTTGGCATAAGCCCATCACTGCATTTTGTATGCCATTTTGTGCATTCCTCGATTTGCGTGTCCGCGGGCACGCGTTTCGAGACAGCTTTGTTTTTACCCGACGGCCTCCTATGTGAGTGAGCTGAGGCTCTCCCATGTTGGTGTGAGCCCATCGCGGTATTCCGTGTGCCATTTCATCTTTCATCATCGCCTCGGTTTGCGCGCCTGTGGGCACGCGTTTCGAGGCACTTCGGTTTTTATCCGATTTTCATCTTTCATCATCGCCTCGGTTTGCGCGCCTGTGGGCACGCGTTTCGAGGCACTTTGGTTTTATCTGATTTTCCATTTTATTATCGCCTCGGTTTGCGCGCCTGTGGGCACGCGTTTCGAGGCATTTCGGTTTTATCCGATTTTCATCTTTCATCATCGCCTCGGTTTGCGCGCCTGTGGGCACGCGTTTCGAGGCACTTCGGTTTTATCAAATTTTCATCTTTCATCATCGCCTCGGTTTGCGCGCCTGTGGGCACGCGTTTCGAGGCACTTCAGTTTTATCTGATTTTCTATTTTATCATCGCCTCGGTTTGCGCGCCCGTGGGCACGCATTTCGAGGCACTCTATTTTATCCGATTTACATTGTATTATTGCCTCGGTTTGCGTGCCAGTGGGCACGCATTTCGAGGCACCTCATTCTTTTCATTCCGGCATCCTATGTAAGTGTGGCTGAGGCCCTCTTCATGTTGGTGTAAGCCCATCATTACATTTCGCATGTCGTTCCGCATCGCCTCGGTTTGCGTGCCCGTGGGCATGCATTTCGAGACATCTCATTTTCATAGCATTGCGCATACTAGGCTGTATCTTAGTTGCATTTCATGCATATCATGCATATCGCACGGGAAACGAGGTACATTCCGTACTCCGATTCCTCCGCATTCATCCCAATATTGAGTTGTGCAAATCGGCTCCTCGGCCATCATGCATCGATATGCGTGATTGGTGGCACGAGGATCGAGGCATGCATATATTTGTGAAATACACTGCTGTGCCCTTTTCCTGCTCTCTGTTGCAGCAAAATTCAGAGTTTAGCAACTTTCGGAGTCAGACGCGCATTTCGAGAAATATTGCCAACAGAGGCTAATCGGGGCATCCCAGTGGATTTCCGCCGGAGGCAGTCCAACATACAACATACATCAGAAGCAAAGCAGTCCCTGGCTTGCACGCCAGTTTTACCGTTTTCTTATTTAATTTGTTAATTAATTAGAAATCTGTACTATTCTTTTATTTGGGACTGTATTATTTATTCGGACCCTCCGCGCGAGGGCATAACTGTAATAAGGGTGTGTGAGTGTGATGTATGTCTTCCAACCCCACGTCTTTCTCCCTTTTATTTATCCGCTTACAATGGTTAGATATAGGGCATATTTCAATTAGCATACAGTATGACGGCATGTCTGCATCATTCATCTGTTTTGCACGCACCGGGCTCGGCGCATCATACAAACTGCATCTGTATTTCAATTCCAAGTTGAGTACTTGATAGCTGTTGCATTCCATATGCCACGTTTAGAATAGCCGAGCCTGCTATAGTTTGCATCTTTGCATGAGTTGCATTAGGCATTTTAGCATATTTAGGATTCATGCATGATTTCTAATCAGCTTTCTGTTTTGGCTTGGAGTACTCGGTGAGTTTTATGCTTTAGCATCCTTGCATGCGTGTGAGTGTTGCCATGATAGCATGCTTGCCATGAGGCTATTTGCTTATGTGATATAACTGCCTGAATGCCTGTGGGTGGAGGTTGAGTTATTTGAATTGGAATAATTCATCGACTGTTTGTTTTAAGCCCACTAGATAGTGGCAACATCACTGTTTTCTAAGCCCACCCGAGGGTGGCAAATCTGCATTTTAGCCTACCTGCGGGTAGCACCATCAAACCATTTTCAAACAAACAAACATGAAATGTTTTGTTCCAATTCAGACGATTCAGTCTATACTTATTTGCTGCGAGCATCACATAGTAATCTAGGCTAATAACCGGAATAAGAACTCACAATGTTTTCAAAAACAGATATCATGGTTAGTAGAGGCCGGTCTTTGACCGGGCGAGCGGGGGTGCTCACGATGTGACCTTCCCCAATCGTACGCAAGTTCCCGAGCCGAGGCAACTTTGGTGATGACGGACACGTGGCCTTTTGGCATTTTAAAAATTTCCCGAGCCGAGGCAAGTTCCCGAGCCGAGGCAACTTTGGTCAGGGTTTCCTAAATTTCCCATTTTAAAAATATTTAGGTGGCGACTCTGTTATCTGGCAAAGCAGTCCATGTTTGGCACTTCTTTCAAAAAAATCTGTTTTTCTTCAAAACGATTTGCCAGAGTTGGACTCTTTGGTTCAGATTTAGAACCGCAACAAAATCGAGTCCGAACTGTAGCGAGGTCCCCCGCGGGCTTGTTACAAAAGGGCAAGGGCAGCCTCTGAGAGGGAGACCCTTCAAAAAGAGCTGGACGAAGTGAAGGCGAGGGCGGCCTCGGAAAGGGCAGCCTACCCTGATCTGTGTGTCGCAGCGGTTGCACAATTCAAAGGGTCTCCTGAATTTCAGGTGGCGGTAGACGCCGCAGTGGCTGCCAGCTTGGCTGGGATGGGGTCGGGGGTTGCTGGGTCATCAGGGACAGGTGCTGGGGGGAGGACAGAGTCTGAAATCATCAACAGTTTCCAGCAATCTGACTACTACAAGCACGAAATGGCTGAGTACTGGGACAGCGGTTGGAAGATGTTCAAACGCAGGGCTGAGGAGCTGTTTCCAGACTTGGACCTGAGTAGTGTGGTGATTGGAGAAGATGACGTAGCCCAGACCCCACTGGACGAAGGGATTGAAGAAGCTGACCTCATTTCGAGCGAAGAGGAGGAGTGATGTGCATGATGAGTAGGCTTGGGAGTTTTGGTTCATGGTTTTGTTTTGTTTTGTTTGTTTTTTTTTTTTTTTGAAGAGATGTAAGTAACTTGTACACACATTTTTGAATGAATAAAATGGCACTTATGGTTCTAATTGATGATTTCAGTATATTTCCCCTTGTATTGGTTTGGTCTTGGTGTGTTTTTCTTGTGATGATTTTGTACACTGATGTTTTCAGCAAATGTTTGTGTGAGGTAGTAGAGCAAGGTGAAACTAAAGTTATGCCAAAATCCAGGTCAGAATAGGATAAGGAATTTTCTTACTACAGAGTGAAATAGCATAATTGTTTAAGTGTGGAGGGAAGCTAGAACGTAATGTTTCAATTGAACGAGCATGGAAGTAGACTGAGGTGTAATGTTGAAGATGTGATTTGCAAATGAAAGATGGGGGAACATCTGTAAAATATGACTAAGTGTCAAATTATCTTGTAAAAGTAAACTGAAATGTAATGTTGGAGATGTGATTGCCAAATGAAAGATGGGGGAACATCTGTAAAATATGACTAAGTGTCAAATTATCTTGTAAAAGTAAACTGAAATGTAATTTTGAAGATGTGATTGCCAAATGAAAGATGGGAGAACATCTGTAAAATATGACTAAGTGTCGGATTATTTTGCAATTGTGTTTAAGCGTCCGATTATGACTGAGCGTGTTGTTTTATGAGCTTTCATTCATAGGTCTGACTGGGGGTTGTGGAAATGCTCAGGTTTGGCTGAGGCTTTTGAAAGTGCGCGGTCTGGCCGAGGCTTTTGAAGGTGTTCGGTCTGGCCGAGGCTTTTGAAGTGCTCAGGTCGGACTGAGGCTTTTGAAAGTGCTCGGTCTGGCCGAGGCTTTTGAAGGTGCTCGGTCTGATCGAGGTTTTTGAAGTGCTCAGGTCAGACTGAGGCTTTTGAAAGTGCTCGGTCTGGCCGAGGCTTTTGAAAGTGCTCGGTCTGCCCGAGGCTTTTGAAGTGCTCAGGTCGGACTGAGGCTTTTGAAAGTGCTCGGTCTGGCCGAGGCTTTTGAAAGTGCTCGGTCTGCCCGAGGCTTTTGAAGGTGCTCGGTCTGGCCGAGGCTTTTGAAGGTGCTCGGTCTGATCGAGGCTTTTGAAGTGCTCAGGTCGGACTGAGGCTTTTGAAAGTGCTCGGTCTGGCCGAGGCTTTTGAAGTGCTCAGGTCGGACTGAGGCTTTTGAAAGTGCTCGGTCTGGCCGAGGCTTTTGAAGGTGCTCGGTCTGGCTGAGGCTTTTGAAGGTGCTCGGTCTGATCGAGGCTTTTGAAGTGCTCAGGTCGGACTGAGGCTTTTGAAAGTGCTCGGTCTGGCCGAGGCTTTTGAAGGTGCTCGGTCTGGCCGAGGCTTTTGAAGGTGCTCGGTCTGATCGAGGCTTTTGAAGTGCTCAGGTCGGACTAAGGCTTTTGAAAGTGCTCGGTCTGGCCGAGGCTTTTGAAAGTGCTCGGTCTGCCCGAGGCTTTTGAAGGTGCTCAGTCTGGCCGAGGCTTTTGAAGGTGCTCGGTCTGATCGAGGCTTTTTAAGTGGCTGAGATCGGACTGAGGCTTTTGAAAGTGCTCGGTCTGGCCGAGACTTTTGAAGGTGCTCGGTCTGGCCGAGGCTTTTGAAGTGCTCAGGTCAGACTGAGGCTTTTGAAAGTGCTCGGTCTGCAAATAAAAGTTTCATGGAAGCTACATTCAGACAGCTGGATTATAGAAAGTGGGAACTCCAGTCGATATTTGTATTATGTATTGAAAGAGGAAAATACAACAATTTTAACAATACAAAAGCAAGGATTCATTGATAGTAACGCTTCAGATGTTCAGCATTCCAGGGATGAGGGAGGTCGCGGCCGTCCATGTCTTGAAGTCGATAGGTGCCTGGTCGTGGTCGGGCTTTCACCACGTAGGGCCCCTCCCACTTGGCTGCTAATTTGCCTTCGGTCGGATTCTTGGTGGCAAGAGTTGCTTCTCTCAAGACAAGGTCCCCTACTGAAAACTCCCGTGGTCGGACCTTGCGGTTGTAATGTGTTCTCATTTTCTGCTGGTACGAGGCCAATCTGACAGCAGCAGTCTCTCTGAGTTCTTCGATGAGGTCCAGGTCCGCCCGACGGAGCTCTTCAGTCAACGCTGGGTCCGGGTGTAAGACTTTGGGGGTTGGTAGACCAACTTCTACTGGGATAACCGCCTCAGCGCCGTATGTTAGGCGAAAAGGGGTTTCCCCGGTAGGAGTCCGAGCAGTAGTCCGATAGGCCCAGAGCACGTTTGGTAGTTCCTCTGCCCAAAGTCCCTTGGCAGCTTCCAACTTAGTTTTGATGATCTTCAGGAGTGAGCGGTTGGTGACTTCGACCTGGCCATTGGCTTGCGGATGTCCCGGGGAAGAGAAGCATGGTTGAATTTGGAGATCCGCACAAAATTTCTGGTATCTAGCGTTGTCGAACTGTTTGCCGTTGTCGGAGACGATGGCCTGAGGGATGCCAAATCTGCAGACAATCGATTGCCAGATAAACTTGGTGGTGTTCCGCTCGGTGATTGTGGCGAGAGGTTCTGCCTCGACCCACTTGGTGAAGTAATCAATGGCAACAATTGCGAACTTGGTCTGGCCACGACCAGTGGGGAGTGGACCAACCAGGTCGATACCCCATTTGGCGAACGGGTAAGGGCTGCAGAGGGTGATCAGCTCGCTAGGAGGAGCATGGGGGATGTTGGCGAAGCGCTGACACTTATCGCATTTCAGCACGAAATCAGAGGCATCTTTGTTGAGGGTCGGCCAGAAGTAGCCTGTACGGAGTACTTTGTGTGCGAGAGACCTGCCTCCCGAATGATTGCCACAGATTCCCTCATGGATCTCTCGCATTACATAGGTTGCTTGGGCGGGGCTGAGACATCGCAGGTACGGTCGTGAGAAGCCGCGCTTGTAAAGGAGGCCGTCGATCAGAATGTAGTTAGCCGACCGAGCTCTGACTTTGGCAGCTTGCTGTTGGTCATCTGGGAGCTCTCCGGTGGTCAGGAAAAAGAAGATGTCGGAGGCCCAAGGGATGGGTTCCGACTGGAGGAATTGCACTTCTTGCAGGTCGGGTGAGATGGCCGGGTAAGTCAGGTATTCGAGGCGAACTCCATGGCTGAGGTCGGATTGGTCGGCGGAGGCCAGCTGGGCCATCTCATCTGCTTTGGAGTTTTCCGCCTTGGGTATGTGTCTGATTTGGAAAGTGTTGAAGAGACGAACAAGGGTGAGTGCCATGTCCCTGTAAGTTCGCATTGTGGTACCCTTGGCATCGAATTCACCCGTGATCTGGCCGACGATGAGTTGGGAGTCACTGAATACACGGATGTGGCTGACACCAATGTCTGTGGCTAGACGAAGTCCTGCTATCAATGCTTCGTATTCGGCCTCGTTGTTGCTGGCCGCAAACAAGAGGCGGAGGGCACATTTGAAGTAACCCCCTTCGGGGGATGTGAGGATGAGACCGGCCCCGCTTCCTTCCCTGCGGGACGAGCCGTCAACATTGAGTGTCCAACAATGAGGATCTTCAGGCTCTGGCAGAGTTGGTGGGGGTGGAGGGTTAGTGTTTGGGGTTGGATTGGTGAATTCCAAGATGAAGTCGGCTACGGCTTGCCCCTTGATTGCTGTCCGGGGGTGATAGGAGATGTCGAACTGGCTTAGTTCTACTGACCATTGCATGAGTCTTCCTGAGAGCTCCGGTTGCTGCATGACCTTCTTCAGGGGCTGGTCGGTGAGAACCACTATGGAATGGGCTTGGAAGTAGGGGCGGAGTCGTCTGGAGGCGGTGACCAAGGCCAGAGACAGCTTTTCTAATAGGGGGTAGTTCTGCTCCGCTCCCCGGAGAGCCCGGCTGATGTAGTAGACCGGCCGTTGGACTGAGCCGTCCTCTCTGATGAGTGCTGCACTGATTGTGGTGCTTGATACTGCTAAGTAGAGAAAAAGGGGCTCGCCGGTAATTGCCTGTGAGAGGAGAGGAGGATTGGCCATGCACTGTTTTAACTGTTGAAAGGCTTCTTCTGATTCAGTTGTCCATTCAAAAGTCTGCCGCAGGACTTTGAAAAATGGTAGGCACTTATCCGTCGCGCGGGAGATGAAACGGTTGAGGGCTGCCACTCTGCCGGTGAGCCTTTGGACCTCTTTAACGGTTTTGGGTGACTGCATCTCAATCAAGGCCTTGATCTTCTCTGGGTTGGCCTCGATGCCGCGCTGACTGACCATGAAACCCAGGAATTTGCCAGATCCTACGCCAAAGGCGCACTTCTCTGGGTTGAGCTTCATCTGATATTTGCGAAGGGTGGCAAAAGTCTCTCGTAGGTCGGCGAGGTGGTCAGTGGAGAGTTTGCTCTTGACCAGCATGTCATCCACATACACTTCCATGTTCCGTCCGATCTGATGGTGGAAGACTGTATTGACTAAACATTGGTAGGTGGCCCCCGCATTCTTTAGTCCGAACGGCATGACACGGTAGTGGTAGGTGCCCCGGTCAGTGATGAAAGATGTGTGTTCCTGGTCAGATGAGTGCATCACGATTTGGTTGTACCCTGAAAAAGCATCCATGAAGCTGAGCATTTGATGACCGGCCGTGGCGTCGACCAGTAGATCAATGCGGGGGAGAGGATAGCTATCTTTGGGACAAGCTCGGTTCAAGTCGGAGTAATCGACGCAGAGACGCCACTTGCCATTGTTCTTGCGGACCAGGACCACGTTGGACAGCCACTTAGGATAATCCACATTTCGGATAAACTGGGCCTCGAGAAGTTTGTCAACTTCTGCAGCTATGAGATTGTTGCGCTCTGGATGGAAAATACGCTGCCTTTGTCGGTAAGGTCGGAAATGAGGCTCGATACTTAGGCGGTGGGTGATGAAAGAGGGGTCGATGCCTGGCATGTCTGCATGAGTCCAAGCGAAGACGTCTCTGTGTTCGGTCAGGAGAGCGGTGAGGTCGGCCTTTGCTTGGGGGGGTAGTTGGCTGCCGATTTTAGCGGTTTTGAGTGGGTTGGTGGGATCGATGTTAACTTCGACGAGTTCCTCCACAGGTTCGCCTCTGATCAGCTCGTCCTCATCTCGGACGTCAAGTCCTTCAATGATCATTGCTTCCTTCAGTCTGATCTCTTTAAGTGAGGCCACATAACATTCTCTAGCGACGGTTTGTTCCCCTCTCACCGTTCCGACCCCGAAATCGGTAGGGAACTTGAGGGCAAGGTGGTAGGTGGATGTGATGGCTTGGAAGGCATTGAGGGCGGTGCGGCCGAGGATGATGTTGTAAGCAGAGGGGCAGTCAACAACAAGGAAAGTAAGCAACTTCGTGGTCTGCCGTGGGTATTCTCCAATGGTGATGGGGAGATCAATGGAGCCGACAGAGGTCACCCGGTCGCCGGTGAAACCGACCAGGGGAGTTTGGAGTGAGGACAGGCTTTCTTCCCCGATCTTCAGTTGGCGGAAGCAGTTGAGAAAAATGATGTCCGACGAGCTGCCGTTGTCAATGAGGACTCGTCTGACCTTATAGTTGGAGAGGACGGTGGAGATGACAAGGGGATCATCGTGAGGATAACGGATGCCTGCACAGTCGGCGTCCGTGAAGGTAATGGGCTCTGTCCACTGTTTGGGTTGCTTGGGGGGTCGGTCGACCATGGCAACTGTCTTGTCTGAGCCCTGTCGTATCTTTCTAAGCTCTGCCCTCTAAGCTGAGCGAGATGGTCCGCCACAAGCAAGACCACCTGAAATAACTCTGATTTCACCAACTGGCGGGGGCGGATTGCCTTGGGGCCGAGGTTGTTGGTGGGGTCGATCATGTCCCTGGTCTGGTTGAGCTGGTCGCCGTGGAAGGGTATGCCTGTGATTGTCTCTGCGGGGCTCGATCCTTTGCCTTTGCTGAGGGCGGGTATCTGTGAAACGGCTCAGGCGCCCCTGGCGAATGAGGGTCTCCACCTAGTCTTTGAGGCTGATGCAGTCGTCGGTGTTATGGCCATGATCCTGGTGGAAACGGCAATATTTGGACTGGTCTTTACGGTTGGAAGGGTTCCGCGGAGGAAGAGGCCACTTGAGGGGGTAGTCCCGTTGGATCTGGTTAAGAACTTGTTCCATGGGAGTATTGAGGGGGGTATATTGCTCGAACCGACCGGGGGGTCTGGTTGGGGCTGACCGGTCGGCGCGAGGGGGTCGGTCGGCATAGCGGGGTGCTTGGTTATGATGCCGGGCGTTACTGGGTTCTTGGTCTTTCCTCTTTTCTCTGGGGGCCAAATATTTAGTCGTGGAGTCCTGCCGAGCGGCTAGAGAATCCTCGGCGTTCATGTACTTTTGGGCTTTGGAGAGCAAGGCTGCCATGGATGTCGGGGGGTTCTTGGAGAGGGAGAAAAGGAAATCGGATGACCGCAGACCAGCCATGAAGGCCGTGAGGATGACTTTATCGTCATTTTCAGCAACTTGTAAGGCTTCGGTGTTGAAGCGAGTGACAAAGCTGCGCAGTGACTCCCCCTCGGTCTGACGGATGTTGAGGAGTTGGGTCGCCGGACGTCGCTGGCGTTGGGCCCCAATGAAGTGGCTCAGGAAGGAGTCACTGAGGTGTTGGAATGTGGAGACCGAGTCCGGTGGCAACTGGCTGAACCATAGCCGAGCCGACCCCTTCAGTGTCACGGGAAAGGCTCGGCACATGATTTCGTCAGGGAAAGCATGGAGGATCATGAGGGTACGGTAGGTCTCCAGGTGGTCGACGGGGTCGGTTGTTCCGTCGAAGGGGTCGATGGTAGGCATTTTGAACTTGGGGGGTAAGGGTTTGTCTCGGATGGAGGCGACAAAAGGGGAGTTTGCTGTAGTAGAGGGCTTATGTTGGATATTCTGCATGACCCCTTGGAGTTGGAGTTTCATGGCTCGGAGTTCGACGTCCCAAAGGGGAGTGTTGTCACCTCCAGAGGGAGATAGATGTTAGACGCTGCTAGCTTCTCCCTCGGGAGCTGGGGCTATGACTGATGGACGCGGGGGTGGAGGAGGAGGATGTATATGCGGGTGAGGAGGTTGCAAGCCCCCCGAGTTAGGAGGATCGGGTTGTGGGACAGTATGGCCTGGAACTTGTTCTGGATGGGGCGGAATATCTGGAGGAGGTGGAGGAATAGGAAGGTTCCGTTGGAGCAGAGCGTTGATTAAGGCCTGGTTTTGTTCGGCCATACGGTTAATGCTATTGGTGAGCTCGATGAAGTACTGTGGTGGGTTGTTCGGGTTGGGAGGGTCGGTCTGGTGATCGACAGTGTTATGGTGGGAAGCCATGGATCTGGTCGTTACCATACACGTGACGGACGAAGTAAAAAGGGTTGCTAGGAAAGGGTCTCCGGCGGCAATGAACACAACTGGCGCACGGACAAAAACCGGATTCCCACAGACGGCGCCAACTGATGATGCAGTGAGTCTTCGTGAGTGGGTTGGACCGATCCGAGCTCCTCAAGCCCGCTGGGTAACCTGCAAGCAAGTTCAATCGGGGAACGGGGTAGTCCCCCGGCGAACCCTCCGGCGTGTGAATTAGTAAGGGTGATAGACAATACGTAGGAAGAGTCAGGGAGATAGAAAAACTTAACCTTCTTCTTGTCTTCGAGCTTTGCTTATATCCTTTTGTAATCATTTCGTTGTCTCAGCCGTTTTGACCTTTTTTCTGAAAGCTTGCGCCGTGGTTCGTCTTGTTCAGGGTGAGGGGGCGCCATTCCGGCTGAGGGGTGTTGTCGCAATAAATGCTGTGATGGGTTGCATTAATGGTGATGTGCTGTGGCAATAACTTTGCAGATCTTTGTCTGCTGACATGGCCTGTTCTGCACCCGCCACGTGTCCGAGCATCATTGGCCTTCCCTGCTCAGTTGGCCTCCAGCTGTGCTGGGTTTCACTGACCGGGTTGTGCCACGGGGGTTGGATGGTGGGCTTGGGTTTACGCATGGTGGGCCGTGGTCCTTGTGGGCCTATCCCTGTCAGGGCTCATGTACGATTTGTTATACACAAAAGCATCCATAACATTTACCAAGAGAGGGTGCATTTTTCGCTCTATCAGCTTCATGTGTACGGTGTCTGTGTTGGTAGGACTCTTCCGGCTTATCGCCATGGAAGCGAAGTGGAACAAGCAGCACTACTCCATGGTTGATATTGTCATCACAGGGGTATTATTGGTCGGAGCTCTAGCTTTGGAGATTTATGCAGTCATTTTGTTATTATTCTCTGATTGGGCGATGCTTTGGCTAATTAAGTGTGGCAGAGGCAAATGGGCAATCTGATTGTTGCAGAAATTTCCTTGGTTTTTTGAAAAGAAGAAGTGATCTAAAAAGATGGGGCAAATCGATCTATTGGAAGAGGAAGACAAGCGTCCAAAATGGCGTAGGATACTTGTGAGGTTTGGGAGGTTTGGGATTCAATACGAGTTCAATAGGTACATGCATAGTATCCCTCGGACGCTACATCCTAAGATTATGCAATTTATTACAGACAACTTAATTGACCTTGGGGGGCTTAAGCGGTTCCTTGGCTCTACAGCTTTTCATGACCAAATTCTTATTATGCACACCATAACAAATCTGTGCTACCGTGATGATGATACTAGTAAGTCAAAGTCAGATTTAGAGTCGGTTGCATGCACTTCCCAAAATAGTGCTAACTCATGTGGACATGATGATGACAAGGAAACATGCAAAACTCTATCACATTACATGATGTATCTACTCCTCACCTGCCGTTTGTTGTTGTATCAAATAGGCAGTTGGAAGAATTCATAGACCATGGCGGTTTTCTTTTCAGGTATATTACGGATGTTATCACTACAAGAAATTATGATTTGAGACCAAACAAAATTAGGAACAATATTACTTTTTAGGGATAAAATATTTTTATTATAAAAAGTGTTATTATTTTATTTTTAGCGATAAAATTAGACATTTAGTGATGAATTATTAACCTTTTGAAACCAAAAGTTTTGTCTCAAAAAATAAATCTTTGAGAACAAATTATTGTGCCCCTAAAAGTGTATTTATTAGTGATATTTTTAAAATTTTGTTTCTAAAAGTTCATTTTTTACTTTTCGGGATAACTTTTTACAATTATCCTCGCTACAATTGAAATTAGTCCCTAAATATTTTTTGTAACAAAATTTATACTTTTAAAAATAAAAATAAAAATTAATTTTTAAAACTTAAAAGAATAAAAAGCGGAGAACGTGAAGGACGCAAATTGTCTCCCTAGGATATGACAGAAATTTGTTTTAGTATCACAGTAGCTACTTCTCGTGCAGTAGCTGAAGAAGAAGACGGATAAAAAAAAAAATACGAGGACGCAAAGATGCGATAGATTTTTTCTTAGAAGATGTGATTATTGAACTCGACGATGGTAATAGGGAGGTGAAATGGGAAAAATTGAAAATGGTGTGGCTGGGGATGTTATGCTACGCTGCAATTAGTGGTCCAAAAAATTACCATCTTCAAAAGCTTAGAGAAGGAGGCGAGCTCGTCAATTTGGTTTGGTTCCTTATACCGCAGTCTCGTATATTGTATGACGTCAGCACCTTCACTCTAAACGACTTCTTCAAAAAGTGTTTTCAATCAATGCCGTATGTCGGAAGGGAGAGGCCACTATACAACGAAGGCTCTTAAAAAAAAAAAAAAAAAAAAAAAAAAAAAAAAAAAAAAAAAAAGAAGTTTATTTGCATTGGTAATATTTTATTTTGTATATTTTGGTTGTTTTATAAAATTAAAAGATCCCATTAAATGAAAAAAAAAAAAAAAATGTTCAATACAATAGTAATATTATGTTATTGGTATCATCATCCAATAATATCCTATCATTTACCTTCTCATGTATATATGGCAATATAGTTATATTTCGAGATTACTCGTCTTTGGTGAATTTTTTAAACATTTTAAGCAGATTTTTTTTTCTTTCTTTTTAGATTCTCTTAATTTAAATACACTTAAAAAGTAAAATATTTGTGAATTTTTTTATCAAAAAAAATTGACTAAATATAAAAAAAATTAAAGAACTTAGTACATTTTTCACAAAAAAAAATTATTTTTAGGTGCATCTAAGAAAATTACTAAAATATATATATATATATATATATGTAATTCACTAAGAACCAAAAAAAAAAAAAACTACTTTTAAAAATTTAGAACCAAACACAATAAATGTTATTTAGTTTAAAAGTTGTTTTTTGTTTTTAAAATTTGTAAAACTTAAATTTATAAAGTGATCCCCATTGTTGAAGTCGCCACTCTTATCTAATCCCTTGTATTAGTAATTTGTAGAGGTAGTAAATGGGCGGGTTAAAACAGGTTAGGTAATAAAATAAATCAACCCAACCCACCCATTTATAGGTTTTGTTTAAACTGGTTGGGTTAAATTGAGTGCGAATTAGACAAAATAACTTGACTAACCCGTTTACTTTAATGAACTTATTTTGTAATATATTCAAATTTTAAAAATAATAAAAAATGGTGCCAAACAAAAAATGTCATAAATAGTTTTTAGAAAATTACATACACATGTATATAGTCCTATATTAAAAATAAAAAATAAATTTGAACCTAAACACATATATAACAATATATATATATATATATATATCTATATATATGTGTGTTTCCATATGTATAGATTAGCGGGTGACACACGCATTTGCATATACAATTCGAATAAGTAAGAATAAAAACAAATAATAAAGAAATTAATATGCTAATATGTATATGTTGCCCAAGTGATGTGAGATTTCTTAATGAAATCAAAGGTCTTCAATTCAAACCTCTTTCAACACTTTATGTAATTTTTGTTTTTAGGATAAAAAAATATGTCACGTGGCATGAGAAAAAGGCTTGGACACCAAATCTAGCCTTCATTTAATAATAGTATAAATAGATAGATGTGTATATCTTCTATATTTCTATTTATACTATTATTAAAAGTGAACAATTCACTTGATTTTATGAACCTCTTCTCTCTTTTTGCCAAGTGACCTTTTCTTCTTGCGCCAAATGTCAATTTCTCTATTCAAAAGAAAAAAAAAAAAAAGATCATAGTTACACAAGGGGGCATAAGACCTCAACCAATGATCATTGATTGATATAATAAAAAAACACTTTTCACCACTTAAACAACATAGAAAATATATTTTAAATTTAAAATTAAAATTTATATTTTAAACACATCTATCAAGTGGGCTTAGATTCCGTGTATATATAGATGCATGCAAATAGAGCTAGAAGTAGTTGAAAAAAAACAATTCAAAAATCGAAGTTAGAGGGAGAGATAAATATTGTTCAAAGAATTTTGTTGCTAATCACATTTTATCCAAATAATCAAAAGCAAACTAGATAAAAAATATTAAAAATAAATAAATAAAAAGTTAGAGAGAGATGCAGTAGGTTGTAGATAATTTGTTTTGTATGGCTACTGTTTCATACCATCTAAAAAACTTGTACTCATTCATTATTCATACTATTCGATACAGGTTTCTCTTCTCTCTCTTTCTAATATCATAATAGGGTCTAAACCCATAAAATTATAGGCAGATTGGCGGGTTCAGGTCAACCTATAGGCAGATTGGCGGGTTAGGGTCAATCTTACCTGCTCTAGAAAATTTGTAAAAGGAGTTCGAATGTGTTTAGCTTTCATTTCCTTACAAAACTTGATATATTTGATTTTTCTTATCTTTCATATTTTGCAAATATTTTTAAAATCCTAAAAATTTATAAATGGACAATTATTGTCGTGGTTCTACCTATCTTTCAACATTTTCCTTCCTCTTTCAGAAGTGAAATTTGTCATGTGTGTTTTCATTCTTTATGCTCACCAACTTGTGAGTCGACCGAAAATAAATAGAAAATTTCAATGAATGTTTTGTGATAAAATAGCTCTGGCCAAAATTAACTCATTAATCTATAAAGTTCACTCGCAGAAAGCAGTCTACAAATAAGGTGTGGTTTGGCAAAATTTATAGATTATTATTTTTTTTGTTACAAGAAACAATAAGGGCATGTTTGATTAGATGGATTAGAATATGAGATTGAGATTATTAATCCGTGGGCCCAATTATCCTATATTTGTTTTAACATTTTGGTTTAGAATTATTAATCTAATGGATAATTAATCTAACAAATTTGTAGGATTATTAGTAATGGGGTAGGGGTGGGATTATTAATCCAATGGATAATTTATTCTATTAATCCAATTGGATAGTGAATACCATACTAATTTTGATAGGATTATTAATACCTCACTATTAGTCTTGTGAATCAAACATGGCCTAAGTATGTTTATATTTATTTTCAATAAAAATGAAAACAAAAAGTATGTTTGATATATAAGTATTTAATAATTTTATTTTGAAAACAAGTGAAAATATAGACTATGAGACGTGATTGTCGACGGTTAGAAATGGTGGCCAAAGGCGGTTGTTGGCAATGATAGGTAAAGGCTAGAGGTGATTATTGAACATAAGAAGTGGTTGGAAATGATGACCAGTTAGCCGCCTGGAGTCGTAATTGAAAGTGGTTTTCAATAAAAAGTGATGACCAAAGATCGTTATGGCCAGTAAGAGATAGTTTGTAGTGATGGTAGGTAATTAGTGGTTGAGGGATATGGTTGGCCGCCCTACTACAAAATTATAAATATATCACGAATTTTAAGTGTAATGTATGTTATTTAATCAAGAATTTTTTATTGAGGGTCATTTTTTATCAAACTTTTTGACTGTCATTAAAAGATAATTCCATCACGTGTTTTAACCGTGATAATAAGCATTTAAATCACAGATTTTAAGTGTGACTAATAATCAATAAAACCTAAGATTAAACTTAAATAATCCATGATTAATAATGAGATAAGATCACAGTTATATATATTTCTCGTCACGGTTAGTGTGTATAATAAAAAAAAAGGTTCAACCATAAAATGTGACTATCAATTACAGTGTATAAATAGTGATTAAAATCTGAACAGAATTAATATCTAAAATATAATCAATATTATTTGTACAAAAATTTCCCTTAAATCACAACATTGACCACATATGAATAGCTAATTACCTCGTATATTTCATAAACGAAACTCAAATGTTGGAAAAATATATACAATGAAAATTAAGTAATAAAAGGTTTTTTTACCATGATTACACAGTAAAAATCTTTTTAGAAAAATAAAAAATAAAAATAAAAATAAAAAACTTAAGAAAAACTCAAAATTCTTGAATATTCAGTCTTCTTTAATCATATTTTTTATCTCTCCAAACAATTTCTCATATGAATAATGAAAACACAAACATAGAAATAAATGTCTATTTCGATCATCAGTCTCTTCAAAAGCAAGACACAGATAGAAAAGCAAGACAGAGGGCAAAACAGAGGGCAAAATGTGAAGCTCTGCCACACGAGGTGACTTAACAATAGTTTGGCAAAATATCATTTAAAATATTTACATTATTTAATATCACGTTTTTTAAATAAAAAAATTTAGATATTAATTTAAATATATCATTTTTTTATTGCTATTTAACAAAAA
The DNA here is from genome assembly GCA_036172215.1 of Camellia granthamiana. Lineage (NCBI taxonomy): Eukaryota > Viridiplantae > Streptophyta > Magnoliopsida > Ericales > Theaceae > Camellia > Camellia granthamiana. The sequence continues at coordinate 131,779,614 of CM069906.1, read as the reverse complement.
AAAGTCAAAAAATATTTATTTAGATTATTCCAAACAACTTTTTAGCTTGGCTAAAAAAATTATATTTGAGACAATAGTTTTTTTTTTTTTTTAATTGATTTGATGATTATGAAATAAAAAATATAATAATTATAAGTAGATGTGATAATTTGTCTTATTGATTATTTTAATCTATTTTATATTTATTAGTTATTTTAGTCAAATATTCTCTAGCCAAACATGACTATAATATTATTATTTTTTTAATGAATAAAAAAATAAACAAGACATTAAAGTCATGATTCATGTGCAATGCATCTGCCTAATCTACACGAGGACCACGAACCATTTTGAGTTGTTTTTTAAAAATTTTTGAATTTATTTTTTATAAATTTTTAATTTTATTTTTCTAGGATAAATATTTTATATTTTAAATATTTATTTATTTATTTTAATGTGCACTATATTTCATACATTTTTGTGTTGTATTTTTTTAAATATTAAAAATTGAAAAAAAATTATTTTTTATTTTAATTATATAATTTTTATTTTAAATATTTTTTATTTTATTATTTTAAATATTTTATCTTATTTTATAAAAATATTTTTAAATATTTTAATTTTTTTGTTATGTGTTTGGTTATAATTTAAGTTTAGAATTTTGAAAGTCATGTGGAGTTTTAAGTTATGTGTTTGGTTATTAGTTTTAAAAATAATTTTTGAATTGAGTTTTGAATTATGTATTTGATTACGATTTGAGATTTTTATTAAAACTCAAAACACTTTTCAAAATTTAAAAATTCCTTTTAAAACTCTTTTCTTAAAAAAATTCAAAACTTATAACCAAACAAATTTTCTCTTTTTAAATTTAACTTATAATTTCTTACTTAAATCATAACTTCACACTCAAATCATAATTTTAAAACTAAACCAAACACAATCCAAAAGTTATGAATTTATGTGAATCCAAAAAATGATATCAAGTTTTTGTAAAATTTCAAATCCGAAATTCTTATAAATTTGGTCAAATGTTCTGATTTTACAAAGACCTCCGTAAGCTTATCACATTTTTTTTTTTTTTTTATCAGTAATAAAAAGGAAACTTTATTGATGAAAACGAATATAGAATTACATCAATAAAGAAGAATAAGAAGAAGAAGAAAGAGAAAGGGAAGAGGAGTGCAAAGAGCATCATAGTGAAATAAAATAATCCCAACTAGATTGAAACTAACAAAATCACCTAATCATATATTAGCACACCATCTAAAATTGGTGAGTTGGTAAGTAACCAACGACAATCTGCAAACCCAAGTAAGCTTATCACACTTGACAGACAAAAGGAGGAGACGGTGGAAGATCATGAATATGTGTGTATATATAGGGTTAATTTGGAAACTTGTTAAAAAAAAGTAAGTTTTTTAGTTTTTTAGCTTTTTTATACAAAAAAAAAGTCATAAAAAAATTAGTTTTTTTACTCAAAAAAACCACCAAAAGGCTAAAAAATTAAAAAAATAACTTTTTACCAACTTTCCAAAATATCACCTAATATATATTTTATATAATAAGTAATTGAATGTGGAATCTTGATAAGATTTGTTGAAGTATTATATGGATTATGTTTTGTGTGTGTTGAGATTTTTTCTAAAGAAACCCATGTTTGAAAGGATTGGAATTGTTGTTCTCTCTCTTCTTTGGTTCCCAAGTCCAACATCTTTTGGTTCCCAAGTCCAACAGTCTTCCCACATGGGAAAACAAGCAAAACAAACAAACAAACAAAAAATTTGTGAAAACTGTTTTTCTAAATCTGTTTTATAAAACGATTTTTCTAAAATCATTTTTGTATTAAAAATATTTTTGGTCAAAAAATATTTATGTTAAAAATATAAAGGGTCTGTTTGGTAACGTTTACGTTTTTAATTTATATTTACAAAAATTTTATAAATTGATTTTTGTTTATTTTTAGAAAAACATAAACTACAAATGTGTTTGGTAATTGACAAAATGTTTAAAAAAATTTAAAAATATAAAAAAGAGTAAGAAATGGCAAGTAGCGGCGGAAGACGATGGTGAAAAGTGATAATGGTGGGTGGTGGGTAGCGGGTGGTGGTGGGTGGGTGGGTGACGGTGGTGGATGGTGGGTGATTGCGAGTGGGTGGTGGTGGTGGGTGGATGGGTGACGATGGCGGGTAGTAGCGAGTGGGTGGTAGTGGTGGCGATAGCGGGTGGTGGTGGCAGGTGGGTGGCGGGTGGGTGGTGGTGGCGGATAGGTAGCGGGCGGTGATGATGGGTGAGTGGGTGACAGTGACGAGTGGTGGCGAGTGGGTGGTGGTGGTGGTGGCGGGTGGCGGGTGGCAGGTGGCTGGCGAATGGCGGGTGATGATGGGTGGTGGCGGGTGGGTGGTGGTAACGGGTAGATGGCGGGTGGTGATGGTGGGTGGGTGGGTGACAGTAGCGGGTGGTGGGTGGTAACGAGTGGGTGGTGGTGGTGGTGGTGGTGGCGGGTGGTGGTGGCAGGTGGGTGGTGGATGGCGGGTGGTGGTGGGTGGGTGGATGGGTGGGTGACGGTAGCGAGTGATGGGTGGCGAGTGGTAACGAGTGGGTGGTGAGTGGTGGTGGCAGGTGGGTGGTAGGTGGAGGTGGCAAGTGGGTGGTAGGTGGAGGTGGCAGGTGGGTGGTGATGGTGGTGGTGGTGGTGGTGGCAGGTGGCAGGTGGGTGGTGGCTAGTGGTGGTAGGTGGCGGGTGGTGGATAGTGGTGGCAGGTGGGTGGTGAGTGGTGGTGGCGAGTAGGTGGCAGGTGGTGGTGGTGGTGGCGGGCTGTGGATGGTAGTGGCGGGTGGTGGCGGATGGATGGCAGGTGGGTGGTGGGTGGAGGTGGTGGTGGTGGTGGTGGTGGTGGCGAGGGGTGGGTGGTGGTGGCGAGTGGGTGGCAGGTGGGTGGTGAGTGGTGGTGGTGGGTGGTTGGTGGTGGTGGCGGTGGCAGAAAATGGTGGCGGGGTGATGGCTAGTGTTGGGTGATAAAAAAAAAAAAAACTCAAAACTCAAAACGAAAACACATTTTTTGGCCAAATTTATAAACTGAGACCACTGATTTATAAATCAAAAATTTACCAAACAAGTTTTTATTTGAGTTTTTAAAATTTTTATAAATATAAACTGAAAACTGAAAACGTAAGTGTTACCAAACGGCACCAAATTAAAAAAAAAAATAGTGTAAACCCATTTTTAATTAATTCAAAATTAATTAAAACAGGCTTTCTCAAAGTCGGTTTTTATATTCAAATTTTATTTTAACTACAAAATACGATTTTTCAAAAGTCATTTTTTGAAAAATAATATTACTAAAACCGTTTTATCTTACAATAGGAATAAAGATAAAAACTCATCCTAAAATAGGAATAAAATATTGAAAATGGCATAATTAGGAAAATCAGTCTCGTTGCTATTGATTTCTGCCTATGTGGTGTTTTAGGAAGATGATAAAAAGTTGGTTTTTAGTTATTTTATCAAGTTTTTGGACTTTTTTGGAAAGTGATTTGAAAAGTTGGTAAAAAATTACTTTTGATTTTTTTGATTAATATTTATTTATAATGTCACATCACAATAAAATGATCAAAATTTAGAGACAATTATTTTTTAGGGACAAAATATTTTTATTGCGAAAAGTGTCATTATATTTTTAGCAACAAAAATTAGACATTAATGATGAATTATTATATTTTTTGGACCAAATTTGTTGTCTCAAAAAATAAACCATTTTGACACCAAATTATTTTGTCCCTAAAAGTCTATTTATTAGTGACATTTTCAAAATTTTGTCGCTAAAAGTCTTATTTTTTACTTTTCGGGACGACATTTTAGCGACTATCCTCATGACAATAGAAATTGGTCCCTAAATACATTTTGCAACAAAATTTTTACTTTGTGATTTCTTTTATATGTTGTAGTGTATAACCCTTAACAATATAAATGATATAATTGTAATTTCTCATGTATCTTTTTTTCACCTTGCCAAATGACTTTTTGCTAAAAAAATCAATATAGGTTTTTTTTCCATGTTGCAAAACGCAGCTTTTTTATCAATGTTGCCAAAAGACCCCTATGGCTCATTTTGGAAAGTGGGTCACTTCCTAACTTTTAACTCACTTCCCTCTCTCACAAAAAAGTCAAAAAAATTAAAAAGTAATTTTTAACCATCTTTCTAAAACAAAAATGCTCTAGACCACTAATTAGTGGTGGCTCTAATGATGTGGCAGTGGGTCCCACCCACTGCCACATTTGTTTTGTGTCTTGTTTTTTTTTTTTTTTCAATTGCCACCTCACTAGTGATGGAATTAGTGATGATAAATTAGTGGTATGTAACATTGCTCCTTCTAAAATACCTCTATCTATAATGGGGTCTTTCGGGAAGTACCAAAAAAGTTAACTTTTAACTTTTTACTCATTTTTTATCACATCATCACTTCTCACATTTTTTACTAAAAAAAAATTAAATAGATTAAAAAATTAAAAAATTAACTTTTATCAACTTTACCAAACAATCCAATGTATCCGTTTCCATCATCACTCTCTTCACAAGCAAGACAGAGAGAGAAAAGCAAGAGAGAGGGCAAAATGTGAAGCTCTGCCAAGTGAGGTGACTTAACAATAGTCTGGCAGAAATGTCATTTAAAATATTTATATTATTTAATATTACGTTTTTTTAAAAAACTTAATCAATTTTTTATTATTTTAATAAAAAAAATTAAAAATTATACTTATTTAAATTATTTCAAACAATTTCTTAATTTAGTTAAAAAAAATTATGTTTGAAATGATATTTTTTTTTAATTAATTTGATGATTGTGAGACAAAAATTCAATAATTATGAGATAGATATGATATTTATATTTTAATCTATTTTATATTTATTGGTTATTTTAGCTAAATATTCTATAACCAAAAAAGACTATAATATTTTTTTTTTTTTTTACAAACAAAAAAATAAACAAGAAATTAAGAAAAATGATTTGGGCCTTACAGGGCACCCCACGACCTCACGACCCCTTCTGGCCTCTAATTGACCAATCACGGGGTCTCAATCACTTCCGAGAAATTAAAGTCATGATTCATGACATTCTACCTAATCTACACGAGCCATTCCCACGAGCAAGTTTTAGTTTGGTGTGTTTAGTTTGTGTTTGTATAGTAATTTTTGAAATAAAAAGTACGAAAATTTATTTAGTTTTTTTTTTTTTTTTTAAATGATTTTGAAAAATTGTTTTGGAGAGAAAATTTAAAAAAAGTGATTGATTTGATGTGTATGAAAGAATGATTTTGAAAAGTAAGTAACCAAACAAATTTTTGAGATTTTTTTTGAAAAAATTTATTTGATTTGAGTATTCTTAAAAATTTGTTTGTAGAAAATTTTTTTCAAAAATTTTCTGAAAAGAAAACGAAACAAGATATATTCTCCAATTTTTGTAGATAATCTTTTGCAGAAACAAAACTTCAAAACCCAATTAGCTAGAAGAAAAGATTAGAGGAGTGGAGGTGACCAAAACCATGGAGAAGGAGATTATGGTTGAGATCATTGCTAGAGAAACCATCAAGCCATCTTCTCCCACTCCTCATCACCTCAGAAACTACAAGCTGTCACGATCAGCACGCTACATTTCATTACATATCAGTGGCTTTCTACTACTCTACTCCCACTACTATTGGTGGTGGTGAATCTGAAGAGATGGTCGGTCTAATATCGGAACGCTTGAAGGTTTCCCTCTCTGAAACCCTCACTCGCTTCTACCCACTTGCCGGAAGATTGAGAGACAATCTCTTAGTCGATTGCAACGATGATGGTGTTGATTTTGTTGAAGCTCGAGTCATCAACAACTTCCATCTTTCAAACTTTCTTGATGAACCCAAACTTAAAGTCATCGATCATTTGGCTCCACCCGAACCAACAGATTACTACAGGTCCCCTCTTTTGCTCGTTCAAGTCAACTTTTTTCCATGCAACGGAGTTGTCGTTACTGTGAGAATGTCTCACAAAATTGCTGATGGATTCTCCTTTGGCATATTTATAAAGGGTTGGTCAGACATCGCTCTTGGATCTCCTGACACCATAGTCCCAGATTTTAATGCTGCCTCCTCTCGCTTCCCTCCAAGAGACGATATCCCTATAATTTCTCTTACCTTCAAGGACATAACCCAAAAGGTTGTTAAAAAGAGGTTGTCTTCGATGCCTTAAAAATCGCTTCCCTCAAGGCCAAAACAGCCAGCGAGTGCGAGAGCGAACAGAAACCCACACGCGTCGAGGTTATTACAGCACTTGTTTGGAAATGCGCGGTGGCTGCATCAAGGTCAAGATTTGAGGGGTCTCCAAGGCCTTATGCATTGATGGGAGGCGTGAATTTGCGGTCAAGGCTTGTGCCACCCATGCCAAAATACTCATTTGGGAATATAGTGGGAATGTTGTGGGCAATGCTTCACAACGATGATCACGACTACGAGAGTCAAGCAACGAACCTGGCCAACTTGGTGTCTCAGTTGAGGAAAGGGTCTCAAGAGTCAAACGATAACAATAAGGAAAAAAAGATTGCATTTTTGAGGCAGGTTAAGGGAGATGATATGGAGATGTATACGCATAGCAGTTGGTGTAGGTTTCCTATGTATGAAATTGATTTTGGATGGGGGAAGCCAACATGGGTGAGTGCAAGTCGTGAGGGCGGCCCAGTTGGAATTGAACTAATGGATGCAAGAGATGGTGAAGGAGTTGAGATTTGGGTGAATCTTTTTGGAGAGGACATGGCTTTATTTGAAGCTGACCAAGAGTTGTTGGCTTATGCCTCACCCAACCCAAGTGCTCTGTTAGACAACTAGTCTATTATATTACTTTCTATATATTTCCTAATATATATTTAATGTTATATTAATCCTCCTTTTATATTATCTTTATTGTACTATTTCGTGTGTGAGTATCATATTGAAGACAAACATTAACAGTGAGATCTATTATATACTAATAATGTATTCATACATAATATAGTACTATGTAAGAATTAAAGTCTTGAAGTCTCTAGATTATGGTATTGTTGGTCCATTTTATTTCTTTCTATTTATATATATATATATATATATTTCCAAGTTTATATTTTAAGATGAGCATAAAAGTCTAGGAGTCTAGTAGATATCGTGTGATGATTCATTTATCTTCTTTTTATTTTAAGAATAAGAGTATCGTGGATCATGTAATCCTGGATGTGTTAATCTATAGCAATAATATTAATAGAATATTTAGCACAATTATTATAATAATAATGACTATAAACAATAATTTATATAGACAAAAACAAGAGTATAGGAAAATAAAAGTTTGAGATTTTGGAAGTCGTATTGTCACTGTCCTAAACCTGCTTTGCCTCCTCTCGTGAAGGTGCAATTAAAATAAAGCAGTTCTAAGATAAAACTCATGTTACTCACAATATCCCTCACCAATGTTTATGATCACATAAGGCTTCAACCATGTCACAAACCACAATTGTCCAAAATATCAATATAGAATATAGAGAGCTCTCTCTAGAACTTCTCATTTTTTAAATTTCATTTTCTTCTCCTTTACTACTTTTGTGTATTCTCAAAACCTATCCTCCCTCGTAGATATGGCAAACTATATATATTTATATAGAAGAATAGGTATAAGTATAATTAACTCTCAGTTAAACTCATATTTAATGTCATAATTATCTAGAAATAAATCCTCATAATATGATTGTAATGACAATATAAATTTTGCAACTTAAAACATAATTATAAATCTTATAACAATTAAATAATAAAATCATTTAATCATAAATACTATTTTATTTTCATAAAAATATCCCAACAGGATGTACATTAGCTTTCTTTTCCAAGTTTATACTTTAAAAGTATCGAGTGTGAGGATGATGGTAATGTGATGGGAAAGATTATGTGCCGGTTGTGTCCCATGTTATATTTAGGGTTGAATTTCTCATATTCAAGTTTTAATATTGTAGCATCTGAGGGATTTATAAGACTCACTATAAATTTTGTTTTGATATTTCGAATTGTTATTATATAGGACTCTTAGGTCATGTTTGTTTGACTCTTTAAAAAGGGGGATTGGACTAATAACCTGTGAGACTCACTTAAAGAGCGTTTAGTTGGAGACATGAATAAAGGGATTAACTATCCCCTTGGACTAGTAATCTACCCATGTGGTAGGATTAACAAAGTCATAGGAGGGTTGGGATTAGAAATCAATTGAGGGGATTAGTGAAATTTTAAATGATGTTTAAGCAAAAATTATATTTTTTAGAATAAAAAATACTAAAACTTAACAAATATTAATTTTATATATTAATATTATCTATACCATTACTAATCCAATAGTGTACAAACAAACACTCTTTATCCTACATCTCCAACCTAATATCACTGTTACCCAAAAGACAACCTAAGAGGGGCGGTGAAGTAGGTTTTTACAATTAAAATTAATAATATCCTAATAAAAATTATGACTAGCACAATAGATAAATATAATTAATGAAATAAAATTAATTAAAACAAGTGTCTTAACAACTATGTCAATTAATGATTTTAGCACAGTAAAAATGTGAAATATAGTTATGACAATTTAAAATAAAATAAAGAGATAAGGGAGAGAAAATCAAACAAATTTATAGTGGTTCGGCTTCAACTCGGCCTACGTCCACTCCTCAAACTTCATTTAAGATTTTCCACTATCTTCTAGCTTCACAGTAGTATTAGTAACCTCTTTACAAATGGAGCAATCCTCCACGGATTTTACACAAACTTCACAAGTCTAAACCCTTGCAAATCTTAGGTGATTCACAATCACTCTCAAGATTTCAAGAACACAGTGTTTGCAACACTTTTACAAGATGAAATAGTATTTTTGCTTTCAAAGAAAGCTTACAATAAATATCTCTCAAAGATAGATATATAAAATGAAACTTTGATTTTTTTGTAAATCTCACACAGGAAAGATGGGCTTAAAGCTATAAGGCTCAGTATATAATTTCTAAGAATATATGTGAGTGATTATAGATCAAAGAATATTTTCAAGTTTTTTGTAACTTGTTTACATTAGAGGCTTTGGTATATATAATAAAAATTATAGCTGTTTATAACCGTTGTATTCATTTGAATTTATAACCGTTGTAGTCATTTGAATTTATAGCCGTTTATAGCCATTGTATTTCCATCATTACCAATTTGAATATCTTCCACTCCATCATTACAAATTTGAATATCTTCCACTTGAACCTTTTGAACCTTTTGGCCTTTTGAACCTTTATAGCTGTTTATAGTCGTTGTACTTCCATCATTACTATTTTGAATATCTTCCACTTGAACCTTTTGAACCTTTTGGCTTGCTGCTGTGCTAGACTGTTTGAACCTTTGTTTTTGGCTGTTTGAACTCCTGATTTAATCAAATATTAAATACATTCTAACAACATTTAGGATAAAGGTTTAGGTGAGAAATAATGGGACAAAATAACTTTTGATTCTATTTTTCTCTTTCAAATAAATCATCGAAATAAATTTTGATTAAAATATAATTAAATAAATCATCAAAATAAATAAGTCTAACAATCACTACACTAATAATCTCCTCACTCAATCCTACCATATTATTAATCCCCTCCATCCTATAGAGCCAAACAAATATGACATTAATGTATCTCATCTATAAAATAAAGTAATTGATCTGATAATCGTAACATTTTTATTTTACCGCACTTATATTTGAAAAAATGAATGACAAATAAAATTTTAAAAATAGACCATTTGTGTTTTTAGAGACAAACAAGACAAAATAAAAAAGTTACGGTTATCGAATTGATTGAATTTTTTCATTGATGATATACATTTACATTTAAAGTCCTATAAAATGAACGATTCAAATCATTAAAACACGACCCATGGTAGGGCCCACAGACCCCTAAAGTTCTCACATGTTGCGATTTGAATATGAAAAAAATCCAACTCTTGTATATGTTCATTTTATGTTATTTGAATGTTTGTAGTGTTCGTTTGTCTATGATGCATGTTTGATGTCGACGATGTGTTTAGTTGTTATAATATGATAATTTCGTAATTGAATGTTAGTTCGAATTTGAGTCACCTCTATTGTTAAAGTAATACATAATATCTTCACGTTTTTAACATTTTGGTGCCCTGTTTTGGGGTTCAATTTATTGAACAATGGGGTGATGTTTACCTCCAACCAACGTTATCAAACAAATATCTTGCACAAGTTAACATTCCATTATTATCACAAAAATCGAATCAAACATTAGACAAAAATGAATCATAAAAGGGCATTGACGTCAACTCAAATGGTACCACATATAACTTTCCAAAAAAAAAAAAAAAAAGGAGGACTAATTGGTTCATAAGGAAACTCTTAGGATTAAATGGATTTACTTTACCTCATATGGGATTTTTTGGTAAATTTTCTTAAAATAAAAATTATATATTTAAAATATATTTTTTTAAAATTTTTAAAAATATTTTTAAAATATTTTTAAAAAAATATAGCACACAAATGTAATAAATACATCATACATTAAAAAAATAAATATTTACAATAAAAAATATTCACCCTAAAAAATAAAATTAATTTTTTTTTTAAATATTTAAAAAAAATAAATCCAAAACAATTTCAAAATACAAGTCAAAACTCAAAATTCTTTACGAAATTCATAACCAAACAAATTTCAAAAATTTATCTTTCGAAACACAACTCCACACTCAAAATTCAATTCAAAAACTAAACCAAACAGAGGGAGTTGTGATGTCACGAATCTCTTTAAAACAAGTTAAAAAATTTTGATTCAAAATTCCTATTACATATTGGAATCCGTACTACTTTTGAACCTCATGAATCACGTGTTATGACCTACTTTCTCTTTATGATCATTCGTGTCCAAAAGTGTATTTCGAAACGTTGACTTGGGTCTTTGGGTGTTGTAACGAGTCTGGGAATGGTGGAAGTACTCTATAGTCATTTTTTTTACCCTTACTTGAAAATTGAGTCCGCTTGAGCGGTCCTTTGGTCGCTCCAGCTGTAAACCCATCTATCTAGTTCTTTGTTCTGAAATTTGAAATACTAGGAGTGTGATTTCATTAGTCGAGTAAAAGTTTTACCGCTCGAGCGATCTGTCTGCAAAGGAGAAAGATTCTAAGAGTTTGAATTTACCGCCTGAGCGTAGAATCTATTGCTCGAGCAATCTATCTAGAGTTAGGTTCGAAAAGTGTGTCTAATCACTTTAAGTCTGATGTAAATAACCTTCCCTTCTCACTTTTCTTTCCTCTCTTTCTTTCTCTCTCTCTCTCTCTCTCTACACTTCACTCTACTCTCTTTTCTCTCATCTCTCTGTAGAATACACCCACCAACCCTATTAAATTCTTGATCTCTTCAAATCCATTAGAGGTTTGACCCTAGTTGTTTCATCAAGTTTTGGAGAGCACATCAAGGGCTACGACATATGCGGTAGAGTTCGGATTTTGATACTGTTGATTTTAGGGCTTTTTCTCATTTTTCTCTCCAACCTTGAGGTATGGAGTTTTTTTTAATTATATATATGATTTTGGCATGTCTTAGCCTATTTCTTTGATGAAATCAATGTGTTATGAGTAAGGGTTTGAGTTATGGGTTTTGATTGTGCTCCAATAAGGATATTTTCTCATCTCTCTTATGAAATTAATTTGATTTATGAAATGTGTGACTCTTGGAAGTCCATGGATGTTAATACCTTTTGTAATGAGAAAATTTATTTTGAAAGGAAAACCCTAGATTTTTGGAAATTGGAGAAAAGTTTTTTTCTTAAAGAAAACTCATGAGATCATGATATTTTATTAAGAAAGATGAGGAAAAGCATATGTTCATATATTGTTGAACCATCTATGAAATGGATGGATTTGTTGAGAAATGTGCCATGGATAATATGTTGAGAATACTTAGATCATAGGCTTTTGGTAATTACATAGATTGTGAATATGGAATATTGTCATATGTCACATGCCACATGTCACAAATATATGGAGGTTGCTTATTATTATTCTAGAAATTGAGAAATATTGAATGTGGTATTTCACATTGAGAAAAAAATGTTGAGAATTGTGGAAAAATGTACAATAAGGTTATATAATTGCGTTTGCATTTCATTCATTTACATAACTTTTGAATATTGATTATTATGCTTTGAAACTTGGGTAATTGTTTTGAGAAAACAATTGAGATATTGAAATGTTTTGAGGTAAATGCGTTTGGTATAACGCCCTCGAAATATGATATAATCATTCATTCACAAGATCTATAGACATAATAGAAATATTATATTTTCATTCATCAGAGTCTTATTTACAAAATGTATTGCATGCATTACATTTTCATAAATGTTTATCTTAAAATTATAGCATGTAGCTCTAACTGATAACAACAAAATAAATGCCCTACGGGCGTACAGCTTTCCAAGTTATCACCTGGTTACAACAAAAGGAAGTCCCAACTCTTTTACATATAAAGCCCTCGGCTTGAATTTACATTAAACACAAAACAACATATGTAAAATGGAGCTTTCAGTCCCTAAACCTCCGAAACTATGACCTTGGAAGCGGCATATCACCTATACCTAAAAATGGTTTCCCAAGTAGCGTGAGCCAAAGTCCAGTAGAGATATACTAAACAATATATGAGAATTAACTAAAATATGAGCATCAGATAAATGTGCAATATTCTTAACCAACACATATCCTTTCAAGGTCATTCAATATAGATAATCAATATCTCAATTCATTTTCATTCTTCCATTTCGGGTAAGTCAATTAACCAAATTTGTTATTATCAAGCAACCAATATGAGACTACAACTCAATGGTTCACAATTCAATACATTCATCAATCCAACACTTCTATTTCTTGTCATTTTACGGGACCACGTCCGAGAGAACCGGCACCCATAAATATATAAGATTTTGGGACTTTCACCCTGGACACTCTGGCTGACTTAATTATCAATGGAGTCCATCCCCTATCTCCTCCCAAACAATGGAGTACATCCCATATCTCTTCCCAAACAATGATACATATACAATGGATTTAAACACGTTGTCATATACAATGACTAATCGAATCACATATTCAATGGTTTAATCAAACCGTCATATTCAATGACAATATTCATATGACTAGTTTCAATTTACCTAGTCCTCATGCAGTTTCTACAACAATCACAGCTATCCTCCACCGATAGCCCAAAACAGATATATCTAAACAGATAAATAAATCTATCAACAGATAATTTATCAAATTCCATAGGTGAATGATTTATCAAATCCAGCTACACCCTTTATTTACACATCCTCCAAATTTCATATTTCCCATACCAATTTCATTATTCAAACAAAATAATTATTTAATTCAAATTAGGGCAATCATCCCCATTTCACAAATATTACACCCAAGACCAAATTTCACCAATTATACCCAAGCAATATCATGTTCAAGGCCTCTTATACACATATGGTACCAAATATGGAAAACCCCTCTTTCAAATATCAAAACCCTAACCTTAACTTCACCCAAATCTTCCCAAATCCCACCATTTATACAAAATGACGAATATCTAGGTTAAAGCTCATATTAAAGAGTAGAATATCCCTACCTCAAAGCTAGGAGATAAAAGGAGATGATGAAGAGCTTCAAGAATGCCCCAAATTCGGTTTTGCTCGGATCAAAGGAAAGCCCTTGAGATGCTCCAACACTTTAGCAAAGGGACTAGGGTTGAGAGATGCTTAGATCTAGGGTTATTTGTAGAGAGAGAGGGTGTTTTAGAAAGAGAGATAGCCGGATTAGGGTTTTGGGTGAAAAGAAGACCAAAAAGTGATATAAAACCACGCTGCTGCGAACTGATATACGCAGTCCTCGCTCAAGTGAAGGAGTCGTCGCTCGAGCGACCAGACACAACAGTGACCTCGCTCGAGCGCATGAAGCGTCGCTCGAGCGTGGAATGCAAAGCTTCAGGTCTGCCACCAACACAAACGCATGCTCGAGCGCAAGAAGTCTTGCTCGAGCAAAGAAACAATTACACAAGGCTCGCTCGAGCGCTCAAGCGAATAAGCCAAAATCTAGGCAACAACATTCTAGACCAATTAACAACCAACCTATTCCAAACTCACCCAACAAGTCCCAAAACTCAATTTCAAAGAATTAAAGGAAGGAAACAAGACATAGACAACAACATACAATCACGGAATCCGAGTCTGAAACACAACAAAGGTTAGGGTAAAACCGGGATCGCTATAGTTCAGATGGAGGTGTAGTTTGGTATTGATTAAGTTGGCTTGAGTGTCACTACAACAAATGGCACTTTTGCCAACTAAATTTTTAGTCCCCAAAGGTCAAGTTTTAGTCGCCGAAGGTTTTTAGCGACTAAATTTTTTGGTCACCAGATTGGTCGTTGACTAATTGTCATTGGGAAAGGTATTGGCCACTAAATGTTTTTTAGTCGCCAAAAGTCATAAATTGGCGACTAAATATTTAGTTGCCAAAAGTTTTCAAATAAAATTAATTTAGTTTTTAGCGACTAAAACTTTTAGTCTTGGATAAGTTTTAGTCACAATATTACTAAATTTAGGGACAAAAGAATTTAGTCGCCAAAAAAATTATTTTTCATTTTATTTTAGTTTTTGCTACTAACTATTTAGTCGCCCAAAGTCTCATTTATTTTTGGCTACTAAATATTTAGTCGCCAAAAAAAATTATTTTTCGTCTTGTTGTTTTTGGCTACTAAACTATTTAGTTGCCTAAAGTCTCATATAGTTTGAGCTACTAAATTCTTAGTTGCTAAAAATATTGATTTGCTTTTTAACTACTAATTGGTTAGTTGCCAACAAGTTCACTTTTTTTTTTTTGCTACTAAACATTTAGTCGCCAAAAACTTTATTTAGTGTTTTTTTATTATTATTATTAATTTCTTTATGACCTGTATTTATTTCGTGCAACCTACACCCTGTATATAAACAAAACTATAAACATACCTATTTATATTTTACTTTCCACCATCCAAAATTTTGGTCTTTTAACATCAAATTCTATACAAACCAAATATAATCCAATCCAAAATAATAATTCCATACAAACAGATAATCATACAAAAAACATGTCTTCCGTACACAAAAAAGAAATATCCATTAGTAATCTATACCACACCAATAGTAATATGTTCCTTCTGTGGTATACAGTCTACCTTGATAACCATCTTTTGCAACATCCTTGAATTCTTCAGTAGAAATTGCACAAATGAGAAGTACAAGTCACATCAATTCCATCTTAAACCAGCAAACTTAACTATCTTTAGACGCATCATCAAACATTAAAAAACCTTCTTCTGTGATGTCCGGTAATGCTCCTTGTTAAAATTGAAAGGTTGGGTGAGATCGTTATTGCAGATGAAGAATCATTAAGCTGAAATCTATGCATGAGTTTAACAACATGACTTTAGCAAAGAATTTGACTTCTTACCATCACTGAAATGATTCAAAATTCTACATCATATGTCATTTAGAGAATATTTTGAAGATGTAAATATGATGGGCAAATAAAATTTATGTACTTGCCAAAAAAAAAAAAAAAAAGAGGAAATTTTCAATAGAATCACTTACAATCTAGAGGAATGACTCATAAATACTAAAAGCACTAGAATTGATTGGCTTTACTAGATAAAATATATAAAGATAGATTCATAACCAATTTTTGATGGAGTCTTTCCATATCTTAAAGAAAATAATCAAGGAAATTATTATGAAAAGACGTACCTCATTATTTATAGAAGGGGACATGGTTATGACTAATGTCTCTAGATGAGAAGAACTTTCCAAGATGTTTGCTATTCCAGGGAGGACTGATTCCTCAATATGCGTATCTAGTGTTAAACATTCACACTTTGACAGTGGAGAACGCAAAACTTTCATTTCCATTATTGATAGTAGCTTTCCCCCATCAGAAGCAAGATGCAAAACAAATATATACATAAATACATATAAAGCAAGACAACACCAATTAAAAGATTCTAGAAGATTGTTTGACATACTTACAATAATATATTTTGTGTATTAAAAAACAAACTAACTATGTGCAATTCCTGAATCATATTTAATTTTCAAACCATTGTCACTCCTTACATTGGAGCAAAAGTAACCACAAAGGATCAGATCATGAAAACACAATACTAAAGTAACCCAAACACAGTACTGTTAATTGTAATTGAGACTTTTTTCTAATAAATATCATTTAGCACAAAAAGAAGCTCAAAATATGTACAAAGCCATAGCTTCTTATAGCGATCCCGGTTTTTACCCCTTGTTGTACAGTGATCCGAACTTGGTTCCGTGGATGTTGGTGGTTGTTTAAATCTTATTTACATCCTTTCATACTTCGTATTTGAGTTATAGGATGTGTTGGGCAGGTTTGTTATAGGTTGGTTGTGTTTAGGAGCCAAGTATTGCTGCCCAGATTTTTGGGCCTTCGCTCGAGCGAGCTCTTTGTTTTGGTCCTTTGCTCGAGCCAGGATTTGGTCGCTAGAGCGAGAGTCGAGTTTTTGTATCTGGTGGATCGAGCCAGAGTGGCTTCGCTCGAGCGAGCGATTGCGTCTGGTTCTGGACCTGAGAGTTGCATTTCTTGGCTCGAGCGAGCTTTTCTTCGCTCGAGCGGTCTAGTTTGTTCTTTGCTCGAGCGAGCAGTCCATCGCTCGAGCGTGCGTCTGGTTGCAGACCTGAGGGTTTGAGTTGGTGGCTCGAGCGAGCATTCTGTCGCTCGAGCGTGCTTCTGGGTTATTGGCTCGAGCGAGACCTTCTTGGCTCGAGTGAGAGTTTTCTGTGTCTGGTCGCTCGAGCGACCAAGTCTTCGCTCGAGCGAGCCTATTTTATATCAGCGGACAGCAGCGATTTTAAACATCACTTTTTCATTCCCTTTTCTTTTCAAACCCTAGATCTGAGACCCTCTCTCTCTAAACTTACTCTCTCTCTAAGATTTGATCTCTCTAGAGTGTGAATCTACCCTAGGGCCTTTGTTAAAAAGATAGAAGGTGTTGAGAGCTTTGTTTTAATCTGAAAAAGTCGGGATTTGGAGCACGTTGGGTTTTGGTCTTCATCTCCATTTGAGCTCAAACTTCGAGGTAGGGATACCCTACTCCTCTTTATGAGCTTTGTCTTTGAATTTTGGCATTTTGATATGTTGGAGTTGGTTTGGTAATTTTGTGAAGGTTTGGGGCTTTTGTGTAATTTTACAAAAGTTGGGGTTTTGTTTATATAAATCTATTTGCATGTTTGGCATAGAAAGAAATGAGATTAATGATGATCTATTGAAGAAAATGGAACCTTAGGGTTGTTATGTTAATTATGGGAAATGTCCTAATTACATAGTTAAATTAATTGGTATAATTAATTTGGAGAAATGGAGAATTGAATTGAGAAAGTGAAATTGAAGATGTATGGAATTAAAGGGTGTAGTCGAATTTAATTATTGCTCACCAAGTTGAAATGTTGATTATATATCCATTTGATGCATTTATTTTCTGTTTAGAAATAACTGCTTTGGGCTATCGGTGGAGGATAGTCTTGATTGTTGTAGACAATGCATGAGGATTAGGCAAACTAAAACTAATCAACTAAGTGTGCTATTGAATATAGCAGTTGGAATAATACATTAACTTTTGTATTGATTGATTGTGTATATGATCTATGTTTATATACATTGTGTTGTGTGGGAGAAGATAGGGGATGTACTCTGCAGTTTAGGGAAAGATAGGGGATGGACCTCTAAACCGGATTTTGTATGACAGTGATACAGCACTACAATGTGTATCAGGCTGCGAAATAGAAGTGTTTTGTTTCATTAATACAGCACTACAATGTGTATTATTTGAAACGTATGGAACTGTTTTGTTTCATTAATACAGCACTACTATGTGTATTATTTGAGATATGTGGAAGTGATTTTATATGTTATTGATACAGTACTACAATGTGTATCCATCATGAATTTCGAAAGTGTTTTAAGGATGAGTTTAAACCTCATTAAGTTAATTGGCCAGGTTCTGAGCCGTGTTTTCAAACTCAAGGTTGAAAAAGAAATGGGAAATGAAATGTGACATGGACTTAAATGTCATGAAACCGGAACGTGATATAAGTAGATGTATCTGTGTTGACCATCTATCAACTGCTAATCTTTTAGTCATTGTTCATAACTGGTTTAGTATATTTCTACTGGGCTGTGGCTCACCCTTTATGGGATATCATTTTCAGGTACAGGTAGCATGCCACCTCCAAGGTCATAGCTTGGGAGGCTAGAGGCAGACAGACTTTTGTTGTTTTGTTATCTTTTGATGTAATACATGTGAATTCAAGCCAAGGGCTTAATGTGTATTTGAGTTAGTACTCTCTTTTTGTAACCAAGTGTTAACTTGGAAAGCTGTAAGCCCGTAGGGCATTTGCTTTTGTTGTTAACATGTATCATTTTTTTTTTTTTTTTGTAATGAACAACTCTAATGAATGGGAAGGGTTTATTTCTTATATCAATGCATGTCAATATTGATGGGTTTAATGTCATTATTTTGAGGGGGTTACACTTCTTTTCTTTTTTCTTTTCTTTTTTCCTACAATTGAGATGACTCAAACTCAATATCTGCATCAGCAATATTAGTTGTTTATATCATGCAATGTACTTCATCAATTAAATTGGGGTTTGAATCAACTACTTAGCTATGGGAGGTAACTGTCCCAAAAGCCAACAGCTTATACTAACTATTACTATGCCCTTCTAATTTAAGAAATATGCACAACCATTGAAGAATTGATTGGCAAAGTTACAAACAGGAACAATTCTGCATTATTCAAGAATTTAAGTCCTGAAATACCTAACAAATGATTCTAGACACAAAAATTGTGTAAATTTCAATGAAGAATTACATAAATTCAATCAAGATTTAGAACCAGTGTTATTGGCAAGCTTAAACATAAATTATCTAAAAAGGAAATGATAGACAGACTTGGTTTATCTGAAAGCTAATTTGCAAAGAACATGTGATTGTGTGAGCAAGCCCAATGTTCAATATAAAATTACATACCAAATGAATTATCTCTAGCATACTTAGAGAGAACTCTAAAGGGAGATTTCCCTTGCTATTTATTTTCTGCTGCCAAGTCAGAGATACAGGTTTTATAGGGTCAACCTTAATCTGGAAAACAAAAAAGTATAAGAATAAGATGACCACTAAATCAAAGCACCGACTAAGAAACACGTTAAACTGTGAAAAATCTAGAAACCTCCTAGATGTTAATTTGTGATTATGTATCAATTTTAAGCAGAATATAAAAACCCCAATCAAACAATCAAGAGAAAGAGACACAAAGATTTTACGTGGAAAAACCACAATTGGTCACCTCCCAATTGTGATAAAAAAACCACGGGCCACAGCCACAAGAACAATCCACTAAGAAGATATTAAGGAATTACACAGGTATACTCTCAATTATCTAGCCACATGCCTAATTGAACCAACCTCTATGTGCCTCTTCCAATCGCATCTTCACCACGGAATTGTCTTCTTGATGAGCCACTCCGGATTCCACCACCGAAGCTTCAGGCCGAATTCTTCAGAATCCACAACTGAAGAATTTTCTCTCTCTTTTGTGAAACAAACACCAACCTTTGATGTAGTCTTTTTAGATCATGAGTTGAATACTCAATATGACATCAAAGAAAAAATAAAATATCCCCAGATATAAACCTTTAAGAACCAAAAACAATATCTGGAGGAATAATTCATGAGTGGAGTCGTTTTGGGAAAAAACCAACTACTTATAAAGAAAAAAAATCCTTGTCTTGGAAGAAAACCAACTCTTTGTAGAAGTCCAAAAGAAATCCTGTTTCAGAAGAAAACCAACTCTTTGAAAAAAATCCGGATTCTGAGGCTCGCTCGAGCGAGGCTTTCCTGGCTCGAGCGAGGAGAGTAAATTTCGTGATTTCTACTAGTGCCTTCGCTCGAGCGACGGATCCTTGGCTCGAGCGACCAATCACTCCTTTCAGGTTTTTGTGCGGACGCAATCCTTCGCTCGAGCGAGAATTCCTTGGCTCGAGCGAGGAAGTCTTGGATCGAGCGAGCATTCCTTGGCTCGAGCGAGCAACGGCTGACATGCAATTTTGAATGCAAATTTGAATTTTGCTTCGGCCGCGAGCTGACCGGGCAGCTCGACCCCCGTAATAATCAGCGAAGTGGCAATCTTGAAAGCATTAACATCACAAACTTCTCTGCATGGCTCGATTCGGGTTTGGATTCGCATCTAATAAACTTATAGCCTCACTGAAACAAAAATGCGAATAAAATTACAACTCAAAGGAGTTTTGTCAAACGGGGTTGCCAAAATAAAAACCTAACAATCTCCCCCTTTGGCAATGCCGTGACAAAACACATCTAACAAATAAAATCCTAATCACCCCAACCCATGACAGCCAACAAAAACAAACTTCTTTCTCAAGGTCATGATCTCTGCAAAACAACTATCAGTGCCACAATCTCCAAAACAAATATTAGTCCCACAAGAGTATATGAAAAAACAATATAAGACTATCTCAACACATGAGATGAAAAACATGAATAACATAAAGATGCAACTTTGGAGATTTTAAGAACATGTAGCATGAAAACCTGAACTCGACACATGGCATAAAAACATGAAATCCTAAGACACATGAAAAACAACTTTCTCCCCTCAAACAACAAAAGCAAGATCATAAACCACACAAGCATGATATGATGATGTAAATATCAGGACATGCAAAACATGCAAAACAACTAAAGCCAATCTCCCTTACCAAACAAATCAAAGTGATCATGCGAACAAACTCTTGTAATAATAAACCAAACTCCCCCTTACTAAAAGCAATCACAAAACAAAAAAAACAATGAACAAGAACAAACTAACAAAAATAATATGGTGGAGCAAGCAAGGAATTTCTGATTTGTACCTTGAAACACACAAGATTATCCAAGAAGCACAATTACTTGAAAACACAATGTGCACAGCCTCTAGAAAATTCCTCATAAAAGAAAGTGATGCATTATGTGAAAAGCATAGATCCCATGAGAAAAGGTGTGTGTGTGACTCTTGGAGTTCGACAAACACAAGATTCAAATCCTAGTAGTGATATAAAAGTTGGACCTCCGACAAGAGAATCTAAGCACAACTAAGGAAAGTCAAACCACTAGGAATCAAGGGGTATTTGGTGAGTAAAAGCGGAGGCTCCCCCTCAATCAATGAATCCTTTTCTTTTCTTTTTTCACTTCTTTTTTTTTCTCTTTTCTTTCTTTTGCACATTTATTTTCTTTCTTTTCTTTCTTGTGCACATTTTTTTTTTCTTTCTTTTGCACACTCATCGGCGGCTGACACGCTCAAGAGTATGGAAACCGAACCAGAGAAGCATGGATATAATAAGGATGGCCTGGTTGGTGACTCTGAGGTAGCCTTTTCCTCATGCCTGGACTGCAAAGAATAGAGGGGAAAGCCATGGAGATGCAAAAAGATGGATGGTGGTTAAGAGACTCAACATCACCCATGATATGCTAGTATAGGTCAATTCCTCTAGAAAAGCAAAAGATACAATGCCAGAAGTCCATAAAAAAAAATAATCACTAAGACGGAAGACTCCCATATTTGCTAATCCAAGAGTGTGTACAGAATGAGACATACTAATCAAAAACACACACTCCAAAATGAGTAATGACCAGAGAAAGCACACACATATTAACATGTAATGGATATTCTCATCAATTCCAATATGCACCAAGGACATCTCAAAAACATTCAAGCTTGCAAAACCATACTAAGAAAATCTTTTTGGGTTTTTTTTTTTTTTTTTTAACAAAAAAGCAAGACATAAAAAAAACTAACATGCACACAACTTCTTTTTTTTTTTTTATTAAAAAAAACACACAGAGACCCCAAAAAAAACTAAAAAGAGTAAACACATCAACACAAGTCAAGTTTTCTCACCCAAATCTTTTTGGTCTTAGCAAAAACAGGTCTAGCGGTCTTGGTAAGTGTCGTGGTGTTGTGAACACCCTCATGAATCTTGGTATTCTGCCTAGACATGTAAGGTTGTCTCCTAACCCAAAAAATATTCGAATTTCTATCCTTTTGAGACATTCTCCCATGCAATTTATAACAAAAAGGGCGAATATGGCCATGCATACCACAATGATGACAAATAAAAACAGGGTGTACCTTTTTTTCTTTTACCTTACCCACTCTAGGGAGTTTGAGAAGTCTTTCCTCATGTTGAATCTTTTGTCCTCCTTTTCCTTGAGTTCTTGTATCACAAGATGTGGAAGCACTCTGTTTTTGCTCTTTCTTACCTCCAAATCCAATGCCACTCTTGTCTGAACAGATTTGTTGAGACCCAATGATATCCTCCAAAGTCTTTGATCCTTTGTTCCAAAGACCAATGGTAACCATGGCACACTTGAGCTCTTCCTCTTTCTTGATCATCAGTTCCTCCAAGGCAACTTGAGACATCTCGAGACTTTCAATCTTTTCTTCATATGTTGCAAAGATTTGTTGTAGCTCATCCCTCTTTGTCTCACAAGTCAAGAGTTTTTCACGAAGAACTTGTTGATCATCAGCAATCTTGATGGCATTGATCCTAGCCTCGGAAATCTCCTTCTTAAGTTTGACATTCTCACATTCACATGCTTTGAGTTTCTTTGTGAGGTTATCATTCAATTTGCATAACTTAAGAGCTTCCTTATACAGCTTTTCATAAGCTTGCTCAAGTTCTTCATGATCACTCTCTGATGCTTCATCATCAGTGGTATTCTCAACTAACCTCTTCGGAGACTCTGTTCGTCCTTCGATTTCAGAAGCCGCCATGAAAGCAAGGAATTGATTATATCCCTCTTCGCCTTGATCTTCATTGTCACTTTCTTCTTCATTAGATTCTGATTCATCATCCCAAGTGATGGCGAGGGCTTTCTTCTTCTTCAAACGAGTGGGGCATTCTGGAGCAAAGTGGCCAAATCCTTGGCATTCATAGCATTGGACTCTTTCAGAGTTTCCTTGTATCTTTCCTTTCTCCTTCTTGGCTATAGAATTAATTTTGAGTTTATCTTTGCCTTTAGATTTATGAGTACGAGTAGATTCCAAAAGATTAGGATTCTTTTTCAAAAAGGATTTTTTAAATTGTTTAACCAAAGCAGTCATAATCTTGGAATCTATCTCACAATCCTCATCAGAATCCTCAACCACTTTATGAGCACTACTAAAAGCAATATCTTTTTGTTTCTTTTTGAAATTTCTATGTGCCTCATAAGTTTGAAGATTACCAACCAACTGATCTAGCTTGAGGTTGTCAACATCTTGAGCCTCCTCAATAGCCGTAACTTTTGGTTGGAACCGATCGGGCAAGGATCTCAAAATTTTTCCCACAACTTTGGATTCTGGTATTTTTTCACCTAAATTGAAGCTGGAATTTACAATGTCACTCAACTTCGCATAAAATTCATCAAAGGTCTCACTATCTTTCATAGAAAGGTTTTCGAAACTAGATGTGAGCCTTTGAAGTTTTGATCGTTTAACAGAAAGAGTGCCCTCATGAATAGTTTGTAAGATATCCCAAGCCTCTTTTGCGACTTCACAATTACAAATACGGCTAAACTCTTCAGGTGTGACAGCGCAAAAGAGAGAATTGATAGCTTTACTATTCCAGCTACTATTTTGGTAATCAGTTGTGTCCCACTTATCAATTGGTTTGGGGAAAGTTACTCCATCAACAGTAATCGTTGGTTCAGTCCACCCATTCATGACGGATTGCCAAACTTTTTCATCAATAGATTTTAAAAAAGATCTCATCCGGGCTTTCCAAAAAGAATAATTGGATCCGTCAAGTAGGGGTGGTCGAACCATAGAATTACCCTCACGAATTGAATCCATTATCACAAATCAAACAAGATCTCGTTCTAAAAAAATTTTGTTTTAAAAAAAATAGAGCGATCTAAAAGAAAATTTTTTTTTTTTTAAAAAAACAAATAGAACGACCCGCTCTGATACCAATTGAAAAATCTAGAAACCTCCTAGATGTTAATTTGTGATTATGTATCAATTTTAAGCAGAATATAAAAACCCCAATCAAACAATCAAGAGAAAGAGACACAAAGATTTTACGTGGAAAAACCACAATTGGTCACCTCCCAATTGTGATAAAAAAACCACGGGCCACAGCCACAAGAACAATCCACTAAGAAGATATTAAGGAATTACACAGGTATACTCTCAATTATCTAGCCACATGCCTAATTGAACCAACCTCTATGTGCCTCTTCCAATCGCATCTTCACCACGGAATTGTCTTCTTGATGAGCCACTCCGGATTCCACCACCGAAGCTTCAGGCCGAATTCTTCAGAATCCACAACTGAAGAATTTTCTCTCTCTTTTGTGAAACAAACACCAACCTTTGATGTAGTCTTTTTAGATCATGAGTTGAATACTCAATATGACATCAAAGAAAAAATAAAATATCCCCAGATATAAACCTTTAAGAACCAAAAACAATATCTGGAGGAATAATTCATGAGTGGAGTCGTTTTGGGAAAAAACCAACTACTTATAAAGAAAAAAAATCCTTGTCTTGGAAGAAAACCAACTCTTTGTAGAAGTCCAAAAGAAATCCTGTTTCAGAAGAAAACCAACTCTTTGAAAAAAATCCGGATTCTGAGGCTCGCTCGAGCGAGGCTTTCCTGGCTCGAGCGAGGAGAGTAAATTTCGTGATTTCTACTAGTGCCTTCGCTCGAGCGACGGATCCTTGGCTCGAGCGACCAATCACTCCTTTCAGGTTTTTGTGCGGACGCAATCCTTCGCTCGAGCGAGAATTCCTTGGCTCGAGCGAGGAAGTCTTGGATCGAGCGAGCATTCCTTGGCTCGAGCGAGCAACGGCTGACATGCAATTTTGAATGCAAATTTGAATTTTGCTTCGGCCGCGAGCTGACCGGGCAGCTCGACCCCCGTAATAATCAGCGAAGTGGCAATCTTGAAAGCATTAACATCACAAACTTCTCTGCATGGCTCGATTCGGGTTTGGATTCGCATCTAATAAACTTATAGCCTCACTGAAACAAAAATGCGAATAAAATTACAACTCAAAGGAGTTTTGTCAAACGGGGTTGCCAAAATAAAAACCTAACAAACTGGTATGCCACAACTAACAAAAAATTTAGTAGCGAAAAACATGATCTAATGCAGACTAAAATAATTTTTAGTCACCTATTGTGGCATATTTAGCGACTAATTTTTTTTTAGTCACCAATAATTAAGATACAACTACTAAAAAAAATTAGTAGCTAAAAACCATATTCAACGCCGACCAATGTAATTTTTAGTCACCTATTCTACAACTTTTGGCGACTAAAAAAAGTTTGGTTGCAAAAAATGTAAATTATTATAGTGTGTCATGGTAAAAGACCGAAAATACGCGCAAAGCAAGTACCACATGCTTTCCGGTTAAGAGTCAGTAAAGTGATGATTGGTAGTACTTGATATGCCAAATTGCAGATACCAGCTTAGGGATTACCCGAGTCGTATTTACCGCTCCATATTTGTATTTTGAATTCATTGAGATAATGTGCTTTCGAAAAGAGCATTGCATGTGATTTTCAAAAGGATAAAACTTGAGGTTTTGGAGCATGACATGGCATTGCATCCGATTTAAGATTACTTAAAACATATATACTTTGTTAAGATCTTCTTATTGGGTTTCATGCTCACCCCTAGTGGATTTATGCAGGAAATGATGTGGTAGTTCCGCCTCAGTGAAGGCGAATGGATGCTTTGAGAGTACAAGGCTCTTTTGTTTATTTGTTATATTTTTTGATAAGCCAAGGGCTTATGTACATGGGTTTGTAAATCACTTACTTGTAATCAAGCTTAAGCCTTAGAACTTGTGGCCGGAGGGGCATTATTTTGCACTTTGTTCTTTACTTTTATCTGTCTTACATTATATAGATTCATATTTTAGAGAAAACTGAATGTATATTACATGTGGACACCTTTTGTACATCTCTCACATATCAAAAAATACAAGTATCGAGATTTATTTAATATTATGATATTAGGAATTTCATGATTACCTAACGGGATAAGAATAAAATCAAAATCCTTGTATGTTAATTATTTGAAAGTGTTACAAGGGTGTAATTACCTCAATTTAGACCCATATGGGCAACTCCAATCCAGAATCATAACTTCATATTTTGAAGTCTATGAATAGGGTCCGAGTTTTATCACAACGACAGACCTGGACTGACCCATTGACCGGTCAAAGCCCATGTGCTTGGGCCTAGTCATGAAATTTTATGGCCACCCCATGCCTTAGTGAGAGCAAACTAAGGCCACAATTTTCGTAAGATTTCAAATTTTATCTTTGATATTTGGGTTAATTACTCACCGGCCAGTTATAAGCATTTGTGTATCATTAAGTCCCAAAAGTATTTATATATTCTATGAAGTCCCTTCAATTCGTCGTTGAAAGTTGTTCTATCAGAAGACTAAAAATGACTTTTAGTGACGATTTTATAGATCTGTTGTTAAAATATGACAATTAATGATATTTTTTTGTAACAATTTTCTAAATATGTCGCTAAAAATAACAATTAATAATGTTTTCTCTGACAAATTTTTAATTGTTGTTAAAAAATAACAATTAGTGACACTTTTTTTTATGAAAACACCGCTAAAAAAATAAAAATAAAAAATAAAAAGATTTTGTGGGGGTTAATTAAGAGTGAATAAGACTTTGATACACCAAAAAGTGAAGGGCATTTATTGCCCTCATCTTCCTAATACAATTTTTTAGTCAGTTCCCTTGATATTCTTTTAAAAGGTCTTATAAAATTTTTTTTTGTTTGAAGGACCTACAAACTAAAAAGCTAATTTATCAACAACAACAACAACAGCAACAACAAAAAAGAAAAAAAAATCTATTAAGTTTTATTGTTTTTGTAAATATAGCGGGTCCTATGAATGACAATGGATTCTGTTTTTTTGGGTTTTGCACGCAAATTCTTTATTTTAAGTTGAATAATTTTAATGATACAATTTTATATTTTATTATAAAGTTGATAATTTTAACCTACCTATCACTATATTTTACCCTGCCCAATCAACGCTCTCTCAAACCACTAATATTAAAATCGAGTTGGATCAAATACAATTAGACTGAGAAATTTTGTCATCCCTAAGGGGTCCCGCAAATATGTATTACTTTTATTATATAAATATACAGCAAAATTAAAACAAAGTTGTGAAATAAATTCACTAATAAATAATATTTTTCTTTTTATTTTAGTGGACCTTCGAACAAATTTTTTTTTTTTTTTAAATGTTATATATTGTGGGATTTATTTCATCTTCCATGCATAGACATGCAATAAAAGTCATGCAAATGTGGGGCTTACCTTATTTAAAAAATATTAAAATTTATTATGTCACATAAGAAACCACCCTGAAAGCTTTTGATAAAATATTTCGGTGGGATTTGCTTTTTTTTTATTTTTTTTATTTTTTTGAATTATTTTCATCTTTAAAAAAAAAAATCAAAAAACTCGTAGTTTTTAGATTCAACTCGACAAGATAAAGAGGAAAATTATAATTTTTTAAAATTATAAAAAAGAAAGTCCAAAAAAGACATAAATAAGTGAAAAATAGTGAACTTTTTTTGGTTTATTTTGACTTTTTCACAATTGTTTTGGAATTTCTCAAAACAAATGTATTTTTTTGATTCATTTGGACAAGATGGACCAAAAAAGTAAAAAAATTATGACATAATTCTTTAAAAAAAAATTTAAAAAAAAAAGGTGAAACACCAATAAATATCAAAATGTGATATTGTGAACTGTTCAGTCCTCCCTCTTTTCTTATGAATCCGAAGTTCCCATTAAAATAAAAATTACACAAAAAGGTAGTCATTTACACATTTGGGTTTAATTTTGGAGGGATAAAAGTAGGTTTCTTCAAATGTGAAATTACACATTTGGGCAATTCACACTATAGAAGTTTTGAATTTTTCTTTCTTTTGAAACAAATTTCACATTACGAATAAGAACATGACACTCCAATAATGTAACATTTCAATGTAATACACTAAAAAACTCATTAGTGTACTTTTCCTAAACGTAATAACGTGACACTCCAAATTTTTTCCAAACGTAACATTCCAATATAACACACTCCAATGCAACACACAAAAAAACTCTTTAATATACTTTTTCTATACGTAACATTTCAATCAATGCAATTTCAAACATAACATTCTAATGTAACACATATAAAAATATTTAAAAAATTACTTAATATACTTGTTCCAAACGTGACACTCATAATTTGAAATTATACATTTACCAAAGCTTACTAAAGAATTTTTGTACTCCTTTTGAAATGGTTTGAAGAATCGCACACCCTTTTGAAATAGTTTGAATCCGACATCCTTTTTTTGGAGTGTTACATTAGAATATTACATTTGAAAAAAGTACACTAAAAAATTTTTGTGTGTGTTACATCGGAGTGTTACATTTAAGTGTTACATTAGACTGTTACAGATTGAAATTATACAAATCCACAAACCTTATTAAGGAGTTTTTGTACTCCTTTTAAAGTATTTGAAGAATCTCACATCGTTTTGGAATATTTGAAGAATCCCATATTGTAAGTCTTTTTTTTTTTTCTTTTTGAAATGTTTGAAAAACCTTACATATCAAGTCATTCCAAATAAAAAAGATTCTCATATAAAAATTCGTTCCAAATTTGATTCTCATAGATAATGTATCTTACCTTTCTAGCACCAAAAAAAAAAAAAAAAAAAGCATAATAGAAATAAGGGTATAATCGTAAGTCTAATTTTTAAATAATATATTAAATCTATCTTTCCAAAATCAATGAAATTAATTAGTCTTTAAGAAAACTCTTGAAACTAATCGAATCACCATTTTTCAATATAAAATTTATAGGTAAATTTTCCAAAACAATTACTAAAAAAAAAAATTTTAAAAAGAGCCTTTTTTAGAGGTTGCCAAACCACTAACTCTCAAACAAAAACTTACTGATCATAGGTTACTTGTAATAACCCGACCCACGTACATGCTTTCTGGTATGCTTTTAGTCCCTTATTCTGTGCATTTATATGCCTATTGAGAAATTCCGTATGAAATTAAGTTTGATTAAGTGGATCCTATGAATATAGGTTCATATCTGTTGAATAAGAAAAGTATCTGTCACAACTAGAATGTTCGAATCAGAAATTGGAAGCCTTAGGAGCTTAATTATCTGAAATTGATTTTATATATGTGTTCAGCATAATTTTTAGGTAATAATAAGCGTTTCTGTGAAATTTCAATGTGAGATGATTAAACGAATGATTTTTGTCCTATTCACTTTTATGTATATCTATATATCCTTGCTCTTTAAACACTTGTTTGGGGGAAGTTCATTTCGTAAATATCACCTGGGAGAGAATAAAAGAATAAGAGAAGAAGGAAAAGGGGAAGTTCAACAAGAAAGGAGAATTGGGATGAAATTAGGAGGGTTTTGGAGATTCTTGAAGCTCAAGATCGAGACAAGGGCATCGTCCCATTACTACCTGGAGCCGATCACTGTGAGTAATAGTACTACAAATGTATATTATTTACGGTTAATAATTATTGTTATTAACATTTTGTTCTCCTTGAGCAATTATGTTAACATGTGTGTTGATTGGGAATTGATGTGAACATTGAAAGCTTTAGCATACATCGATATGATTCTGAAACCATTCTGCATTTCGACTACGGTTAACGGTTATCGGTAATGCGCTATAACCTATAATTACCTATGTTTTCACATAAGAACTGCATACAAGTTATTCTTGTGACATAGATATCTACCTAAAAGGGGAAACATAATTGGATAATTGGATAGAATCATGAATAGTACTATAGTAGTGCGGTTGCTTACTGTTAAAAGACATTGTTAATGTTCTGTTATCTGTAAATTAACCTTATTGACTCCTAGTGAACAAAAGGAACCATGATGCTTGTGTACCCCGAATCATTCTGTTTGCCAATGATGAAGCAAGACTAT
Source organism: Camellia granthamiana (assembly GCA_036172215.1). NCBI lineage: Eukaryota > Viridiplantae > Streptophyta > Magnoliopsida > Ericales > Theaceae > Camellia > Camellia granthamiana. The sequence continues at coordinate 131,749,450 of CM069906.1, read as the reverse complement.
TATGAGGTAAGTTGTTCTGTTCCTATTGAACGCACTACAATGACACATGTGTCTTCTATCAAAAGTGTTATTAAAATTCTAATATACGCGAGACGATTATGTCCATTTGTAATAAACCACGAGGTGATTTATATACACTATAGTGTGACGATATTCTCATGAATTTGGAAGTTATTCTGTTATGTTTATTCGTTCTGTTATGTATTCTGTTTTGTTAATTCGTTCCGTTTATGATATGACATGATGAGACCTATTGATTTCTGGTATGGAACAAAGTGCTGTACGGAACTAAGTGCTACACTTAAGTGGGAGCCACCTCTAGAATCCGTGCGAGCCACCTCTTGAGTCCATACATATATTTCTGGGCCAATGGCCGTTCTGATATTTCTGGGCCTATGGCCGTTCTGTATCTGTTAGGCCCATGGCCATTCTGTACATTACTGGGCTTAAAGCCACTCTGTTAAGAAAACTGGACCCATGACTGCTCTGGAAGTAATTACAGAATGTAGTTAATCGTATGCCTCTGCAGTTATATGCTTTATTATTCAAGTTAAACATTACATTATTTATGTACTATTATTCACTGAGCTCCGCTCATTCTGTATTTTGTCTGTTTCTGTAGATAATCAACTGGGAGACCAGTCCTAACCCTTAAAGCTCGTCTCTCTCCTGTCTACCTCAGTGTGTTCAGGCACTTAGCTGAAGCCCGTGCATTTTGTAAAGTATTGTTAGGTTTTTGGCTTATGCTTTGGTTGTCTTTCATTAATATTTTTGCTATACGCCCGATTATAGGGCTGAGTCAAAGTATATGTGTATATTTTCTGTATATTATTTACCTAATGTGATGTTGTGATCCTGGCATAATAGTGGTAGCTCAATGGAATAGATTTTTTTATCAGGTGCTTCCGTTCAGGCCCCATATGTTACATATATTGGTTTTTGTCTGTTTCTGAAGTGGACATGCCCAAAACTTTTAGGGGCAGTTTTGGGGTGTGACATTACTAATAATAAAGGCCGAATAAAAAAAAATTATTGTGCAAAGATCTTATGTTCTCCCTCCCCCCCCCCCCCCAAAAAAAAGTAAAGAATTAATAAATTTCAAAATGTGATTTTATAAATTTTTTAGTTTTTCCTTCTTTTTTTTTTTTTTATGAACTCAAAAATCTCATTAAAGTAGAAATTATACAAAATGGTAGTCACTTATACATTTAGGTTTAATTTTTAAGAAATAAAAGTGGATTTCTTCAAATATGAAATTACACATTTAGGCAATCCGCACAATAGAGATTTTGGATTTTCCCTCCTTCTGGGACAAATTCCACATTACGAACAAGAACGTAATACTCCAATAAAGTAACACTTTAATGTAATACATTAAAAAATTACTTAGTGTACTTTTTACAAAAGTAACAGTCCAATCAATGTAATCCCAAACGTAATACTCCAATGTAACACACAAAAATACTAAAAAAACTCTCATATTTATTTGGACGGACTGGATAAGGGTGAATTGTAATACATTAGACTGTTAATCTTGGGATACATAGTCCATGGACTATTTAGTTGGATAAGATGTGTATTCTATGTTTGTTTAGTTATAAGATTAGATGCAAGGAAAAGACTATTCCATTGAATTTTATGTTTGTTTGAGTTATTATAAAGATGATAAATGTTCAAAAGATAATTTTGCTATTTTAAATTATTTACTAAATAATATCAATATTAAACATATCTTTAACATTTTAATTTTTGGGGGGCTAGATTAAATAAAAATTTATTTTATTTTTTTAAAAAATTAAATAATTTTTTTAAAAATAAATAAATAAATAAATAAAATATCAATAAAAATATGTGTTATTTTATAAAATAAATTTATTTTTAAAATAATAATTATTAAATAAAGCATCAATAAAATTTTAAAATAAAACATTTATAAAATTTTATTTTAAAAATTAAATAAATAAAAAATCAATAAAAATTAAATAAAATTATTTTATTTTTAAATTGAGACATTTAAATTTTATTTAATTTTATTAAATATAATACCTAATTAAATCAAATACTTTGAGGGAAAATATACAATTTTACCATTTAATCACATGGAATAGTTTTTTTTTTTTTGATCAGCAAAAAAGAACTTTATTGATAAAGAAATCAATACAAGCAAAAACTTACATTAACAAAAAGGGAAGTGCAAGAAACATCAATCATGACCTTAACAATCCCAACTAAGTTGGCACCGCTAAGAAATCACTATCATTTGTTAGCACTTGACCCAAAATTGGTGAAAAACCAATCAAGAGAAAACAAAAACCAGATAAGAAAATAAAAAAAAATACAAAACAGCCCACCAACAGCAACAAAGCAACAGCCTAGAAACAACAACATATCAGCTCCTCTTCAATCACATGGAATAGTTATCCACCTATAATCCGACATATGTAGGATTGATAGTCCAATCGGACTTCTAATCTGACCTATGAATTTGCAACCAAACAATGGATTCCATGATTCAATAGACATGGTGTCCAATCCACCCTCCAACCCCTCCAAACAAACACTCCCTTAGTATACTTTTTCCAAACATAACACTCACAGTCTGAAATTATACATTTACCCAAAACTTACTAAGGAATGTACTCCTTTTGAAATGGTTTAAAGAATCTTACATCCTTTTAGAATGGTTTGAAGAATTACACATCTTGTTTTTTTAGTGTTACATTGAAGTGTTATGTTTGAAAAAAGTACACCAAGGAGTTTTATTGTGTGTTACATTAGAGTGTTACACTAAGGATTTTTTTTAGAGTGTTATATTAGAGTGTTACGTTTGGGAAAAGTGTACCAAGGAATTTTTTTGGAGTGTTACATTAGAATGTTACAGTTTGAAAGTATACATTTATCCAAAGCTTAGTAAGAAATTTTCGTATTCCTTTTGAAATGTTTGAAAAATCCCTCATCATTTTGAAATGTTTGAAGAATCTCATATTTCAAGTCATTTTATACTCCTTTTGAAATATTTGAATAATCTTACATTTCAAGTCATTTCAAATAAAAAAGATTCTCATATAAAAATTCATCCTAAATTTGATTCACATTGGTTGTATATCTTACATTTTTAGCACCCCCAAAAAAAATAATAAATAATGATAATAATAATAATAATAATAATAATAATAATAATAATAATAAGGGTAAAACCGTAAGTCCAATTTTCAAATAAGTGTTTTTCTCTATACTTAGGTGGCACATTATAAGGGCTTGCTTTTTTTTTTTTTTTTTTCTAAGAGAGTTACGTCAACATGTATTTTCTTAATTACATATAGAATTCAACACAAACTCAAACTTAATTTAAATTATATTAACTTTACTTATTTTATATGGATTCTATTTGACAAATATTGCTTTTCCATATATTTTTTCATGGTAAATTGACATAATCCACAAATCCAATGCCAATTTTATATTTCTCATTTTTTCTTCTTAATTCTTTCAGGGGTATTAGGATTTTTTTTAATGCTAATTTTTTTTTTTCTTCTTCTTATTTTCTCATGCATTATTCTATATTCAATATCAATTCTATATTATTGTATATTATGGATTTGTTGTTTAAATTGTATAGTGATTTTAAATTATACTTCTTTTCCTACATTATTTTATATAATCACAATTGACAGGAGGAAAAATCTGCACAATAATGATATTTTCGAGGAACCTCTACAATTTAGATTTATTTCTTGAGTTATTTTTTCAATTGTTGAACAGTATGTTCTTTTATATTTTGACATCATATTATAAATAATTAATCACTTCCTACACTGAGATTGTCACGACCCCATTCCGCCCCTAGTAGAATGGTGCCATGATGGCCAGCAATTCGAGATTACCAAAGGCCACTTCCAAAGATTCACACGCGAGTCAGAGTATACATATGGGGCTTACAAATGCGGAAGCAATAAATTAAAAGCTAAGTAGTCCATGAGAGCAGTGCTTAAGTTAAATGAAATGTCATACATCCTATAAAAGCTTAAATACAACAAAATGAAGCACAAAAATTACATCTTGACCAAAAGGCTTCTCAGCCATCAAATACAAAATACAACGAAATAAAACTAAGAAGCATAATCTTCAAGATGTTGCAAAACATAATCCAAAACACGTCGGCAAAACATATCGGCAAAAGACATCTAGGCGTCGCCGCCGCCTTGCTCATCACCTACATATATATAGAGAGGGTGAGCTTGGATACTCAGTGAATGGTATAAATAATAAAGGGGTTTACATGAATGATATCCGAGATCTTTTAACAAAACAACACAAGGGATAAATCAAGTTCATCTATAAAATCTTTCAAAACTTCAAGGGATGCTTACTAACATCAATATAATGCAAGAGATGACATTCCGGACAAACAAACCCACGCGGTAAAACCGTCAGTGGCAAGGCAAGACAAGACAAGTGAGATCTCAAAACAATGGTGTCGTTGCATTATAGTCCCCGGACACTAAGGACTTTCAAACTTTGTGCTACAAATGCTTATAGTCCCCTAGCACATACGGACTTCCAAACTTTGTGCTACAAATGCTTATAGTCCCCTAACACATACGGACTTCCAAACTTTGTGCTACAAATGCTTATAGTCCCCTAGCACATACGGACTTCCAAACTTTGTGCTACAAATGCTTATAGTCCCCTAGCACATACGGACTTCCCGAGAATGTCATCAAAACAAGATACAAGGTTCGGTACGCAAAATCAGAATAATCATTCATGCTTGTAAATAATTTCCGAACAGGGCAAGACAAGGTTTTATCAAAGCTTTATAACATATCTTTATTAAAATACCACTCACATAGTTCGTCGAACGTCGGGGTCAGGGCGAGTCCAAGTCCTACAAACACATGGCAAATCTATTGAATGCACTTTTAAACAAGCTTCACATGCATACAAAATGACCTCGGCATTCGCCAAAACTAAATCAAATCAAAACAAACACTGTTTCTCAACTCGGGGAAACATGCTGGGAAACATGCTGGGCACCAACCAGGTCTTGGCCGAGGTTCCACACCTCCTTGCCGAGGTGAGGTCCCGTTGGCCACATGCAAGGGAAAATGAAGTCGGGAAAATCTAGGTTTTCCTTCTGCTCAAGAACATAAAGAACACGAACATGGAGAGTATGGAGGAAATGAATGCAAAGATCATAACTTATTATTATAAAATCTGAGATTGCATGCTATAAGTTTGAAAACATGGACCTGGATACCCATACTAGAGGATCTTACGAAAACAAACACAAAGACATGTAACTTGTTGCAAACTTTCGGATCAAACGAGGCTTTTCCTCAAGAACACTTGAATTTCATATTCTCTTTCCAAAACCAACTTTAAATCAATGCATGGCATGCAAAACAGATTCGATCGTGCAATGCAGCTAGATGATCAATAAGAGCAACAAGAGTAGATCAAGATTCTAACCTCAAATCAGGAATCTAACGGTTTGAACTCTAAGAGTCAAGCTTGCAATTCACTTTCTCACTCTAGAACTCCTCCTTCTTCTCCTAAAGCTTCTCTCTCCTCAAGAACAAAGATATGATACAAAATGATACATCTCTCTCTCTGCCGGCTGACTTAACACTCAGCTCGGACACGTGGCAGTGGTTGGTTGGCTCAACTTGAAAAGGTGACTGATTGAAAAGACAAGACTATGACAAGGTGTGTTCAATAAGCTAGGTGGCAAGGGACTCCGGCGAGTAATGACATCGGCTAATAACACGACTTCGGCAAACAAAGGGACAATGACCTCGGCTAGAAAGGTCAACACTTGGCCCAGCTGTGCCACACCTCGGCCTAGATGTGCCACACCTCGGTCTAGGTCGTACCAGTCTAGGGCAAGATCACTTGAGTCCAAGGGTAACATCTCGGCCCAGATATGTCAGAGTGCGGGTGGAGGTCAACCAGAGAAATCCCAAGATGGTCCTAAGTGCAAGAGTATCAAAGGGGCGACCTAGGCTCAAGATGACCTCGGCTGGAACAGACACACACCAATAAGGAACATAGCATTCAAGTAACACTTATGCAAGACAAGTCAAGATTTGAAATGCAAGCTTAATTAGAGCAAAATCATATAAAATGCATATGAGTACGGTTAGGGCAGTGTGAGGGTCATTACAGAGATGTATTTATCGTTTGAATGTTTTCATTATGTTTTCTTTTTGGATTTAGATATTATGTGATTCTTTCTTTGGTTAGTCATTGTTGAATTTCTTTTATATAGTTGATATTTTAATTTTATTAAGAGTGTTTATTTTATAATCTTATAATTTAATATATATATATATATATCATATAAAATCATTATATGATAATCCAATTACAACATATTTATATTTAATTTTTTTAATAAATTTTATATAATTTCTATTTCTACATAGAAAAAAGATTGGAAGTTTTAAATTAAGAGTTTTAATAACTCTAATTGGTGTGTGGGTCCCATGTGATGTGTTGTTTTGGCCCTAGTTTGTTTTTTTCTTTTTTCTTCTTTCTTTTTTTTGATTTTCCACATCATTAGTACTCTTTTAGAACTTCCAAATTAGAGGAATGTATCATTTCTGTTCTACATATTTTTATTTTCCAAATGAATATAAAAGAAAATTAATAGTTAAAATTACTTTTAATTTTATGTTACTAATTCTTTTTCTAATTTAACTATTATTTTTAATATCAAAATAAGTATTTATTTTACTATTTTATAATTTAATATATATCATATAAAATTATTATTATATGATAATTATACTTTTATAATACAATAGAACTAAAATTATCAAAATACACAAATAATTTAACTAAAATTAGTATATATAAGTATTCAAGTAACAATTTTATAGAACGATAGTGTTAATATTATCAAAATAAATAATTAAAATCATACTTTAATTTTAAATTTAAATTTAAATTTAAATTATTCTTTTATAACACACATTATACCGTCAAATATTTTTTGAAAAAAAAAATAGCACGTGCATTGCAAAGGTCAACTATTAGTAATATATTAAATCTATCTTTTCAAAATCAATGAGACTAATTGATCTTATAAGAAAATCATTGGAACTAAACGGATCACCATTTCTCAAGATAAAATTTATAAGTAAAATTTTCAAATAATAATAATAATAATAATGATGATAATAGTGAGGATTATCTTAAAAAGGCCCACCAAATTAAAAAATTAATTGTCTGATAGTCCTCCAAGAATAAAGACAGTAAAGTTCAATCCCAAAGCAATTAAAGACAAAATTGATAACAAATACTTTTCTTCCAAATTAAACACAATTCAAAACAACCACTATACTGAGGTAACAACTGGCGTCATGATAAGTAACAAACATCATAAAAAGTCTAATAATTGTTGATAAAGTCTAATAACATTCAATGGCTCACCACAAGAACAAACAAATCGTGCATGATTGTAAATATTACACATTAAAAATTTTATTTAAAAATAACGTGTGATTCAAATTTAATCTATATATAAAACTTTCATAATACATTATTTGAATCTTGGGTGCTGAAGTCTTCAATCTCAATAAATTAAAAGACTTCAACGAACAATCAAAAGATAAAATAAAAAAATTCCCAACAAACCATAATCAATCAAATTCATTTTGTATTTGTATAATGTTCCATACATATGCAAATTGATAGTGTATACATATATATATGAAAAGTATACAGAAAAGCAGAGAAATTTCTGGGGTCTTTGCTTTGTCTAATCAAAAGTGTCATTCATTCCGGATCAATCAAGACAAAGATTTTTCTCAATCACTTAATTGGAATTGTCATAAAAAAAACATTATGATTTATGAAAGCCTAGGAATAATCTCTATAGTATTCTCTTGCAATTTTGGATGTGAATGAAACAAGAGTCTAACAAATAAAAGCATTCATAAAAATTTCGAAAAACTACACAAGACTCCAATTCTATGAAGTTCCACGAGATAACCAATTCTTTTCCTCAAACCAAAATACCATCATTTGGCTTCCTGTGAGCATATCCACCATATTGACGATTCCAACGACGGAGGCAAACAAGAGAAATACACGATCCAGCGAAGGCAAGAACCGCCATCACAAGGAAAAACTTCTGCTCCATCATTATCTCTTTCACCCAAGAAAGCCTGCCCAACTCTGTATTTGAATCCTTTCCAGTTCTGCTCTCAATTTCATTTTTTGTGACCCTACCGTCGTACCATGGATATAGTAGGGTCTGAAACGCAGGATCAAAGAAGTCCTCCACCCCATGAACAATCACATGCCCATTGTTGTAGATATCCCAATCTGTAACCTTGACTCCATTAATGGAAGCGCGATCGCTATGATGGGGTGTTGTAGTAACCACAAGTGGGTGATGGGGAAGGAGTGTATCGACCTTGGATTCGTATGGAAGAGAAGACTGAAGAGCCTCCCTATCAAGCCTTAGCAGTGCAACGTGGTACTGCAGGAGGGTGAATGGTGGCTGAGGGTACTTGGAAGACAAGAAAGCCTTATCAAGTGGGCAGAATATGGTGATTGTGGTATTGTGGGTTACTTCGGAAGGTATCAATGTAGGGAGGATTTGTTCGAGAATTAAGGACATGGCTATGTAACCCTTGTTGGATAAGACACTCGAGATCATCCCAACATTCAACCCGTGATCATGGTGGTCTGTTTCTTGAGCAGCTGTTGCAATAGTGGGTTGTGGAAGGATTGAAAGAAAAACAAGAAGAAGAAAGGCGAGTGAAAGCTTGGATGCCATGAAGGAAAAACAGTAGATTGATGAGGAGAAGTTGAAGAAGAATAGAGAGATGTGTAAAAGATCTGAGAGCAATGTATGTATTGTAGAATGTAATATTTGTATAGATTGAGAACCCTAACTAGGACTTATATATATAACTAAATTGAAACCTTGTCCAAATAGGATTAAAAGACCTAGTAGATCAGGGTTTCCAAAAACAATCACACGTTGAGGAACCTACCAGCTACTAATAGATTTTTTTTTGTTTTTTTTTTAAAAAAAAAAACTTTAATTACAAATTTTAAATGGAAGTGTTTTTATTAATGTGAACTTACTATCTTTATGTCTCATTATTACACTCATTTGTTTTATTTCTTGATTTTTAAAAGAGTCTTAATTTGTTAGCTTAATTTTTAGGTTCCTTGGGGCATAAGTTTGCACTACAACATTTCATTTTAAATCCAATTCATCATTAATATGGAACTTTCTAAAGGAAAAAATTAGGGATCATGAAAATTTTGTCATGAAAATGATCATAAAAAATTTATAATCCTTGGATTACCTTGATTAGTGTGTCGTGCTTTATTCTAAGTGTAATCCAAGGATCACAAAGCTTTCATGATTATTTTCATGAAAAAAAATTCATGATACCTAGCATTGCTGTTTCTAAAATTTGAGTCCATAAACGAGTTCAACTGCTTTGCCAAACCCAATCCAAAACCTCCCAAACAGACAGATCGTTTTTTTTTTAACATGAAATTCACCAAAAAAAAATTTCAAAAAAAAAACAGAATTCATCGAACAGCCAAACCTTTTTAAAAAAACAAAAATTTAAACAAATTTCATCCAAAAAAAAAATTTAAAACAGAATCAGACAACAAAAATAAGAAGCAAGCAATTTCAAACTATTTTTAAGCAATCTCAAACAAATTTATAGAGAAATTTCAAACAATCTCAAACGAAATTTGAACAATAAATACCTGGATTTCAAGATGGTTGATGGATTTTCCAAATATGAAACTACAGCTTCGTCTTCTTCATTTCCATCTTCTTTAGAAAGCAGAATTGGATGAGTTTCTTCAAGGGTTTCAACCTTCTTCAGGTGATTTCAAGTGATCGAACTAGAACATAAGATTTTTATAATTTGACATTTACTACTGTAACATGCTAAAAAAATTATAACTTTGACATTGATAAAATGACAATGATAATTGGAGATACTTTTAAGAATCTGTGTGTATACTATGGGCGCGGTTTTGCTGCAGTTCTTTATGGTGCAGTTGCATCCTGTCAGTGATGTGGTCCAATTGAAGAGTGACATGTGTTGTCTTTGCCAGTTAAACAACTAACGGAGAAGACTCACGTTATCTTGTTATTGTTATAGTTTTTTTTTTCTTATTCTGCTGTCCTTTTTTTTTTCTTCTCTCTTTCTGCCTCTCTCTCCATTATTTTGTTCTCCTTTCTTTGAATCTGTCTCTCTTTTTACACATGGTAATTCAAATGAAAACCTACAACAATCTTCCATTCAATCAACGGTAAAACGAATCACAGATTGCAAAATCTGATAAAAAAAAATGAAATTTTAAATATTACATAAAATTAAAACAAAAAAAAAAAATTAACAAGAATGATGTAGCAATACCACTATTGTAAATAAATTCATTTTTTAATCATGTTTTGTTTCATCTTCAATCGTGTTTTGTTTTGAAATGAAAAATTCACAATGCTACATCATTACGTATGAAAATTATGCATGAATTTTTTGTTTATACAATATTAATTCAAGGAAAATCAAATATAGAAACTGCCCCAATCAATTCCATTGTTATTTTTCATACATAAATCCCGAATTCCACAACTGCAAGCTAACCATTTGGCGTTGATGTTGTAGAAACCACCACATAGGCACGGACCCACTTATCATTTTCCATTTCTTGCTGTCCCATTTCTTGAATATGTAAGTGTGGTTATGGCACCAGAAATTTTTCTTAGTTTCCAATGAGATTTGAGAAGCTAGTTTTACACAGTTCGACCATGGGATGGTGGAATTAAAACAACAGGAGAGTTGTAATGGATATGATGATAAGCATCCATGGTGGAGGTTTTGGTGAGTTGATGGTGGGTGTTAATGTGATAGGAGGTGGTGGTAGTTATGGATGAAATGGGGTTTTGGGGACTGATTTTTTGGGTGAGAAAGAATGAAATGGTGATTATCCAATCCTCTGTTCTTAACTAATCAACAACAACTCTCACCATATTTTGTCCTACCAACAACACTTTCTTCTCTCTCAAGTACTCGCAACCTCCATTCACTCTCCTTCAATATCACATCATTCCCACGAAGCTCGATAGGGAAGCTCTTGAATAAGCCAATCCACTTCCATTAATGAAGTCAAGATCAGAGATTGGGAGATTTTCAACGATGGGCATGTCATCGTTCGTGGCATCAAAGACTTCTTTGATCCAGCCTTGCGGATTCCACTAAATAGTTTTGTAATATAGTCGATCTTATGTATAATTTTATCAATTTTAATTTTGAAAAAAACTCTTCTTTATAAAAAAAATTACTAAACGGATCATCATTCCTCAAGATGAAATTTATAGGTAAATTTTCCAAAATAATAATAATTATAATAGTGATGATTATCTAAAAAAGGGCCCAGCAAATTAAAAAGGGATTTTTATTGATAAGTCCAATTTAGAAGTGTTTTTAACCTAAGAAGTCCATGAAGGAATTTTTTAACCCATTTAGTCCCATGTATGTATAGTTTTATTCCATAAAGTCCATTTTCTTAATTTACACTATTTTCTTGGACACTTATGCCCTTATATTCAATTTTGATACCTTTATAAATATTTTTTGAACGATTAGTAATTTAATGATGTGAACATTCATATTTTAAAATTTACATTGGTAGGAATGTAAAATTGGCCCGTGGGCGGCCCGAAACCCGCCCGCGAGCGGGGGCGGGCCCGGTCCGTTGACAATGTGAATATTCACATTGACATGTTAACATTCACATTAATAGGAGTGTAAAATTGGCCCCCGTCCCGTGGCGACACGAAAACCCGCTCGCAGCCCATGGGCGGGCCCGGGACGGGTCCGGTTTGGCCCGTTGACAATGTGAATATTCACATTGATTATGTTAACATTCACATTGATAAGAGTATAAAAATTGGCATGCGGCCCATGGACAGGCCAAAAGCCCGCCCGCGGGCCGGGAATGTAAATATTCACATTGACATGTTAACATTCACATTGATAAGAGTTCAAAATTGGCCCGCAGCCCGTGGGCGGCCCGAAACCCGAGGCGGGCTTGGCCCGACCCGTGACAATGTGAATATTCACATTGACATGTTAACATTCATATTGATAGGAGTGTAAAATTAGCCCGCGCCCCGTGGCTGCCCGAAACTGGCTCACGGCCCGGGGCGGGCCCGGCCCGACCTGTTGACAATGTGAATATTCACATTGATATGTTAACATTCACATTGATAAGAGTGTAAAATTGGCCCGTGACCTGTGGGCAGCCCGAAACCCGACCTCAAGCCGGGGCGGGCCCGGCCCGTTGGCAATGTGAATATTCACATTGACATGTTAACATTCATATTAATAGGAGTGTAAAATTGGCCCGCAGCCCGTGGGCGACCGGAAGCCAGACCGCAACCCGAGGTAGGCTTGGCCCGACCCGTGACAATGTGAATATTCACATTGACATGTTAACATTAACATTGATAGGAGTGTAAAATTTGTCCGCTGCCCGAAGCTCGCCCGCGGCCCGGGGTAGCCCCGGACCCAAACACGGGCCACCCCGGGCCGCCCATGGGACGCGACTCAATTTTACACTTTTATCAATGTGAATATTAACATGTCAATGTGAATATTCACATTGTCAACAGGCCGGGCCGGGCCCGCCTCGGGTCGTCCACGGGCCGTGGGAGGGTTTCGGGCAGCTACGGGGCACGGGTTAATGTTACACTCTTATCAATGTGAATGTTAACATGTCAATGTGAATATTCACGTTGTCAACGGGCCGGGTCGGCCCCGACCCGGGGCCGGGCTTCGGGCTGCCGACGGGTCACGGGCCAATTTTACACTGTTATCAATGTTAATGTTAATATGTCAATGTGAATATTCACATTGGCAACGGGCCGGGCCGGGCCCGCCCTGGGCAGCGGGCGGGCTTCGGGCCGCCCACGAGCCACGGGCCAATTTTACACTTCTATCAATGTGAATGTTAATATGTCAATGTGAATATTCACATTGTCAACGGGGCGGGCCGGTCCAGGCTCGCCCCGGGCCGCCCATGGGCTTCGGGCCGCCCTTGGGATGCGAGTCAATTTTACACTCTTATCAATGTGAATGTTAACGTGTCAATGTGAATATTCACATTGTCAATAGGCCAGGCCGGGCCGGGCCCGCCCCGGGCCGCCCACGGGCTGTGGGCTGGTTTCGGGTAGCCACAAGGCGCGGGCTAATTTTATACTCTTATCAATGTGAATGTTAACATGTCAATGTGAATATTCACATTATCAACGGATCGGGCTGGGCCCGCCCTGGGCAGCCCACCAGCCGCGGGCGGGTTTCGGGCCGGCCACAGGCCGCGGGCTAATTTTACACTCCTATCAATGTGAATGTTAATATGTCAATGTGAATATTCACATTGTCAACGGGCGCGGGCCCGGCCCGGCCCGGACCCAGGTTTCGGGCTGCCCACGGGTCACGGGCTAATTTTACACTCTTATCAATGTTAATGTTAATGTTAATATGTCAATGTGAATATTCACATTATGAACGGGCCGGCCCCGGCCTGCCCCGGGCGGCGGGCTGGCTTCGGGCCGCGGACCAATTTCACACTCCTATCAATGTGAATGTTAACTTGTCAATGTGAATATTCACATTATCAACGGGCCAGGCCGGGCCTATTTTTTTGGCCTGTGAGCCGGCCCGGCCCGACTCAAATTTTTCCCGGCACCCACGAGGATCGACATGGGCCGGGCCCCTACACATTGACGATATAAACATTCACATTGACGGTGTGAACATTCACATTAGGGGTATTTTGGTAATTATGTCACCCATAAGACTTATTGAAATATAAGAAAATAATATGAACTAAATGGAACATAAGTAGATGAAAAGGGTATTTTGGTCTTCTTATCTCAAATTGGACCTAATAGAATAATAAAAAAAATATAGATTGGATGGAATAAAACTATTAGAAAATAGATTTATCAAAAAAGCTCCCAATTAAAAAAATTAATTGTCTGATAATCCTCCAAGAATAAAGACAGTAAAGTTCAATCCCAAAGCAATTAAAGACAAAATTGATAACAAATATTGTTCTTCCAAATTAAACACAACTCAAAACAACCACTATATTGAGGTAACAACTAGCATCATGATAAGTAACAAACATCATAAAAAGTCTAATAATTGTTGGTAAAGTCTAATAACAGTCAATGGCTCACCACAAGAACAAACAAATCGTGGATGATTGCAAATATTACACATTCAAAATTTTATTTAAAAAAAACGTGTGATTCAAATTCAATCTATATATAAAACTTTCATAATACATTATTTGAATCTTGGGTGCTGAAGTCTTCAATCTCAATAAATTAAAAGACTTCAACAAACAATCAAAAGATAAAATAAAAAAATTCCCAACAAACCATAATCAATCAAATTCATTTTGTATTTGTATAATGTTCCATACATATGCAAATTGATAGTGTATACATATATATATGAAAAGTATGCAGAAAAGCAAAGAAATTTCTGGGGTCTTTGCTTTGTCTAATCAAAGTGTAATTCATTCCGGATCAATCAAGATAAAGATTTTTCTTAATCACTTAATTGGAATTGTCATAAAAAAAACATTATGATTTATGAAAGCCTAGTAATAATCTCTATTACAGAGTAGTATTCTCTTGCAATTTTGGCTGTGAATGAAACAAGAGTCTAACAAATAAAAGCATTCATAAAAATTTCGAAAAACTGCACAAGACTACAATTCTATGAAGTTCCACGAGATGCCAATTCTTTTCCTCAAACCAAAATACCATCATTTGGCTTCCTGTGAGCATATCCACCATATTGACGATTCCAACGACGGAGGCTAGCAAGAGAAATACACGATCCAGCGAAGACAAGAACCGCCATCACAAGGAAAAACTTCTGCTCCATCATTATCTCTTTCACCCAAGAAAGCCTGCCCAACTCTGTATTTGAATCCTTTCCGGTTCTGCTCTCAATTTCATTTTTTGTGACCCTACCGTCGTACCATGGATATAGTAGGGTCTGAAACGCAGGATCAAAGAAGTCCTCCACCCCATGAACAATCACATGCCCATCGTTGTAGATATCCCAATCTGTAACCTTGACTCCATTAATGGAAGCGCGATCGCTATGATGGGGTGTTGTAGTAACCACAAGTGGGTGATGGGGAAGGAGGGTATCGACCTTGGATTCGTATGGAAGAGAAGACTGAAGAGCCTCCCTATCAAGCCTTAGCGGTGCAACGTGGTACTGCAGGAGGGTGAATGGTGGCTGAGGGTACTTGGAAGACACGAAAGCCTTATCAAGTGGGCAGAATATGGTGATTGTGGTATTGTGGGTTACTTCGAAAGGTATCAATGTAGGGAGGATTTGTTCGAGAATTAAGGACATGGCTATGTAACCCTTGTTGGATAAGACACTTGAGATCATCCCAACATTCAAACCGTGATCATGGTGGTTTGTTTCTTGAGCAGCTGTTGAAATAGTGGGTTGTGGAAGGATTGAAAGAAAAACAAGAAGAAGAAAGGCGAATGAAAGCTTGGATGCCATGAAGGAAAAACAGTACATTGATGAGGAGAAGTTGAAGAAGAATAGAGAGATGTGTAAAAGATCTGAGAGCAATGTATGTATTGTAGAATGTAATATTTGTATAGATTGAGAACCCTAACTAGGACTTATATATGTAACTAAATTGAAACCTTGTCCAAATAGGATTAAAAGACCTAGTAGATCAGGGTTTCCAAAAACAATCGCACGTTGAGGAACCTACCAGCTACTAATAGATTTTTTTTTGTTTTTTTTTTTAAAAAAAAAACGTTAATTACAAATTTTAAATGGAAGTGTTTTTATTAATGTGAACTTACTATCTTTATGTCTCATTATTACACTCATTTGTTTTATTTCTTGATTTTTAAAAGAGTCTTAATTTGTTAGCTTAATTTTTAGGTTCCTTAGGGCATAAGTTTGCACTAAAACATTTCATTTTAAATCCAATTCATCATTAATATGGAACTTTCTAAAAGGAAAAAGTAAGGGATCATAAAAATTTTGTCATGAAAATGATCATAAAAAATTTATAATCCTTGGATTACCTTGATTAGTGTGTCGTGCTTTATTCTAAGTGTAATCCAAGGGTCACAAAGCTTTCATAATTATTTTCATGAAAAAAAATTCATGATACCTAACATTGCTGTTTCTAAAATTTGAGTCCATAAACGAGTTCAACTGCTTTGCCAAACCCAATCCAAAACCTCCCAAACAGACAGATCGTTTTTTTTTTAACATGAAATTCACCAAAAAAAAATTTCAAAAAAAAACAGAATTCATCGAACAGCCAAACCTTTTTAAAAAAACAAAAATTTAAACAAATTTCATCAAAAAAAAAATTTTAAACAGAATCAGACAACAAAAATAAGAAGCAAGCAATTTCAAACTATTTTTAAGCAATCTCAAACAAATTTATAGAGAAATTTCAAACAATCTCAAACGGAATTTGAACAATAAATACCTGGATTTCAAGATGGTTGATGGATTTTCCAAATATGAAACTACAGCTTCGTCTTCTTCATTTCCATCTTCTTTAGAAAGCAGAATTGGATGAGTTTCTTCAAGGGTTTCAACCTTCTTCAGGTGATTTCAAGTGATCGAACATAGAACATAAGATTTTTATAATTTGACATTTTACTACTGTAACATGCTAAAAAAATTATAACTTTGACATTGATAAAATGACAGTGATAATTGGAGATACTTTTAAGAATCTGTGTGTATACTATGGGCGCGGTTTTGCTGCAGTTCTTTATAGTGCAGTTGCTTCCTGTCAGTGATGTGGTCCAATTGAAGAGTGACATGTGTTGTCTTTGCCAGTTAAACAACTAACGGAGAAGACTCACGTTATCTTGTTATTGTTATAGTTTTTTTTTTCTTATTCTGCTGTCCTTTTTTTTTTCTTCTCTCTTTCTGCCTCTCTCTCCATTATTTTGTTCTCCTTTCTTTGAATCTGTCTCTCTTTTTACACATGGTAATTCAAATGAAAACCTACAACAATCTTCCATTCAATCAACGGTAAAACGAATCACAGATTGCAAAATCTGAACAAAAAAAATGAAATTTTAAATATTACATAAAATTAAAACAAAAAAAAAATTAACAAGAATGATGTAGCAATACCACTATTGTAAATAAATTCATTTTTAATCATGTTTTGTTTCATCTTCAATCGTGTTTTGTTTTGAAATGAAAAATTCACAATGCTACATCATTACGTATGAAAATTATGCATGAATTTTTTGTTTATACAATATTAATTCAAGGAAAATCAAATATAGAAACTGCCCCAATCAATTCCATTGTTATTTTTCATACATAAATCCCGAATTCCACAACTGCAAGCTAACCATTTGGCGTTGATGTTGTAGAAACCACCACATAGGCACGGACCCACTTATCATTTTCATTTCTTGCTGTCCCATTTCTTGAATATGTAAGTGTGGTTATGGCACCAGAAATTTTTCTTAGTTTCCAATGAGATTTGAGAAGCTAGTTTTACACAGTTCGACCATGGGATGGTGGAATTAAAACAACAGGAGAGTTGTAATGGATATGATGATAAGCATCCATGGTGGAGGTTTTGGTGAGTTGATGGTGGGTGTTAATGTGATAGGAGGTGGTGGTAGTTATGGATGAAATGGGGTTTGGGGGGACTGATTTTTTGGGTGAGAAAGAATGAAATGGTGATTATCCAATCCTCTGTTCTTAACTAATCAACAACAACTCTCACCATATTTTGTCCTACCAACAAACACTTTCTTCTCTCTCAAGTACTCGCAACCTCCATTCACTCTCCTTCAATATCACATCATTCCCACGAAGCTCGATAGGGAAGCTCTTGAATCATCCCTTCCATTCGGGTCCAAGCTCGATACCTCCTCACAGGCCATCCACTGGTTGTCGCAACAATACCCAAAAGCCAATCCGCTTCCATTAATGAAGTCATGATCAGAGATTGGGAGATTTTCAACGATGGGCATGTCATCGTTCGTGGCATCAAAGACTTCTTTGATCCAGCCTTGCGGATTCCACTAAATAGTTTTGTAATATAGTCGATCTTATGTATAATTTTATCAATTTTAATTTTGAAAAAACTCTTCTTTATAAAAAAAAATTACTAAACGGATCATCATTCCTCAAGATGAAATTTATAGGTAAATTTTCCAAAATAATAATTATTATAATAGTGATGATTATCTAAAAAAGGCCCAGCAAATTAAAAAGGGATTTTTATTGATAAGTCCAATTTAGAAGTGTTTTAACTTAAGAAGTCCATGAAGGAATTTTTTAACCCATTTAGTCTCATGTATGTATAGTTTTATTCCATAAAGTCCATTTCTTGATTTACACTATTTTCTTGGACACTTATGCCCTTATATTCAATTTTGATACCTTTATAAATATTTTTTGAACGATTAGTAATTTAATGATGTGAACATTCATATTTTAAAATTTACATTGGTAGGAATGTAAAATTGGCCCGTGGGCGGCCCGAAACCCGCCCGCGAGCGGGGGCGGACCCGGTCCGTTGACAATGTGAATATTCACATTGACATGTTAACATTCACATTAATAGGAGTGTAAAATTGGTCTGCATCCTGTGGCAGCGCAAAACTCGCTCGCGGCTCATGGGCTGCCCAGGCCGGGCTCGGTCCGGCCCATTGACAATGTGAATATTCACATTGACATGTTAACATTCACATTGATAAGAGTATGAATTGGCCCGCGGCCCGAGGAGGGCCCGGCCCGGCCCGGCCCGTTGACAATGTGAATATTCACATTGACATGTTAACATTCACATTGACAGGAGTGTAAAATTAGCTCGCGCCTCGTGGCTGCACGAAACCCACCTACGGCCCGTGGGCGGCCCGGGACGGGCCCGGCCCGGCTTGTTAACAATGTGAATATTCACATTGACATGTTAACATTCACATTGATAAGAGTATAAAATTGGCCAGCAGCCTAGGGCGGGCCCGACCTGGCCCGGCCCGGCCCGTTGACAATGTGAATATTCACATTGACATATTAACATTCACATTAATAGGAGTGTAAAATTGGCCCTCGTCCCGTGGCGGCACGAAACCCGCTCGCAGCCCATGGGCGACCCGAGGCGGGTCCGGTCTGGCCCGTTGACAATGTGAATATTCACATTGATATGTTAACATTCACATTGATAAGAGTATAAAATTGGCATGCGGCCCATGGGCAGTCAAAAGCCCGCCCGCGGGCCGGGAATGTAAATATTCACATTGACATGTTAACATTCACATTGATAAGAGTGCAAAATTGGCCCGTAGCCCGTGGGCGGCCCGAAGCCCGAGGCGGGCTTGGCCCGACCCGTGACAATGTGAATATTCACATTGACATGTTAACATTCATATTGATAGGAGTGTAAAATTAGCCCGCGCCCCGTGGCTGCCCGAAACCGGCCCACGGCCCGGGGCGAGCCCGGCCCGGCCTGTTGACAATGTGAATATTCACATTGATATGTTAACATTCACATTGATAAGAGTGCAAAATTGGCCCGTGACCTGTGGGCAGCCCGAAACCCGACCTCGAGCCGGGGCGGGCCCGGCCCGTTGGCAATGTGAATATTCACATTGACATGTTAACATTCATATTAATAGGAGTGTAAAATTGGCCCGCAGCCCGTGGGCGACTGGAAGCCAGACCGCAACCCGAGGTAGGCTTGGCCCGACCCGTGACAATGTGAATATTCACATTGACATGTTAACATTAACATTGATAGGAGTGTAAAATTTGTCCGCTACCCGAAGCTCGCCCGCAGCCCGGGGTAGCCCCGGACCCAAACACGGGCCACCCCGGGCCGCCCATGGGACGCGACTCAATTTTACACTTTTATCAATGTGAATATTAACATGTCAATGTGAATATTCACATTGTCAACAGGCCGGGCCGGGCCCGCCTCGGGTCGTCCACGGGCCGTGGGAGGGTTTCGGGCAGCTACGGGGCACGGGTTAATGTTACACTCTTATCAATGTGAATGTTAACATGTCAATGTGAATATTCACGTTGTCAACGGGCCGGGTCGGCCCCGACCCGGGGCCGGGCTTTGGGCTGCCGACGGGTCACGGGCCAATTTTACACTGTTATCAATGTTAATGTTAATATGTCAATGTGAATATTCACATTGGCAACAGGCCGGGCCGGGCCCGCCCTGGGCAGCGGGCGGGCTTCGGGCCGCCCACGAGCCACGGGCCAATTTTACACTTCTATCAATGTGAATGTTAATATGTCAATGTGAATATTCACATTGTCAACGGGCCGGGCCGAGCCGGGCTCGCCCCGGGCCGCCCACGGGCTTCGGGCCGCCCTTGGGACGCGATTCAATTTTACACTCTTATCAATGTGAATGTTAACATGTCAATGTGAATATTCACATTGTCAACAGGCCGGGCCGAGCCGGGCCCGCCCCGGGCCACCCACGGGCCGTGGGCTGGTTTCGGGTAGCCACAGGGCACGGGCTAATTTTATACTCTTATCAATGTGAATGTTAACATGTCAATGCGAATATTCACATTATCAATGGGTCAGGCTGGGCTCGCCCTGGGCAGCCCACCAGCCGCGGGCGGGTTTCGGGCCGGCCACAGGCCGCGGGCTAATTTTACACTCCTATCAATGTGAATGTTAATATGTCAATATGAATATTCACATTGTCAACAGGCGCGGGCCCGGCCCGGCCCGGACCCGGGTTTCGGGCTGCCCACGGGTCACGGGCTAATTTTACACTCTTATCAATGTTAATGTTAATATGTCAATGTGAATATTCACATTATGAACGGGCCTGCCCCGGGCGGCGGGCTGGCTTCGGGCCGCGGACCAATTTCACACTCCTATCAATGTGAATGTTAACTTGTCAATGTGAATATTCACATTATCAACGGGCCGGGCCGGGCCTATTTTTTTGGCCTGTGGGCCGGCCCGGCCCGACTCGAATTTTTCCGGGCACCCACGAGGATCGACATGGGCCGGGCCCCTACACATTGACGATATGAACATTCACATTGACGGTGTGAACATTCACATTAGGGGTATTTTGGTAATTATGTCACCCATAAGACTTATTGAAATATAAGAAAATAATGTGAACTAAATGGAACATAAGTAGATGAAAATGGTATTTTGGTCTTCTTATCTCAAATTGGACCTAATAAAATAATCAAAAAAAATATGGATTGGATGGAATAAAACTATTAGAAAATAGATTTATCAAAAAAGCTCCCAATTAAAAAAATTAATTGTCTGATAATCCTCCAAGAATAAAGACAGTAAAGTTCAATCCCAAAGCAATTAAAGACAAAATTGATAACAAATATTGTTCTTCCAAATTAAACACAACTCAAAACAACCACTATATTGAGGTAACAACTAGCATCATGATAAGTAACAAACATCATAAAAAGTCTAATAATTGTTGGTAAAGTCTAATAACAGTCAATGGCTCACCACAAGAACAAACAAATCGTGGATGATTGCAAATATTACACATTCAAAATTTTATTTAAAAAAAACGTGTGATTCAAATTCAATCTATATATAAAACTTTCATAATACATTATTTGAATCTTGGG
The DNA here is from genome assembly GCA_036172215.1 of Camellia granthamiana. Taxonomy (NCBI): domain Eukaryota; kingdom Viridiplantae; phylum Streptophyta; class Magnoliopsida; order Ericales; family Theaceae; genus Camellia; species Camellia granthamiana. The sequence continues at coordinate 131,727,756 of CM069906.1, read as the reverse complement.
TGCTGAAGTCTTCAATCTCAATAAATTAAAAGACTTCAACAAACAATCAAAAGATAAAATAAAAAAATTCCCAACAAACCATAATCAATCAAATTCATTTTGTATTTGTATAATGTTCCATACATATGCAAATTGATAGTGTATACATATATATATGAAAAGTATGCAGAAAAGCAAAGAAATTTCTGGGGTCTTTGCTTTGTCTAATCAAAGTGTAATTCATTCCGGATCAATCAAGATAAAGATTTTTCTTAATCACTTAATTGGAATTGTCATAAAAAAAACATTATGATTTATGAAAGCCTAGTAATAATCTCTATTACAGAGTAGTATTCTCTTGCAATTTTGGCTGTGAATGAAACAAGAGCCTAACAAATAAAAGCATTCATAAAACTTTCGAAAAACTGCACAAGACTACAATTCTATGAAGTTCCACGAGATGCCAATTCTTTTCCTCAAACCAAAATACCATCATTTGGCTTCCTGTGAGCATATCCACCATATTGACGATTCCAACGACGGAGGCAAGCAAGAGAAATACACGATCCAGCGAAGACAAGAACCGCCATCACAAGGAAAAACTTCTGCTCCATCATTATCTCTTTCACCCAAGAAAGCCTGCCCAACTCTGTATTTGAATCCTTTCCGGTTCTGCTCTCAATTTCATTTTTTGTGACCCTACCGTCGTACCATGGATATAGTAGGGTCTGAAACGCAGGATCAAAGAAGTCCTCCACCCCATGAACAATCACATGCCCATCGTTGTAGATATCCCAATCTGTAACCTTGACTCCATTAATGGAAGCGCGATCACTATGATGGGGTGTTGTAGTAACCACAAGTGGGTGATGGGGAAGGAGGGTATCGACCTTGGATTCGTATGGAAGAGAAGACTGAAGAGCCTCCCTATCAAGCCTTAGCGGTGCAACGTGGTACTGCAGGAGGGTGAATGGTGGCTGAGGGTACTTGGAAGACACGAAAGCCTTATCAAGTGGGCAGAATATGGTGATTGTGGTATTGTGGGTTACTTCGAAAGGTATCAATGTAGGGAGGATTTGTTCGAGAATTAAGGACATGGCTATGTAACCCTTGTTGGATAAGACACTTGAGATCATCCCAACATTCAACCCGTGATCATGGTGGTTTGTTTCTTGAGCAGCTGTTGAAATAGTGGGTTGTGGAAGGATTGAAAGAAAAACAAGAAGAAGAAAGGCGAGCGAAAGCTTAGATGCCATGAAGGAAAAACAGTAGATTGATGAGGAGAAGTAGAAGAAGAATAGAGAGAAGTGTAAAAGATCTGAGAGCAATGTATGTATTGTAGAATGTAGTATTTGTATAGATTGAGAACCCCAACTAGGACTTATATATATAACTACATTGAAACCTTGTCCAGATAGGATTAAAAGACCTAGTAGATCAGGGTTTCCAAAAACAATCACACGTTTAGGAACCTACCAGCTCCTAATAGATTAAAAAAAAAAAACTTTAATTACAAATTTTAAATGGAAGTGTTTTTATTAATGTGAACTTACTATCTTTGTGTCTCATTAAAACACTCTTTTGTTTTATTTCTTGATTTTTAAAAGAGTCTTAATCTGTTAGCTTAATTTTTAGGTTCCTTGGGGCATAAGTTTGCACTACAACATTCCATTTTAAATCCAATTCATCATTAATATGGAACTTTCTAAAATTTGAGTCCATAAACGAGTTCAACTGCTTTGCCAAACCCAATCCAAAACCTCCCAAACAAACCGATCATTTTTTTTTAGGAATGAAATTCACCAATTTTTTTATAAAAAAAAAAAAAAAAAACAGAATTCACCGAACAGCCAAATCTTTAAAAAAAAAAATTAAACAGAATCAGACAACAAAAATGAGAAGCAAGCAATTTCACACTATTTTTAAGCAATCTCAAAGAAATTTATAGAGAAATTTCAAACAAGCTCAAACGAAATTTGAACAATAAATACTTGGATTTCAACATGGTTGATGGATTTTCCCAACATGAAGCTGTGGCTTCGACTTCTTCATTGCCATCTTCTTCAGAAAGCAGAATTGGATGAGTTCAAGGGTTTCAACTTTCTTAAGGTGATTTCAAGTGATCGAAGATAGAACATAAGATTTTTATAATTTGACATTTTGCCACTGTAACATGCTAAAAAATATAACTTTGACATTACTAAAATGACAATGACAATTGGAGATGCTTTTAAGAATCTGTGTGTATACTATGGGCGCGGTTTTGCTGCAGTCTTTTATAGTGTTGTTGCTTCCTGTCAGTGATGTGGTCCAATTGAAGAGTGACATGTGTTGTCTTTGCCAGTTAAACAACTAACGGAGAAGATTCACGTTATCTTGTTATTGTTATAGTTTTTTTTTTCTTATTCTGCTGTCCTTTTTTTTTTCTCCTCTTTCTGCCTCTCTCTCCATTATTTTGTTCTTCTTTGAATCTGTCTCTCTTTTTGCACATGGTAATTCAAATGAAAACCTACAACAATGTTCCATTCAATCGACGGTAAAACAAATCACAGATTGCAAAATCTGATTAAAAAAAAAAACACGAAATTTTAAATATACATAAAATTAAAACAAAAAAAAAAAGTTGACAAGAAAGATGTAGCAATACCACTATTGTAAATAAATTCATTTTTAATCATGTTTTGTTTCATCTTCAATCGTATTTTGTTTTGCAATAAAAAGTTCACAATGAGCTACATCATTACATACGAAAATTATGTATGAATTTTTTGTTTATATAATATTAATTAAAGAAAAATCAAATATAGAAACTGCCCCAATCAATTTATTTTTCATACATAAATCCCGAATTCCACAACTGCAAGCTAACCATTTGGCGTTGATGTTGTAGAAACCACCACATAGGCACAGACGCACTTATCATTTTCCATTTCTTGCAGTCCCATTTCTTGAATATGCAAGTGTGGTTATGGCACCAGAAATTTTCCGGAGTTTCCAATGAGATTTGAGAAGCTAGTTTTAAACAGTTCAACCATGGGATGGTGGAATTAAAACAACAGGAGAGTTGTAATGGAGATGATGGTATGCATCCATGGTGGAGGTTGTTAGTGTAGTATTAGCTGTATGCTTTACTTTATTATGTTAGTGTAATACTAGCTTTATGTTGCTTTACTTTACTATAGGCTCCTCTCCCCTATAAAGGGAGCTCAACTGAACATTTGTAATATATCAAAGAGATACACAATTTCTCTTTCTCTATACATTAAATTAACATGGTATCTATACATTAAATTAACATGGTATCAGAGCTAGGTTAAGAATCTCATAATTTCGCTTCACCGGCAGGCGGCAGCCTTGCCTTGGCCGCCCGCCGGACCTCAACCCCTTTTTCAGAGCTTCGTCAACAGGAGGTCACGTTTCATCGGCCGAAATGATCCATACCAACAACATCATAGCAACTCTCGTCATGATTGTCACGATCTGGACAGCTTTGATCCTCTGCATCCGACATGATCCCTCCCCCTCATGGCCATGGCAGCTACATTTGCAACAGCAGCAGCAAGACCATGCTCATCATTTGTGGCAATTACTCGCCAAAGACAGGCCGAGCGAGTTGTCTTCAATTACTCTGCTCAACCCATTTCTTCTTCTTACCTTCCTGTGTATCGAAATATAAGCAGGTTCCCAAATGAAGCAGCTTTATAAATTCCTTCGATGCGTTGTATTAAAGTCTATGCTCGGCGTGCCAGTGGCCTTTGCTCAGAATCACCCCCATCTACGGAAAGCGGAAAATGATTGCAAACGAGACCAGATATATTGACCACCAACAGTAGCAACACAATACCACAGTTTCTGTGCAACAGTGAGTCCAGGTCCTTCCAAACCCGTTCTGACTTTTCCTCTGGGTTCCATTGCTCGTTCATCTCTATACCTCAAATTCATGAGAACATTTCCGGAGTGGGCATATCAACCCAAATGGAGAATCTCCAAATGAGAAACTCAAGAAAAGCATCAAGTTCAGGTTCATATTGAAATAACAGTCCTGGCTTCACAAAAGAAAAGACCTTAACCAACTGTTCTTTCAACATGGCCGACATTTCAATGTCGAGTTGTTGTGCATCAACTTGATTAACTCTTGATATTGAAATAGGGATGATTGACTGGGGAGAGAGAGAGAAAGAGATTGCCATTGGGGGAGTAATATCTCTGGTAAACGTCGACCCAAGCGTCTTCAGGAGGTGGGTTATTGGCACCACTCGATGAAGTTGAAGATGAAGACGAAGCTAGGGTTTCTCCGGGCATTTTCCTTCGTGTCTCTCTCTCTCCGCTACTCTGTGCACAAGAAATCGCATTTTCTTTCAGGTTGTTGTTGTGTTCCACATCTTATTCTCAACATGGGGCAGATCATTCTCTCTCTGTCGATTTCGAGGATATTTCGGAATGCAGAGAGATCAACCCCTTGATTCAATTTGCTACCAACCACACACACACCCGCATGGGAATGAATCATCAACTTTAATCATCAACCAAGCCAGACAATCAGATCTCGGCCTCTCCAAACATAGCGCCCTCACTATCCACATCATGAAAGGGAGTGCATTACAGGCATGCATCATCATCAACTTTCATCATTCAATTCACGCTTTACTCACCATCACCACCATCTGTTCCCCACTCTCTTAGTGTGTGTATATATATATGACCCATCATACCCACCCATCTTTTAAAACTCATGCCTTTTTTTTTTTTTTTCATTGTTTGCCCACCCACCGAATTGCCCATGCTGACCATCTATTATATATATATATAATAGATTGTATTCTTCTCACAAATTCATCATAATTCCCACTACCCCGCTTTGGCCCTGTTTGGTAGGGCTTATTTCCAGCTTATTCCAGCTTTTACCTTAATTTAAGCTATTTTGATATGTTTGGTTCAGCTTAACAATACAACTTATAACTTTTTGTAAGTCAAAAATCAACTTATTCTTTGAGTGGGAAAGGAGAAGCTTAATTTATAAGTCAAAAATCAACTTATGTTCACAGTTATAAGTTATAAGCAGTTAGGCTATAAGTTATAATCACTTTCCCACAGCTCTACCAAACCTTTATTTATTTTATTTTATCTTTCCTTTTCCATTCAAAAAAAAAAAAAACCCAAACACACAAAAACCAATACCTCCCCTGCCGCTGCATATATTTCCCTTGCCTTTACAGTCCTTACATTTTTTCAAGTTCAACATTCCACCAAAAAAAAAAAAAAACACAAAAACAACACAACAAAACCACCAACAACAACTGCCGACCTTACTTTTTCGCCTCTTCCGCTGCTATCTTTCTCTTTCCTCCGTCTTGGGTGTCCCTTGGCGGCCCTGCCTCCATACTTCCCAAGCCGCTGAGCGAGTTGACTCCCCGCTGCTCCTCAAACGCAACATATGGCTGCCCTCCAAATCGGAACATAATGGTGGCCTTCCATTTCAGCTCCTTGTTTTCCGCCTTCGGCGCGCAAATCTCTACTCGCGCATCCTTGTACATGCGCTGCAACAGAGAGAGTTGGGCATTTAACTGCTGTACCTCACTTGTCCTATTCTGAAGCCAATGCGACAAGTTAGTAACCACAGTCATAGTCTCCACACATGACTTCAACATATAATGGTTGGCCTCAATATCATATTGAGCTGCCATTATTTGCTCAACTGACAGCATAGGAAAGTTCAACTGAGCAAAAACAGGGGTGCTTGGTCCAAGGGCACTTGGTTGCGCTTCAAGGTTGACAGCACAGTCATGGTCTCCACACATGACTTCAACGTATAATGGTTAGCCTCAATATCAGATTGAGCTGCCATTATTTGCTTAACTGACAGCATAGAAAAGTTCAACGGAGCAAAAACAAGGGTGCTTGGTCCAGGGGCGCTTGGTTGCGCTTAAGGTTGAGAGTACCGGTTATCTCTATTGTGGACTCATTCAGGTCTAGAAAAAGGGTAAGCGGACCACAGGAAGAAGAGACCATGTTATGTTAGGGGTTGCAGAGTGTTTCAGAGGCGCAGAGTGTTTCAGGTAATGTCAGAAAGGGTTTGCAGCTATCAGAGAACGAAGAGATTTCAGAATGGTTTGTTTTGCACTGTCTCTATCCAGCCTCAGCCTCGGTTTAAATAGAGAGCAACGAGACGAAGACAACAAACGGGAGCGAGAGCCACGTGAATCACGCGACACTCGAAGCCGTAGTGTCATACGCGACTTTTAATATATTGGGCGCGACTTTTAAGGGCGCGATATATATACGTGTATATCTTTAGGTTGCTTATATACACGACCATACAGTGTATTCTCCAACGGTCCGACACCACCTCATAGTATCTTCTACAACGGTCTGACATAACTCCACAGTGTCTGCTACATCGGTCCAACATGACCTCGTAAACTGTCCCGACATTGATTCCAATTAGCACCTACAACGGTCGGACAGGACCACACAGTGTCTCCAACAACGGTCCGATACGACCACACAGTGTCTCCTACAATGATCCGACACGACCACACAGTGTCTTCTACAGCGGTCTGACACGACCATACAATGTCTCCTACAGCGGTCTGACAGGACTACACAGTGTCTTCTACAGCGATCTAACACAACCATACAATGTCTTCTACAGCGGTCTGACACAACCACACAGTGTCTTCTACAACAGTCTGACACGACCATACAGTGTCTCCTATCCTATTTTATTTTATGTATTAGTTTATTTTCACATTTTTGTTACTCCTTCCAAACTCAAGTTGATTTGTACCTATCCTCCTTGAGTTTGAGGGAGGATGTTAGTGCAATATTAGCTGTATGCTTTACTTTACTTTATTATGTTAGTGTAATACTAGCTGTATGTTGCTTTACTTTACTATAGGCTCCTCTCCCCTATAAAGGGAGCTCAACTGAACATTTGTAATATATCAAAGAGATACGCAATTTCTCTCTCTCTCTATACGTTAAATTAACAGAGGTTTTGGTGAGTTGATGGTGGGTGTTAATGTGATAGAAGGTGGTGGTAGTTATGGATGAAATGGGGTTTGGGGGGACTGATTTTTTGGGTGAGAGAGAATGAAATGGTGATTATCCAATCCTCTGTTCTTAACTAATCAACAACTCTCACCATATTTTGTCCTACCAACAACGCTTTCTTCTCTCTCAAGTACTCGCAGCCTCCATTCACTCTCCTTCAATATCATATCATTCCCATGAAGCTCGATAGGGAGGCTCTTGAATCATCTCTTCCATTCGAGTCCAAGCTCAATACCTCCTCACAGGCCATCCACTGGTTGTCGCAACAATACCCAAAAGCCAATCTGCTTCCATTAATGAAGTCAAGATCAGAGATTGGGAGATTTTCAACAATGGGCAAGTCATTGTTCATGGCATCAAAGACTTCTTTGATCCAGCCTTGCAGATTCCACTTAATTTTGTAATATAGTTGATCTTATGTATAATTTTATCAATTTTAATTTTGAAAAACCTCTTATTTATTAAAAAAAAATTACTATTGCGGGTGTTGCCAATGATATTATTCTATAAGCATACAAACATTTGGGAAGGAATCTAGCCTTTCTACGTACATCAATTAGAGTGTTCCTTTAATTTTGAAACAAAACCTAAACCATCAATATTATAGAAAGTATCGTGTTTTAAAACATGCTCAAGATTAAGACTACTTTTTCATTAACATTTTGAATTTAAATAGAAAACTATAAATATTTTCTTACCAGAGTACGATACTTAAATATAATGACCCTAACATTAATCTATATATTAGTGGGGCCCCTATCTATGCAGGGCTAGGCGATGTGCTTGCTTACGTAAAAGACGAGCCGCTATTGATGAGAAAACAAATGAATCACTGATCTGATCATGAGTTGACACGTTCAGAGATCACGGTTAAAAGATTGAATTCACGCTCCAAAATCCACGATGACTCGTTCTGATGGTTGATACTTAAACTGTACTCCAGAAAGTACCCGCTGTAGGTGATGAGTGATATAGTGGCTCTGAAAAAATCAAATACAGAAAGTTAATATAATTGTTAGATTCCTATAAATATAATTCAATTAATGTCAGCAAAGCAAAAGTGACAAAGTGAATTCACATGAAGGCAACAAAGCCAACTCCATTCCATTAGGCAAACATCAAATGGATCATGAAAACAACCCACAATAGAAATTTGTTCTATGATAGGATTGCAACAATTGTTCTGTGGCAAGATTGCAGCAATTTCAAACTCAAACCATAGTTACTGTAAATAAGCTTTACAAACATTATTTCATGGAACAAAAGAGTTTTTAAAAGCAAGATTTCAGTTTTAATGATCGCAATCTCTATGAAATAATACAAGCTCCTCCTCGAGCATGGTTTCAGAAGTTTCATAACAAAACATGTAGTCAGACGTAGACACTTACTTATTCTCCCGCAAATAGAACAGCAATTATCTGCTTCAAAATCAGAATCGACACTCCTCAGTCCAATCACCACCCCACCATATTACTTTCAGGAGGAAATCAATGGAAACTCCATTGGTCATTAAAACTATATAGTAACTTCATCATCATATGTCAAAACCTTTTCTCAATGAACTCATAAAAATTCTCATTGCTGCAGCACAATGGGCAGGGGATTGCACAATCACATCAAAATAAGGAAGGATGTTAACAAAATACTAATATACATCAATAAAAACACAATGTACATCAACTCCAATGGTGAGCTATCCTTAATGCCAAAGTCAAAATTTGGCAACAACTCTTTCAGATTCATCTTCAATGTCAAAATTTGGCAACAACTCTTTCAAATTCATCTTCAATTGTTCGCTATCTTCCATGCCTAATTATAGCAATATCAAACTTAGTGCCAAAATTATAGGCATGGAAAATTTGGCACAAAAGTTTAGCGATTGTCAAAATCGACAAGAGCTCCTCTCTATCCTTCTTGAGGAAGATGTTAGAGATAAATCTGGAATACTAATCTTATCTCTAGAGATTAATAGAAAAAAGATAATGCTTAGGATATAGTAGATATCCAAACAATCCTCTCCCTATCTCTAATGTCTACAAATATGATTGTACTCATGTGTGTCCATTTGCATGAGTAAAAATGAAATAGTACTACTGATCTTCTCCTGTGGACGTAGGCCATCATGGATGAACCATGTAAACCTCATATCAAATTGAATAGTTGACCACCAACTCATTTAAAATCATAAGCTTTTAGATGAGTTAATGGTCAACTATTCAACATGGTATCAAAGCAGACAATAGATATTGTGTTTTAACCTTATCGCCTACCCAATAATTAAAATACTTGCACATGTTTGGCCCACTTAAGAGTCCGGCCATATAAATAATAAAGTTAACCTTTTCTCTGACAGCTTAATCTTTTAGATGAGTTGGTGGTCAACAATTTAACAATACATACCATAAACTCAACTAAATGGAAGAAAGGATCAAAGAGAGGGAGCAAGAGAAAGAAAAAGGCTATGAAAACAAGAGCATTGTCAAGAAGTAAGCACAATATCAGTATGCTTACCTGTATGCCGCAGATTCAGACATAGATGATTCTGTAACTTTATCTACCTTGCGAATCACTGCATAACTGCACCGGACACGTGATTTAATAAAAATTTGTGCAAAAGAAAAGCAAAAACCAAGTTTGCTTTCTTACATTAAAGGTGAATAAGATAACTAATGCCCAAATCATTAGAACAATCTACTCTTAAAATTTTTTGCATATTGACTCCTTGAAGGGCTAAGGATTTTGATTTTGCGAGTCATCATCACTGGCAGGTCGCATATTTCCATACTGAAACCGGACTTGACAATGTAACTAACAAATCAAGTGCTGTTTCTTTTTGCTGTCAAAAAATCCAGGTATTTTACTGTATCTTCCAGCACGTTATTTCAATGGTGCCTCTCTCTTGTTTCAAAACTGGCCCAGGAAAAGTGAATTTAGTAATTCTTTTAATATATGGCCAAAATTGGTCATCATGCACTCACTTTCAAATAGCAACAGACTACATTAGGGGTAGGCAGTTGATGCAAAGTGTTTGGCCATGGAGTTCCTAGAACTTATGGACAAGCAATGCAAATGCAAAAGGCACTAGTAGAGGCAAGACAACACATGCCCAGAATAACAATCAACACTCATCACTTCACCATGGCCTACGATGGACTTTGGGCGAATTCCAACGTTTGGGTCTTCAATTTCGCGGATTTTCAGTTTTTGGAAATATTTGATTCATCTTTAACTTGGTCTAGATGAATCCGATTGTGCCTAGGTTTTTTCCAATATATTTCTTTTTCATTATAGTGAATTTCAGCCTAACTAAAATCTTTCCATTTTTGGTAATTTTTATTTTATTTTATTTGATTTCAGCTTGATTAGCAAGTAATTAGCCTAGGATTTGGTTTTCCTTTTTGCTTTAGGTTTTCTCTACTATAAATTCACATGAATGCCTTAGGGAAAACCAGTTGACTTTGAAGAATTAATAATATTGTCAGAGGGAGTATCTCTTTTTATCAAATTCATTGTTGTTCATCCCATTACCCTTCCCTGCATAAGCAGGTAGTAAAATGAAAGTAACAAACCCAATACAAAGCCCATCCCCTTTTGCAGTGATACTGAGATTTGAGATCAAAAGAATCAACATACTTATGTATCCATATTATAATTAATTTTCAGTTATTTATTAGGTTACATGTTTTTCTTTCATTAATAATTAAGGTTAAAGTTAAGATTAAAGAGAGAGAAAATTATGGCAGGGCTAGAACGGTTATAAAAAAAAGACTACTTTTATTTCCATTGAGCTATCAAAAGGAACACTTGAGACACAACATGACAACAAGTTGATGATGTAGCATCACAGATTAGGTGTCCAAAATATCTCCCCCCAACCATCCTAGCATGCCAATGGTAAACTAATACTATCTTAATGGTCCACTACAATGGTTACTTTTAGGTAAAAATTCAAAAAGAACTTCACCTTTTAACTCGTGCTGGAGAAGCATTATGGAGTACATGATGATGAGCCGATGCATCATTAACAGATTCTGGGATTATAGACCCGAAAAAACTACTTGGTCTTCTGCTTCTATAAATTTATAAATAAACAGATCAGTTGACTTCACAAATCCTTCAAATGAACTACAGCTTCAAGTTAAACATAAATAGAAGTATGTGCCCAATGCAATTCTTGAAGAACATAAAGAAAACAGCATTAAGAACAATGGAATAACAGAAACCAAAAAGGAAAAGATGTTAAAGTGTTAAATTAATGCATATGACAAATTATGATAATGGAAATTTTATGATTACATGTTATGACAAATTATGATAGATATAAGATTCTTACATAGTATGTCATAATGAATAAATATATACAAGTGTATACAAATGAAGTGTATATAAATATGATCACTAACTTGTGTGGCAAACAGAGAAGAGGTTCAAATGCAGTTCACCTTTGATTTAAAGCGAATCCTAGAGGGAAAGCATGAACAGAACCAGAAGAACTTGTGGCTACAAGAATATCTGGAAGTTGTATGGATGGCCCAAATGACAACGAAAATATAGTTGATGGGTATGTCCCCCTTCGGAAGCTATATGACTGCTAAAGATAGAATAGTTAGGTTTCTTAAGTATAATGCAATCAATTACAGATATGACCCAAAGTAAAGCTGATATGTTGCATTAAATCTGAGGTAAAAATGGTCATGCATTATTGACATTAGGCAACAGCATGACAGTACAGAAAAGGGTGGTCTATCCATTTATATGGGCCTCTCACAAAATCTAATTTAATCAATCATTAAATGCTATTAAACCAGGTTAATTTTTATCCTAGCAACTATAAATTGAGCAGCTCATCAAACAGTCAGTTCACTATCCTTCTGCCTTCATCCACAGCAAGGTGTGGCACTATGTGAGCCTGAATGCACCAATTCATAGATACAAGAGCTACTCCCCATGTTGGAAGTCCCATCAAAGGCATATGATATACTTCACCTTAGTCGCATCTGAAACAAGGTGAACTCTGATTATGGTTCCCTGTTCAGATGCCGTTGCTATGTACATTCCATTTGAAGAAAGAACCATCGCAGCCAGCGGTGAGCGATGAGCATCTATCTGTAATATATTAGATTTAGTTTAGAAATTAACTCATCAAAAGAGAAATATACACATTCAAGAAAAAGCTTCAATGTCATTGAAGCTTCAAAGTACTATCCACAAACAAGAAAATAAAATCAGGCAATTAAGATTTCCGTTACATGCACTTGGGCATAAGTATTCAGTGCAAGTCCAAGTATTACTTTCATAAATCTAATCTTAGGATATTGGGATATATATCCAAAAGTTAGATAAGGGTACAGGGAAGCATCATGAACATGATATATATATTGCATATTGCATATTAAATAATATTCTTAGATAAGATATTGTAAATTATGTAGAAATGTACTAAAAATTAAATAAGATTTAGAGAAAATATGGAATTTTTATCCCTCAATTATGTGAGAGGCTAGAAATGTTTCTTTACTTGAAAATGTGAGTTTCTTCTTTTTCAAACATCGTAAGAAATTAGAGGTTCCAAATTTCTAAATTGGATACGGGTGCCATACACATATATCACACCTTATCCTTATCATATCTAGTAGACATGGATATTGTGAAGAAAATAAAAGAGTCCCATGTAACATAAGATATATCCAATCCAATTTCATAATAAGAAAAGGAAAGAAAAATGTACTTTATATTCAGTGCATGATACCCACCTCTTGCCCCACACCCCCAACCTTTTTATTTTTCCCTTTTATAGATCCTGGTTCCTGATGTATGTAAATTGTTAACCATCGGAACTTAAGGAAAATAAGATTTTAATGTTTAAAATGGATCAAATAGTTGAAATTTCAACTAACTTAGTTAATGCCATGTGTTGCAAACTGATGCAAGAGGTTTACATATTGCCAGCTGGCAGCAGCAACTATTGAGATAAGTTAGTAGCCCCGAACATTTTATACACCGTTGCTCTGTGCTCGTAAGATCTCATTGCATCTTGCCTTTATTTGAAAGCTGAAGAAGCAACACAGGATTGTAAGCACTATGTTACATGCTCTCTAAGAATTCATAGTACCTTTGATGCAAAGCATGGGAGGTCCAAGAAAAAAGAAATTTAGGGGTTGTTTGAGATGAATTAAATAAGTGCACTTTTTGACTTTCTGAATAAAAAAGTAGAAAAAAAAAATATGGTTGTTTGGGATAACTTTTTAACTTTTTATGAAAAAATGTGTATTAAAATATTATATAGAATAGCAAAATTACCATATTACCCCTAAATATATAAATGTGTACTGATATCCCTTGTACCATGAAGCCAGTACTATATGCTGCACACTTTAGAACTGGATGGTGCCTCTAGTTCGAGCACAACACCGGACAGTGTTGTTCGGCCCGTGGGGGGCCCATCATGGGCCTCTTTTTGATAATCGGAACCGTTCAATGTATAAAACTCGTCGAGTACTATATGATCGTAAAAAATCACTTTGATCGAATATAGCTATCTGATCGGATTAGTTTTTTGTCAACCGTTAAGTTGTTTAACGTTCATTTTTTTTATACAAAACTGATTTGATCATATAGTTATCGATATCCGATCAACGTGATTTTTTATAGGTATATAGTACTCGATGAGTTTTACACACACCATCCTGTGTTGTGCACCGCCTGTGTTATTTGTACCATCATTTGAGACTTTTTTTTTTTTTTTTTTGAGCAGACATCACTTCAGACTGTACCATTGTCATGTCATAGAAAGTTGGGTTGTATTTTTTTTTTTTGCGAATTTGTTTTTTTATATATATATATATTTTTTTTTTGTGAATAGTGATAGCTTTTTGGCTTTTTTAGTAATTTTTTGACTTTTTGTCTTTTTTATAACATGCCAAACCAGCCCTTAGTTTGAAGAAGAAATGAAAGAAAAAGAAGAGGTAAATTTTTAGAATTGGTCATGCTGCATTAATGTGCAGTTGAGAAACTCGTGAATAGAAAAGGAAAAGGACAGAATTTCTATGATTCTATCAGCACTTCCCAAAAAAAAAAAAAAAAAGAGTTAAAGAATAAAGGGTCATCAGGCCAGCCATCTTCTAACATAAGGATACCACGTCCTCTATTAATGTTCAACTCCAATTTCTATAGACTTCACGAGAATGAAACATAGAAAATGTGTACATTGACCTATAGGATGTTGTAACATGGAAGAGTTGATGTAGGATGTTGTAACATTATTTATGCCATATATGCACGTGGTTGTTTAATTTGTTCCATGACTCTTGTCGTTCAAGCTGTTTTGGGTTTGATGATGTCTCACTGAAGAGCCCCATCCTCCATATTACACATATAAATCAATTATCGAACTTAATTGAAAAGGTTTAGATTCCCAAATTTCCAATAGTACAATTTTATTTATTTATTTTGATTAAGGAGCATACAGAAATATTGAGCTTGATAGGTAAATCTTTCGGCCTAAGCCAATTGTTGTAACAGGTGGAAGGAGAACAAGACTGCTAGTTTCCAGGAAACACAATCACAAGTTTTGGATGTAAGCTTTTGTTAATTAAAATATTTATTTCTAAAAACCCGAAGCACTAGAATTCAACATAAGTTACAATATGGCTAAGATACACTAAAAGCTTCTCAAAATAAGGTTTAAGCAGTTTAACTAAAAATAACATAAAAGAGGATGGCACCTGGATTTGAAATCATGCATTAAGCATTTTAACAAAAAAGCTTATAAGAAAATGTATCATAACCTCACAGTGAGAATGGCGTTCCATGACATTGTAGACTAATACAGATCCTTTTGTCGTACTCACTGGAAGAGCCAGAAAGCACCCATCCAAACTTGGGGAAAATGCACAAAGTCCTGAGAGAGTACCAAATATGTTACAGTAGCAGAAATCAATTTTATAATCCAATTTATTCAGCACATGAGGATCTTAAGGAAAATGCAGATTAAGAACCACAACATTATTGTAAATAAAAAAGAAATACGAAATACAACACACTAGCCTTCATTCTAGAAAAATTGTCAAGAATTCAACTGTATTTCAAAATTATGTTGGGCATCATTAAGTGATCCATAGTATTGTCCCTTCTCTTGTTGAGACCTTTCCAAACAAGAGCAACTGGGCTCAATTCATCTTGCCACCTATGCCCCTCTCCATGTAGCATCTCCTACCATTTGTTAGGATCAGTCCACCCATGTGATAAAGGTGGGTCCCATACACTTATTAGATTGGTTTATACATGCATTTGGTGTGGAATAGTAGAGCTCAAAATCTACTAGGAAACCTAATATGTGTAGGATTTGGTTACCTAATTATATGGAACTGAGATTCTTATGGGTAGACTATTATAAATAATCATGTGAACTATACGGTTTTCTTGAGAGAGATTGAGAGATTGAGGTGAGGGAAAAAATAGATATGTAAGGGGTGAGAGAAAAAATACCATGAGAGCAACTGGTGAGCAAGGGCTCAACTACCCTTGAGCATGGGGTTCAGGTAGTGGTGTGGGTTTTGAGTGTTTTGTCCATCTCATATGTATTCTCTATTTTATTTATAGTGGAAACTCTCTCTCCCATGTCGAACCACATAAATCTATGTGATTATTTTTCTCTTTGGTGTGTGCATGGTGTGCTTCCATTTTCATTAGGGGATATGGAATAAATCCCAACAAGTGGTATCAAAGCTAAAGATTACCGATCCTAGTGGCAGTTGGCAAAGGGTGTGGTTAATGCACACGGAGGACTCGCACAAAAGAGAGAAATCCCGGTGGTACAGAAAAAAGAAAAAAAAAAATGGTTCAAATTTGGTGAAGGCTTCCCCAAGAAGAACCGTGGTAGAAAAATTCACGACAAAGGTGAATCTCAAGGTTTTCAGGGGTTGCGGTTTGATCAGTATATTCAGAATTTTTAGATTCTAAACGGTTAAAGGGATTGAACAAATTCAAGGGCGATCAAAGGTGATTGCATGTGATCCTTAGTTGCACGAAGCGGGAGCGGGAGCGGGGGAACGTGACCACTTAGAGGAGTCGTAGATTAGGAGCGTTTATATATAATTTTTATTAATTATATTTTTAAATAATATATATAAATATTTTGTGAGATATAATTCTTTTCTCCAATTAATATTTGAAATATATTATAATTATTATAAATTGTATTTTATTTTGTGTTGTTAGATTTTACTTCAAATTAAAATCTATTTATTTTGTAGATATAAAAATTAAGATTAATTTAATATATATATATAACCCATTACATTTATATTTATAAAAAATAAATAAATAAATAGAGAAATTCACCCATTACATTTTTATTTATAAAGATAAAATAAATATATTTATAACCCATCTTCTTTATTTAATATTATACCTTCTTTTTTATTTATAAAGGTAAAATAAATACATTTTTATTTATAAAGGTAAAATAAATATATTTTATAACCCATCTTCTGTAACAGATCGAAGAGAGAGAGAGAGAAGAAGAAGAGATGCATCGACTGAGAGAGAGGCGCAGATCGACAGAGAAGATCGATCGAGAGACGAGATTGAAGAATCGATTGGCGCGAGACAGAGACGAGGTCAATCGAGAGACGAGATCGAGAGCGAAGAGTCGATTAGCGCGAGATC
Source organism: Camellia granthamiana (assembly GCA_036172215.1). Classification (NCBI taxonomy): domain Eukaryota; kingdom Viridiplantae; phylum Streptophyta; class Magnoliopsida; order Ericales; family Theaceae; genus Camellia; species Camellia granthamiana. The sequence goes on along the minus strand of CM069906.1, from coordinate 131,711,055 downwards.
GAAGCCGGCGACCAGAGGGAAGTGGGTGAACAGGTTCTCCTTGTTCTCTTCTTTTTCGTTCTTTCTGTATTTAGGGCATTTCGTCTCTTTTGTATTTTGGGAGCGATCAGATTCGCGTTTCTCTCGAATCAAACTCGGGATTCTTCTACGAATCTGAGTCAGGAGCGCAGAATCGCGCTTTTGAGGAAGAATCGTGGGCAAGTTGAACGATTCCTGCTACTATCTAGGCGATCTAGGAGCAATTTGGATCAATCAATGATGCAAAAGACCAATGCAATTGGTTGGCAACTTGTGCAGGTTCATGGAGCATGTTGTGACAAGAGGGAAGCTAAGCATCAGACGAGTAGTATGAGTTATGGGTGAATAGTGGTGAACAACTGTTGCAAGGATATTTGGTGGCCACTAACAGGAAGACAACGGGTAGCAAATTGTTCACAAAAAAAGAAAGCTTTAGGCATAGAACTTGAGAAGGTTTCGCAACAAAAAAAGTGTACACCGGCAAGAAGTCGAGTCTCTTTCTATGAAGGTTTTGGTTTGTGACAAAGGAGACACCTCAGGGAAGTACAGCAAATCTCATTGGTTTAAGCATGAGGACAAAGGAAGCCACGAAAGACACATTTGAGCACTATGGTGTAAGGTGCAACTTCTAGGTGAAGGTGGAGTGTATCACGCAAACCAGGACATCCAAGTTGGCGGATGCACATAACATTTACCCCACATGAGTGGACGGGGTGATTGTTAGGATTAGTCCACCCATGTGATAAAAGTGGGTCCCATATAATTATTAGGTTAGTTTATACATGTATTTGGTGTAAGATAGTAGAGCTCAAAATGTACTAAAAAACCTAATATGTGTAGGATTTAGTCACCTAATTATATGGAATTAGGATTCTTATGAGTAAACTATTATAAATAGTCATGTGGCCTATAGGGTTTTCTTGAGAGAGAGATTGAGAGATTGAGGTGAGGGAAAAAATAGAGATGTAAAGGGCGAGAGAAAAAATACCATGAGGGCACCTGGTGAGCAAGGCCTCAACTACCCTCAAGCATGGGTTTCGGATAATGGTGTGGGTTTTGAGTGTTTTGGCCATCTCACATGTATTCTCTATTTTATTCATAGTGGAAGCACTCTCTCCCGTGGATGTAGGCAATTTGGGTCAAATCACTTAAATCTCTGTGTAATTATTTTTCTCTTTGGTGTGTGCATGGTGTGCTTCCGTTTGCATTGGAGGATATGGAATAAATCCCAACACCATTAACCCTGTCAACCTTAGCCTCCTGAGCCATAAATACAAAATATCTCTCTCCTTTGTCTTTGATTCATTCCCTCCACGCTTTCAAAAGCCACTCCATTGGTGTTATCTCTATGGAAATGTGAAAATTGTTTCGAAACTTTGAGAATCTTGAACTTGGCAAGTTTGGAAATATATGTTGGAAACATGGAATTTGTGGTTTCAGAAATGAATTGGCTTGAGAACCATGGATGGAGAATTTTGGAAACAGTAATGGATTCGGGAATGAAAGTGGATTTCTAGATAACAATGAATTCAAGATAGTATATAGAGATGATGAGATTGTTAAGCTAGGCTGAGAGACTCCACGGTGAAAGACCAAAAATTCAAGCAGAGTAGCTACCAATTTCCTTCTGGCTAGCAACCGGTAAAATAGGAGATTAGGTGGATCTTGTGATAGACCACTGAAAAATACATGACTTGGGAATTCACCTTAATTAATTGGAGTTGTTTTGTGAACTAGAACAAATAGCATTTTGTATGAACTTTGTGAAACAAAAAGGTTTGTTTTGAAATGAACTTTGATTTCAAGTTTTGTAATGTAACAGTATAATGTATAGTACCACGATCATATACATTTTTAAGCATTATCTACAAGACTTTTGTTCATCTCTCATTGTTTAACCTTTTCGGGTGTTGATGATGGACCACGTCGGCCATGAGTTGGTATGGAATTTGGATGTGAGCACTGGTTCCATTTGTTGATTGGCCTAGGGCCTTATTTGTTGATCATGTACCTTCTGTGTAAATGTTGGACCCTATTTATTGTTGTAGCCCGTAGGGCATTTGATTTCATTTGTTAGCTATACTCTTTTGCAACATGTTGTATATCATGAGATGTATATCATTGGGAACAGAGTGCATGGTTGGATTTACTCCTTAATCTTGATTATTTCCTTATTTTACTTCATTATCCATTTATTTCACCTATTGTCATGGTTTCTTTTATTTCTTATTCATGGGTTCAGATCTTGTGAATCTGAGGCCTGGCAGGCTTACTCTTGCGAGAGCTAAATAAAGCCTCACAAAGACAATCACAATTCTTTAAAGCTTAACTTTATTAAATAGAAGAATTAACAATACTAAAGTTCTCTAATTCCAATAGGACTATGACTCATTTAAGAAACAAAGAAAATTTGGCCACAGAGAATATTCTAAAGTTAACAATACAATTAAAAACTACATATGAGACCCAAAAAAAATTACTCATAGTAAGATCCATGGGTGGTCCTTTCAGCCTATATATCCAACAAAATTGAATGTTACCTAACTATCTTTGCCTACTAAAGCCTAGTAAAATATATACAAAATGTTTACAAGAGCATACTAAGTTATAAGAGAAATAAATATAAAGACTCAAGACTAATCCAAAGGTTCAAACGTGATGCCCTAACCTAGCATGCTCCACATGTTGGTAAAAAATAATGAAAAAAATTCAAATTATACAAAATACATATATATATATATTCCTTTTCATAAAACAGATATTCTTATGAATAAATCATCTATTTCAAGTTTCTAACTTATTAATTTTAAATTTTAAATAATTAGATTGGAGTTATGTTGCTTGGATATGGAGTTTACAACAAATTTGACAATATTTATCTCAATACCTCTTAAGAAATGGTCCCAGTATTTAAAAGCAATTTTATATTTTTTTTTCATTTGGAGTCATACTTTTATTGTATTATACAAATGCCACATCTCAATGTTTAAGGCTCAACAGAAACATGTCCAAGTGCATTGAAGAAGGGAAAACAATTGAGACCCCACAATGACATGGTGTCAACTTTTAAATTCTCACAAACTCAACCATGTAAGGCCCAACACCATTGCCATGTCATAGTGGGTGAAATGTGGGATTTAAATTGTGGGTCTCTAGCATTTCTCTTGAAGAAGTATCAAATCTCCGTCCAAAACTAAAAGACTAAGGGTTGGTTTGGGAAATGGCTTTTTTAATGGCTTTTTGGCTAAAATATGAGGTGAACAAAACTAACTGTTTGGGAATGTTTTTTTTTTTTTGGCTTTATACGGAAAAACGTGCAAAAATAGAGAGAATGAGAATAAATCTTTGACTTTTTTGTATGACTCTTTGGCTTCTTGGCTTTTTGGCTTTTTTGCCTTTTTAGTGGCTTTTTGGCTAAGAAAGCCAATTGCTAAATGCTTGCTTAGGTCTCATTTGGTTGGGAGAATAAAATCATTTCATTTTGAATTATTTAATACCAAATCTATCAATTTACAAATGAGCAAATAATATTTTGTAGTCACCAAACAGAATATATTTTAAATCTCTCAATTTTAAATTTCTGATATTTTAAAAGAAATGACCAAATTCATATTTTCACTAAAGAAAAGTTAATTTATTTAGTTTATTTTACAACCAAATACATCTAGTTATAAAATTCACAAATGAGCTAATCCTAAAATTACATGATTCATATTTTTGAAACAATCAAATGGGTCATTAATTAAATTAAGTACTACATCTACAAAATATAAGTCATATCCAAAAGTATTCTCTCCAATGTTGATGCAATATAGATATAGTTGTTTTTAAAAAGTATCCATAAATACTTAGGTGCTTATTGTAATTAGACAATGGACATTATTACTTTAGGAAACAAGAAAACTCTATCACTGGTGCCCCCTTGAGAAAATTGACAATATATATATAAACGTGTTGATTGCACAAATTGTGAATTCAGTCATAAATTGCAGAGCAAGAGATTCCAACCTCACCTTTAAAATTTGGCACTGTATCTATTGTGTCCAAGATATCAAGACTGTTTATGTCATATATGTATGTCTTTTCTTGCAAAATAACAACCAATCTGCACATAAAAATACACTATTTCAACAAGAATTGAAAAAAGAAATGAAGTTATTGAATGAGAGAATAGTGACCAGATTCCTACAGTTGCGAAACCTGTTTAGATGTCAAGATCGGAGATATTGTTCCCAATTTTAAGATTTACCAATTATTCTTCCATTCTCCCCCCCTCCCCTCCATCACTTGTTAGTTTCAATAAGATAGTGACAATAAACCAAACCATTGAATCTTTTTACTGCTTTAGTATGATCAAATAGAAAAATACGAGAGAGATAAAGAGAATTTTCTCTCAAAAAAGAAAAACTTGAATTTGTGAGGCCAGCCATCAAACATATTGAAATTATACACTTAAACTTTGGTTGTATTCTATGTTGCATGGACACGGACACGGGACACGACACGGACACGACACGGACAAGCGAAAACGCAATTTTTCAAAAAATAAGGGACACGACACGCTGGGGACACGTTTAATATATATAATTTTATGTATTTATTATATGTCTAAAATAAAAATAAAATTATTAATTCTTATACAATCAAAATAATAATAAAATTAATAAATATACTTTTTAAAAAAATTAATAAAAAATGAGTTTTTTTAAATAAAAATAATTTATTTTATGAATTTTAAGTTTAACATAAAAATAAGGATAAAAAAAAAAGAAAAAAAAAAAAAAAAAAAAAAAAGAGGGGGAGAGAGAAATGTTGAGTCCAGAAAATGAGAAGAAAAAAAAATATGAAAGAGAAACGATAGAGGAGAGAGAAGGTGAAGTCAAAAAGGCAGAGGGAGAGAGATCAGAAAAGGGAGAGACGAAAGGGAGGAGGAGAAGACGAAAATGAAGAGGAGAAGAAGAACAGAGATGATGGAGACAGAGAAGAAGGAGAAGAAGAGAAAAAGAAGAATACCTCAGTTAGGGCTTCTTCGATCCACCTCACGAGTTAGCTTCTCCTCTCCTTAGCTTCTGAACAGGTTAGCTTCCCCTCTCCCTTGATCTCTTTCTCTCCTTCTCTGTCTTCTGTCCTTTTCTGTCTTCTCTCCTCCCTTGATCTCTCTCTCTTTTCTGTCTCCCTCGATCTCTTTCTCTCTTTCTGTCTCCCTCAATCCCTTTCTCTCTTTCTCTGTCGATCAAGGAAAATAGTTAGGGCTCCTTCGATCGACCTCACGAGTGTTCGAAAAGTGTCCCGCCGTGTCCATGGCGTGTCCGACTGGAAGATTTCAAAAAAAAAAGGAGACACGTTAGTGAGAGTGTTGGACACGTGTCTACCGCGTGTCCGACGCGTGTCCGTGTCCGACGCTCGTACGCAGAGCCTGGGAATGTGTCGGTGCTTCATAGCTTGTATTAAACACCCAAAGCAAGTTTTTTTTTTTTTTTTTCAACTAAGCACACTTCAAAACATCCTAACTTCATTTGATTATTCATCATTACAAACATTTCTTTCCTATCACCTCTGATCCCCCACAGGAAATTATAGTTCTTTACAAGGCTTAGAATCACAAGGACAATTATCTCACTACATGCCCATGTTCCACACACCTGTAAGGTTACAACTGTAGTCAGCTTGGGTAATTGACAAAATTGCTACATGCTTATGAGCATTGATGAAACTCAATCCAGGGCTAGGAACAACCTCCCACAAAATTTACCACTTGAGCAAAGGAATCCAGTATCTTGGCAACTCAAAATAAACTAATCTTGAATATCCGGCCAAGATAATATAATTATAATTAAACCTCCAAGAAACAAAAATGGACCGTAAATAACATTGAGGGCCATATAAATTTGAAGTGCATTATAGTATCAAACTAGTTTAAATGCAAGGAAAGGAACCCTAAATCGAGGAGAAAACCCATGATGGACTGGTGCTGCATGAGTAAAACAGCAGGGCAAAGAGTGATTCATCTTCTTTTGCATTATCTAGCAGCTACAGAGGTATGTGGATTGACTTTTGCATGATATGGCATTTAGTGGGTGATGCCTTGTTTAGTGAGAGATTTATTTGGATGTTGGAGTAGGCCCAATAGAGAGGGGGTTAGGAGCTTGTTCCATTGGTACCTAAGGAGAAAAGGTAATAGGAGAACTTTTATGGGGTGAAACATTCCTGGCCAAAAAGGAATGTTCGTTGTTTCCACTAATTCCAGCCTGTGGATAGTGGTTGGCAGACAATGTTGGGGGAGGCTGGAAAGTAAATCCCAGCATTAGAAAGTGGTGCTGTCAACAAGCTAGTGCTGGAGCCTTCAAAGATGAAACTCTTTTTTGTTAAGTCACTTCATATTAAATGGTTCCACATGATTTGAAAATTAACTTACCAATCACTGATCTGTGAGTCATTTCATGAAAAAGTTTTCAGGAAATAGCTTACCTTACCAATAAAAAGGTTTACTTAAACTTGTGCACAGCCAAATACCAAAATTTAGGAAAAATTTTTCAGGAAAAATATTCTACTGCAAAATGAACTGAGCCTTACTGTGACCAAATCTCTAAGAAGCTTTTAATAATTAGAATATTGTACTACAGAAAATCTTAAAGGCTATATTACAATTCGCCATTTTTGTCACAAGTATCATCCAAAAGGCAGGTTTCTACCTTCCCAAATGAACTAATTCTTAAAATTCCTTCAAAAGTTTCCACATAGGTTTCTCATTCAAATTTCAATATTATATTCAAACTATTGAAGAAGACCATCTTAACATAATCCAAAATAAAGGGGAAAAGAAAAAGATAAAAGGACCACACCTAAAAGATGGATGCATGCACGGAAAGAAAGGACAACTTGGTCACTCAATGGTTTGATCATTCAAGAAACAAAACATGTTCCTCAGATATTCATCAAATTTACATGTCTGAAAATTATCATCAATGCCTTAACAATACTGCTAATACTTCCCTTCAAGTCGTGTTTAATGTTAAAAGCACAATTATCAAATTAAATGTTTCCAACTATCCGTAAAAGATTAAGTCCAATGTAGATGTTTTACCTTTTTCTATTAACACGAACAGCAAGGATTGAAGTTAAGAAATTTAGGTCTCGAAGAGCATTTCCAGTTGTAATATTGAATAAACATAGACGTCGTGGGGATAGAGATGCCTGTTGGATTCAAGAAAAAATAGTAATTAATTAATGAAATTTTAAAATTCGATAAAAAATTGTATGCTTACTAGAAGTGCTAAACCATCTAAAAGTGTACAAATCAATGGACAGCATAAGAACCTGTTCACCAGCTCCAACAATGGCAAGAAGACTTGAGGCATAAAGCATTTCCACAATGACAAATGCTCCAATAGCTGACAAAAGAAAATAGATTTGATTAGGATGATCTTAAAAAAACATGAAATCATGTTAGCTTACTGTATCTCAAATGCACTACATGCATTCAATTTGAAAAATACTATGCATAGCAATCAACATGAGAGGGAAGGCGAGTAGGGAGGGAGTGTGGGGAGTGTTGTTGTGGAGAGACTAGGCTAGCTAACTTAGTTAGATAATCAAATGAGTACCAAACACAAATCAACTAACACGTATTAGTGAGTGAGAGAATGACACTAGGGAAAATCAACTGCAATTATGAAGTTGAATATCAACCCAAATAAACTCATCAAACTCGTCTCAACTCTCAACCAATTTTGATTGGATATGGGAATTCTGTTCAAACTTTTAGGCCTTTAATATTAATATAGGAAAGAATCAGAATAAGCAAGAATAGAAAATTTTAATGCAATACATCAGTTCGCAGGTTTCCTTCTTCTGTTTGTATAATTTCTTTTGAAACTTTTAACTCGAAAAACAAATCTAAACTATCAATGTCCAAAAAAAAAAAAAATCATGTTTCAGAAAACATTTGTGATCAGGACAATGTTTTTTCAAACTATTATCGGCAAGTAATTTTAATTTTACAAAATAATTTTAAAAAACCAAAAATGTCTTCAGATATTTAAAATTGTTCAAACCTATTTTGAATTGAAGAAATAGTTTTACTGATGATATATATGAAATAATCAATTTTAAAATAGTTTTAAGCAGATTGTGTAGTCTTATCATAAGCATTCCCGCCAATATATTTCTTTCTACGAATTGTACATTTTTCATGAAATACAACTTCTATTTCTATTTTATCTCCAATCTCTTCAGGTGAAATCATAGCAGTTGTTAATCCATTTTCTCTAATTAAAAAATAAAATAAACTTTCATTGATCTATATCAACAGCAATATGAATGACTTTCGATTTACTGAGTGGCAAGCTTTGTCTCTTCAATTGCATTGCAGTTGTGACTCTTTTTGGTATGATCTAAGTTACTAAGTAACATAGACACAAACACACAACGCAACATGTGACACTATACGAACATGTCGATGTGTCGATTTTCAAAATATTCAGGACACGACACACTTGATCCACATTAAAATTTTATATTTTTACAAATTAATAATGTCATATATTTGAATAATTTATTCAAAGATAATGAAAAATATGTAACATAATACATTAAAATCTATATATTTATAACTTAAACATCAAGATCTCATTCACAGAGAAATCATATTTTAAATAATGCAAAATAATAATAGAACATTGTAATACACATGATGTATTCATCTTATAAATGTTTCAAAACATATTTAGAATTCACAAGTCATGTTATAAATAATGCAGAATATTGTTATCATGAAGGAATTCATCATATAGGGTGTGTTCAGAGACGGTTCAAGAAGTGTTGCCTAAGTGTCTACAAAGTGTCGGTGAAACGTCCGATATTATGAATTTGATTTTTTAATTAAGACACATTAAAAAAGTGTCTAATATGCTTTTAGGACTGCCCAAAAAGTCCACAAAAGAGTCCGTGCTTCTTAAGGTAAGATGTATAGATTAGAAAATATGGGGCATACTCCAATTGGAACCTTAGGCAATGCCATTATGCATGAGATAGTCCAACAAGCACCCCTTAGGGCTTGTTTGATTGGGCAGATTATAACACATGATTGGGATTATTAACCCATGGGACTCACATTCTATTGTTTAGTTGCAAATTTTATTATTCAGATTAGATTCCAATGGCCATTCTATCTAACAAAATTGACCCATTATTTATCCTACGACTAATAATGCAAAACAAACATATAATTGGAATTATATATTTCCATCTCTATTACCAAAAAAAAAAAAACCAACAACATGGACAAGAGGGAATTATATATCTCACTAATCCTCTGGATAACCAATTATTGTTAGTCCTCTCACTATTAATCCCGCTAATCAAACATGCCCTTAATTGACACTCAACCGCCAACCGAAAGTATTATCACTCAAACAAGTTTAAAACAATTTTTACAGACTCAATTCATGGGCAAAGCAACTAAATTAAACAACAAAAGCAGCAACAGCGTCAACAACTATCACTATATCAATTAACTAATAAATAATTGAAATCCAAAATTTTAAAAACTTGTATGATGTACTTGCCTCGTTCATAACACAGCCTCCCAGTATTGGCATCAAATATTTTGAATCCATCCCTCGTCGCAATTGCAAAGCAACTGAGAAAATTCAGAATAAAATCAAACTAAATTTCAAATTCACACAACTAAAAATCAAACCCTAATTCGGAAAATCAACATATATAAATTACCTGTTATCCTGATTGAAGGAGGCACAGAGGATTGGACAGGAGGAGGAGGATGACTGATTCGCCATTTTTGGAGATTTTGCTGCTAATTTTTTCTCATCGGTTTGTTTTTATATGTTTTTTGAATCATCATCAAGAACCCTGTGAAAGAGAGAATATAACCCTGTGAAAGAGAGAATATAAAAGAGAAGAGACTATGCTTATGCATTCCTGATACTACCTGGCTTCCTTTCCTCACACTTCACGGGGTAGTCTCCTTGTTTTCTTAGTCCTTACATTTTTATATGTATTTGAATATGTCACCTCAAATCTTAAAGGTAAATTTAGGCAAAACTCCTTTATTGAACCTTTTGTTCGGTGAAAAGAACGGTTCTATTCATTTTATTTCATAAATTCTTTAAGGGGGGAGTGTATAATTGGGAAATGATAAATTAAATTTTTTTTTGAATAATATTACCATATATATATATTTTTTAAAGAGTTTTTTTTTTTTTTTTTGACAAAGAACACTTTTATTTTATTTTATATACGTTTAAAAGCAATGTGTATGTGTATTTTTGATTGGTTCATCTAATATCTCCTTTACTTTTTGAAATAGTAAAATGTTATTGTGAATTAGAGTAACATATTACCATAAATCAGAATAATATGTTAGTGTCAAACAGAGTTTACTGTTTAGCTCAATTTCAACTGTATTTTTTTTATTTTTTAAGAATTTCATAGTCAATATGGATCTTGTTTGATAGATCTTAATAAGAAAATTCTAAAAATACTAATTTTATTAAAAACTGACATCTAAATCAAAAGTTATATTATTTTAAAGTTTAAAATATTAAATTACTCACTAAGTATGTTTTTGTAATAGTAGTATATGTTGGATTTTTTAAGGAAATTTTTTTATATTTATTTTTAATGCATTAAAGATTTATTATGAGTAGGCTTTGACCAAATCCCGCAATTTTAAAAATATTTTAGTTTAATGTATGAACCATAAACTTTTAATTTTTTAATTTAAATTCCCTCCATTTCATTAAAAAATCAATGTAACCATTTGTTATTGGATGTAGAAAACACTATTATGTTATATATTTCCTAATTGACTCTATTTTAGGTTTAAAGTGAAAAAATATTAATCTACTACTATTTTAAAAGTCTAAAAAAATCCAAGTGTTTTTTGCTTTCTATGTGTCTCGAAAATACTCTCTCGAAGGTTTTCGATTTAAATTCAACCATTGCATCATGTACAAAAGTTCTTTTTCTTTTCTTAACACTAACATTAACATTTATTTATTTATTTAACACTAAAAAAGGATCAATTTTCTATTCCTCTATTTCCAAAAGTCCTATAACAAATTTGTGTCCCTATTTTTGAATTGATGATTGAACTATAAAATTTTTCTTATTTCCTCTATCTACTTCCATACTATTGTACATATTATTTATTTACAACTGTCTATAATGGATTAGACCACTATGAATATTGTGTGAATATGTTAAATTAAATCTTAGAGTTGTATTCATTTTTTCGAATCTACACAAAAAATACTACGAATATTTTGGGTTAAATCGTAGAGTTGTATACAGCTATTTGAATCTACATAGAGGGAGACGCATCTGGTTTCGTACTGCATCTCAAGAATTCGTAGGCTATTTTTATACACTTTCTTTTTGTTTAGATTTATATTTTGCATGGTATTTTAATAATCAAGAATATTACAAACCCCCAAAAAACACAACTCCACAAACCCCGCTCACCTGTGATTGGTCCAGGAAGGAAACAAAAAAAAAAAAAAAACAAAAACACATGATTGGTCCACATCATTTTGGGGGTCATGGGGGTCCCCAATTTTGAGAGTCCCAAGCATTTTTGTTTAATAATCTATGTATATTGTCAAAATTCTTAATAATAACGACTTTCTTTGGTTTAATTTTTGAAAACTATTTTTTAATTTTGGGTTTTTCATATTTTTAATTGATTTTCATTTCATATTTTTTCATTCTTATTGATTAGTGACAGTGAAATTTCTTCACATTATATATATAATACTTTTTAGATATATATCCAATATAAATATAATTAAAAAGTAAAATATTTGTAAAAAAATTACTAAATACAAATAAATATGAACATGTACTAATTTTTCGTATTTTATTCATATTTTCTTGTATTTAAAATATAATAATATTTAACATTAAAAAATTTTAAAAAATTACACAAATAAATTAGTTTCTAAGTGTATTTAGATTAAAAATTATATTATATTGGTAACAATAGCAATGAGAAATAATGGAGTCCTAATGTAGCCATTAAATGACAGGATTTAACGGTATCTAAAAGTTATTCCTTGTAAACTTTTTCTTACTGATATAAATCAATAGATACCTAGAATTGTATTTAGAATTTTACATAAAATATGTAGTTTAAATTCATTCTACATGTGTAGTTCAAATTCATTCTATATGTCGATCCACCATACACCAATTGAACCTCAACCACACTTCTTCATCCATGACAATTTTATTGCTTTTGATTCATTCTACATCTATATCTCATAATACAAAACATTACTTCTTGATTCATGGCAATTTTTTTGACAAATTTTTATAGTAATTAGATTTTTCCATATGTAGAATTAGAACAAATATAAATCACACATTGACGTTTATAAATAAAAGTTGGTGTGTTTTTACACTTCTCTTAAACTTTTCAATTTCAATTTATGAGGACTCGATTTGTTTGAATTGTGTTTCACTTTGATTTTATCTATTCATTATCACATTATAGATATTGAAGTTGCGCCAAACCATGAAATTGTTGTTCACTTGAAACTTTGACGGAAATATATTTTTTGATTTTATTTTGTGTTGAAGGTAGTTATAGTTGGATTTTTTTTTTTTTTTTTTGATTAAGATTATTATAATTTAAAAAATAAATAAATCAAGTTTCCTAAAATTTCTTATTAAATTAGAACTCTATCTTAAAGTTTTTATTCAAAAATAAATAAATTTTGTTCAACAAACTGTATACATTATTTTGTTCATGATTCCAAAAGCCTTGTGGATTTGCTTTAGGAAGTGTTTTCAATTTCTTTCTATTTTATAACAATAAGGCGGGTGATTCTATTTGAACTCAAATAATAACTCAGTATGTCCAATTAAAATTAAAATTTTAATTCCTATTATACCCTATTATAAATTTATTAATGAGGACAATACATATTAAATCTTAAAATAAAATATTATTTTTTTTTTTATGATACCTTAAAACCACTTATACGTATTCTTCATATTCAACTCTCTTCATTTTCTTCTCTAAGTTTCAATTATTTTCTTATCTTCTTCCTCACTCCAAATAACAACCACTATAAGAAGCTTTAGGTTGGCCGTGGAATAGAAAAATGAGAGAACAAGTAGAGAGCAATAAATCTCAAATGAATAATTGTAATGAGAAATATATTTAAAGGTTTTTGAAAGGATTTTTCAAAGTGATATAATTTGGGATTTGGATGTACATTGAAGGATAATTTGGGAAAAACCATAGGGTGTATTGGCAGTAAATTATAATTATAAATAATTTAATGGAAGTGTATTGAAAAATTGGGTGTACTTAATGATTTTTTGGGTACAAATAGAAGTATCTTAATAAGTCTAAATGCACAAAGTACCAAATACAGAATGAGATAAAAATATCTTACGAGAAGTGGGACCTACATAATGTGGAATTTTAGATATATAAAAAATACTACTCAGTCTGGTGTGAACTTTGTCACATTTTTTTTAAAGTCCTAAATTTTTATTGGGTAACGACTTTAAATTTTAACTTCTTCAATTTTCTTTTTTCTACATATATATATATATATATATATATTATCAAGTAGTAAAAAAAAAGATCTCCATTAATATTTGAGTGGTTGATTTAATGGCTATGGCGTACAACCTTATATTATGTTTAAACATACATTTTTAGATATTTATATTCAAATTCTATGCAGTTTATGCCTATATTTTGATTATGCAATGTGGACAACTACACATAAGTTAATTGACACCTTAATCTCTAATTTTTTACTTCTCCTAACTTTAATTTCATTTTCAAATGATATACATGTAGATAGTACCTCGCACAAGTTTATCTCAATTTTTTTCAAAATTTTGCTTAAATTCATGAACACTACATTGGTAAAAAAATGTGTTAGACCAAAATAGTCACGTGCGTTGCATGTATGCTTTAACTAGTAAATAAGAAAAAATATATAAAGAAACAAAATCACATACAATTTAAGGTGAAATTTCGCATTTGATCATTTTTTCTTCACATTTAAATTAGGACAAATTACACTAACAGTTCATATAGTTTGTATCATTTTGGTTCTTAACATTTCAATTGTGATATATTTGATCTTGAATTTTGAATTTCGTTTCAAATAAGAATAATTGAAGACATCATTGCTCCATTTTAAGGGCAAAGTCATTAATTTGATAAAACATAAACTAGTTTGATAAAAATAAAAGCCAAAAAATTATTTTTGAATTTTTAAAAATTATTTCTATTTTCTACCCACCAAATATAAGATTATATAAAAATAAAAAATCTTTTACATTTTATTTTTTTTATTTTTTTATCAAATTAATTTTTAATATGTGTTTAGATGATGATCTTATAATGGGTGATTGTTTTTTGTTGATGTTTTTGAATAGTTCTCATGTAATAGATGATTGTATTTGTTGTTAATACATATTTTTGAATGGTTAATATGTAATGGGTGGTTATTAAGCTTTTAATGTATAATCGATATGTTTAAAATATGAAATACTTTTAGTTTTAAATTTTTTTGATTTAATAGGTTAGTTTAATAATGACATCAAAGTTGATATGTTTGACTTTTAAAAAAATAAAAACTAATTTGATGAAAATAAATACAAAAAAAATTAATTTAGAAGATTATTTCTACCCTCCCAAAAGATAAAATTATATAAAAATTACGTGTTTTTAATTTTTTTTTCACTAATTTAATTTCTAGTTTCTTAAAAAAAAATTTAAAAAAATAGATTCTGAAAACCTAACCAAACCAAACCAAACAAAACAAAACAGAACTTTATAACCAAGAAAATTTCAGCATTATTCATTAACAAAAAGTCATTACATTTTAAACAATATTGTGTTAACTAACACAAAATAAGTTATATGACGATTTTGCCATTGAAATTGACTGATTTTTGACAATTCTTATTTAGAAGAAAATTCAAAATTCAAAATCAAATATATCACAATTAAAAAGTTAGATACCAAAGTGATAGAAATCTCAAATTACAGGAACTGTTAATGTAATTCTCTCTTTAAACTATTATTCGATTAGTTTAAATCTTAAAATTAGACAGATTAAGAAGTACCCTATAATTAGTTTGAGACATTTATTAGGAAATCTCATTTGAACAATTATTTTTACTTTTATTAGTAGACTGGACTACATTAACTTAATTATTATAATAAAAATGTTTAAATAAAAACATTAAAAATTCAACTGTTACATTAAACCTAGAGAAAGTTAGAAAGCTTAAGTAGAATAATTAAAAGGGTCTGGACGGTCTCCAGTCCAGATTTAGGATAATCCGGTCCAATTCGGATCATTAGACTCACTTTTGGATCCCTTTTCAATAATCAAAACCGTTCACATTTTAAGATTTGTTGAGTACATTATTTTTGTAAAAATCACGTTGATCGGATAACGGATATTATATATTTAGATCACTTTTTTTGAAAAAAAATAGACGGTCAAAAAATTAACGGTTTATAAAAAAGTGATCTGATTTTATATTATCTATTATCCAATCGATGTGATATTCTACAAGGATAATGTACTCAACCAGTCCTAAAATATGAATAGTTTGAATTATCGAAAAAAAACCCAAAAGTGAACCTAATAGGCTAGACTAGACCCTCCAGTCCAGATGGTGGACTGGAAGCAAGCCCATTCTAATTAAAAATTCAAGGGTTACATTGAAAATTAAAATAAAGTTGGAGAGACTAGTTAGTAATTTATCTATTTTTCTTTTTCAACTCCCTCCATCTTGCTTTTCCATTTCACAAAATTTTATTTTTTAAAATATAGTTTGTGTATTCACCCTGGTACATCAAGTTTTACTTAAAAATATGTATAAATTACATTAACCTCCTTAATATTTGTGCTTAACACAAATACCCTTCACATTCTTAGAAATTAAACTAACCTTTATTGTTAGTTTGTCTCTTGAACAAACAGAACCCAAAAAAAAAAAAAAAAAAGGGATAAAATTATTTTGTGCCCTCACAGTCTAGAGTTAAATTACCATATGATTTTATCTCTATGCCATAGTTCACCACCATTTCTCCCTCTCCTCTCTCTTCATGCTTGTCTTTTTTTCTCTCATTGGAGATCAACTTATGTTTGCGACCGCTATTAGCTCATTACCAACAACCATTACTAAACCAAATCAACCAAATCATTGATTAATCATCGAATCTCCTCCAAACCACTATCACCATCCTAAATCGTTGAACGTCTCATCATTGACTACTATTATCATAAATTAAACTTGTTAGGTTTTTATTCTTGGCAATCCCGGTTGACAAAACTTCTTTCAGTTGTACTTGTTTTCGCACTTTTATTTCAGTGAGGTTATGAGTTTATTAGATACGAATCCAACCCGAATCGTGCCTTGTAGAGAAGTTTGTGATGTTAATACTTTCAAGATTGCTACTTCGCTGATTATGACGGGGGTCGAGTTGCCCGGTCAACTCGCGGGGTCGAGGGGCAGCACCCCTGAAGCAAAATGCAAAAATGCATTCAAAGTTGCCTCCCCGCTCTAGCGTCCATTTCCCCGCTCGAGCGGAGAATGCTGAGTTCCAGAAGTTTGGTGAGTCTGCAAAAATACTGTGATCCGTGTTTTCACACTCGAGCGTCGAAATCCCCGCTCAAGCGTACATCCTGGTTTGGACATGGCATATAGTGTCCCCGCTTGAGCATCCATTTCCCCGCTCGGGCGTACACCCTAGTGCAGAACATGTCATATAGTGTCCCCGCTCGAGCGTCCATTCCCACGCTCGAGCGGACCTCGCGATTTCAAATTCTATAAATTCACAAGTTGCTCCAAATCTAGGATTACTTCTCCAGATCTTCTTCTTGGATTCTAGGGTTTATATCTGGGGATATTTTGGTAGTTTTCTTTGATGTTTTGATTGAGTATTCAACTCATGGTTTAAAGAGTATACATCAAAGGATTATTTGTTTGTTCTACACAAAAGAGAGAGTTGTTCTTCGGTGGATTCTGAAGAATTCGATCCTGAAGCTTTGGTGGATTCTAGAGTGGCTCATCGTCAAGACAATTCCGCGGTGAAGACGGAACAGGAAGAGGCACATAGGGGTTGGTTCACTTCGGGCGTGGATTCGCTAGGTAATTGAGAGTATACCTGTATAATTCCTTTATATCTTCTTAGTGGATTGTTTTGTGGCTATTGCCCGTGGTTTTTTATCACAATTGGAGGTGTCTGTAGACACCCCATTTTTGACCGTCCTCAAGACTTGGACGTCACCGTTGGAACACTCGGTGATTATCCCTGTTTGTGTTCGTTTGGAGTTCCCGGAGTTCTCGGCTGCGCGCGCCTTGCCTCAGGACCTCCGAACTCGACCGTTTGTGTTTGGTTTTGCACCAAACGCTTGTGTTTTGCCTTGGGAAGGCAGGGAATGCCTTTTGAGGCATCCCTACACACCACCGGCTGGGGCTGGAGGCCACCGACTGGCTAGTTTGTCCATCGGCACTTTATTGTGCCGACCGGCACTATTTTGTGCCGACCGGCACTAAATTTTGCCATTTGGTACTCTTTGCCGGCCGAGCACTGTACACTTGCTTTTTGAGATATTTTCTTACAGCTGTAAAGTGTTTTGCTCCCCTCCATACACGTGTATGGAGGGATGAGCCCTTGGCTTGCTTAGTGGCTAAGCATTCCTTGCCTATAAGAGGAGAGCTCTTCCTCTTGGCTCAAGGGTTAGCCTTTTGAGAGCCAAAACCAGAGCATTATACATATATCTCTGATATACATCCATATATATATACCTCCCTCTCTCTCCTCTTGTGTGTGTGTTTTTAGGCCAAAAAGTGTAGTTTTACCTCATTTTTGCTCCTTTACACACACCATTACACCTTAGCTCGAGATTGAGAGACTTAGGAGGTTGTTTGTGTTGGTTTTGGACTGGTTTTGAGCATTAGAGAGTGGCTGTAACCTCTGTTTTTCAAGGGATCATCAAGGGTAAGAATCTTGCTTTATATTCCCCATTCTTGCAACCTTTCTCTACCCTCTTTACTTTGTGTTTTTGAGTTTGTGTTTAAGATAAAAAAAAGTCTTGTTTTTACTTGTTCTTGAACCTTCATTAAGGTCCTTTTTTGGTTTGAGCAAAGATCCATCCTATTAGGCCTTATATGGCCACTTTTGGTGCCTTTGCTTAAGCCCTCTTTGTTTGGTGTTCTTTGGCCTTCTCACCACTGAAAACCACTGGTTTTCAGTGGTGAGAATGATTTTTTTTGAGTCTCATATAGGGGAGGGACACCCCTCTCCCCTTGGTCCTTTACTTGCCTTTGTTTTGGGCTCATAGCATAGCATGCATGAATGTTTGTATTTGCCTTCATTTCAGAACTTTTTAGGGTGTTTTAGGTCACATCTAACCTCTGTTTTTGGTCAGATTGATGGCCCTTAGAATGTATCTTGTACTTGCTTTGAAATGCCCTTTTATGCTTGGAGACATGCCATGCTTTTAAGCTTTGACTCTTGCATGTTTTAGCTTGGTTTCATGGAGGTTTTAGCATCTCTTTGCCATGTGAAGGGTTGTGAGCCACTGCTTTGGTCATGTTTGGCATGCTTAGTATGATTGTTTTGCCTATTGGCTTGTAAACTTTGCTTGTATGGAACTCTAACATGTTTAGCTTGCATCATCCTCATGATTCGGCATCATTGTGGGTGGTATTTCAGTCCCCATTCCATGTCCAAATACCTTTGTTTTATCATCCTATCCATGTTTTGACTTGTTGGTCCTTTATGTCTTCAAGAGAGCATTGTGCATGCTTCCATGTTTAATGCATTTTGGGAGGTGCCATGAGGGGATTTGGGTGCCATTTTGCATGATAAAAACCTGTTTTGGTTGCCTAACATGTGCCATGTTTGGTCTTGTTAAGTGGTGGTTCAATGCCCCACTTTGTGCCTTAGCCTTATGCCTTATGGTTTGCATGCTTGTGTGGCATCTTGCTCTTGTTTTGAGGCATGTTTTGCCACTGTTTTAGGGGAGTTTGAGGGCTGCCCTCTATGGCTTAAGTCCATTATTGCATGCTTGTATCTCGGTTGTTGCATGTTTGATTAATGAGGCCTTGAGCGTATGCTAGTTCCACGCTTAATTGGTCCATGTTGCATGACATTTGTACCTTGCATACTTTAGCTCTTTGCATGCTTAACATGATAGGTTGCATTGCATTTGAACCATGTTGCATACTTGCATTTCATGGTTTGGCTTGGGGATTGTCAAGCCAAGCATGAGGATCGAGAGGAGTTCACACTTTGAGTGGTGAAACTTGTCTCCATCCTCAAGTCACCAAGACCTTTGACTAACACATGATAAGGTTTTGGATTTCATCTTTTGTGTTGCATGCATTTCAATTAAACATGCAATTTTGGTTCCTTAGGTTATCATGCATCAAATGCATCATTGATGGCCCTAGACCCAAGAGTCATGCCTCCTTGAGTCCCTAAGCATGATAGGAGGCCATGGCCATGCTTACATATGCCCAAAAAACCATGCCTTGTACTACTGCTGTTTTTGCTGCTGCTGTCAACTGTCAACTCCTCTGCAGGAACTTTCTGCCGACCGGCAGTATAATGTGCCGATCGGCACTTTGTTTGTGCCGATAACCACCACAAGCAGCCGATGGCCAATACAAGCAGCCGATGAGCTCTTCCCCCAGCCGGTGGGGTATTTCAGATCATTTGGGAGGTATTCTGAAACTTTGGGAATTTTTGGCAGGGCAGTGAAAACATAGGCAGCAGTGCTATGGCACGGGTTTTCCAAGCGAGTGGGAATCGAGCATGCATCATTCGCGCATCCCGAGGCGGGGCTGCGGCCTTTCCTGTTCTGTTTAATTTATTAAGTAAATAGAAATTTCTGTAATAATTAATTTATTTATTATTCGGACTGTAATATTTATTCGGTCCCTCTGTGTGAGGGCATAATTGTAATAAGTGTGGGTGAGTGGGTGTATGTCTTCTTTCTCCCTTTTATTTACCTGCTTACAATGGTAGATTAGGGCACGTCTATTTTAGCATACCTTATGCTATGCACGCGTGCATTCATGCATTTGTTTACATGCACCGGGCTCGGTACATCATACAAACTGCATTGCAATTTTCAATTCCAAATTGAATACGTGCTACTCGCTCATTTCACACGCCATGTTTAGGGTTAGCCGAGCCTACTCTAGATTGCATCTATGCTTGTGTTGCATTAGCCACTTAACATGAACTAGGTCATGCATGTTTGCTAACCGGGTTATTGTTTTGGCACGGAGTACAATGTAAGTATTTATGCTTTAGCATATCGCATGTGTGTGAATGTTGACATGACAGTAGGCTTACAATGCGGCTAAATGCTTATGTGTTATAAACTGCTTTAATGCCTGTGGGTGGAGGTTGGGTTGCCTGAGTTGGGAAAACTCGTTGAAATCTGTGTTTTAGCCTACTTGCGAATAGCAAATCCCGAAATGTTTTCAAAACGAACGGATATGCAATGTTTATTTCCAAATTAGGCAATCTAGTCTATACTTGTTTGCTGTGCGCATAACATAGTAATTCTAGGCTAATAACTGGAATAAGAACACATAACGTTTTCAAAATCGGATATCATGGTTAGTAGAGGCCGGTCTTCGGACCGGGCGAAAGGGGGTGCTCATAGCTGACCTTCCCCGATCGTACCCAAGCTCCCGAGCCAAGTCACTTTGGTGATGACGGACACGTGGCCTTTGGCACCGAGTCAGGGTTTCCTAAATTTCCCATTTTAAAATATTTAAGTGGCGACTCTGTATCTGGCAAAGCAGTCCATGTTTGGCACTTCTTTTCTAAAAATCTGTTTTTTTTCTCAAAACGATTTGCCGGATTTGGACTCTTTGGTTCAAGATTTAAGAACCACAACAAACAAAAAAGAGAGTCCGAACTGTAGCGCGAGGTGGTCCCCCGCGGACGTGCTACAGTTTCTGGCGACTCTGCTGGGGAATTTAGAGAGCTTGACTCGAACTCGTGATATCCTATTTTGACTACACTTATGTGTTTCTTTGCATTGCATGTGCATTGGTGCGCCTAGGACACCGTGTTGGCCATCTGCTATTCCTGAGCGGTTTGCTGGAGGCTTGTCTTGTCAAGGCATGTCCATAAGGCTGACCGGTTGCGGGCTCTGCCAGTATGGGAACACAAACCCCGGTTTTTACCGGGGCACCCTCCTTTTGACCATTCGACCTAGTGCATATTCGGAATCCATAGTGACCATTCCAAACTAGAACATGTTGCTTACCCGATGCTAAATTGTTTGAAACCGCTGCGTGCATAGTGAAACCCTAGTTCCTAGCAAAATAGGACAGGGAAACCCTACCCCAATATAGGGGTGTTTTGGTTCTCATTTATCTGCTATGTGCTTTAGAGTGTAACTCTGCAGGGAACATACAGATCAGTTTGCAAGTTTAAGCATCAGGCCTGAGGGCATCAGTATCAGTGTTTTGAGAATCAGTTGTCTGTGGATATCAGATTCAGGCCTAGGGGCAATGGTTCATGATCAGTGATCAGTGGTTGAGAAACAGTGTATCCAGCATTCGACCGTTTATTTTAAATACCCGACCGCTCGTGTTGTGTGTTTATTTACTTTGCGCCGTTATGCTGTCCGATTGTCTGTTTATTTATACGTTTTATTTATCTTTTTATTAGGTAGTTGAGCACGATTGCTTCTGACCCAGTAGATACTCCCCAAGCACTCTGGACTAGAGGTCGCCGACTCCATCGATCTGAGGATCTGATAGACGGACAACCAGTGTACTACTCACTACCCCCGGTTACTAAACGGAGGTCAGTCAAACAAAAAAGCATCAGTACAGCAGACAGTTCAGAGGGCTTTATCTACCCCACCTGCGTTCAGTAGGGATCAGAATTCTGTGTCACCAACAGAGAGAGGATATATACCAGTAATTCAACCAGAACAAGATAATATGGCTAGTTTGGAGGAGATGGTGCGCCACCTTCAAGAAAGCATGAAAGCAATGCAGCAGGATGCCGTCCGTCAGGCAGACTTCGCCAGGCAACAGGCCACAGTTGTGAGAGAACAGGCAGAGACAATTGCCAGGCTAGAACAGCAAACCGGAGCATCTGCTTCGCATCAAGTTCCTCCCCCACCAGGAGTTCCTAACATCGGGGGAGACGGCCAATATTCAAACTGATACAGAACTTCCCACGGGACCACCTCCGCCCCCGATCTTACCTCAAATCCAACCCCAGCTATCAAAAACACCCACTAACCTACCAGACTCTCCCTTTGAGTTTGAAACTGATCCCACCGCACTGAAGTTGAGCAAACTTGAAAAGTTGTTCAAAAGATCCCAAGGGGTCAAGACTATCCCGGACATTGAGGACGGGTACACTGATGCAGCTGTGACGCTGCCGGACAAGTTCAAGATGCCACAAATCGACCGCTTTGATGGATCTGGTGATCCCATGGTGCACCTGCGGTTGTTTTCAGATGTTCTAAGGCCAATGGGCCTCACTAGGCTACAAAAGCTTTCTTTGTTTGGCCGGACCCTGTCGGGTGTAGCAGCCATTTGGTACGCAAAACTGGAAGATGATGTTAAGAGGAATTGGGAGGAGATGGCCGAGGCCTTCGTCGCACAGTACTCCTATAACACGCAAATCGAGATTACAACTCGTGATCTCGAGACGACCAGGCAAGAGCCGAAGGAGAGTTTCTCTGATTTTGTAACTCGGTGGAGGGCCAAGGCCTCAATGATGACTATTAGGCCGACTGACAAAGATCAGATTCGGATGGTCGTGCGCAACCTCCAACCCAAGTTGATGCAGAAGATGATAGTACTCCCCTTTCCCACTTTTTCTGACCTACACGAAATGGGGGTGCAGATTGAGGACGCCTTAAAAACAAGGTTTGATTGATAATGACCGGGAGCAACCCCGACGAACTTTCAATCGTGGTAGCAATGCAGGCCCGAGTGGCACTACCACCACGAGAGCTACCGAAGTAAGCATGGTCACCGCCAACCCCCCCTCCAAGAAATACGGCAGCTACGCCATTCTCCGGCGCGTCCGGAAGCAACCCGCAAACAACCAAATACCCACCCAAGAACACCAGAACCTTCGGCCCACTTTACATGTCCCTATCCAAGGCTTTGGGGGTGTTAATCAAAAAAGGGCACCTGAAGCCCTTGGAGCCGCGGCCCCCTACCAGAAAAACTTCCCCCTAACCATAACCCGGCCAAGTACTGTGCGTTCCACCAATAGCACGGTCACGACACCGACCAGTGTTATCGGTTACGCCATGAAATCCAGGATCTCATTGATAATGGGGTGATTTTACCTCCTGAGAGACCCAACGTTACTACAAATCCCCTCCCTACACATAACCAAGTTCCACCACCCAAAAGACTCAATTTCATCCATACTGGAGGCGTGTCCTACGACCCCAGTATCTACATTACACCTACTCATCTGCCCAAACCAGAGGTGTTTCTTCCCGATTGCACCGACTTGTGCATGATGGACATCTCCATGACCCAACCCAAGCCAGTCGCGGTAATTGCCGAGAACAGGGAAGAGGGGGACCCGAAGGCAAGAACGAGTTGTAGCGCCAAAGTCTGCGAGATTTGGAATTTGTACTGAGAAAACGTATAGTCCGAGTGACTACATTTTACCGATAGGCCAGGATGTGCCAGCGGTTGAAGCTTCCAGCCAGAGGAGAACTGTGTGTAATCCAAGGAGATAGTCTGGGACAGGAAATGGATAGTGTAACAGCCGTGGGAGAGGGACTTTGCCAACCTCCGGTTTTACTACAACCAAGATCCAGAGGACTCAGTGGTCAACTGGTTCGATTATGGGGAAACAGCAGAAGGCCATTGGGTGGTTGGACGATCACCCAGATGTGATAGAAGAGTTTCAGCCAGAAGGGAGCCCAGCAGGGGCAAGAACATCAGTAACAGCCAGAAAGGTTGAAAAACAGAGTGTATTGCCGGAGAGCGCCCGGCACGAAGAATTTCACTCGGGAGTGGAGCATCTTGACCACAGGAATTGTTGAACAGCTGGATGTATTGGCACAGTCAGAACAGGAAAGGTTTGAGGGATCTGAGAGAGTCAGGAAGGCAAAGGCCCGTGTGGGGACTGAAACCGCTGTGTGCACAGAGACAGATAATGCTACGAGTACGAGAATGGGAAGTGCCGTGAGTACGAGAACAGCCATGCCAGAGCCCGACAGATGTTTGTCAGTTACTGATGGGATGTGGTGGGAAGATGAGGATCTTTGTCTTGCCCATACAGACGAAGACTGGAGAAGTAACCAACCAGATGACACATGGTACATCGGCGAGGTTGATCACATGACGAGGAGCAGGCGGTATTTCAAGCCCCCACACCTAGACCAACCAGAGACGTCTGGAAAGGATAGAGAGGCTGAAAAACAGAAGGAAAAGCAGCTCGAGGAAGAGGCCGTTTTGAGGACAATTGAAAAAGATACAGGCAGACATCTCCATCTGGGGACTGCTTATGGCTTCTCGAGTACACAGGCAAGCGGTCCTTTCAGCTATGGATAAGGCTAAGCTTTCGATAGAGACTACGCCGGAACAGCTAGTCGGATTGGTTTTTCCGGGAGGAGGCTCCCCGACATTGACTTTTTCCGATAAAGAATTACCGCCTGAGGGTGTAAACCATAACAAACCTCTCTACATCTCCGTGGAGTGCAGGGATAAATGGATACCAGTAGTACTTGTCGACACCGGGTCTGCCATCAAAGTCTGCCCGGCAAGGACAGCATATGCCATTGGTTTGAAAACTGCCAATTTCGTACCGACAGCCCAGGTGATCCGGGCGTATGATAATACAAGTAGAGAGGTGATGGGAACGGTAAAAGTACAGACTAAAGTTGGGTCTGGGCAGCACGAAATAGATTTCCATGTCCTGGAGGTGCCCGCGACCTTCAATTTGCTTTTGGGGCGGCCGTGGCTGCATCAGGTGAAGGCAGTATCAACCACTTTGCACCAAATGGTGAAATACCCCTATGGGAAGGGAGTAGCCATTGTTTTTGGTAATTCATCGATCCATCCGCCACCAGAGGTATCTACCCCTGTTCTAGAAATTGAGCACGGGATGGAAGACGTGTTTATGTCCGGGTTTACCCTAGCAGAAGCTGAGGTGGTACAGAACATCATGGCAGTTAATGAAGGGATATATGTCAGTGCACAGGCGGTATACCTCATGAACAAGCTCCAACACATCCCCGGGATGGGATTGGGAAAGAGTGGTCGGAAAGGCGTCGCAACCCTGGCCGAAGTGCCACACAACCCTCACACCTTTGGATTGGGTTATCTGCCCACCAAGGAAGATTGGATAAGGAAAGGGAAGGAAATGGCTGGAAGAGCCAGAGCAAAGCAGGCCGGCAAGCCTTTTGAGTTGATACATCGGCCCATCCAGGGTACCCTGAACGGACGCTTCGTCCGGGAGGGGGGAAGATTTTCCTTTCTGTGGTTTTCGGAGCCATGGTTGAATAAAGAGAAGAAGCGCATGCCGGGGTTCGAAATTTTCTTCGACCTACAGATATCTGGGGATGACGTTGCTAAAGAGCAGACAGACCCGACAGTTGAGGCAGAACATAGCAAAGAATCAGAGTCTGTGGACACAGAGTTCGAAATGGGGGGTAGCACTGGCATGTCTACTTTCAGATCCTTTGATCGACCAGTTGTGCTTGGGGGATGACTCCTCGGTGTCCATGATTAGAGATGAAACGGCTGTGGGCCAACCAGCGGCTATTTTGGATGCATCCATCGCACCATCCCTCATCTGGCAGTACGAGGAGGGATTTTTATCAAGCAGCACCGGGTCAGGTAGTGAGCCGGAATCTGATTCCCCTAAGTCTTGTGAGTCGGAATCAGGTTCCAGCTCGTCTGAGTCTGAGTCCGGTATTCCTGGGAGTGATAACCCGGATGCCATAGTCCTGTCCAGGTCGTCTTTTTCTTTCTCTTTTGAGTCTGTTGTAACAGAAGAATCGGACGGTTTGGAAGTATCTAATGAGAATGAGGTAACTGTGGTTTCCGAGTACTTTTCTGTGCCTTTGGTTTATTGTTTAAATCAGGACTTTCAAAATTTTGATGAAAACGACGAGGACGAAATTCCTCCGGTTTTGCAACGACTAATTGAACAAGAGCAAGAGAGGTTTGTTAAACCCTTAATTGATGAAATCACTACCGTGAATATTGGTACTGAGAAAGACCCGCGGCTGGTCCAGATCGGGTCCACGTTGTCTTCGGAGGAACGCGAGCGCTTAGTCGCTTTATTAAAAGATTTCACAGATGTTTTCGCGTGGTCCTACGAAGACATGCCTGGAATCGATCCTGAGATCGTACAGCACCGGATCCCTCTTGACCCCGAGGCTCGACCTGTCAAACAGAAGCTCAGAAGGATCCGCCCTGATTGGGCCATTAAGATCAAGGAAGAGGTCACCAAGCAGATTGACGCAGGCTTCCTGTTGGTATCTGAATACCCGACTTGGTTGGCCAACATCGTTCCAGTGCCAAAGAAGGATGGCAGAATCCGGGTATGTGTGGACTTCAGGGATTTGAACAGAGCCAGTCCGAAGGATGACTTTCCCTTGCCGCACATCGACGAGTTGGTGGATTTCACAGCAGGGCATGCTTTGCTCTCGTTCATGGATGGCTTCTCAGGCTATAATCAGATAGTAATGGCACCCGAAGATCGGGAGAAGACGGCTTTTACCACCCCGTGGGGTACATATTGCTACAGAGTGATACCATTTGGGTTGAAGAACGCTGGGGCTACATATCAACGGGCTGCAACCACAATATTACATGACATGATCCATAAAGAGGTCGAGGTGTATGTGGACGACATGATTGTCAAGTCCAAAGAAAGAGAGGGCCACTACACCGCCTTGCAAAAGTTTTTCCAAAGGATCAGAGAATTTCAGCTGCGGTTGAATCCTCAGAAATGTACGTTTGGTGTTACAGCGGGAAAAATGCTGGGATTTTTGATTACACAAAGGGGCATCGAAGTCGACCCTTCCAAAATCAAGGCCATCTTAGAAATGCCACCACCAATGACTGAAAAGGAGGTGCGAGGCTTTCTGGGTAAAGTGCAATTCATAAGGCGGTTCATCTCAAAACTAACCTTGACTTGTGAACCACTTTTTGGTCTCTTGAAGAAAGGAACGAAGTTCCAATGGGACGGCCGATGCCAAGCCGCATTTGAACAGATTAAAGAGTATCTACAGAATCCACCCGTGTTGTCACCACCAAAGCCAGGAAAACCGTTGATACTGTACCTGTCAGTGACTGAAACCACAATGGGCTGCATGCTCGCGCAAGAGTCGGAAGATAAAGTGGAAAGGGCCATCTACTATCTGAGCAAGAAGATGCTGGATTATGAGACCCGCTATACTCCGCTAGAGAAAGCTTGTTTGGCCTTGGTATGGGCTACCAGGAAGCTGCGGCACTACCTGTTAGCCCACTCTGTAATGTTGGTTTCACAACTTGATCCCATCAAATATCTTTTCGAGAAACCAGCGCTTACGGGTAGGCTAGCTCGTTGGTTGCTGTTGCTCTCAGAATTTGACCTCAAGTATGTGACACGCAAGTCCGTAAAAGGGAGAGCGGGTGGCAGAGTTCCTTGCCGACCACCCGGTTGAAGGGGATGAAGCGGTTGAGTACATATTCCCAGATGAAGCTATTTTGCACATCGAAAATGAGACTTGGACGATGTACTTTGACGGAGCGTCAAATCAGTACGGGTATGGAATAGGGGTGTTGCTGATAGCGCCTGACGAGTCTCGTATCCCTTTAGCATTCAAGCTTCAGTTCAAGGTCTCGAACAATGAGGCAGAGTACGAGGCATGTATTGCCGGTCTGGAAGCGGCCCTAGAACTAGGGGCAAGGCGATTGGACGTCATTGGAGATTCGAACCTGGTTGTGTCTCAAGCGAAAGGAGATTGGAAAGTGAAGGAGGAAAAGATGATAATATACCACCAGACCTTGGATTTGTTAATCCCTCGGTTTGAAAAGCTAAATTTCACCCACCTAGTGAGAGAGAACAACAGGTTTGCAGATTCATTAGCAACTCTATCTTCCATGATAGACATCCCATCTGGGGTCCGGATGCGTCCAGTCATTATTGACCAGAAGCTTGTACCTGCTTATGAGACGATCTCTGCCATAGACGAGGCGCAGGATAACAACCCTTGGTATTACGACATATGGAACCTCTTGGAGAAGGAGACATATCCACCAGGGGCAAATGCCAAAGACAAAAGGGCAATCAGAAGAATGGCTGTTCAGTTTATCATCTGCGGGGGTGAATTGTACAAGAGAGGTCATCTGGAAATGCACAAGCTGTGCGTGGAAGCCGAAGAGTCGAAGCGCCTAATGGAGGCTATCCATGGAGGAGAATGCGGGGCACACATGAACGGGGTAATGCTGGCACGTAAGATCCTCAGACAAGGCTACTACTGGTCTACCATGGAGGAAGATTGTATCGGCTTTGTTCGGGCGATGCCACAAGTGCCAGATTCACGCGAACCGGATGAACATCCCGCCGTCAAAACTGTACAACATGACGTCGCCATGGCCATTTTCAGTTTGGGGAATTGACGTGATTGGAGCTGTTACTCCGAAGGGGTCGAATGGGCATGAGTTTATCTTGGTAGCAATAGATTACTTTACAAAATGGGTTGAGGCCCAATCATATGCCGTGTTGAAGGCTTCGCAGGTTGCAAAGTTTATCAGGAACAACATTATCTGCCGTTATGGAGTCCCGAACGAGATCATTTCAGACAATGGTTCTCACTTCAAGAAAGAGGTGATTGATTTGCTGGAGAAGTATAATGTGGCTTTTCATAAGTCATCCACATATCGGCCGCAGACCAACGGAGCAGTTGAGGCCGCCAACAAGAACATCAAACACATACTGCAGAAAATGGTGGAGACCTATCGGGACTGGCCAGATAAGTTGCCGTTTGCTCTGTGGGGCTACCGAACGTCGATTAGAACTTCTACAGGGGCGACCCCGTATTCCTTGGTATATGGGATGGAGGCCGTCCTACCTATAGAGATTGAGGTCCCGTCATTACGAGTGTTGGCTGAGTGTCAGATAGCTGAAGCAGATTGGCAACAAAGCAGATTCGAGGAACTCATGCTCTTCGATGAGAGGAGATTAAAAGCACTGTACCATGTCCAAGGATATCAACGTAGAATCGCCCGGGCTTTTAACAAGAAGGTTAAGTCCAGGAATTTGAAGGAAGGAGATTTGGTGCTCAAAGACAACCGAGCTCCCATCCATGACCCAAGGGGCAAGTTCAGACCCAATTGGACTGGTCCCTATATCATCAAGTCTATATGGTCAGGTGGAGCTGTGGTTCTGATGGATCTAGATGGCCTAGAGTTCTCCCAACCGATCAACATGGACAAGTTGAAGAAATATTATCCCTGAGAGGCTCGCTAGGCCGAAAACCCGAAAGGGCGACCTAGGCAAAATTCAGAGCACAAAAAATTAGAAAATATAAAAACTGAGCTCGCAAGGTCGAAAAACCCGCAAAGGGCGGCCTTGGCAAAAGTTAGAGCGCAAAAGGAGAGTGAAAATACTCAAGTGAACCCAAGCCTGAACTACGTAAGGCTTGATTCCCATCTAAGGGATACGTAGGCAGCTTCGTCCTGAAGTTCAGCCATAAACTCTTCCCCGATCAACTTTGTCCATTTGATCATCTTGGTCATCTTTGCCCATCAGCATTTATCGCAATCTTCGGTGCAGTGCTATTCAGACTAGGGGCAACTTTCCGTTGCCGTACAGTGCCGCGGTACCATTCAAACAAGGGGCAACTTTCCAGTTGATAGGATCCGGGGTTGTGCATCTCAGTGACAAATTTCAGGCGTGTCCAGTTCTGATCCATATCGAAAATGGTTTTGAAAAGTTTTGATAAAAGATGACTTTGTTCAAATAAATCTTTTTACAACTAAGACCATTTCTGGACCAAAACGGAAACTTTTCAGTACCACAACCTTCAATTTCATTGATTTCAAATAGAGTTCTCTTGCTCTTGCATACAATCGAAGTTGCTTTTATTACATTCATGAAGAAAACTTGAAAGTACCAATAAAGCAATAAATCCGGGGCATGGTCAAGTTAAATGTCCCTGCGCCCCCTCCCAGAGCTGGTCGAAGCCTCTGATGCCAAAGTGGGCCCCTCCTGTGCTTCTTCATTAAGCCAGTCCAAGCATTCATCGGACAAAGTGCAACTGAAAGTGGGAGCGGGGGCCAGGAGTTCTCTCGTCCTCCATGCTGTGGCATACCGGGCCAGCCGTGAGCCTCGGATTAGGAATGCAGCCGGGTACTCTATCCCTTCCGGCGGGCAAATCTGATCGTGACCAAACTGGCGCAGGATACGGAATGGGAAGTAGAAAACATAGTGAGTCAAGCCAATCAATTGGATCCCCGGCTGACGGGACATGCTATAACTCATCATTGGGAGATTGAGCCAAGGGCACCGCCAAGCAATGCGATCTGCGGACAAACTGCACATCCATTCAAACCACCAACCCTCGTCAAGGGCGTCAACTAGGCGTTGCCTGAAGAAATAGCCGTGCGTTGAATATGCTGGGCAAGAGTCCACAACCTTCAGTTTATCCATTAACCACACCTGGGGAGGGATGAAAAACGAGAGAATAAAGAATGGAGAGACGTGCGATGAGAGAAAAAGTGAGAAAAGGGTTTTTGTGAGAAAAAAACCGAGCCTGAGGGCCGAGTGATGTAAGCAAACATAAAATGTGAGACGGGGTGGGAAACATTACCTGCAGTAATAGTGGACTCCCTGCTAATCTGATCGTCTCTCGACGATAAAAGGCGTCTAAGCCCAACAGTGTCTCAGCCAGGACCATGGCAATGCAGCTTTGGCCCTCCTTCAAGCCTTGGGCAATTTCAATCAACCGGACACTGGGTCCTCCGGAACCAGAAACAAACAGAAAATGAGATAGCATGCATAGACATAGGGCGTGCCGCCGAAAGCCTTGCCAGTGATGGTCGCCGCGATCGCCAGTCTCAGTAAAACGACAAACCAAACTCGGAACATCTAGTACCCCATCACAAATCAGAGAACGGGCATCGGGCATCGAGAGCCCACACATCCGTCCTAAGGCTTGAGCATGGCCAAAGCGAAATTGGGGTAGGATCTCCTCGTTGCGCCCAGATTCCATCAAAGCTTGGAAATCTTCGAACGTAGGACACACCTCTTGCCCGCTAAAGCTAAAGACATGTGTCACCGGATTCCAAAATCTTGCCGCGGCATGGAGGAATGGAAAATGCAGCGGGGTACGGCGCAAAGTGAATAGTGCGTTCATGCCGAAAGCCCGGAAATTCAGCTTTTCCGAGCCATCCAAGTTGTTAATCCAAGTTGCAAGATTTTGGGCAAGAAACTCTTCCATTTGGAGCAAATCAGTGTGGAAATGAAGGAAACCCTGAAGTTGAGACTCTTTTGAAGAGGATAGGGTTGAGTAGAGGACACATGTCAACATTCTGCTGATGCAGGCAGTCTACAGCCGACCGGCAGTAAATAGTGCCGACCGGCCATACTTTTGTGCCGACCGACCAAGTTTTGTGCCGATGGAAATTCCTCGAGGCCGGTGGACTTTCTGTCAGGCCGACGGCTCTCCCCTGTGTTTTCTAAGCTGTTTATGCTGAATATTGGGGAATTCCACCACTTCCAGCACTCTCCGGTGATTTGATTCCCGCCGAGTCGCGCGTATTTGTTTATCGAGTTGTTGTTTTGCTTATCGAGTTGTATGTCACTCTCTTTAAGTCTTTGCTTTGTCTATCAAGTTGTATTTGCATTTGGCTAGTCTGTCGAGTCTTCGTTTTGCTTATCGAGTTGTAAGTCGGTTCACTACCTGATTAGTACGATGCGATGCTTTGTTTTCAAAAAACAGTTTCAATTTCATTCGCATTGTTATGTGATGCCTTGTGATGCCTTGTGATGCGATGCACACAAGTGCAACACCTTTTCAAGTGAATAGCTGTTTCATTTCCATCATGTGTTTTTGTGAAAACCCGCAATTTCAAAAGAATATAAAACCCGCCCGAGGCAGTGCAATGTGCTTAAACTCCTAGAAAAAAAAGGAAAGTAAAGCAAGAAAATAGCAGGGTAGCAGAGTGCTGGATTGAATACCAGGAACCTCCCCTTTGTAGTCAGAATACCTCCCGCGCCCGTGCCTGGTTTGGCTGTGCGGTCTGACACCTTCGTCATCCAAGAATAGTGCGGGAAAGTGCACTTCTGGAATGGTAATGGATCTTCGAGTTGATTTCAAGCCGTGACTTCTGTGAGCGATGCTCGGAACGCGCGAAGGATGTCCCTTCTCGTATCCTTTTATGTCTGGTAAATTTCAAAAGAAATTGTTTCAATTATACTGTGTTGCAATACGTTGCATTTCAACATCATGCTTTACCATGTTCAATTTCAAGTTCCTTTTTTTATATACACATTGCATTGTATGCGTGCTTTGCTTTGCTTACATGTGTTCAAGTTCCTTTTTTATATACACATTGCATTGTATGCGTGCTTTGCTTTACTTACATGTGTTCAAGTTCCTTTTTTTTTATATACACATTGCATTGTATGCGTGCTTTGCTTTACTTACATGTGTTCAAGTTCCTTTTTTTATATACACATTGCATTGTATGCGTGCTTTGCTTTGCTTACATGTGTTCAAGTTCCTTTTTTATGTACACATTGCATTGTATGCGTGCTTTGCTTTACTTACATGTGTTCAAGTGCCTTTTTTTTTATATATACACATTGCATTGTATGCGTGCTTTGCTTTACTTACATGTGTTCAAGTTCCTTTTTTATATACACATTGCATTGTATGCGTGCTTTGCTTTACTTACATGTGTTCAAGTTCCTTTTTCTATACACATTGCATTGTATGCGTGCTTTGCTTTACTTATATGTGTTCAAGTTCCTACTATACACATTGCATTGTATGCGTGCTTTGCTTTACTTATATGTGTTCAAGTTCCTACTATACACATTGCATTGTATGCGTGCTCTGCTTTACTCACATGTGTTCAATTACAACTGCCTATACACGTTGCATCTGCCACACACCTCCAATCGTGTAATTTGCATGTTGCTAACAATACCATACCTGTTAAGTTTGTTTTCTTTTCAAGCATGATATTGTATGTACGGTTCATTTGAAGCTGGCGCAACCAGACGAACCGGACAGGTATTATATCCTCCGAGCAAGATGTATCGAGAATTACATAATTCTCTTACACCCTTTCTGCATTATAGGGTAGTTTGGAGTTTTCTGGCTTAGAACTGTTGCATGCGTGCTCTGTTACAGCTTTCTTTGCATAATCATAAGTTATGCCCGGCTTCCTGCATTTTCAGTTGCGTTTTGCCCCCGCCTTCGGGCGCATACCTAATTTGTCTTGCATGTTTGTCTAAGCCTTCGGCCTTGTCAAAAATGGGCCGTCTCTGGGCTTTGACATTCACTCCCGTCATTCTTATGACTTCCGAGTTCTGTCAAAGAGGGGCAACTGTAGACACCCCATTTTTGACCGTCCTCAAGACTTGGACGTCACCGTTGGAACACTCGGTGATTATCCCTGTTTGTGTTCGTTTGGAGTTCCCGGAGTTCTCGGCTGCGCGCGCCTTGCCTCAGGACCTCCGAACTCGACCGTTTGTGTTTGGTTTTGCACCAAACGCTTGTGTTTTGCCTTGGGAGGGCAGGGAATGCCTTTTGAGGCATCCCTACACACCACCGGCTGGGGCTGGAGGCCACCAACTGGCTAGTTTGTCCATCGGCACTTTATTGTGCCGACCGGCACTATTTTGTGCCGACCGGCACTAAATTTTGCCATTTGGTACTCTTTGCCGGCCGAGCACTGTACACTTGCTTTTTGAGATATTTTCTCACAGCTGTAAAGTGTTTTGCTCCCCTCCATACACGTGTATGGAGGGATGAGCCCTTGGCTTGCTTAGTGGCTAAGCATTCCTTGCCTATAAGAGGAGAGCTCTTCCTCTTGGCTCAAGGGTTAGCCTTTTGAGAGCCAAAACCAGAGCATTATACATATATCTCTGATATACATCCACATATATATATACCTCCCTCTCTCTCCTCTTGTGTGTGTGTTTTTAGGCCAAAAAGTGTAGTTTTACCTCATTTTTGCTCCTTTACACACACCATTACACCTTAGCTCGAGATTGAGAGACTTAGGAGGTTGTTTGTGTTGGTTTTGGACTGGTTTTGAGCATTAGAGAGTGGCTGTAACCTCTGTTTTTCAAGGGATCATCAAGGGTAAGAATCTTGCTTTATATTCCCCATTCTTGTAACCTTTCTCTACCCTCTTTACTTTGTGTTTTTGAGTTTGTGTTTAAGATAAAAAAGTCTTGTTTTTACTTGTTCTTGAACCTTCATTAAGGTCCTTTTTTGGTTTGAGCAAAGATCCATCCTATTAGGCCTTATATGGCCACTTTTGGTGCCTTTGCTTAAGCCCTCTTTGTTTGGTGTTCTTTGGCCTTCTCACCACTGAAAACCAGTGGGTTTTCAGTGGTGAGAATGATTTTTTTTGAGTCTCATATAGGGGAGGGACACCCCTCTCCCCTTGGTCCTTTACTTGCCTTTGTTTTGGGCTCATAGCATAGCATGCATGAATGTTTGTATTTGCCTTCATTTCAGAACTTTTTAGGGTGTTTTAGGTCACATCTAACCTCTGTTTTTGGTCGGATTGATGGCCCTTAGAATGTATCTTGTACTTGCTTTGAAATGCCCTTTTATGCTTGGAGACATGCCATGCTTTTAAGCTTTGACTCTTGCATGTTTTAGCTTGGTTTCATGGAGGTTTTAGCATCTCTTTGCCATGTGAAGGGTTGTGAGCCACTGCTTTGGTCATGTTTGGCATGCTTAGTATGGTTGTTTTGCCTATTGGCTTGTAAACTTTGCTTGTATGGAACTCTAACATGTTTAGCTTGCATCATCCTCATGATTCGGCATCATTGTGGGTGGTATTTCAGTCCCCATTCCATGTCCAAATACCTTTGTTTTATCATCCTATCCATGTTTTGACTTGTTGGTCCTTTATGTCTTCAAGAGAGCATTGTGCATGCTTCCATGTTTAATGCATTTTGGGAGGTGCCATGAGGGGATTTGGGTGCCATTTTGCATGATAAAAACCTGTTTTGGTTGCCTAACATGTGCCATGTTTGGTCTTGTTAAGTGGTGGTTCAATGCCCCACTTTGTGCCTTAGCCTTATGCCTTATGGTTTGCATGCTTGTGTGGCATCTTGCTCTTGTTTTGAGGCATGTTTTGCCACTGTTTTAGGGGAGTTTGAAGGCTGCCCTCTATGGCTTAAGTCCATTATTGCATGCTTGTATCTCAGTTGTTGCATGTTTGATTAATGAGGCCTTGAGCGTATGCTAGTTCCACTCTTAATTGGTCCATGTTGCATGACATTTGTACCTTGCATACTTTAGCTCTTTGCATGCTTAACATGATAGGTTGTATTGCATTTGAACCATGTTGCATACTTGCATTTCATGGTTTGGCTTGGGGATTGTCAAGCCAAGCATGAGGATCGAGAGGAGTTCACACTTTGAGTGGTGAAACTTGTCTCCATCCTCAAGTCACCAAGACCTTTGACTAACACATGATAAGGTTTTGGATTTCATCTTTTGTGTTGCATGCATTTCAATTAAAACATGCAATTTTGGTTCCTTAGGTTATCATGCATCAAATGCATCATTGATGGCCCTAGACCCAAGAGTCATGCCTCCTTGAGTCCCCAAGCATGATAGGAGGCCATGGCCATGCTTACATATGCCCAAAAAACCATGCCTTGTACTGCTGTTTTTGTTGCTGCTGTCAAACTGTCCTCTGCAGGAACTTTCTGCCGACCGGCAGTATAATGTGCCGATCGGCACTTTGTTTGTGCCGATAACCACCACAAGCAGCCGATGGCCAATACAAGCAGCCGATGAGCTCTTCCCCCAGCCGGTGGGGTATTTCAGATCATTTGGGAGGTATTCTGAAACTTTGGGAATTTTTGGAGAGGCAGGGCAGTGAAAACAGAGGCAGCAGTGCTATGGCACGGGTTTTCCAAGCGAGTGGGAATCGAGCATGCATCATTCGCGCATCCCGAGGCGGGGCTGCGGCCTTTCCTGTTCTGCATTTAATTTATTAAGTAAATAGAAATTTCTGTAATAATTAATTTATTTATTATTCGGACTGTAATATTTATTCGGTCCCTCTGTGTGAGGGCATAATTGTAATAAGTGTGGGTGAGTGGGTGTATGTCTTCCAACCCCCATTTCTTTCTCCCTTTTATTTACCTGCTTACAATGGTAGATTAGGGGCACGTCTATTTTAGCATACCTTATGCTACGCACGCGTGCATTAATGCATTTGTTTACATGCACCGGGCTCGGTACATCATACAAACTGCATTGCAATTTTCAATTCCAAATTGAATACGTGCTACTCGCGCATTTCACACGCCATGTTTAGGGTTAGCCGAGCCTACTCTAGATTGCATCTATGCCTGTGTTGCATTAGCCACTTAACATGAACTAGGTCATGCATGTTTGCTAACCGGGTTATTGTTTTGGCACGGAGTACAATGTAAGTATTTATGCTTTAGCATATCGCATGTGTGTGAATGTTGACATGACAGTAGGCTTACAATGCGGCTAAATGCTTATGTGTTATAAACTGCTTTAATGCCTGTGGGTGGAGGTTGGGTTGCCTGAGTTGGGAAAACTCGTTGAAATCTGTGTTTTAGCCTACTTGCGAGTAGCAAATCCCGAAATGTTTTCAAAACGAACGGATATGCAATGTTTATTTCCAAATTAGGCAATCTAGTCTATACTTGTTTGCTGTGCGCATAACATAGTAATTCTAGGCTAATAACTGGAATAAGAACACATAACGTTTTCAAAATCGGATATCATGGTTAGTAGAGGCCGGTCTTCGGACCGGGCGAAAGGGGGTGCTCATAGCTGACCTTCCTCGATCGTACCCAAGCTCCCGAGCCAAGTCACTTTGGTGATGACGGACACGTGGCCTTTGGCACCGAGTCAGGGTTTCCTAAATTTCCCATTTTAAAATATTTAGGTGGCGACTCTGTATCTGGCAAAGCAGTCCATGTTTGGCACTTCTTTTCTAAAAATCTGTTTTTTTTTCTCAAAACGATTTGCCGGATTTGGACTCTTTGGTTCAAGATTTAAGAACCGCAACAAACAAAAAAGAGAGTCCGAACTGTAGCGCGAGGTGGTCCCCCCGCGGACGTGCTACAGTGTCCAATTGTGGTTTTTCCACGTAAAATCGTTGTGTTGATTTGTCTTGATTGTTTGATTGAGATTGTTGTTTACTGCTTAAAATTGATACATAATCACAAATCAATATCTAGGGGATTTCTAGATTTTTCAATTGGTATCAGAGCGGGTCGCTCTATTTTTTTTGTTTTACAAATCTATTAGAGCGAGATCTTATTTGATTTGTGATAATGGATACAATTCGTGAGGGAAATTCTATGGTTCGACCACCCTTACTTGACGGATCCAATTATTCTTTTTGGAAAGCTCAGATGCGATCGTTTTGAAATCTATTGATGAAAAAGTTTGGCAATCTGTCATGTATGGATGGACTGAACCAACGATTACTGTTGATGGAGTAACTTTCCCCAGACCAATTGATAAGTGGAACACAATTGATTACCAAAATAGTAGCTGGAATAGTAAAGCTATCAATTCTCTTTTTTGCGCTGTCACACCTGAAGAGTTTAGTCGTATTTGTAATTGTGAAGTCACAAAAGAGGCTTAGGATATATTACAAACTATTTATGAGGGCACTCCTTCTGTTAAACGCTCAAAACTTCAAAGGCTCACGTCTAGTTTTGAAAACCTTTCAATAAAAGATTGTGAGACCTTTGATGAATTTTATGCAAAGTTGAGTGACATTGTAAATTCCAATTTCAATTTAGGTGAAAAAATACCAGAATCCAAAGTTGTGAGAAAATTTTTGAGATCCTTGCCCAATCGATTCCAACCAAAAGTTACAGCTATTGAGGAGGCTCAAGATGTTGACAACCTCAAGCTGGATCACTTGGTTGGAAATCTCCAAACTTATGAGGCACATAGAAATTTTAAAAAGAAACAAAAAGATACTATTGCTTATAGTAGTGCTCATAGAGTTAGAGAAGATTCTGATGAGGACTGTGAGATAGATTCCAAGATTACGGATGCTTTTATTAAACAATTTAAAAAATCTTTTTTGAAAAAGAATCCTAATATTTTGGAATCTACTCATACTCATAAATATAAAGGCAAAGATAAACTCAAAATTAATTCTATAGCCAAGAAGGAGAAAGGAAAGATACAAGGGAACTCTGAAAGAGTCCAATGCTATGAATGCCAAGGATTTGGCCACTTTGCTTTAGAATGCCCCACTCGTTTGAAGAAGAAGAAAGCCCTCACCATCACTTGGGATGATGAATCAGAATCTGATGAAGATGAAAGTGACAACGAAGATCAAGGCGAAGAGGGACATAAACAATTCCTTGCTTTCATGGCAGCTTCTAAAACTAAAGGATGAACAGAGTATCCGAAGAGCCCGGTTGAGAATGCCACTGATGATGAATCCTCGGGAAGTGATGATGAAGAGCTTGAGCAAACTTATGAAAAGTTGTATAAGGAATCTCTTAACTTATCCAAATTGAATGACAAACTCACTACAAAACTCAAATCATGTGAAAGTGAGAATGTCAAATTAAAGAAAGAGATTTCCGACGGTAGGAATGATGCCCTTAAGATTTCTAATGATCGACAAGCTCTTTGTGCAAAACTCTTGACTTGTGAGATAGAGAGGAATGAGCTACAGTAAATCTATTCAACATACGAAGAAAAGATTGAAACTCTTGAGATGTCTCAAGTTGCTTTGGAAGAACTAATGATCAAGAAAGAGGAAGAACTCAAGTGTGTTATGGCTACCATTGGTCTTTGGAACAGAGGATCAAAGACTTTGGACAATATCATTGGGTCTCAACAAATTTGTTCTGACAAGAGTGGCATTGGCTTTGGTGGTATGAAAGATCAAAAACAGAGTGCTTCCATATCTCATGATACAAGAACTCAAGGAAAGGGAGAACAAAAAATTCAATATGAGGATGAACTTCTCAAACTTCCTAGAGTTGGTAAGGCCAAAGAAAAGAAGGTACACTCTGTTTTTATTTGTCATCATTGTGGTATGCATGGTCATATTCATCCTTATTGTTATGAGTTGCATGGGAGAGTGTCTCATAGAGATGAAAGAAATTCCAACATCTCATGGGGTAGGAGACACTTCATTGGTCGTAATGAGCTTGAGGGTCATAATAGCCCTTGCTATTTTGATGTGCTTGAGACCAAACATGGAGCGGGTTTTCATTTGCCTAGACCTAGGAATAGAAAGTTGGAAACCACGTCGAGACGGGTTCCCATTGCAGGGGAAAGGAACCACAACGTCAAGACACCACCCAAGAACCGCAATTCTCACAACTTTGTTCATACTAAAGCGGTTTGGGTGAGAAAACTTGACTTGTGCTAATTTGTTTATTCATTTTAGTTTTTAGGTTTCTGTGTGTGTGTGTGTTTTTTTTTTTTTGGGTCATTTATTGTGTGCTATCATTTAATGTGTGCTTGTTCGTTCTCTATATTACTTTGTTTAAGAAAAAAATGAAAAAAAAAAAAAAAAAATCCCAAAAAGATTTTCTTAGTATGGTTTTGCAAACTTGAAATTTTTGGTTGGTCCTTGGTGCATATTGGAATTGATGAGAATATTCATTACATGTTAATATGTGTGCGCTTTCTATGGTCATTACTCATGTATGGAGTGTGTGTGCTTTGATTAGTATGTTTCATTCTGTACACACTCTTGGATTAACAAATTTTGGAGTCTTCCGCCTCAGTGATTATTTTTCTCTATGGACTTCTGGCATTGTATCTTTTGCTTTTCTAGAGGAATTGACCTATACTAGCATATCTTGGGTGATGTTGAGTCTCTTAACCACCTTCCATCTTTTTGCATCTCCACGGCTTTCCCCTTTATTCTTTGTAGTCCAGTCATGAGGAAAAGGCTACCTCAGAGTCACCAACCAGGCTATCCTTATTATATCCATGCTTCTCTGGTTCGGTTTCCATACTCTTGAGCGTGTCAGCCGCCAATGAGTGTGCAAAAGAAAAAGAAAAAGAAGAAGAAGAAAAAATATGCAAAAGAAAGAAAAGAAAAATGTGAAAATAAAAAAAAATGGATTCATTGATTGAGGGGTGTAACACGTCCGCGAGGGACCCCGCGCTGCACGCTACAGTTCGGACTCGATTTGTGTCACGGTTCTTAATCTGAACCAAAGAGTCCAAATCTGGCAAATCGTTTTGAGAAAACAGATTTGTTGAAAGAAGTGCCAAACATGGACTGCTTTGCCAGATTCAGAGTCGCCACCTAAATATTTTTTTAAAATGGAGGAATTTAGGAAACCCTGACTCGGTGCCAAAGGCCACGTGTCCGTCATCACCAAAGTTGCCTCGGCTCGGGAGCTTGGGTACGATTGGGGAAGGTCAGCTATGAGCACCCCCTCTCGCCCGGTCCGAAGACCGGCCTCTACTAACCATGATATCTTGTTTTGAAAACATTATGTGTTCTTATTCCGGTTATTAGCCTAGAATTACTATGTTATGCGCACAACAAACAAGTATAGACCAAATCGCCTAAATTGGAACAAAACATTGCATGTTTGTTTTGAAAATGATTTGCTACTCGCAAGTAGGCTAAAATGTAGGTTTTGCCACCCTCAAGTGGGCTTTAGAAAAGAAGGTTTTGCCACTATCAAGTGGGCTTAAAACTCACAGTTTTTAATGCATTATTCCAATTTAGGCAATTCGACCTCCATCCACAGGCATTCAAGCAGTTATATCACATAAGCAGCTAGCCTCATGGTAATCATGCTATTATGACAACACTCACACGCATGTGGTATGCTAAAGCATAAAAGCTTACCTAGTATTCCGTGCCAAAATAGAAACTAGTTAGTAATCATGCATGATCTTAGTTCATGTTAAAAAAAAATGGCTAATGTATCACATACAGAATGTCACTAGAATAGGCTCGGCTAATCTATAATGACATGTGAAATGCTACAACTAACATGTATTCAATTTGGAATTGAAATACAAATGCAGTTAGAATGATGCGCCGAGCCTGGTGCATGCAAAACAGGTGAATGCAAACATGCTATCATACTGTATGCTAATTTGAATATGCCCTAAACTAACCACTGAAAGCTGGTAAATAAAAGGGAAGAAAGACGTGGGGTTGGAAGACATACACACACTCACACACACTTATTACAAATACGCCCTCACTCGGAGGGACCAAAAGAATATACAGGCCGAATGAATAATACTGAATTAATTATTACAAAACTCCTAATTAACTAATAAATTTAATGCAAAAATAAAGGTGACCGCAGCCCCCGCCTTGGAATGCGTGAATGATGCATGCTCGAGTCCGCCTTGCCCGGAAACCCACACCATGCCACTGTTGCCTCTGTTTTTACTGCCCTGCTCTTCTGGAAAACTGCCAAAGTTTCAGATAATGACCCCTGCACTCTGTAAAACACTATCGGCCAAAGTAAATATCCACTGGCCATGAGGGGAGTCTATCGGCTGGATTTCATGCCATCGGCCACACATCTATGGCCAGTCGGCACTTCATACTGCCGGTCGGCAAAAACTTCCTGCAGAAGACAGTTTTGACAGCAACAGAGGACAGACAGTGGATGGTATGTAATTTCAGGCAAATGTAAGCATAGCCATGCTCCCTATCACGTATCAGACTCAAGAGAGCATGGCCCTCGATCCTCGGGCCATCAATTATGCATCTTGATGCATGATGGCCTAAGAGGTCAAGTTTGCATTTCAATGACTATGCATGCAACACACAAATGAGTACCAGGACCCTATCATGTCAAGGTCAAGGGCCTTGATGACCGAGAGTTTAGACAAGTTGCATCACTTGTAGTATGTACTCTTCTCAACCCTCACACTTGGCTTGACATCCCCAAACCAAGTAATGCAATGCATATTATGCCAACATGACTCAAAATACAACATGAGATTAGGATGCAAGGCATGCCAAATGCAATGCAACCT
Organism: Camellia granthamiana; assembly: GCA_036172215.1. Lineage (NCBI taxonomy): Eukaryota > Viridiplantae > Streptophyta > Magnoliopsida > Ericales > Theaceae > Camellia > Camellia granthamiana. The sequence goes on along the minus strand of CM069906.1, from coordinate 131,668,804 downwards.
ATCATGGCAAGTATGTAATGCTAGACATGCAAGATGCAAAAGCAATGCAAACATGGACAATTTAAGCAATAGGACCAACATGTTATAACACCTAATGAATCAATCATGCAACAAACGTGTAGTAAGCATGCAATGGTGGACTTAAACCATAATGGGGCAGACTTCAACCTACCCCAAAACAGTGGCCAAAAGGGGCTCGAAATGGTGGACAATTACACAACAAACATGCAAGCTAAAGGGCCCAAAGCTAAGGCATAAACAAGGGATATTCCACTACCACTTAAAATGACCACACATGGTATAAATCAAGCAACCAAAAAAACAGATTTTCAGCATGCAAAATGAGCCCCAAAACTCACACACATGGCATCCCAAATGATCCAAACACATAGGCATACACAACGCGCATTTCGAGGCATAAGATGGCACATCTTTGAAGCATGAGAGAAGAGATGGATGTAAGCCTATAAACATGGTTTAGGGACTGAAATAGCATGCTAAATGATTCCAAATCTCCTAAATAGCCTAACCAATGCATGTTCATGGATTACATACTCAAGGCTTACAAGCCATAATGCAAAGCAGCTTCATCAAGCATGCCAAACATGGCAAAATCAGTGGTCAACAGACCTAAAGCATGCCAAAACAATACTAATACCTTCATGAAGTTAGGCTAACACATGCAAGAACCATGGCCTAAACACAAGATGCATTTCTATGCCAAATAGAGGAATGCCAAGCAAGTATAACATGCATGAAAGAGGCCAACAAACCCTCATGAGACAGAGGTAAAATATGCTTCAAAACACCCAAACAAACTCTGAAATGAAGCCATACAAGACTAGATATACATGCTACCTTGTGAGCCAAGAACAAAGGTCAAAGAGGGACAGAGGGGAGAGGGGTGTCCCTCCCCTATACAAGACTTCAAACCACCTCCCTCACCATTGAAAACCCACTGGTTTTCAGTGGTGAGAAGGCTAAACCACTCAAGCAAACAAAGCCTCACAAAGAGAGCTCCAAAAGGGCCAAATAAGGCCTAAGAGGGTGAGTTTGAACTCAAACCACAAAATGGCCTTAATGAAAGTTCTTAAGCATGAAAATATAAGCCTTTTTTATGTTATACACAAAGTCTAAATCAGCAAGCAAGACAGGTAGAAAACTAGTGCAAGTTTGGAGAAACTAAAGCAAAGTGATTACCCTTGAAGAACACCTCAAGAACAGCCAATGCAGCCCTCTTCTTCTGATCAAAATCAGTTCAAAAGCTCAAGAATCAACCCTCCAAGCCTCTCAATCTCGGAGCAAGGTGTAATGATGTGTGTTAGTGCAATAGTAAGGTAAAAATGTACTTTTGGGCCTAAAAACACACACAAAAGGGGAGAGAGAGGGAAATGTAGAGAGAGAGGATGTATCTAACAGATATATAGATATAAGCTCTGGTTTTTTCTCTCAAAAACACCAACCCTTGACAATGGAGGAGGAGGGCTCTTTAAATAGGCAAAACAAAAGGGTCTAGGCTTCTCCAAGAAGCCATATGAAAGGGGCAGAGGGTGCAAATGGTTCTTGGCTTCCTGAGGAAGCCATGACAGCTGGCCAAGCTTCCCCAAGAAGCTTGGCCAAGGGTTCAACCTTCTAGAAGGAATTAGAGGGTCAAAGGCTCACAAAGGTCATCCCCGTGTATGGGAAGTGGTGATGGTGCATTCCAGCTGCCACAACTGGCATGCACCATGCCTCAGAGGTGCAAAGGGTGCAGGTCAGCCAGGAAAACGATCACCGGCAAAACAAAGTGCCGGTCGGCCAACTATAGTGCCGACCGGCCATGGGTTTTAAGAAAACACTACCGGTTGCCTCAATTAACTGCCGGTGTGGTGTGGGGACAGCCGGTGGGGTATGGGGATGGCCAACAAGCCATTCCCTGCCTTCCAAGGCAAAAACACAAGTGTTTGGTGTAAAACCAGACACCGAACAAACGAGTCGAGAGATTCCGAGGCAAGGCGCGCAACCGAGACCTCCGGGAACTCAAGACGAACACAAACAAGGATGATCACCGGGTGTTCAAACGGTGACGTCCAAGTCTTGAGGACGGTCAAAAATGGGGTGTCTACAAAGGGGAGCCTCCGCTATTACTCAACAAATACCCCTTGATTCCTAGTGGTTTGAGTTTCCTTTATTGTGCTTAGATTCTCTTGTTAGAGGTCCAACTTTCAGATCATTACTAGGATTGACTCTAGTGTTTGTCGAACTCCAAGAGTCACGCACACACTTTTCTCATGGGATCTATGCTTCTTACATAATGCGTCACTTTCTTTTATGAGGAATCTTCTAGAGGCTGTGCACATTGTGTTTTCAAGTAATTGTGCTTCTTGGATAGTCTTGTATATTTTAAGGTACTAATCTGAAATTCCTTACTAGCTCCACCATATTATTTTTGTCGGTTTCTTCTTGTTCATTGTTTCCAATACAATGTTTGTGGTTGCATTGAGTGAGAGGGAGTTTGGTTTATCATTTTAAGAGTTTGTTAGAATGAACTCTTTGATTATTTCCTTCTTGCATGCTTTAGTTGTATGAGCTTCCTTTGTCAATTCGTGACAAAAAGGGGGAGTTATGTTGTGTCGGGTGCAGGTACATGTGTCTTAGTTGTGCATGTGTCTTAGTTTTCATCTATTCATGCTACATGTTCTTTAAATCTCCGAGTGTCATGCTACATGTTCTTAAAATCTCCAAGTCATATCTATTCATGTTTTTCATCTCATGTTTCAAGATAATCTAATCATATGTTTATTGCTTATTCCTATACTCTTGTGGCACTAATAGTTGTTTTGGAGATTGTGGCACTAATTGCTGTTTTGCAAATCATGACTTTGAGAAAGAAGTTTGTTTTTGTTGGTTGTAATGGGTTGGGGTGATTAGGATTTTATTTGTTAGGTGTGTTTTGTCACGGCATTGCCAAAGGGGGAGATTGTTAGGTTTTTATTCTTGGCAATCCCGGTTGACAAAACTCCTTTCAGTTGTACTTGTTTTCGCACTTTTATTTCAGTGAGGCTATGAGTTTATTAGATGCGAATCCAACCCGAATCGTGTCTTGCAGAGAAGTTTGTGATGTTAATGCTTTCAAGATTGCTACTTCGCTGATTATGACGGGGGTCGAGCTGCCCGGTCAGCTCGCGGGATCGAGGGGCAACGCCCCTGAAGCAAAATGCAAAAATGCATTCAAAGTTACCTCCCCGCTCTAGCGTCCATTCCCCCGCTCGAGCGGAGAATGCTGAGTTCCAGAAGTTTGGTGAGTCTGCAAAAATACTGTGATCCGTGTTTTCACGCTCGAGCGTTGAAATCCCCGCTCGAGCATACATCCTAGTTTGGACATGGCATATAGTGTCCCCGCTCGAGCGTCCATTTCCCCGCTCGAGCGTACACCTTAGTGCAAAACATGTCATATAGTGTCCCCGCTCGAGCGTCCATTCCCACACTCGAGCAGACCTCGCGATTTCAGATTCTATAAATTCGCAAGTTACTCCAAATCTAGGATTACTTCTCCAAATCTTCTTCTTGGATTCTAGGGTTTATATCTGGGGATATTTTGCTAGTTTTCTTTGATATTTTGATTGAGTATTCAACTCATGGTTTAAAGAGTATACATCAAAGGATTATTTGTTTGTTCTACACAAAAGAGAGAGTTGTTCTTCGGTGGATTCTGAAGAATTCAATCCTGAAGCTTTGGTGGATTCTAGAGTGGTTCATCGTCAAGACAATTCCGAGGTGAAGACGGGACAGGAAGAGGCACATAGGGGTTGGTTCACTTCGGGCGTAGATTCGCTAGGTAATTGAGAGTATACCTGTGTAATTCCTTTATATCTTCTTAGTGGATTGTTTTGTGGCTATTGCCCGTGGTTTTTTTATCACAATTGGAGGTGTCCAATTGTGGTTTTTCCACGTAAAATCGTTGTGTCGATTTGTCTTGATTGTTTGATTGGGATTGTTGTTTACTGCTTAAAATTGATGCATAATCACAAATCAATATCTAGGGGATTTCTAGATTTTTCAAAACTCAAACCACCATAGTCGACTACTATCATTTTCTCACACTTTTCCTTACCTTTCTCTGTGTAGTGCAGGTTTGATTATTGTAAGTGGTTTGATTTGTATGAATTTGTGTGGATTGTGCATTTTTTTGGATGGTTATAATGATGGTTTTGTATATAGGTAGAGATAGTTACATGGACTCGAGGTATTGGTTGGTTAGGCGAAAAGGGGCAGACTCGCTGATGATGGTCCAGAATAGAGTTTTGTAATAGTATATGGAATAATTTATTTTAATTACATACTTCAATTTTTATCAAATAAATTTTTAATTAAAAAAATTCAACATTCAATACATAATTTTCAATTTCTAATTTTATCAAACATCATTAGTTAGCTTACACTTTTGTTGCTAGCACTAATACTATACATTACAAGACCGTTAGTGTGGCTAAACATCACCCTAAACTATATTGCCAACTTGAAAATATGCCTTTTGATAACAATTTTTGTTAGGAAGATTTGAGCCACATTTTCAATAATGCATCTAAGCTGTGTTTGATTGAAAGATTTGATGAGGGATTTAAAAAGGGAAAGGGAAAAAGTGAGTGAAACTATGTGAAATATAGATATGTTTTATTCACATTTCACCTACTTTTTTTATTTCTCTTTCCAAATCCCTTCTTAAATCCCCTAACCAAGCACAGTATTGAACAATTTGCGTTGTTTCGAAAGCATGGTGAAAAATATACCTGCGGTTACTATTGCTACCTCTATATAGGGTAAGTGTGAGTAGCTTTTGGCCCTGTAAACACCCCATTTTTGACCAACCTTAAGACTCAGACGTCACCGATTGAGCGCTTGGTGATACTGCATATTGTGCTCGTTCAGAAGCTTAGGAGTCTCGGCTGCGAGCCTTGCCTCCGGACTTCCAGACTCTTTTGTGCCTTGCCTTGGTTTGCGAACCAGGCCATGTTTTCTCTGTTTTCCCTTCCCGAAGGGAGGGAGAGGTCTCGTAGATCATCTCTCAGTGGCCGTAGGCTACGTTTCGTGGTCATAGGCCATTTTTCCCGTTTGGAGCCCGGTTCCCAATTTTTGGAGACGTCGGCCGTGTGCCTCGGTTCGGGACCGCTTAACCACCTCCGTTTGCTCCGATTTTTGGCACATACCTTATTTACCCCATTTTGAGGGACACTGTGGCTCGAGAGACCAACTTCGTGGTCGAACACCACCTCCGGTGCTTAACAGTCAGTTTTCGGGGCCCCGGGCTGCGCGTTTTGGCCCCCGAACCTTCATTTTGCATCGGTTTTGGTTCATTTTTTATGGAGGCCTTATTTTCATTGTTAGGAAGGCTGTAGAAGGGTGGGAGGCCAGTAATTGTTCTGACAACCAGTTTTATTCCTTCATCGCCCTCCGTCACCCGTTTTTCTCACTAGAAAGCCAATGTTGACCACCCTTGGGCCACTTTTTTCAGCCCTAAACCCCATATTTGTGTTGTACACACCTGGGAGGCCACCAATATGATATGGCCGGCCAGTAATTGCTTCTGACCCTTTTGAACCCCTCTAAAAAATGGGTTTTTCTCTCTCCTGGTTCACTTCTTCCAGTTTTTGACCACACAGTTGTGTTGCGCACACATAGGAGGCCACCAATTTGAGGTGGCCGGCCACTAATCATGCTTGAACCTTTTGACCCTCGGCCGGCCGGCCATGGGGAGGGTCGGCCGGCCACCTGTGACCTCAAAAACTGGCCGGCCATGATCCCCACAACAGGTACAGTGTAGATACACCCTCCTTTTCCCCCTAGATCCTGTATCCGGGGGGGTCTTTTGGGAGGGAAACTTGAATTTGAATTTCCCCCCCTTTCCTCCACTCCTTTGCCTATATAACCAGCCTCTCCCCTTCATTTCTAAGGGTTAGAAAAAAACCCTTTGGAGCTTTTGCATTAATTCTCTCTTTCCCTCTCTTCCAAGCCTCAAAATCCTAAGGTTTTGGCACCATTTACCCTACACCTCATAGCACAAGGCCTCCATCCTTCATTCCATCACTTTGGAGGACATTTGAAGAGGTTGAAGGCTCAGGAATTTGGACCAAAAGTTGCTGGAAAGTTAGTCTTCAAGGGTAAGTCCTCTTCTCCCCTTTTGAAGCTTTGTTTTGCATGATATCTAAGCCATGCTTGCTTACATTTTTGGGCTCCTACCCTAACTAAAAATAGTCTTATTTTGAGCTCTTTTTCATATTTTATTAAGGGTCTTTCCCTGTTTGAGGCTTCCTTCTATCACTTGCTTCTTTGTCCCTCTTTTAGGCCCATTTCTTGCATGATAGTTTAGCCTTACTTGTGTTTATTTTTGTGATTTGTTGTAAACTGTAAAGTAGTTTTTTTTTAGCCCCTCTTCAACTTTGTTGAAGGGCTCTTCACTGTTTGGGGCCGGCAGCTGCCACTTGCTTCTTTATCCCTCTTTTATGGCTATTTCTTGCATGATATGTTAGCCCTATTTTTAAGCGTTTTTTGGGCCCCGAGCCAAACTGTAAAATACCTTGTTTTAGCCCCTCTTCAACTTTGTTGAAGGGCTCTTCACTGTTTGGGGCCAGCAGCTGCCACTTGCTTCTTTATCCCTCTTTTAGACCCATTTCTTGCATGATAGTTTAGCCTTACTTGTGTTTATTTTTGTGACTTGTTGTAAACTGTAAAGTGTATTATTTTGAGCCCCTCTTCAACTTTGTTGAAGGGATCTCTGCCATTTGGGGCCAACAGATGTTACTTGCCTCTTTATCTCTCTTTTAGGGCCATTTTTGCATGCTAGCTTAGCCCTACTTTTGTTCACCTTTTGGCCTTGCTTAAAACTGGAAATATGCATGTTTTGGGACTGCCTTGGTTCTGTCTTTAGGTCTCATGATCAAATAATGCATGCTTTGTATAGCTATAAGTCATTCCATGTGCATAGTTTTATGTTTCGGGACCATCTCATGCATCGGGTGCCATGTTTCCATGATTCGGGATCATTTTGCATCACATTTCAGTGCTAGAACTTGCATGTTCATATACCATGTTCCATGCCTTGCCATGCCTTGTTAGAGTGGCATTCGTGCCCTAAGATCGGTCCTCGGTTTGCGTGCACGTGTGCACGCATTTCGAGCGTCTCATTTTCATCTAATGGCCTCCTATGTGAGTGTGGCTGAGGTCCACTTGTGTTGGTGTAAGTCCATTATGCATTGTGCATGCCATTTCATTTCATAGCATTGTGTATGCTAGGTCGTATGTTAGCGCATTGTGTATGCCATGTTACCTCGTACATCGTGTATGCCATTTCATAACATTGTGCATGTTAGGGTGTATCTTAGTTGCATTTATGCATACCATGCATATTGCATTGTGTTTGGGATAGGAGTTAGCCCGAGCACGGGAAACGAGGTACGTTTCGTACTTCGAGTGACGGAACGTGTCTCAATTCCCAGTCACCGACACTCCGGATTATCCGTGATGGAGTCTTGGTCTTGTTGTGTTTTTATGTGCATTCATTCCATATTGAGTTGTGCAATTCGACTCCTCGGCCATCATGCATCGATATGCGTGATTGGTGGCACGAGGATCGAGGCATTCATACATATGTGAAAATACATTGCCATGCCCCTTTCTTGCTCTCTGTTGCAGCAAATCAAGAATCAGTAGCCTTCCGGAGCTTGGCACGCTTTCCAAAAACAATTGTAAACAGAGGCTAATTGGGGCATCGCGATGGATTTCCGCGCAAGGCAACCCGAACATGCATTATTCATCATCCGGATCAAAGTTGAGGCAGTCCCTGGCTTGCACGCCAATTTACTGCTTTCCTAGTCAAATTTGTTAATTAATTAGGGTTTTGTATTTATTCGGACTGTATTTATTCGGGACTGTATATTATTCTTTCGGACCCTCCGAGCGAGGGCATAACTGTAATAAGTGTGCGTGCGTGTGATGTATGTCTTTCAACCCCACGTCTTTCTCCTTTTTATTTACCAGCTTATGATGGTTAGATTAGGGCATGTTTCAATTAGCATACAGTATGATAGCATGTTTACATTCATTCATCTGTCTTGCATGCACTGAGCTCAGTGCATCATACTAACTGCATTTGTATTTCAATTCCAAGTTGAATACATGTTAGCTGTAGCATCATCATATGCCATCTTTAGAATAGCCGAGCCTGCTATAGTTACATTTTTGCATGTGTTGCATTAGGCATTTCTGTATAATTAGGATCATGCATGGATTTCTAATTAGCTTCTGTTTTGGCTTGGAGTACTCGGTAAGTTTTATGCTTTAGCATCCTTGCATGCGTGTGAGTGACTGCCATGATAGCATGCTTACCATGAGACTATGTGCTTATGTGATATAACTGCCTGAATGCCTGTGGGTGAAGGTTGGGTTATTTGGATTGGAACAATTCATTAATTGTGAGTTTTAAGCCCACTAGATAGTGGCAAAATCATGTTTTCTAAGCCCGCCCGAGGGTGGCAAATCCACGTCTTAGCCTACTTGCGAGTAGCACCATCAAACCATTTTCAAATAAACAAACATGAAATGTTTTGTTCCAATTCAGGCGATCCAGTCTATACTTGTATGCTGTGCGCATCACATAGTAAATCTAGGCTAATAACCGGAATAAGAACACATAATGTTTTCAAAACTCGATATCATGGTTAGTAGAGGCCGATCTTTGATCGGGCGAGCGGGGGTGCTCGTGAAGTGACCTTCCCCAATCGTACCCAAGTTCCCAAGCTGAGGCAACTTTGGTGATGACGGACACGTGGCCTTAGGCAACGAGTCAGTGTTTCCTAAATTTCCCAAAATAAAATATTTAGGTGGCGAATCTGTATCTGGCAAAGCAGTCAATGTTTGGCACTTCTTTTTAAAAATATGTTTTCTCAAAACGATTTGTCGGATTTGGACTCTTTGGTTCAGATTACGAACCGTGACAATTTGAGTCCGAGCTGTAGTAACCCAAAACGAACAGAACGGGACTCACCCTCCCGGGGCGTTCGGGGATGTCTACAGGCCCCAACACAAGGATGGTGTTTCAATTTCACCTTGAACTTGTACTTCATACATCAAAATCTTAGTTTTGTTGAAGAGTTCTATGTCTGTTCATACTTGAATTTTTTCCCCCCAAATATTTGAGCAAATATATATTTCGATTTGAACTGCTATTGTTTGAAAATGGTCATGTACTATACAATGCCGATGGATTGAGTCAACAATCAAGTCGAAACACAGGTGGTGTCAACTTTCAGTATTAAGTGACTCATATTATTAAAAATATTAGCTCATATTATTAAAACACCATTATTATAAGGCACACACATCACTAGACTCATAAATTAGGTTTAACTTTTCCGTTTATAAATCGTTTTCCTTTGAGAAAGGATTATACTTTGAACGATGAAGAATTGAGCTGACAATCAATCACGCCATCTTTTTAACTAAGATATGTTTTGATAACTATGAAAAAAAATCAATTTATTAACTTATTCAGATCATACTATCTTTTTATTTTTTTTTATATATTTTGTATAAAAAAAAATTCAAAAAAAAAAAGTCACTTTCCAAAATAAATTTAAGTCATATTATCTCATAATTAAGCTAAATACATTATTTTTTCTAAAAATCATATATTTTAATAATTAATCATTTTCTCAAAGTTAACTAATCAAATACACACTTGGCATCGACATTCCGACATTAAGGGTCTCATATTATCAAAGCACAATTATTATAGTGTAAATATATCACTGGACTTATAAAATGGATTTAACTTTTCGATTTATACATTATTTTCCTTCAAGAAAGGGTGATGCTTTACACGATGAAGTTTATTTTCTATTTATTTTTATAATTATTTTATTTAATATTTAATTAGAAATATTTTTTATTTTGTTACTATAATATGTTGTCTAAAAATGTTTTAAAAAAATAAATAAAATCAATAGTTCAAAAATAATTTTTGTTTATGGCACTATTTTTAATTTTACAATTATTTAATTCAATACTTAAATAATTTTATTTAGTTAGCTGTAAAGTGTTAACAACTTTGCCGGTCCCAAGCCCGGGTAAAGGAAAAGGGTTGTATGTTAGGTAGTCGACAATTAATAAGTAAAAAAGCCGCTCATATTCCTTATGAAAATGAATCCTACTTTGAATCGATTAAATGTTAACTAGTGATGTTGTATGTGACGGAATATTGGGTAATTAAGAAAATACACGTAGATAAGATGAGTGTCGCTAAGATAAGGATGTTAAGGTGGTGTAGACATCCTATTTTTGACCGCCTTTAAGACTTGGGCGCCACTGATTGATCACTCGATAATGAAAATTATTTTGTGCAAACGTTCAATTTCTTCAGCAAGAGGAGCTTCTAAATCCCAACCTTACATCCCATTTTGATCAAAACTATTTTAGACCTTAAAACCCTCTCTTTCAAAATATTTTGAAAATGTTTCTACGATGTTTTGAGACTCGCATTTCGTTAAATGTTGCACTTTTCGGTAAACCGAGCAAGAACAAAGTGGAAATAAATAGAAGAGAGGTGAAATATTTAAAAAATCTTTTTAAACCTTTTTATTTAGAGGTTTGGAGTTGAAGAAAATTGGAGGGGAGGGAAGAAAACTAGTTGGGGAGAAGTTGGGCTTGAAGCCGTTGAGAGAGAATTGAGTAACCTTCATTAAATCAGACCTATCTCTTTGTGCACTTAGAATTTGGTTGTAAGTCCACCACCATTGGAAAGTAGACTTTCGGGCCTTCAATTTAGACCTAAGAATCTCGTAAAGCCATGTCCAGATGCGGGAGATATGGCTGTTTGAAATTATGCATCAATTCGATTAAGACAAAACTGAGCAACCTTCACTAAAATAGTCATATCTCTTTGTACACTTTGAATTTAGATGTACGGCTGCTACCATTGGAAAGTAGACTTCTAAGGCTTTAATTTAGACTCAAGAATGACCTAAAATCGAGTCCGAATGAGGGAGATATGTCCATTTGAAGTGGGGCTTGGAAGCAGATTTTGTTATGGCCGGCAAGTGGGCGGCAGCCACCATTTGTGGATGGCCGGCCACCACTTTTGGTCGGTCGGCCACTAGTGTAAGGCCTAGATATTTTTGCCAGTTGTCCTTCAAATGCTCAAGCTGTCCCTATATAGATATTTTCGACTGAGGGACTGTTTTTTCTATATATAGAGTACCTCTCTTCTTGCTTTCAAGGTTAGAAACATTTAGGAGTGAGGAAATAATTTTGAAAAATTCCTCTCTATCTTCAATTCTCTCTCTCTCTCTCTCTCTCTCTCTCTCTCTCTCCCCCTTTCTACTTGCATAGCCTTTGCCTAAACACTTTAAACCAAACCTAGAGAGCTTCTTGCTGAGGTGATTTGAACTTGAATTTGAGCTATTTGGAGTATGAAATTGTTGGTTTATGACTTAAGGGTTGATTCCTCTTCAAGAGGTATACCTTCTCTTACTTTTGTACTATTTTTACACCACTTGTTTTCCATCTTTTCTATTGATTTTTGGGTTGTAAAAACTTTGTATTTTTTGGCTGAAACTTGTGGTTTAAGGCCAATAAGGGTGGAGGGGTGGCTCACCATTCCTTCTACCTTAACCTTGTGTTTCCTACCTTTACACTATCTTTTTTTGAGCTTTTAAACACTGATTTTCGGAGTCATTTCAGTGGCCAAAATCATGTTTTGAAATCCAAATTTGGAGGGGTTAGCCTCTCCTCCTTGTGTCTTGCTTACTAGCCTAGCTTGTGCTATGTTTTAGCTTATTTTTCTAGCTATTGTTAGCTCAATTCCTGCATATTTTAGAACTATTTTTAGACTGTTTTAGCACTGTTTTGGGTTGATGGTTGCATTTGAGCTTTGTTTTACATGCTTGTAGTGTAATTGTCCTCAAGAGTTTGGTATTGTAGGCATTAGACACTATCTTATTTGAGTTGATTGCATTTATTTATGGCTTTCCATACTTGTGATCACTCTTAATTACCTCTGCAACATTCCTCCTTTCTTGGCTTTTTGTTTTGCTTTGAAAGTGGTTTCAAATCCTTTGTTTGTTTAAGTATGAGATTGAGATGTCATGCTTAATGGTTTAATCCCTTAGGAGGTTCATCACCAACGGTATGATGTCTCTTTCATGCCCAAAGCAACTCTTGTTTTGAGCCTTCTTTCCATTAGAGGACTTAAACTCACCTTTGGACTCAATGAATTAAAGGATGGTTAGTAATTTAAAATGAAGTAATTAAAATGGGACTAAAATGGTGCAAGATAATAAAAAGTATTGTGTTCAATCGGACGTTAATTGAACACATGGAAGCTTGAGGCATTTCATACTCAGTAGTGATGAAATGATTCAAGTTTTCAAGGTCACCACTTCCCTTGATCAATTCATGAAAGGAAGGAGGTTTGAATTTTATTTTGTTACATTTATTGAACTTGCACATTTTGGTTCATGAGCCATCATGTAATGAAATTGCTTGAATTGATGGTTTGTGGACCAAGTTTTATCTCTCCTTTGATTTGTTCATAATAAGGAGGGGTGAGTTGTGCAGACAACCCTTGAGAATACCCTGTGCATGCTTTATTTGTTCTCTATTGCAACAAAATGAACTGGGCAATAGTGGCTGGCAGGCCACTTTCTATGGCCGGTAGGCTACCTTTGATGGTTGGCCGGCTATCACTGGTGGCCGGCAGACCTTCACTATTGGTCAGGCGGCCACTGATGCAAAATTCAGCAATGTGTTCTTTGAGTAGAGCAAAGCTATTTTGGAAGTGAACAAAGGTGTTAGTGTTCTATTGTGCAACAGAGATCTTTTACAAACAAAACAGTGGCTTTTCGGGTGTAAACCGAGCATGTGCATGAGCATTCCTCGCGTATCGAGCATGTTTTAAGTTTAAATACTTAGCTTATATATTTGTTATAATTAATTAGTTGTGACTAGTTAATTTTATAAAGTGTTGTAATTAATTAGTTAGTTAACTAGTTGTTTGATTTCATTTTATAATTATTTTAGTTAAATAGAATAGTTAATTACTTCGGTTTGTAATAATTAGTTAAGTAGTTTAGCTATTTATTCATTTGTTTTGTAATAATTTAGCTTAGCTTAGCTTTAATTAGTTAGCTAGTTAGTTTATTCGGACTCTCCTTCGTGAAAGCGTAATGTTGTAATAATGTGTATGTCTTCCAACCCCACGTCTTTCTCCCTTTTATTTAACTGCTTATAATGGCTAGATTAAAGCATCATGTTTTGTTTAGCATTCCTCATGTTTGCATCTATTCGTATTGCATGCACCGAGGCTCGGTTCATCATTCTAACTTGCATTCTTCGTTTAGTGCATTTTTTGAATATGTGCTTAGACCGCATGCTATTTAATTGACTCATATGCCATATTAGTAGTCGAGCCTATTAGTTGCATTTTTGCATGCATTGCATTAATCATATTGCATAGTTAGGAATCATGCATTTTTCTAACTCATTTCTCTTTCGGCTTGGAGTACTAGGTGAGCCATTACTCGCTTTAGCATATCACATACGTGTGATTGTTGCCATGTCTAGCATGCTTGCCATGAGGCTAATTGTTTTAAATGATAAACTGCTTGAATGTCTGTGGATGAAGGCTAGTTGCTTGAATTGAAATAATTTGAGTAATGTTTATATGCGATCACTTTTTCAAGTGGTACATATTTTGAAACAATTTTCAAAACAAATATGAATCAAGTGTTCCAATTCTTGCAATTTAGTCTATACTTGTGTGTGTGCATATCACATAGTAATGATGGCCTAATAAATCGAATAATGTAAATAAGATTCATATCATGATTAGTAGAGGCCGATCTTTGATCGGGTGAGCAGGGGTACTCAATTTATTCATGACCTTCCCCTCTCGTACCTAAGTTCCCGAACCGAAACAATCTTGGTGATGATGGACACGTGACCTTTGGCATGAGTCATAGGTTTCCTAAATTTTCCAAAAATATTTAGGTGGCAACTCTGTATCTGGCAAAGCAGTCCATTTTTGGCAATTTGATTTTAAATCGATTTTCCAAAAGATTTACCGGATTTGGACTCTTTGGTGTTTATCTATTTCACATTGCACTTATAAGATTAGATTCAGAACCGCGGAAGTCCGATATTGTAGGGCTTATTCGTTTTTCGAAAGGGGGCTACGAAAAGTCGAGCTACAGGTAGATGTGTGGCGAGACTAGAAAAGATAGAGTTAGGAATGAGTATATTCGTGAATGGATATGAGTAGTACTTGTGGTAGCCTAAAAAATACCAAAACATTCCAACTTATTGGGATGAATCCAAACAAGTCATAACAATGGACCCAACCCAAGCAAAGAAACCATCAAACCACCTTTATAAAAGGAATCCCATAGAAAAGAGGTATGCTTCATCTCTTTGTTTGAAGGATTCTAATTTTATCATCAAAGTGTCGGCCGGCAACCCCAGTTAGGTGGCGTCAACCATATTTATCTTTGCAGATCTACAGGGTAAAGCTCATCTTTTCGTTGGATCTCTTCAACAATCCATGTGAGAGAATTTTTAGGGTCTCACAATCGGCGCCGTCAGTAGGAAGAAGCTAAAGAATTCAATGAAGAGAAGAACAAACACCACACTCAAGGTGTTCGGACCAGTGATGCATGTTACTGTAAGTAAATATGATCTGAGCACCAAGGTTAGTGATCTCACTTTATACAAAATCAAATTTTAAACAATCTCTTTTTAGGAGAAGTAGACCCACGGCTGGGCCTTTATCTTCTTTCTTTTTGATTATGTTTATTGTTAAAATTCAACTTTGATATATATATATATTTATTTATGCTCACAGATTTTGTCAAACCTTTGTTGAATATCAATCTTGCTTAAAAAAGTTGAAAAAACAAAGCAAGTTTACATTGGGTCTTCACTTTCTAGAAGTGGCTTTGGCAAAACAACTCAAATTCCTCAGCTTTACATTGAACTAGGTGAAAGTTATTTCATATTCAAACTTTGCAAATATATATGTATATATGTTATATAAAATTGTGTAGTGTATAAATGGGCATCATATAGAACTTTTATAAATTGATTTAGCTCTAAAAATGGCTTTGGAACATCATGCTTTTTCACAAACCCAAAGTTGGGTTTACGCTCTCTCTAGAATAAAAGATTTTTTAGCAAAAGTTGTTCGGCAAACAAACGAATGGCGCAAAGAAAATTTGTTCGGCAAACAACCAAGAGCAATAAAAAATCTGTTCGGCAAGAAATCGACCTTGAATAGGCAAAGCTAACCAAACTACTCGGCATCTCTGCAACCCAACCCATTGGTGGCGTAACTTGCAAAAGACGGTTCGGTATCATTATAACTCACCCAAGGCTACCCGACATTGCTACAACACAGCTCGACAACGCTATAATCCGGCTTTTCTTTTACCAAAAATGCCTCCTAATAATGAATCCGACCCAATGAATGGTTTAACACCTCAAATTGTAAATGATGCCAAAGTGATACAACAACAAGGATTGCAAGGGTACTCCAGTAACATAAGAAACCTTTGGTGAGTCAATAAAGTTGCCCACTTGCTGACCAAGTGTTTTGGCAAACCAAGAAGCTAAGTTGCCGACCAAGCATTTTAACAAGCACAATCGAGAAGTTGCCGACCAAGTGTTTCGGCAAGAGAGGATCGAATGAGCTGCCGACCAATGTGTTTCGGCAAAGCTAAAAAGTTGCCGACAGAGTTTAAGCGCCCATTTTCTCTCTCTAGAAATTGGGTCTATGTTCTTCTTCATGAGAGCAACTTTTTGACAGTACAACAAGAATTGCTTGGTTAACTAGAGGGTTCATGGCGACTAGAAGAGTCCAGTCCCACAAACTATAAGAGCCAAGAACTAACTAACGTTCGCCAATAATTGCGAAACAAATCAAATTTCGAGAAATTGAATTTTTTTAAGTTTTCGAAATCCAATTTTAAATATACCAGTGTGCAATACTCATTGAGACAAGTCCAACGCAAAAAATCGCGTTGCAATCGAAGTTAAAACGAAGCCATACGAGGCGGTGAAAGTTTGCCTAGAAAGTCAACCGTTTCGCCGGAGAAGACGAACCAGACACATGAAGAAATCATCTGTGCTTTGTAGTTGAGTTGCAACCGATTGATTTGAAACATTCAATCTATTTTTGGTTAAATCTAAGCCATCCGAAATCCAATCACAATAATCCAATAGTCATTTCTAGCTATTTGGTGCATTTTGGCACATCCGTGTAGTCAAAATTTGCAAATTCAATAAAGAAAAATTGCAAACTTTATATAAAACAAGCAAAATTGATGTCATTTCGAATATCATAAAGCATCCGACTTTGTCTTGGCTTCAGTTTGACATCACCACAGCGAAGAACAAGGGCAAGGAATTCGCTTCAACATTTGTTATTGGCTTACTTGGCAATTTCAGCCAAAGTCAATTCTACATTCCTTCTAAATAACAAATATCATTTGAAAGCAATGGGGCAAATATATGTTGTATACAATGCATGACTGGCTTACTCCGACTTAGCACACCATAATTCATACTAGCTCAAGGGCAAGAAATCAACTTAACAATCTACTTCCAAAATCCACCCAGCAATTCTTTACAACAGTGCAATGCTATTTGATGTAAGTTTTTTAGCTTTCCACTTCTTTGTGATTAATAAATCTACATCATTTGGTACAGGCAATCAATGACATGTGATGTACTATTCACAATCCTTGTAATGTTTGAAATTAATTGCCACTTAAAATCAACAAAAGCCTTTTAATAGAGAGCAATCTTCGTACTCGACATTGAGTGCCATAAGCAAAAGCCTCCAAATACGAAGCAATCTCCGTATTCAGCATGGCGTTCCATTAATAAAAGTTTCCGAATATGGAGCAATCTCTGTACTCGGCACGAAGCGCCATTAGCAAAAGCCTTTGAATTTAGAGCAAAGCCCTAATTTCTTAGACATACATACATTTATATATACATTCATATGTACATGCATTCATATGTACATGCATTCATACAGTCATTCATTCATTCATTTATCAAAGGTGTTCTTTATCAAGAGATCTAATATCTATTTGGACAGTGTAGAGGCAAGTTGATTTGGGAGTAAAACCAATATCAACTAGGTATTCTCTATCAAGAATGATATTTTCATCAAAGATCTAACATCCGCTTGTGCTACTAACTTAGCAATAAAAACTCTTATTCATTCTACCGATGAAAATGAAAGTTTTGGGGCAATTGTGGTAGCCCAAAAAATACCAAAACATCCAAACTTATAGTGTGAATCCAAATAAGTCCTAACAATGGGCCCAACCCAAGTAAGGAAGCCCATCAAGCCACCTCTATAAAAGGAAAGCATCATAGAAAAGAGGTATGCTTCACTTTGCAACAGAAACACACAAAACACTTTACAAGTTCTTCATCTACTCTCTTTGTTTGAAAGATTCTAACTTTAACATCGAAGTGTTTTTGGCTGGCAACCTTGGTTAGGTGGTGTTAACCATGTTTATCCTTGAAGATCTACAAGGTAAAACTCATTTCTTCGTTGGATCTCTTCAACAATTTATGTAAGAGGATTTTTTAGGTCTCACAGTATCGATAGAAGATAAGTTGAGAGATAATAGATTGAGATGGTTTGGTCATATACAATGGAGACCAACAGAGGCAGTAGTGAAGAGATGCAATAAAGTGACAGTAGATGGAAGTGTTAGGGGAAGTGACATACCTAAATTGACGTAGACTAGTGTAGTAAATAGAGATGTGAATTTCATTAATTTGACTAACCAAATGGTCGTTAATAGAGTTAAGTGGAGAAGAAGAATTCATGTAGCCGACTCCATTTGATGGGATTTAAGGCTTAATTTTGGTTTGTTTTGGTTTGGTTTGGTTAGCTGTAAAGTGTTGTCTGAAAAATAATTTTTATTTATAGCACAATTTTTATTTTTATAGTCATTTCATTTAATAATTGTGAATATTTTTTATTTAGTTAGTTCAGGTATTGGTCCAAAATAATTTGTAGATATTTGAAATCAATTATTCTTAATGTCATTAACTATTAAAATAAAATATAAAAAACTCCTTTTACAGTAATTTAAAAATATAAAATATATTGAATCATGTTTAAATCCTAAAGAAAATTGATCAAAATCAATTTTAAACCCTAATAAATGTGATTATGAAGAAAAAAAAAATATGCTTATCGATAAATTTTTTTTCAAATTATACGAAATGTTAAAAAAAATTACGATTCCAATTACCACAATTTTACATTATAACTTTTACATCTCGTAATCATAATCATGCTACCATAACTATTACGACAACCGCAACCACTGCCACTTTTCAAAACCACAATGTTGGCTCAACTGTCCAGCATTAAAGGGCTCATATCGTTAAAATATCATCACTATAATGTAGACAAGGGCTCATATTGTTAGAACATCATCACTATAATGTAGACATGTCACTAGCCCTAGATATTGGGGAATTTCTACCCTTTCTGTTTATATATTATTTATTTATTTTTGGAGAAGGAACAATGCTTTCTACGCCAACAACACTTTTTTTTTAAAAAAAAAGAAAAGGTCAAAAAAAAGAAAAGAAAAGGAGATTTTCTTAAATTTTGTAATAAAACAATCTCTATACAGCACATTTTGCATGAACATGGAAAATTTTGCTAGAAAAATTTGCATGGCCAAGTGGGATTCACATTCTTCATTCCAACGAAAGTGTACTCCACTAGCGATAAAACTTCCTCATTTCAAAAACCCTTTTCTTAAAAACCAAAAACACAAAGAAAGACAAGATTAAACAACTAATAAAAGAGTGAAGCACTAATTTGAAAATCTGAATTTATGTAGTAATTCACATTACACTTGCATCTCTCACTCCCACTGTATGAGATAAAAAAAACAAAAATAAAATAGTGACAAGTTTAAAGTGATCCTCAATATTTTTTTGTTGAAAATTTTAACATTTTTGGATAAGGGCGCTGCTCCGGACCCCCCTGTACGGAACGACCCCCAGCACCTCCACCTCCACCTCCACGTGGGGGGCTGCTAGTGGAGAAGAAAAAGAAAATAAGAAAAAAAAAACAGTTTTTGACCAATCAAAACAGACCCCAGCACCCTAGTGGGGGTCTTATGCATTTTCCTTTGGATAAATTGTTGGTATGAAAGATGAGCCGAGGAAGTTAGAAAAGCTAAAAAAGGCAACTGAGCAAGAGGAGCATGAGCCTGCAAAAGCATCAACTTGAAGGTGACTTATAACAGTTCACACTAGTACACACCCCACTCTCTCTCACACATACAGCCCTCACTGAGGACACAGCCAAAAGAGTGGGGGTGCCAACTTTTGTTAGTCAAAACACTTTTGCTTTATGTGCCACTCACTGTCTCACACTTTAGAGAAGACTACCCTGATGATGTTCCCACACCCCCTCCCCTCCATAATAAAGCCAGTGTGCAAGGTACACTCTCCCCCAAAAAACAACTTTTGTTCTCTACTGTATTTTGGAGGATTTATAACCCCCCAAAAAAAATAAAATAAATAAAGAGTTGTGTTTGGTTAAATTTTTTAATCAATTTTTGCAATGAAAAATTCTACTATATTTGGAGGATTTATAACCCAAAAAAAATTAAATAAATAAATAAAGAGTTGTGTTTGGTTAAATTTTTTAATCAATTTTTGCAATGAAAAATTCAAAAATTATGCTTGATTTATAATTTTTGAAAATTGTTCTCTTCTATCTTTTCTTTTACATATAAATCAATCCCTTTTTTTTTTTCCCTTCTCTCATTCTCACATTCTACATATCAATCAATTAAATTTTTTTTTTACACTCATCTATTCAACTACTAAAAAAAAAAAAAAAAATTACAAACCATCCCAAAATTATTTTTCAAAATATAGAACCAAAAGTTTTGAAATTTTACAAACCCTTTTCAAAAAACTATATTTCAAAATTGATTCTCAAAACTAAACCAAACGGAATATCTACACAACAATTCCATACAAACCAAATTAATCAACATAAATAACAAAGACATACAGATTTCTAAACCTATTCAATCAAGAACAGTAGTTTTAGCTTAGGAAAAAGAAAAATATGTACATTACAATTTACAAACCCAACAGCCAAAAGAAAGAGATGAGTGAGAGAGAGAGAGAGAGGGATGCCTGAGGTTTTTTTTCACTAAACCCAAGTTTGTCAAAATTTCTTTCCCTGATGTGAGTTACTTTGAACTTACTTCCCAAACACACGTTCTGTTTTCTAGAGTCCATTTTCAAAACATGACTTCAGGCTTAAAAGACGTTTTCAAAATACAACTCGGGATAAAGTTGGGTCATTAGGGGTGGGATTCTAGATAAAGTATTTCATTCCACAAAAATGCTTCAGACCACTAATTTAACACCACTAAATAGACCACTAATGACGTGTTTTTTTGTTTTTGTTTTTTTTCTTACACTGCCACGTAATTAGTACTGTCTTTAGTGATGGTGTATTAGTGGTCTAAATCGGAACTCTTCTTTCAAAGCCAAACGAAATTCTTACACATAGAATTCAATTAATATTGACAGGGAACATTGTGTTGCATATGGAATGTCGGATGGTAAAGAAGTGAATGGAACAAAGTTTTTCCAGATGATGGGACCAGATTTTTTTAATAAAAATTTATACTTCATGCCTCACAAAGCAATGAGTTTAGGAAATAAGTTCAAAACTACCTGGTTTTGGAAAAAATGTTTGAAAAATGGCATGGGTTTGGTAAAGCCTTAGTTACTTTTTGTTTTTTACTCTAAAAAACGAAGTTAACTCCACCTTTAGATAAAGAATATGAAAGAATCTACTTTCTTCTGTCTTTTGCTACCTTCCTTTATCTTGGACCAGAGAGTTCCATGGCATGGGAATCATAGTCATCATCCATCACCATGCCAAACATGTCATGATCATTGTCTTCATGCCTTGGGACTCTGGTAGGGTGGGACTGAATTTTGTTGTTCTTGTTGGCAAAGATGAAATTTGTGTTGGGATTAACATGGTTATGAGAAGCAGCCCATTTTTCAGCAAGGCCTTCTCCCTCAAGCATTCGCACCACTTCAGACATCTTGGGGCGGTGGGCCGGCAAGTATTGAGTGCAAAGTAGAGCCACTTGCAGCATCTCTCCGACCTCTATCCGGTCATAATTGCTCCCCAACTCTCTATCCACCAGCAATTCAATTTTCTTTTCTTGCTGCACCTTCCTCACCTGAAACAAACACAAGTATTGCTTTGTTTGTCAATAGAAAATCCAAAGCAACTCTCAATAGGCTAAGTGCACACATGTATTGAAGTAATATCTTCAAGTATTGGCATAAAAGTGAAGAAGTCACTGCAGCATTTCGGAGTCTACTAATGTTAAAACTGTGCCAATCTAAATTTGATACTCGTAATAATTACCTTGTATTTTGATGTCATACTTCCAAAATTTGAATATTTAATCTTATGTTTAGTATTGCTTTATGACCAACTTAAAACGTATTCCAAAACAATAATAGGTTTTCTACTAGTGTCACTCGAGGAAATACCTTTGCGATCCTTTCAAAACATGTTAAGCTTCTTTAACTGGTGATGAAACCTCAAAAGAAATTATATTTTGGAATCACACACAACTTAAATTTTGTGGCGTAGTATCGAGTTTACAAAATTCTTCTCTTTTCTCACAAATTGTTGGGAATCAAAGGGGAATTCCAGATTGTTGCCTTATATATGTGACAAGAACACTATATTTATACTTGAATTCACCCAGGAAAAACATCATCTAAATGATATAATTTCATTCTTTTTCTTATTCCTCAATCACCAAGTTTTGGATGCAAAGTGATTAGAGTTATTAGAAATTTCTAGCATTTCGCTGAAATGATAATGCATTTTGGTGAAAACATTCTGAATTTTATCTGCAAACAAAAGCATGGAAAAACATATGAATGGCCAAATATTTACCCAAAAATTTAATTTTCAAAAAAAAAAAGAGCCCAAAAAATGAAAATAGAAGGGAGATCAACAAAGTATAATGGATGGTTGAAAATCGGCTAACCAAATTAAATTGTCACCAAGAAAGTCTATAAGGACTTCCATAGAATGGGAAGGTCTTATGCAAATGCTAGGTGTCTTTTTTAATTCAAGTTACCAGATTGCTAATACAATTATAGAAAAACTTTGGCGTAGTATATACTGCCGCAAGAAACTTACCCATTCCAGCATTGCTCCTTTCTGATTAACTGTCTTGCCAAATTCAAGAGCTCTCATCCCGGTGATGAGTTCTATCAAGAGAATTCCAAATCCAAAAACATCAGTCTTCTCAGACGATTGGCCAGTTGAGAGATACTCTGGTGCAATGTGCCCAACAGTCCCACGTACAGCTGTGGTGACATGGGAGTCAGCGTGGTCAAGTAGCTTCACAAGGCCAAAGTCACCAACAACAGCTTCACAGTAGTCATCCAACAGAATGTTAGCTGCCTTCACATCTCTGTGAATTATCTTCGGATCACATTGCTCGTGTAGATAGAGAAGACCCCTTGCAGCTCCTATTGCAATTCTCTTCCTAGTGTTCCAGTCTAGTGCTGGTTTTTCTGTCATAATCAACACGGCAAATTGGATTTTGGTACGTGTTATTGGATTAAGCATAATTGTTGATAAGAAAGTTGTGTCCCATTATTCCTCTCTTTTGTTGTCATGAACCATAAAACTTTTCATGGGAAAGGGATGTATCAACATTTGCTTGTAATATGAAGAGAATCAATACAATTTTTAATTGATGCCAACATACATTCATGTAATGCAAACAATTGGCGAGTTTGAGTTATTTAACAAACCTATGCCATTTTTAAACAAATTTCACAAATATGAGTTGTTTTGAACTTGATTCTCAAACCCACATTGTTCTTAAAACACAACTGCAAAGAACAACCTGGATTTGGGAAATAAGTTCAAAACAATTCGCATTTGGGAAATCTGTTTCAAAACAACATCGATTTGGTAAAAAACTCAGAAAAGTTTCTTAGTGCACAACTGGATGCCGAAGGGAGTTGACAATCCCATTTGTCAATAGGCCCCCTAATATATGGTGGACCATAGCAAGCTCAAAAATAATTACTTACAATGATTTATAGTTCATGCCCCTAATCTAACAAGAACTTTAGAGGAATCAAGACCATTGTGATTGCGAGAACTGGCAAGTTGGAAAGAATAGTGACTATAAAAGTGACAATAGTTGCAGGGAAGTAAGATAAAAGATTAGAGACCAACCTCTAAGCCTTGAGGCCACACTGCCATTAGACATGTAAGGATACACCAGCAACCTCTCATTTGGTGTGGCACAATATCCCATCAACCGCAGCAAATTCCGATGGACCGCAAGGCTAATCATCTCCAGTTCAGTCCTAAATTGTGATTCACCGGCAGTTCCAACAACGTCCTTTAGTCGTTTTACCGCCACCATTGTTCCATCCCCCAACTTTCCCTTGTACACATTCCCAAAACCCCCAGCACCAAGTATGTTCTTGGAGCTAAAATTGTCTGTGACAACTTGGAGTTCTCTAAATGTGAAGTTTCTCAGATTGCCTAGGCTCATCAGACCCTCTTCTTGCATGTCTACAACAACAAAATTAAAGACCTGTTAAGGTTTTTCTCAAAAATTGATTTGATATATATGTATCATTGAGGTTGAATTCTGAATTACTGACCACTGATGTTGAGAATGCTTTGCTTTTTCTTTTTATTTTTCCTCCAAAAGAAGAGAGCAACCGCTATGAGGATGAGAAAGGTAAAGCTCAAGCTCACCCCAAGTGCAATACCCAGTTTCTTGGAGCTACTTGTTCCTATAAAATTGTAGGAGGAAAAGTTTATTATGGGTAAAATTGATTGCCAGGGACACATAAATAATAAATAGCAAAGTTACTCCTCTCTAACAGCATAGGTATTGAGATGAGTTAGTAATCAACAATTCAAGATTGTATCCAAATGGACAATATAAGCGTTCAAATCTCACAACCTACCCAATACTCATAATATAATGATGTGGCTGTGGCCCAGTGGGAACCTTTTACTTTAAAACAAAACACTCACAAGTTGGCTTATATTACAAAAATGTCATTCCCACATTATTCTTGTGATGTTTTTTATATGAATTTTCTCTAGGAATATAGTTTGCCTTTCTGATATTTGCACATGTTTGACTTGTGCTTATAACAATCTGGCCACACTTGTGAGGTGGTGGGGGCATATGGAGAATATAAATAATAAAGTTACTCCACAAGCAAGGGGCTTGAGTTGAGGATATAAATAAAACCTTTTTTTAGATGGGTTGATGGTCAACAATTCAACCAAGAGAGGAAGAGATGTACCAGTCGATGAATTCAGAGTAGAAGAAAGAGGGATAGGGATGGCCCGATCCGGAGCAACCTTCAGTGGAGTGGCTTCCACAAATGAGAGGGTTACCCACAACACTATATGAACAATGAGAGAGTAGAATAATCAGACACAGAAATACAAACATACCAACATCATGTACATACAAGAGAGAGAGAGAGAGAGAGATCTGCAGAGAAAGCCTTACTTGAATGTTCTGGCAGGAAATTTGGGCACGGGTCCATGGAGATTGTTATAAGACAAGTCCCTGAACAATCAAAAAGTGTTTTGACAAACACCACACACCATTTATTCACATTTTGAAACAAAACTTATTATTATGATTCAGAAAAGCACAGAGAAACATTTCAGGTAGTTTCAATTTTCAAGACACTGAAACAAACAAAGCCAATACTCACAAGAAAGCAAGCTGAGGGACTTTGGCTAAAGACAAAGGAATAGCTCCAGTCAAGCTATTGTTGTTCAATCTCCTACTCATTACATTACATTACATGACAAAAACAACAGTCAAAAAAGACGACAAAAATATCAGAGAAGAAATTGAGCAAATTAGCAATTAATACAAAAAAGAATACCCATGTCAAAAACTGTTTTGGGAGAGAGAGAGAGAGAGAGAGAGAGAGAGAGAGACTTACAGATATTGAAGACCGCTCAAGAGACCCAGAGACTCTGGCACGTGACCAGAGAACCCATTATTGGACAGATCCAAGGTTTGAAGGTTGGGAAGAGCACCGAGCTCCGGTGGGATTTGGCCGGAGATATTGTTGTTCTGCAACAATCTGCACAAATACACACTAACCCATGTAAGAAAATGAACTACAATTGGGTACATAGAGAGAAGAAAACAAATTGGGGTGTGAGAACTTGGATTTAAAAAATATATTTTACGCATATTTTTCATCAAATTTGATTCAAAAAATTAATCTCATGGAATACTCCAATTTTACTCTTTATTTTCATCAAATCTTTTTGAAAATTTTCATATTTATCTTTAGAACTTTTTTTTAACCATACATAACTAGAATTGGGGAGACAAGAAAACAAACTGGGGTGTGAATATTCTGAATATATATACACCATATGCCTTATGTGCTCTGATTTCTTACACTTGTCGAAGATTTGTAAGGTTAGCTATCATTCCAGATAAAGTTCCTGATAAACCTTGACTTGGAGCTCCTCTGCAAAACCCATAAATTGAAATGAAAGGCCACTTTGTCTAACCCATGAAATCAAAACTTCAATATCTTCAAAACCCATATACATGTGTTTGTAAGAGTGTTGAAGAGAAGAAAAAAAAATAAAAAAAATACTCACAGCCCAGTGACAAGATTGTCAGGGGAACAAGTGATCATAGCCCAACTACATGGGTCTACAGAGTCTTCATCCCAATTGTTCAGAACACCATGAGGGTCGTTCATAGAATTTCTGATAGTAATCAAAGCTTCAACTACAAAATTCCCAACAAAAATGAAAGATCAAACACCATAAAAATCACTAAAAACAAGAGACAAATTGGGTTTTTAGTTGCTATACCTTCATGGTTTCGAGGCTCGTATGAGAGACAGAGAGTTGCAAATGACAGAACTACGAAGAAAAGAAGAGAGAGGTGGAGATTGAGGAAGGACATGGTCATTGAATGCAAGCAATGAACATGTTTGACAACAGCCATGAATGTGTATGATGAGCTTTTCTTCATCATAAAATCTCACTTATTTAAGGCTCTACTTTTCTGGGTCCTCAACCATTTATCTTTTTCAGTCACCATCTTTGCTTTCTCAAAAGATAAATATAGAGAGAGAGAGAGAGAGAGAGAGAGAGGAGAGAGAAAAGGTTGATGATACTAGTTGTCAGAGAGGGGTGAAAGCGCAGAATTTGAGAGTGACAGAAGGGGATACTATGCCCACTATGATTATGATTATCTCCTTCTGTTCTGTATGGATAGGTACATGTATGTATTGAGATATATTTTGTTTTTTTCTCTCCGAAATCAAAGATTACTAACTACTACACAGAGCAGGTGAAGATGAACAAGAAACAGATTTGAAAGAGATTTTTTGATGTGATAGAAAGAAAACAAATAATCTGTGTTTTAGCTGCTGTATATTTCTGATTCTTGACCCAACAAGACTACTCGTCTTTTGCATTTATCTACTTTCTTTATTGTTTCTTCCTGGCTGGTTTGGGAAGTGAATTTTTATTTTTTATAAGTTTTTTTTAGTTATAAAATATTATTTGAGAAAAAAAAAAATTATTTGAAAAGATAGTTGAGTTTTTTTTTAGTTGAATATAATGGGCTTGTTTGGTTTGTGTTTCATAAACATGTTTTGGAAAAAAAAAAAGTACGAAAACATGTTTGGTTTGGTGTTTTGGGAAATTTGTTTTGGAAAATTGTTTTGAGAGAGAGTTTTGGAAAAAGTGATTGATTTGATGTGTGTGTGTGAGAGATTTGTTTGGAAAATTTGTTTGGTTTGTGTGTTTTGGGAAATTTTTTTGGGAAAATTTGTTTGATAGAGAAAATTTCTGAAATTTGTTTGTAGAGAAAATTTCTGAAATTTTTTTCCCAAACACTAACCAAACAAGCCCAATATTTGTAAAAGAAAAAGTGAAATGATTATGGAATTTAATGTATTATTTTATTTGAATTTATTATTTTAATTTTATAACCAATTTGTCTTTTAGTAAAAAAAAAAAAAAAAAAAACCAAACCTTCTTCTGTTGCACTTCTTCATTTATGCTTTTTTGAATTTTTTTTTATGACTAATATATGCAAAAATTACAATCCATTTTTAAAAAAATTTTAAATTTTTATAATATAAAAATATATGTGTCACTACATTATTGGTTCTTATCAATTTTCTTTCTATTTTTTTTAGTTTGAATGATTAATATAACTTTTCAAATTTTGTCCATTATTAGAGAATCATTCAAATTTTCATTGATATGGAAATTTTCTATTTCTTATATTCATGATGAAAATTTCAAATATATTCTTCTCAAAATTTTAAATTTTTATTATTCATTTGTTAATTATTTTTCTATTACGAAATAAATATATATATATAGGAAAGTTGTCAAAATTAAAATATGGACCAAATTTATTTTTTTGATAATTTTTCTAGCTGTTTTTTTGAGCTCCCTAATTTTTTTTCTCTAATTTTCTTATTAATCATCGTTGATATTGTTATTCAATACTTATACATCAATTATCTAAAAATATTATTTAAAAAATATATCTAAAAACTTTTCATAAAATGAAATGTGTGGACCAAATTTATCCGAATTGTGATCATACATTACACAAATTTTGAATCTATTGCACCCACTTTATTATTGGATAATTTTTTGAATTACTTTTTCAAGATCCTTAATTTTTTTCCATACTTATTAGACCTGAATATTGTTCTTTAATACTTATATGTCACACCTTCAAAAAAAGTTTACAAAA
The DNA here is from genome assembly GCA_036172215.1 of Camellia granthamiana. Taxonomy (NCBI): domain Eukaryota; kingdom Viridiplantae; phylum Streptophyta; class Magnoliopsida; order Ericales; family Theaceae; genus Camellia; species Camellia granthamiana. The sequence goes on along the minus strand of CM069906.1, from coordinate 131,640,902 downwards.
ATTTTAAAAATAAAATGAAAATGAAAGTGTAATATGAAAAAAAATAAATGTTATACGCTATATATGCTCAGTTAAATTAAAAAATATATAAAAAATGAAAATGAAAAAAATATTTTTTATTTTGGTTGGGTTAAGAATATAAAAAAAAAATGAATTAGATAATCGTAAAAAAAAACATTTTGTTTAATTATTTTTATTTGGTTTTTACTGTACTCATTATCCAAAAATAGCATAAATATTATTCAAAAAAATTAATGTCAAGTTTCCTATGAAATTATCTTAAATATTATTCAGTGCTTTTTCAAATAAATTTTTTATTTATGCACAATTGATTGAAAATACAAAACAATAAATTTTAAGTAGATTACCAAAGTATCATTTAAGTAAATTATAGTACGTAATTTTCTAAAGTTAATTGTAAATTGAACAGTTCAACTGAACTAAGACCGGTCTAAGAAGTGCAATTCAAAGATGCTAATATGGAATTAGAGTTTCATCTATTTTTATCCATGGGATAGGAATTTGTTAACAAAATGATTTATGTCAAAAAAAAAGTTCTCTATATGTTTAGACAATATTTATAGATTTATATTTTTAGTTATGTATTGATTGGTTTCTCTTTATTTCTTTAATTATAGTTAGATTTTTTTTTTCTTATTTATAATTTTATTTGGGTGGATAAACTTATTTATAGTTAGAATATTTAAAAAAGACAAAGAAAATGACATTAAGGTAGTGTTTGTTGCGAGGGATTGAGATATAGGATTGAACTAACAGTCTGTGTTATTTGGTTCAAAATTATTTTCGCTTCGGACTAATAGTCTCTCTGGATTATAAGTCCCAAATGTGTTAGACTATTGTGTCCCATGGGGGGATACAAATGGGGGGGATAAGGTGGGATATTGGATTAGGTGGCGAAATGACCATTTTGACCATTTACTATTTAATTATTTATTATATTTAGTACAATTCAATAAAATTTAAATGTCTCAATTTAAAAATAAAATAATTTTATTTAATTTTTATTAATGTTTTATTTATTTAATTTTTTGAAATAATTTTTTATAGATATTTTATTGATGTTTTATTTTAAAAATTTTCTTATATTTTATTTAATTTCATTATTTAAATTTTAATAGATGTTTTACTTAATTTCATTATTTAATTATTATTATTATTTAAAATAAATTTATTTAAAATTTTAATTAAAAGAATAACATATATTTTTATTGATATTTTATATATTTAATTTTTAAAAAATAAATTTCTTTAATCGTGTAAAAAATAAAATAAAATAAATTTTTATTTAATCTGGCTAAAAATAATTAAAATATTAAAGATATGTTTGATATTGCTATTACTTAGTAAATAATTGAAAATGATAAAATAGTCATTTGAGCATTTATCCTTCTCCATAATGGGCCTGTTTGATGCAGCTTAAAAGCTGCTTATTTCAGCTTTCAGCTTAATTTAAGTTATTTTAATGTGTTTGGTTTAATTTATAACTTATAGCTTATAATTTTTTGGAAGTCAGAAATCAGCTTATTCTTTGAGTGGGGCAGGAGATGCTTAATTTATAAGTCAGAAATCAGCTTATGTTCATAGTTATAAACTATAAGCTGTTTAGGCATAAGCTATAAGCACTTTCCCCCAACTCTACCAAACAGGGCCAATATCCCAAACAAAGATAGGATTCATATCCTATCTAACCAAATACTCATTTCCTAACATTTAGTATCCTATTCAACCAAATAGTCCCAGGAATATGAATCTCATGATTATAATCTGATAGATTCTAATCCCTCTTATCCAGTCCATCCAAACAAATGAATTTGGGCTAAGACAAGTTGACATAAATATTGTACTATTCAATCTGTGACCAACTAAAGTTATTGTGTATTAGTGGGGCAAACTAAACTTTTTTTTTTTTTTTTTTTTTGCACAACATTTGAATCGTTTGGATGCAATTCTAACACATATAAAAGACTTGCAAAATGACTTGCACCAAACATAAGATAGACTTGCACTCTATAAAAATGAGATTTTTTTTTTTTTTTTACCTATTTTCTAATTGATTTGAGATTTTCGCTTATATTTTTAATAGTTAACCTAATTTTAACCTTGCATCATATGTTTAACCATTCCATATTTTTGTAAATTACATAAATCTCCTTTTAAGATAAATCATTCGATGATATTATTTACAAGGGAAAAAATTATACAATAGTCTTCGAGTACCATGTGGTCATAGTACACGGGGTTAGTTTAGTTAACGAGGATACAGATCATAGAATATATAGTCAATATAGGTTCTAACAAAGTTCGATTAAAGGTTAATTGTCGGGTTGAAAATTGTAAAGGTTGTTGGGGGAAGGGGAATAAAAAGTCTGGTTGGAAAAGGAAAATAGAAATGGGAGTTGAAAGTGGTTAATAAGAAGAGTAAAATGATTTAGAAGCGAAGCTATATGCGGGTTAAAGAGGACTTTGTAACAATATGTCCTAGGAGATCGCTCGAGCGGTCAATCGGTCGCTCGAGCGGAGATACAGAACTCCCAGTATCTTGTATGTATGCAAGTTAGACCGCTCAAGCGGTGAAGTGGTCGCTCTAGCGTAGAAATGAGATTCCCAGTACTTTCACTATAACTCTACAAAACCTCTATACAAAACTTCTAGGACTATACGTTTACTGCTCGTGCTATGATAAGTTTGCTCGAGCGATTTCCTTGTATTTTTGCACTTCGCTCGAGCGATGTAAAGTTCACTTGAGCGGTCTGTTCGGGACAACACACTTAAAAGTCAATCCACACATCTTTTCTCTCACTTTTTCCATATCTTTTTCTCCCTTTTTCCATATCTTTTTCTCCCTTACTCACCCATTTCCGAAACCCTAGCCCCTAAACACTTGATTCCTCTTGATTTCTACCAACATTCCCCTTAGATCTTCATAGGGGGTTTAAGAACAAGCCTAAAGGTTCTACCTATTGTTTTATCATCCTTTGAAGTTTGGAGTTGGGTATTCACCTTTTTCCTTCAATCTTGAGGTATAGGTACTTTTAACTCCTTATATCTTTGATTTGGGATGTATATGTTGTATTTCCATTACAGTATTATAGATATTTAAAGGTATGAAGCTTGATGTGTATTAAAGTGGGTTTGATGTACAAAAAAGGGTTTTTACTTCATATCTTGGAAAATTTCGGTCATATTCTTCTTGATTATGGTTAGAAATAGTGAATATTGACTCTTTATAGGTAAAGGAAGGGAAAGCCCCAATTTTTTCTAAAAATCTTAATTTTCAAATTTGATTTAATAATGGGTTTGGACAAATTGACTCTTAAATTTTGAAATTGGGTGAATGATTATGAAAATGGTGTTGAGACATGAGATTATGAAATCTTCTTGTATATATGTATTAAAATAGATGAATATTGAGATTATAGAGAATGGTGGGATTGGAGAAACTCTTTGTTGTTGATATTATTAAATGTTGTTGTGAATTGAACAAACCTTAAGGAAATTGGATTTGAAAACTCATGTATCATGTGCATTATAATTTTCTCATGTGATTTTTCAATCTTGTGGATGTTTGGAAAATGTCAATGGGGGTAAATAGCATATGAGTCTGAGTAGTTGAGTCGGGTTTTGGTAATGGGTTGTGTGTTGTAGTTGGTACCTATATGGGGAGTTAAGGTGCCCAATTTCTCTGTCTTGTGCATATCACTAGATGAATGTGGGAAAAGTTTTTGGGTGTCCACGAGCGTACCGTTTATAGAGTCGAAAAATGTAGAAAAACATGGTTTTTGGTGTTCACGAGCTTGTCGTTTCAGGAGTTGGCAAATGTGGAAGGGAAAAGTTTTGGGTACCCATCGCCCTGCCGTTTTTAGAGTCAGCAAATATGGGAATATTTTATGTATATATATATATGGTTTTGCGGTTCTTACTTAGGATGTCATAGCGTATTTATACCCCATGATTTTGAAAAAAATAAAATAAAAAACTAGCCTTGAACAATGTCTAATCTAATCTCCAATGTTTTTCAAAGGCACGGACTTGGGTTTTGCTTATCCATTGTATTGCATGATTATATATATCTTAATTAATTATATAATCTGTTAATGATATTTCCTATTGGGCAATTGCTCACCCCAAAACTAACAACCTTTCAGGGAATTATATGGATACATTATCGAAGTGACTTATATGGAGCAGTAATTGTGGATGGGAGTACATAGGCTCCTTTTTGTGCTAAGTGATAAAGCCATGGGCTATTTTGTGCGGAGTTAGAACTCCACCTTTTGTGTACTCAAGGGGAATCCTCGAAAAATAAAAGCCCTTAGCGCATTTTATTTGTATCCTCTCTTATGTTTTGAACTATTGAATTCTTTTGATACCATGGTAAAACAATGATGTAACCTTATGAATAGTTCAAATGAGAAGAGAATAGTTCAAAGGAGAAGAGAGAGACTTTGATATGTGTAATAGGTTATTTTATACTTTGAATTATCCTTATGGGTCATAATATTCTTGAACTGGCATTATGATTGGTGATAAAATATCAAGGTGTTACAACTTCATTTGGGATGGCTGGGGAAAGGGGTTAATACTGCACTCTAAAAAACATTATTTCGTTCTCCAATTTGTTTTCAATGTTAACAAATTTTAAATAAATTTTATTATGTAATTGTAAATTAGGAATTTTAGTTGTTATATCCTTCACAAATAATAATAATAATAATAATAATAATAATAATAATAATGTAAAAGTATATATTTATTATTTATGCTAAATGTAATTTTTACAATTCATTCAATTTTTCTGTTCTAAAATGTTACTAATCTACGGATGGCATATATATCTATTAATTGATACTTATTTTAATAATAACACAATTAAAACACGATTTTAGTACAATTTAAATTAAAACATCTTATTTACAAAATTTTAACTATTTTCTTTAAATTTTAAAATTATTATTTTAATTTTTAAGATAAAAGTTTAATTGTTTATTTAAGGTTGTGCGTAACACGAGTTTTATACTAGGTAAATATATATTTGCAAAGAAAATGCAAATATAAATTTTTTTTAGCATTGCTGTTATTGTTAAAAAAATGTGTAAAAATATTAGAAAATTTTATTATACACCCTTGAAAGGGGTATACTATATGCACTCTCAACTATGTCACTTTTTCCGTTAATTATGACTAATATTTTTAGTTATGACATTATTTTAGTTATGACTTATGAGTTCTTTAGTCATGCCTTATGTTATGTTTGATTATGACACTTTTTATTTTTAGTTATGACTCGAAAAGTATAAAATTATGTCATTTTTTTCTTTAGTTATAAGGTGCATATGGTATACTTCCTTTGATGGATGTGCACCATAGTGTTTTCTAAAAATATTTTAAAACATATGAAATGTAAATTAAGATTGTAAATATTTTGATATTTCATTATGTATAGAATTGTCATTCTCAAAACCCTTCAAGAATAATCAAATGAAAAAATAAGTAAAACCTTTGTCAACTATATTTATAGGAAAATATTTGAGACCCTCAAAAATCTCTTATAATTGTATCTATAATGATGTGGTATGATATGTGTCAACTCTTGATTTGTTACACACTTTAGAGGGATGTTGTTGTACCTTTGGACACAACAGCCTACTGTGAAAGCTCATAGGAGTTTAACCTGGGCCTATTTTGATCCAAATCATTCATATTGTAGAGTTCGTCGAATAGATTATTCATAAATAAAAAATAAAAAATAAATCAAACTAATTGGATATATGTAGCCCTATAGCAAAAACACATTTGGTTTTAAAAAAATAAATGGTTAACATGTTTTTAATAACTTTTTAAAAAAACAATTAGGATTTGATCATGGGGTTACGAATATCCAATTAACTTAATTTTTTACAAGGACAATATTTTCAACGAATCCTACAATATAAACGGTTCAAATCATCAAAATAGACCTGGGATAAACTCTCACAAGCCCTCATAGTAGGGCAGTTGTGCTTTTAGGCACAGTAGTAATCCTGTTCCTACACCTAATGATGTAAGGCCCAACTCCCTTACCATATAATTGTGGGTGAATTTGTAGGTCTAAAAGTATGAATATCTAGTATTGCTCTTATTTTTATTTGTTTTTCATAAATTCATGATTTAGATATAATAAATTAAAGTCAAGGCAGAAGGAGAGTGAATGAGGGAGGTTTTTATTTCTGTTGTATCAAAAAACTTAATAAAAAAAATGAGAGAGGTTAACTGCTAGGAGTGAACATCAGTCCAATGGCCCTAACTTACACATCCCAAGTAGATATTAAAATGTAATGGTGATATTTGGTGATATCAACATTCAATAAGCAATCTCACTTTATCGTAGATACCACACATTGTTTTGTTTTGTTTTTGTTTTTTTGTTTTTTTGTTTTGTTTTGTTTTGTTTTGTTTTGTTTTGTGTTTTTTTTTTTTTTTGTAGATTTGGATACCACACATTGTTGAATTAATAAAAAAGTAAAACATACGTAACATAATAACACTGTTACCGTCAATATTCTTTCACCCATTCTAGCACACTTTTATGAGTTTGAGATTGATATCTATACTATATATTAAGAAAAATGAGATTTCTAATGAGAATTTTTGTGGAAGCTCCAAAACTTTAATCAAATTATGTTGATTTTTTTTTATATTTTTAAATAGTTTAAAAACTTTCTATTGGTTAACCAACTATAAAAAAAAATAAATAAAAAATAAAAAAAGATATTTAGAGTAACATCCCTCTTCAATTTTTAGTAATGGGAGAGGTCCAGAATGTGTTTTTTTTGTAGTCTAAGGTTTCTCACCCACACCCATATATCACATCCACTCTCTTATTCTCTATATTTTTCCCCAAATCGAGACGGGATAGAAGAACCCTAGAAATCCAAATTCATGAGCCAAACAATTAATAACCCAACAATGTATAATGGTAGAGACACATGCATTTCGAGCTTAGTGTTCGATGTTAGTTTATTTGAAAATCACAGCCAAAATGAGTTCTCAGAGCTTCACAAGATGGCAAACCATGCTTTTATGGTGGGAAAGAAGCTTTGGGAAGAGATTTCATCTGGGAAAATTCGACTCGAATTGGAAAACAGGGGAAAGAATTTATCTGAATCGTGTACTCATTCGATTTTGATTTAGATTTCGAGCGATAAATTCAAATAGAGAGGTAGAATCATGGTGATTCTATGTGGGTTGACATTGGGATCACATATTACAGTGGAAGCCAAGCCTAATTGGGCTCACCTAGAGACTGAACCAAATATTGCATTGATGAGAGAGAAGGATTACTCTGTGTAGAGAGAAATTCTATGGAGATGCTTGTATCAGTTCACTTTGTGAAATTATTGTGAATTTCATCTTCGATTCATAAATTGGTGGTTGTTGTTGATTTGAGTGATCAATCTAGTGTGGATATATCATCAATTTTCTCTAGGTTGGTTAAAACATAGAGAAAATTGGTCATAACACAGATAAATTTATAAGCAAAGTAGACAAATTTCAACTTAGAGAAATTTCAAAGCACAGAGAAAATCATAGAAATTGAGCAAATCAGATAAATTTCAACACAGATAAATTTCAAAATACAGAGAAAATTATAGAAATTGAGCAACTAAGGGAAATTTCAAAACACAAAGAAATTAGAGAAATTTCTATCCAGAGAAATTTTAAAACACAAAAAAATTTATCTGAAATTGAGCAAACCAGAGAAATTTCAAATCACAGAGAAATTTTTCTGTGTTTTGAAATTTCTCTGCATTGAAATTTTTCTAGAAAAATGTTGAGGGACCCCAACCCCTATAAAAGTATTATATGTCTTTTATCCCATAAAATCTTAATACCAGGAATCTTAAAAAATTCCCCAAAAACACCTCTAATTATCCTTTAAATTTGAATTTCAAAATAAAAATACATGTGTTAAAATATTATTGGCTCTTTCTAATTAGATATTATTTTGTTTTAAGTCACAATAAAAATTAATTAAAAAAAAAATACAAACTCACAACTGTATAACTTAAATAAATTAAATATATATTTTTAACCCACAACAATCTTTATAACTTAAATAAATTAAAAAATGTTTATATATTTTCCTTCATTACTATTTTTTTTCTAATATATTGTTTTTATTTTAAATTTTTAAGTTTTAAAATCTGCTTTATTATCTAAAACTACTTTATCTCTTTTTATTTTCATTTTTTAAAATTTTATTTTGCCTAATCTTCTCCAATATATTCATTTATCTCTAATTTCTTTTTCTTTTTTAATTTTATCTCCAACTTCATCTTTATCATATTTTTCAAATTATCCTATTTCATTTCTATCTTATTTTTCAAATAATAATAACAATTATTATCTTCAACTTCATTTCTATCTAATAATGATCTCTAATTTCATTTATATCTTTTTTGTTTAACCTATAAGTCTTATATGTGTAAATATAAGTTTTTTTTTTTTTGGTTTGTGTGTGTGTGTGTGTGTTTAACTCAATTATAAAATTATATATTTTAATTTATTACATGGGTTTGTTGGGCGAACTCAAGATTGTAATCACTTTGTTTGCTTTAACTCACTTTTTTGAAAATTAAGTTTTTATATTTTTAATAATTTTTTTAATATTTCACATATATATTTTTTTATTTTTTAGATACACTAATCTAAATATACTTAAAAAATATAATATTCGTCGAATTTTTTAAAAAAAAAATCAACAAATACAAAAAAAATAAAAATAAAAATTCAGTACATATTCATATTTTGTCGTATTCAATGATTTTTTAAAAAACTTTTGTATAAATTTTATACTTTTTAATTATCAAAATTGAATAGATCTAAAAAGTATAAAGAAATATAATTAAAATATTTTAAAAAATCACTAAAAATATAAAAATACGAATTAAAAACCCAAAAAATTATTCATTTGGAGTTTGCTTATTTAGTGATTTTTTCACTTTTTATAGAAAGATGTGCAAAACAATATAGAGAGATGATGTAACAAGTTGTAACAAATAAGCAAATAAGTGACTTATTTAGCAACTTAGGAGGCCGAACCAAATAGAGTGAATACCATTTTGGGATAGAACTTGGAAGAGATTTATTGGCGGAACTCGGACCAAGCGTGAACACGAGAATTTCGTTGCATTTTCTAACTTAGGTCTTGCCCTGACCACCCCTAGTCATGGTTAGGGGTATTTATAGGTCGGTTTGATACAAAATTTAAAATTAACCTAATCATGACCAGTTTTAAATTTTTGGACTTAGAACCAAACTAATTATGAACTAGAACCAACCGAACCCAACTGAACCCAATCTAATGTAGCGCAAGTTGATTTGAGTTGAAATCACAGTTTTCACTATATTAAAAATAAGCAAATCAATCTATAATAAATAATTTTAATAAACAAGTTTTTAACAATTAAACATAATACATAGCAAAGAGTAAAATATTATTTAATGCAAGACAATACAAATTAAATCTAACTCAAGCTTAAATATAATCGATACAAGTTAAAATACAACCAATACAAATTAAATCAACTGTAAAATTTGACTTAAATTTCTAGTACTACATTCGTTTACCTAATAATTATTGTATATAAAAAAATTATTAAGTATAATCAAGTTCATTCTAATAGAGTAATATAGTGAAAGCATGTCAATATAAATAAAATTTTAATATATACATAAATAGGTTCGGTTCTTGGATTGGTTCGGTTCAGGTAAAGCCTAAACGAAGAGGCAACCTAATCCTATTAGTTTGATGATTTGAAGATTCAAAACCAAACTAATACACTCAAAAATCAAACTAACCCAATCCAACGAGATAAATTTAATTCCATTTTTTGACTCATTTGATAATTTTAACACCCCTAGTTGTGGCCCTCCATACTCTACCTAACCACTACTGTTATCAATGTATTTTTTACTTTCCAAAGACTACAATGTTGCTTGGTAACATTTATAATTTATTTATTTTTATTTAAAAAAATATTAAACATATTTATATTTATTTTTTGCAAAAGTAAATACAAATGTTTGATACACACATGATTCAAAAACTTATTTTGCAAAGGGAAATTACACTAACGGTCCCTACAGTTTAGGGTTTGTGTCACTTGGGTCATTGACTTTTCAATTGTGATACATTTGATCCTGAATTTTGAATCTTGTTCCAATTAAGGACAATTGAAGATACCGTTACTTAATTTCAAGGAAAAAATTGTCAATTTGATAAAATATAAACTAATTTGGCAAAAATAAATGTTTAAAGAATATTTTTAAATTCTTAAAAATTATTTTATCCACTAAAGATAAAATTATGTAAAATTAATAAATATTTTAGACATTTATTTACTTTTTTTTTTTACCAAATTAATTTTGATTATGTGTTTGGATGATAATCATGTAATGAGTGGTTGTTTTTATTTTCATTAAATTAGTTTTTATTTTTTCAAAAGTCAAATATAGTGACAACTTTGATATCATTATTAAACTACTCAATTAAATCAAAAAATTCAAAACTAAAAATATTCCATATATTAAATATATCGATTACACATTAAAATCTTAACAACCACCCATTACATGATCATCATCTAAACACATAATAAAAATTAATTTCGTAAAAAAATAAAAAAAATAAATGTCTAAAAGATTTATCAATTTTACATAATTTTATCTTTGGTGGGTAGAAATAATTTTTAAAAATTTGAAAATAATTTTTTGATATTTATTTTTGTTAAATTAGTTTATATTTTATCAAATTGACGATTTTACCCTTGAAATTCAGTAATGTCTTCAATTGTCCCTATTTGGAATAAAATTCAAAATGCATGGTCCAATGTGTCACCATTGAAAAGTCAGGGACCAAAGTGATACGAGTCCCAAACTATAGGAACTGCTAGTGTAATTTACCATTTTGCAAATAAAGAAAAAGGGGTGGGTGATGATGGTTGGTGGCCAAAGATAATTATCGACGGTAGACGATGGTTGCTTGGAGGTGATTCTCAACCTCCGAGGCTAATGATCAGAGGTTGGTAGGTTCGGCTGTAGACACCCCATTTTTAGCCGCCCTTACGACTTGGACACCACCACTTACATACCCAATGATAAATGTATATGCTTGTTAAGTGTTCGGAAGTTCTCAGCGAAATGCCACAGCTTTGAGCTTTCAAACTCTATACACTTCTTGTCTTGTTGTTTTGGACCACAACCATAGATCTTCAAGCTTGAAAACCTTTGGAACTTGCTGGCCACTGATCTTGGCTACCGGCCACTTGCGTGGCCTGTCAGCCACAAGTGTGTTTTGCAGATATTTTTTGCCAGCTGTTGTTACAGATGCATGCACTTGTTTACATGTGTATGTATTGATATTTCTGAGAGAGTTTGATGTTTGTCTATATATAGAGGACCTCCCCTCTTACTTTAAAGGTTGGAAAATTTTGGAGCAAAATATTTTCTCTCTCTCTCTCTCTCTCTCTCTCTCTCTCTCTCTCTCTATCACTAGTTATTGAACCTTTGCCTATACACTCCAAACCAAACCTTGCCATCTTTGAGCCGAGGTACTTTTGAGCCTACTTTGAGCTCTCGAGGGTGTGTATGTGTTGAATTATTGCTTAGAAGTGTTCTCCTCTTCAAGAGGTATAAAGCTTGGCTTGTTTCCTTGCTTTGTTTGCTTCTTTTCCTACTATTTTTCTACTGTTTTTAGACTGCATAAGCTCTATAATTTTGGGCTGAAACTTGTGGTTTAAGACTCTAAAGGGTGGAGGGGTGGTTCACCTCTCTTTCTACCTTGCTTCTCTAGCATTTACTCTTGTATTTCCCACCTTTACACTATCTTTTTTTGAGCTTTTAAATACTGATTTTCAGAACTTTTTCAGTGGCTAAAATGATGTTTTGAAGTCTCAAAAATGGAGAGGGTAGCCTCTCCTCCTTGTGCTTGTTTACTAGCTTAACATGCTCTACGTTTTAGCTTATTTTTCTAGCTATTGTTAGCTTAATTCCAGCATATTTTAAGATTTTTTTAGACTTGTTTTAAGACTATTTTTAAGTGTTCATTGCATTTGAGCCTTGTATTGCATGTTTGTAGTGTAATTTTCGTCATAGGTTTGGTGGTTTAGGCCTTAGCCACCAACCTATTTGAGTTGATAGCATTTGTTTATGGCTTTCTATATTTGTTTTCACCCCTAATCACTTTTGCAACCTCCCTCCTTTCTTGGCTTTTGCTTTGCTTTGAAAGTTGGTTCAAACTAGTTGCATGTTTAAAGCATGAGATTGAGGTCTTGTGCTTAATGGTTTAATCCCTTTGGGGTTTCATTATCAACGGCATGGCATTTCTCTCATGCCTAAAACAACTCTTGGTGTGATAACCATGTTCCGTATTTAGCTAATTGGTCCTTATTATGAATGTGATTATGTGGTTAATATGATTTTGTGTGCCATCATGTGAAAATATGTGGTTTTGAATTTCTATCTGTTCACTGTAGGAATATCTGTTTGATTATCTGCTTTGGAAATTAAATTGAAGGCCTTATCGGCCACAGAACCCGAAATTGATTGCGCCATTATGATTAGCGTAATTTTTAGAGCCTACGGTGAAATTTAATTGGAAATTGATTCGGATCAGATTAAATTGATGAATTAGTGCCCAATTACTTTATTATTATTATATTGGCATTAGTGGGATTTGTTGTAATGAGGCACTACACCCTCAAATTCCCTCTTTAGCTTCATTTTGGCTGATTTTGAACCCAAGGAAGAGAGAGGGCCGTCTATAGAGAGAGAGAGAGAGAGAGAGGGAGAGAATTGTGTAATCTTGGCTCAAGGTTGGGGAATTTGAAGATTAAACTCAAGAATTTGGTATAGTTTGGAAGATTGAGCTCCTAGGTAAGGGAATTCATGAGTTTAATGTTGTAAATTGTGAATTCAAGTTTGATTAATGGTCAAGAACATGAATTAGTTTGATTATGAGGAAATTGAGTTGTATTTGTTGAATATAAAGTCAATAGATGCATGCATGTAGGAAATTACTATGAATTTCCATATTTGAGCACAATGTGTATGATCCATGTTGAGTTTTGATTAATGACCATGTATTTGATCACCTCTTCACCAATTAAGTTGAGAATATTGTGTATATTTCACATGCAAGTGCAAATCATAAGAGTTTGAGTCTTGCATGTTTGAATCTAGTGTGTTGGTGATGAGTTTGAGTTAATTTGAGACATGCATGTGATGAAATTGTGAAATTGAGCTTCATTGTGTTGTAATTTGGTGTTTATACCATGTTAGAATATGTATATGTGAAGTTTGAGCCAAAATCATGCATTTGGAACTTTTGAACATCAAATTGAAGCTCAAGAACATGTTTTGGAAAACCCAGAAAATTTGATGTCCGCTCGAGCGGGGAAACTGCCGCTCGAGCGTGAATTTCGTGCTCCTAGTATTTTTCTGCAGACATGGTGTCGGTTCGAGCGGGAGGAGTTCACGCTCGAGCGGGGAGCTATGTAGACAGGCCTTCAGCTCGAGCGCCAGACTTCGCGCTTGAGCGTAATTTTGATGTATCCAGTACTTTTGCAGGCCTCAAGGGTCCGCTCGAGCGGGGACCCTGTTTTTTGAAATTTTAAAAATGCATTATGTGTTCCGTTTTCCGTTCCCTTTCACTTCTAAGTACTCTTAGGCATACATTGAGTATTGTGAATGAGTTAAAAGAATAAGAATTAAGCCTAAAGAGGAATATGTAAATTAAGAACGGATTGAATCGGTTGTGACCCATATGTGTTATGTGATGTGTAGGGTCAAGCTCCAGGAAAAATCAATCAGCCGGTCATTGTGAGTAATATCGATATTTTGAAACTTGTCATTTGTCCAATTGCTTATTTCTTTATAAGCCTTATAAGTGCTAGTTTGAATTATGGGCAAATGTTTGTTATGAATAACTGAATGGGCCGAAGGCCATTTTGACATAAATGAATGGGCCAGAGGCCAGTTTGACATGAATGAATGGGCCGAAGGCCATTTTGATATAAATGAATGGGCCATAGGCCATTTTGACATAAATGAATGGGCCGAAGGCCGTTTTGACATGAATGAATGGGCTAGAGGCCGTTTTGACATGAATGAATGGGCCGGAGGCCGTTTCGACATGAACGAATGAATGGGCCAAAGGCCAGTTTGTCATCTGAATGGGTCAAAGGCCGTTTTGACACAAATGAAAGTTTGAATAGGCCGAAGGCCAGTTTGACATGATAGTATGAATGGGCCAGAGGCTAGTTTGACACGAAGGAAAGGATGGACCGAAGGCCAGTTTGACATAAACGAATGGGCCAAAGGCCAGTTCGACATGAATGAATGGACCAAAGGCCAGTTCGACGTGAATGAAAGTACGAATGGGCTGAAGGCTAGTTTAACCTGAATGATACTAATGAATTGGGCCCGAGGCCGTATGATGTGTTTGGAACCGCAGTTACTTAACTTATATACGTCTACGTATGTGTGTATTAGTTAGAAATGTAAATTGGGCCCAAGGCCGTTTGATGTATATCGTTCCAATGTATATTCTTTATTTGATATTATTCACTGGGCTTTCGCTCACGCTCATTCATGTGTTTGTAGGTGAGCCTAGAGAGGTCTAGACCCAGCCTCAATGAAGTCTGTATGGAACAACCAAAGTTTTGAAGAGTCAGCCCTTGCGTCTCACGCACGAGACACGTCTTCGCCCTTTTGCCATTCTGTGTATTTCGTCATGTTGGCGAGAACTTTGGTTTACGTCTATGTATAGTTTTGTTTGGCTGACTTAGATTTGAATGATCCTGTCTGTACAGAACCATATGTCACTAAAGTTTCTGTGGTGAGTTATTAACATATGTGAATGTGGAATGTTATGTGTAACAAGTCCGCGAGGGACCTCGCTACTGTTCGGACTCGATTCGTGTCACGGTTCTTAATCTTGAACCAAAGAGTCCAAATCCAACAAATCGTTTTGAGAAAACAGATTTTTGAAAGAAGTGCCAAACATGGACTGCTTTGCCAGATACAGAGTCGCCACCTAAATATTTTATTTTGGGAAATTTAGGAAACCCTGACTCATGCCTAAGGCCACATGTCCGTCATCACCAAAGTTGCCTCGGCTCGGGAACTTGGGTACGATTGGGGAAGGTCACTTCGTGAGCACCCCCGCTCACCCGATCAAAGGTCGGCCTCTACTAACCATGATATCTTGTTTTGAAAACATTATGTGCTCTTATTCCGGTTATTAGCCTAGATTTTACTATGTGATGTACACAGCATACAAGTATAGACTGGATCGCCTGAATTGGAACAAAACATTTCATGTTTATTTTTGAAAGGGGTTTGCTACTTGCAAGTAGGCTTAAAATGCGGACTTTGCCACCCTCGGGTGGGCTTAGAAAAACATGGTTTTGCCACTATTTAGTGGGCTTAAAACTCACAGTGAATGAATTGTTCCAATCCAAATAACCCAACCTTCACCCACAGGCATTCAAGCAGTTATATCACATAAGCACATAACCTCATGGTAAGCATGCTATCATGGCAGTCACTCACACACATTTAAGGATGCTAAAGCATAAAGCTTACCGAGTACTCCAAGTCAAAACAGAAGCTAATTAGAAATCCATGCATGATCCTAATTATACAGAAATGCCTAATGCAACACATGCAAAAATGCAACTATAGCAGGCTCGGCTATTTTAAACATGGCATATGAGATGCAACAGTTAACAAGTATTTAATTTGGAATTGAAATACAGATGCAGTTAGTATGGTGCGTCGAGCCCGGTGCATCCAAGACAGATGAATGAATGCAGACATGCTATCATACTGTATGCTAATTGAAACATGCCCTAATCTAACCATCATAAGCTGGTAAATAAAAAGGAGAAAGACGTGGGGTTGGAAGACATACATCACACACACGCACACTTATTACAACATTGCCCTCGCTCGGAGGGTTCGAATAAATAATATACAGTCCCAAATAAATAATACAGTCCGAATAAATACAAAATCCTAATTAATCAACAAATTAATCTAGGAAAGCAATAAATTGGCATGCAAGCCAGGGACTGCCTCAACTCTGATCCGGATGATGAATGATGCATGTTCGGGTTGCCTGGCACGGAAATCCATCACGATGCCCCAATTAGCCTTTGTTTGCAATTGATGCCGGAATGCTATGCAAGGCTTTTGAAAGCTGCTGATTTCTGATTTGCTGCAACAGAGAGCAGGAAAGGGGCATAGCAATGTATTTTCGCATATGTATGCATGCCTCGATCCTCGCGCCACCAATCACGCATCTCGATGCATGATGGCCGAGGAGTCGAACTGCACAACTCAATATGAAATGAATGCGCGTATAAACACAACAAGACCTAAACTCCATCATGGGTAATCCGGAGTGTCGGCGACTGGGGAATTGAGACACGTTCCGTCACTCGAAGTACGAAACGTCCCTCGTTTCCCGTGCTCGGGCTGACTCTTATCCCAAACACTATGCAATGTGCATGACATGCATGAATGCAACTAAGATACAACCTAACATACACAATGCTATGAAATGGCATACACGATGCACGAGGTAACATGGCATTCACAATGCGCTAACATACAACCTAGCATACACAATGCTATGAAATGAAATGGCATACACAATGCATAATGGACTTACACCAACACAAGTGGACCTCAGCCGCACTCACATAGGAGGCCATTAGATGGAAATGAGACACTCGAGATGTGTGCACATGTGCACGCAAACCGAGAACCGAACCTAAGGCATGAATGCCACTCTACCAAAGCATGGTAAGTCATGGAACATGATATGCAAACAAGCAAATTTCAGCACTGAAACATGATGCTAAACGGCCCCGAAACATGGAAACATGGCACCCGATGCATGAGATGAACCCCGAAACTCAAAACTAGGCACATGGAATGACTTATAGCTATACAAAGAAAGCATTATTTGAACATGAAGCATGAAGACAGAGTCAAGGCAGTCCCAAAACATGAACTTTTCTAGTTCAAAGCATGGCCAAAAGATGCTAGCAAGATGACTTAAAATAGCATGCAACTTTGACTAGCTAACATGGTTTACATGGCAAGTATATGATGCACATGGAATCTCACCAAACCATCAAAAATCAGTGAATAAAATATGTGAAAATAGGCCCAAATAACCACTGATATGCAACCATGGCATGCAAAAATGATGAGTTACTTTAGAGGGCCATGTAAGGGATTCTTAAGCACATACAAGATAGACATGTGGCAGCACCAAACCAACTCTGAAAATCAAATATGGTAGTCCCAAAACTCATCAAATTGGCCCTGAAAAGTGGCTAAGAAGCATGCAAGATAGGGTCTCTTTGGAAGGCCAAAATGACCACCGAACAAGTCAAGGTAAGAGGGGGGGCACCCCCCTCTGATTTGGAGGCTCAAAATAGAATCAAAGCCACTAGAAATCCACTGGATTCCAGTGGCTAGAAGACCAAACAAGGCATGCAACAAGAGCTTAGGTGCAAGGCTCAAAACAAGGGACAATCAAGCATACAAAGAAGCATGAGACCCCAAATAATAAAATGCCTTTAATAAAACATGAAGATGATGTCAAAACAATCATTTTTAAAGTTTATGACAAGTCTCAAAAATGAAGGCAAATAGGGCTAATCTATCATGCAAAAATGGCCCTAAAAGAGAGAATAGAGACAAGGGGCAGCAGCCGGCCCAAAATGGCAAAGAGCCCTTCAAAAAAGTTGAAGAGGGGCTCAAAATAAGGCACTTTACAGTTTATAGAAAGCCACGAAAACAATCACAAGTAGGGCTAAACAAGCATGCAAGAAAAAGGCCTAAAAGAGGGATAAAGAGACAAGTGGTAGTTGCTGACCTCAAACAGAGGAGAGCCCTTCAACAATGTTGAAGAGGGGCTCAAAAAAAGATATTTTACAGTTTATGACCAAGTCCAAAACAGCTCAAAAGTAAGCCTAAAATATCATGCAAAAATAGGCCTAAAAGAGGGCTAAAGAGGCAAGTGATAGTAGGAGACCTCAAACAGTAAGAGGTCCTTAATCAAACATGAAAATGAGCTCAAAATATGACTATTTACAGCCCAAAAATGTAAGCAACAAAGGCTAAGATTGCATGCAAAAATAGGCCTAAAAGAGGAAAAATGGGACTCACCTTTGTAGCACAAAGTTCCAGCAGCTTTTGGTCGAAGAAATGGTGCTCCTAACCTTTGGAAATAACCTTCAAGTGGCTGGAATGGAGTGTGGAGGTGTGGGGCTATGGATTGGTGCAAGAACCTTAGGATTTTGAGGCTTGGAGTAGAGAGAGAGAGAGAGGTTTGATGCAAGAGCTCCAAAGTAAATTTTGTAACCTTTTAAAATGCAGCTGGGGGTGCTGGTTATATAGGCAAAGGAGTGGAGGAAAAGGGGGGAAAATCAAATTCAAATTTCCCCCCTAAAAGACTCCCCCCCGGATACAGGATTTGGGAGGAAAAGGAGTGCATATCTGTAATGTACCTGGAGAGGGGATTCTGGCCGGCCAGTTTTTTAGGGTTCAGGTGGCCGGCCGGCCCCCTCCATGGCCGGCCGGCCAAGGGTCAAAAGGATCAAGCATGATTAGTGGCCGGCCATACCAAAAAGATGGCCTCCCATGTGTGCACAACACAACTATGTGGTGAAAAATTGGAAGAAGTGAACCAGGAGAGAGAAAAACCACTTTTTTAGAGGGGTTCAAAAGGGTCAGAGACAATTACTGGCCGGCCATATCATATTGGTGGCCTCCCAGGTGTGTGCAACACAAATATGTGGTTTAGGGCTAGAAAAAGTGGCCTAAGGGTGGTCAACATTGGCTTTCTGGTGAGAAAAACGGGCGACGGAGGGTGATGAAGAAATAAAACTGGTTGTCAGAACAATTGCTGGCCTCCCACCCTTCTACAACCTTCCTAATAATGAAAATAAGGTCTCCACCAAAAATGATCCCAAACCGATGCAAAACGAAGGTTCGGGGGCCAAAACGCGCAACCCGGGGCCTCGAAAACTGACTGTTAGGCATCGGAAGTGGTGTTCGACCACGAAGTTGGTCTCTCGGACCACAGTGTCCCTCAAAAGGGAGGAAATAAAGTGTGTGCCAAAAACCGGAGCGAACGGAGGTGGTTAAGCGGTCCCGAACCGAGGCACACGGCCGACGGTTCCGAAAATCGGGAACTGGGCTCCGAAATGGGAAAAATGGCCTACGACCACGAAACGTAGCCTACGGCCACTGAGAGATGATCTATGAGACCTCTCCCTCCCTTCGGGAAGAGAAAACAGAGAAAATGGAGCCTGGTTCGCAAACCGAGGCAAAGCACAGAAAACTCGGAAGTTCGAAGGCAAGGCTCGCAGCCGAGACTCCGCGACCTCCGAACGAGCACAATATGCAACATCACCGAGCGTTCAGTTGGTGACGTCTGAGTCTTAAGGTCGGTCAAAAATGGGGTGTCTACAGTTGCCCCTCTTTGACAAAACTCGGAAGTCAAGAAGTGACGGGAGTGAATGTCAAAACCCAGAGACGATCCATTTTTGACAAGGCCGAAGACTTGGACAAACAAACAAAGTACAGACAAATAAATGGTTGCGCCCGCAGGCTGCCTACGTATCCCTTTGCAAGGAATCAAACCAGCGTAGTTCAGGGGCAGGATGCAAAATGATATGTAGAAAGATTTTGATAATTGGACTTATACGCTACGCGAAGCCGGTTTGAAGATTGGACTTATACGCTATGCGAAGCCGGTTTGAAAATTGGACTTATACGCTACGCGAAGCCGGTTTGAAGATTGAGGATTTATGCAATGCACTGTAATGAAGCAATACAAATGATATGCAATGTAATAAACATAATATGATGCAATAGATAAGAAGTGAAGGTACCTTACAGGGGCAATTGGCAATGACCTGCCCCAGCAATGTCTTACCTCATGCTGATGTGGGAATCTTTCGCTTCTTCTTGATTGAACCACAGGTACTACTTTTCTCCCTGGCTATGGTCGCAGTTTTCCCTATTCTCCAATGGGGTGACAGACTAGGTTGGATCAGTATCCAGAATTGAGGTGCATACAGATGCTATCTCAATCTATGGGACTGCCATACAGATTTCAAGCCGAGGATATACCCCTGGGTATTTAAACCAGACTTTAGTCTCGAAAATCCCGAACCTTTGCGTTCTAGGCATAAGCCATTCGAACTCTAGTTTCCACCGTCTCAGTTGGTCTCCTAGGAACTCACCGCAAACACATGTAGGTGGCTATACCAGACCACCGGAAGTCGTTCAGGCACGACAAACACCAAAGGAATTGCACCTTTAGAGGATTTAAGGTCTCCTAGACCGGAGAGTGCACAAGACAGTGCGAATGGGGTGAATGCATAAAGTAGTGTGATACAGGTAAGGTGCGCAAGATAGCGCGAGTACAAATTGCACCAAACAGTGCGATGCGTAAAATAGCGCAATAAAATGCGTGCACAATGCAAGAAATGGTCAGAGCGCAAAATAGCGCGATGAAATGCATGCACAATGCAAGATTTGGCACACAGCTTACGACATAGCATTTTTGGCACACAGCTCGCAACACAACATTTTGTTCGTTTGGCACGCAGTTCGAAACACAACACTCTATTTAATCTAGGCACACAGCTCTTTTGGGCACACAGCTCATTTTGGGCACGCAGCTCATTTTGGGCACACAGCTCATCTTGGGCACATAACGCCTTTTTCGGGCACACAGCTCATTTCCGGCACACAGCTCATTTGCGGGCACACAGCTCCTTTCGGGCACACAGCTCATTTCGGGGGCACATAGCTCGTTTTTGGGCACATAGCTCATTTCGGGGGCACACAACTCGTTTTTGGGCACACAGCTCATTCTTCGGGCACACAGCGCCTTTTTCGGGCACACAGCTCATTTACGGGCACACAGCTCATTTCGGGGGCACATAGCTCGTTTTTGGGCACACAGCTCATTCTTCGAGCACACAGCTCCTTTTTCGGGCACACAGCTCATTTTGGGCACACAGCACCTTTCGGGCACACAGCTCATTTCGGGGGCACACCGCTCGTTTTTGGGCACACAGCTCATTCTTCGGGCACACAGCGCCTTTTTCGGGCACACAGCTCATTTCGGGCACACAGCTCATTTGTGGGCACACAGCTCCTTTCGGGCACACAGTTTATTTCGGGGGCACACAGCTCGTTTTTGGGCACACAGCTCATTCTTCGGGCACACAGCGCCTTTTTCGGGCACACAGCTCATTTCGGGCACACAGCTCATTTGCGGGCACACAACTCCTTTCGGGCACACAACTTATTTCGGGCACACAGCTCATTTTTGGGCACACAGCTCATTTTCGGGCACACAACTCGTAATCTGAACACTCAGTCCATAACGCAGCATTTGGTTTGCATTTTGAACACACAGCTTAAGCACTTGAATTTCTGAACACGCAGCTCATACTTTTTGTTGTGAACACGCAGCCCACATTTTCTGAAATCTGAACACGCCGCTCAATCTTTTTGTTGCGAACACGCAGCTCAAACTTTTTGAAATCTGAACACACAGCTCAAACTTTTGTCATGAACACGCAGCCCACACTTTTGAAAGTTGAACACGTAACCCAAACTTTTGAATTTCTGAACACGCAGCCCATTTTGATTGTGAACATGCAGCACACACTTGTGGAAAGTTGAACACGCAGCCCATATTGTTGAAAGTCGAACACATAGCCCGTTGTCGAGGTGAACACGCAGCACACACTTTGTAGAAGGTTGAACATGCAGCCCAAACACTTGATGTCGAACACACAGCTCGTTGTTGAGGTGAACACACGGCACACACTGATTGAGAGTTGAACACGCAGCCCAAACACTTGAATTCTGAACACATGGCTCATTGTTGAGGTGAACACACGACACACACTGATTGAGAGTTGAACACGCAGCCCAAACACTTGAATTCTGAACACACGGCTCAAATCTTGGGGTGAACACGCAGCACACACTTTGTAGAAGGTTGAACACGCAGCCCAAACACTTGATGTCGAGCACACAGCTCGTTGTTGAGGTGAACACACAGCACACACTGATTGAGAGTTGAACACGCAGCCCAAACACTTGAATTCTGAACACACGGCTCAAATCTTGAGGTGAACACACAGCCCACACTTTGTAGAAGGTTGAACACGCAGCCCAAACACTTGATGTCGAACACACAGCTCGTTGTTGAGGTGAACACACGGCACACACTGATTGAGAGTTGCACACGCAGCCCAAACACTTGAATTCTGAACACACGGCTCAAATCTTGAGGTGAACACACAGCCCACTATTTCTGAAATCTGAACACGCAGCCCAAACTTTGAGATGAACACACAGTCCACTGTTTCTGAAATCTGAACACACAGCTCAAATACTTGATGTTGAACACGCAGCTCACACACTTCAATTCTGAACACACAGCTCATATACGCAGCTCACACATTTCTCTTCTGAACACGCAGCTCATATACCTCATGTTGAACACGCAGCTCACACACTTCAATTCTGAACACGCAGCTCATATACTTCATGTTGAACACGCAGCTCACACATTTCTCTTTTGAACACGCAGCTCACACACTTCAATTCTGAACACGCAGCTCATATACTTCATGTTGAACACGCAGCTCACACATTTCTCTTCTGAACACGCAGCTCACACACTTCAATTCTGAACACGCAGCTCATATACTTCATGTTGAACACGCAGCTCAAACATTTCTCTTCTGAACACGCAGCTCACACACTTCAATTTTGAACACACAGCTCATATACTTCATGTTGAACACGCAGCTCACACATTTCTCTTCTGAACACGCAGCTCATGTACTTCATGTTGAACACGCAGCTCACACATTTCTCTTCTGAACATGCAGCTCATGTACTTCATGTTGAACACGCAGCTCACACATTTCTCTTCTGAACACGCAGTTCACACACTTCAATTCTGAACACGCAGCTCATATACTTCATGTTGAACACGCAGCTCACACATTTCACTTCTGAACACGCAGCTCATGTACTTCATGTTGAACACACAGCTCACACACTTCAATTCTGAACACACAGCTTATATATTTGAACCTGAACACGTAGCTCATAATGCAACCCTACTCGATCTGAACACACAGCTCATAACACAATATTCTTTTAAGTTTGAACACACCGCTCATTCTGAACATACAGGATGCGACGACTGAACTTGCAGAAGTTGAACTAAACTCAGATCCTCGACATCTTCCCTTTTTCTTTTGCTTCGAAGTTTGGAACCTATATAGCTTCAGATAGGTCCTGGTTCTACTGCTCTCACATGACCTGGGTTGAACCCTGCGGTTTAAGAAAGAATCTTGTTTTGTACAAATGTGGAGAACGGCACGGCACTCTGAGCACAAAATGATTTTTTGAATATTTGAGAGTGAGAATGAGTTCTCAACTGGGTATTGAGCCTATAACTGAACACAGCGCACCACGACTCGATAAAGGAAAACAAAGGTAAAACAACTTAAATGCAAATGCAGACACTTGAAACGACTCAACAAGAATCGAGACAAAATTAAAAAAAACAAGAGACACGACACTCAGACATGTTCCAATGGCGAGAGACCCCTCAGTTCGCGAGGAGCCAGTTTCTTCGGGTATTGTTTCCCACCCTTTCTCATTTGTGATTCTCACATCACTCGACCCTCAGGCTCTGTTTTTCTCTGAAAACCCTTTTCTTACTTTTTCTCTCCACGCGCATCTCTCTATTCTTTAATCTCTCAGATTTTTTTTTTATCCCTCTCCTGGGTGATTGATGGATAAACAGGAAGTTGTGGGTTCATGCCCAACATTATCAGCTCACGGCTATTTCCTCTGATGACTTTTAGTCAACACTTCGGATAAGGGAGTGGAATATATTGATCCATTCCAATTCGTGCTTCGCACTTGGCTTGATACCTCGTTGCTTGGAGGGTGAGAGAGCTTTCAGCCCTTTGTTATGCCCTTTTCTGGCGAATACGGTGCCCTTTTCGGCAAGTAGATCGCCATTTCTAGCAAGTATTTTGACAAAGAGGAAAAGACAGAACACCTGACTCAACTGTGCCCCTAGTTCATTATTTTGACCGTTTTTTGTTTTGATTTTTCTACTAAAACAATTTTGACCAATATGAGAGTTAGATTAACACGCTTGTTCAATTTTTGATTTGAAATCATGCAAGTCAGGCCATGAGCACTGAAAATTTTCCTTTTTTGGGTCCAAGAGAATGGTCCAGTTTTGGAAAATGAAATAATTTTCGAGAAAATTAGTCAACCTCAGTAAAAATTCTCAAAAACTGTTTTTGCAATCGGCCACTGCTCAACGAGCATAGAACCCACTCTCGAGATGCACAACCTCAGATCCGAAGGAAAATTGTCCCTTGCTTGAAGAGAGCTGCATGGTAACGGAAAGTTGCCCCTTGTTTGAACGGCACCGCGGCGCATTGAATGGCAACGGAAAGTTGCCCCTTGTTTGAATGGCACCGCAGCGCATTGAATGGCAACAGAAAGTTGCCCCTTGTTTGAATGGCACCGCAGCGCATTGTAGTCAGTCCTCAAAGTGACGAACACAACCAAATTCTCAGATACAGAGAAGACAAAGATGACCAAAACCATTATATGGACATAGTCGAATTTTGAAGTGTTTTACGGCTGGACTTCAGGATGAAGTTGCCTACGTATCCTAAAAATGGGAATCAAGCCTTACGTAGTTCGGGGTTAAGGTACACTCGGGTATTAACCTCTCTTTTTTAGGCTCTAACTTTTGCCAAGGCGCCTGTTGCGGGTTTTCGACCTTGCGAGCTTTGTTCTTCTTTCTTTTTTTTTTTTTTTTTATATTCTTTTCATTCCTTTTTCTTCTTCTTTTTTTGCATTTTTCTTTTTCTTTTATTTTTTTGCATTTTTTGTATATATATTTTTTTTCTCGCTCTAATTTTTGCCTGGGCCGCCCTTCTGGGTTTTCGACCCAGCGAGCCTCTCAAAGGGTAAAAGTGTAGCTTGGTCCATGCCAAATGGTTGTAGGGTTTTGAAGTCATCCGTATCCAGGAGAGTGGCTGTTGATTTGCAAGATGACTCATCTTCGGCTCTTCGAGCACATCTGACATCTTTGCCCCTAGTTCAAAGGGTGCTTCCGACCTAGCTTCACAAGCTGTTTTTGGTGACATCTGGTCTTCTTGATCTGATTCTTTTTGCCGCTAATTCATGGGCTGCTTCGAATCTGGCCACTCAGGCCTCACATTGTAGTTGACCGTTGAACGTTCTGAATTCAAGTTCAAGGTTCGAAAGTGAGGAGTTAAGTCTCGGGGCTGAGAGCGATCCTAAGCTGCACAATCTCAAAAGTGATTCCACACGTGTCCTTGCAGGACCGCGCAAAACATTTTTTGAAAGTTTTTAAGAAAGCGACAAATCGCTCGCGCTGAAGACAGTGTAGAACCAATCTAGATCAAAGCTAGGGTCCTTCTCAGTACTCACACTAACAAGCATGATTTCATTCATTAAGGGCTTAGCACGCCTCTCTCAGTTGATCAAATTTTTTTGCAAATCCCGAGGAATTCCTTCCTCTTCGTTTTCATCACAGTGTTCAAAAAGTTTTGAAAAATTCAGGTCATTATAATGACTTCAAGGCACAGAAAAGACAGAGTTCTTAGTCAAATACTGCCATCTCATTCAGAACTTCCAGCATAACTGGCACGAGGCAGAAGCAAATACAAGAGCGTGAAAATCACTGCTGTTTCATTCAAAATCTGTTGGCACAACTGGCTCCCTGGCAGAAACAGACTCAAAGCAAAACGAAAAGACAAACACAAAACAAAATGGTGACGCCCGAGGTAACACCCCCCGGAATCACCCGACTCCTATACAACAGGACTGACTCGATACAATAAGACAGACCCAAAACAAAAGAGACTGACTCAAAAGAAAAAGACAGACTCAAAACAAAACAACAAGACTGACCCAATACCCAAGTCAGAAAGCACAAAAGCTAGCATTCGCAAATGCTCAAAACAGTGCATGCCATCCACCATATCTGAAATACACCGAGCGCCGTCCGCAGGTGGACCAACCCATGATCACATACTTGCAGTATCCTCGAAGTCCAACAGCTCAGCGGTGACAGACTTTGCCGAGGTAGGTGGGAGGATGACCTCATTGTCGATCAAATCTTGCACTTCGTGGCGAAGGCGAAAACAGTTGTCGGTGCTGTGACCGGTTTATTGATGGTATGCACAGTACTGGGTACCATCACGTGTGAAAGGGAGATTCTTCGGCAGCGGTCGAGGCTCGAGGGGTATAAGATGCCCCTTGTTAGCCAGAATTTGAAATGCCCTAGACAGAGGCATGTAGAGGGCATGAAAGACTCTGCGCCCTCGGGGAGGATACTTCGAAGTCTGAGGCTTCTTGCTGGACGCACTAGCGAAAGGGTCGGCAGGCACTGCCTTGGCTTTCTGATCTTTTCCGGATGCAGGGTTGGGGGTGGAAGGAACTGTTCTGGCATGACGGGACCTATCCCGATTTTCTGCCTGGCTCGAACTGCCCTCGATCGGAGCGAGGAAAGCGTTATCCACAATTTTAGCCGCAACTGCGAATATTTGCTGTTTACTCAATCCTCCGGCTTTCAAAGCCTCGACTGCCCATAGCAGTTGTTCAACGGGATCAGCACCCGTTCCCACTTTGTTCTTACCTCTAGTCTCAGCTTGATCGAGGGTTTGGGTTGCTACATCAGAGTGGAACCCGCTTGTTGTTGACATGTCATGGCCATAACTTGAGACAGCCTCAGGTTGGCTAAGCTTGATTACAATTCGTCCCAGTAACGGGGGCTCCTGCGGTACAAAATTCCCGGCGTAGGATGTGGTTGGTGGCGAAGCCGACATTCTGTGGGCGAGATCAGACACAGATCGCTGAAGATCACCAATCATTCCCATCAATTCAAACGTGGTGGGCTCACGAGCTTGACACGACTGGGGCGTCCAGATAGGGTGCGCGGCAGGCGACCTGGGTGGATGTGGCACTTCAACATTGGTCTCATCCTGCAAGATGATTCCTTGGTCTAATGCGGCTGTCATGACCACAATTTCCTCTGAATTTTGGGTCATCATGAATCTGCTGAACTGAACGGAAGTGATGTGACTGGTGACTGACGGATCAGACGTCTGTCTTGCTTCGGTGAAAGAGAATACTGGCTATTCTGAACTAAATCTCTGAACCCCCCCCTAAAAGAGGAAATTGGCAGCATTTCAGCCCAATTTCATTAGAACAGACATAGGCATAACTGTACAACTGTATTTGACCGCTGATCACTTTTCCCCAAGTCACTGCCCCAAAAACTGAATCTGATACCCACAGGTAACTAATTCCCAAAATAACTGATCTAGTGCCCGCAGGCCTGATGCCCAAAACTCGCAGACTGATACATGCATTCCTGTAGAGACGCACTCTAAAGCACATAACAGATAAGTGAGAGCCAAAACACCCCTATGTTGGGGTAGGGTTTCCCTATCCTATCTTGTCAGGAACTAGGGCTTCACTACGCACATAGCGGTTTCAAACAACCTATATCGGGTAAGCAACCTGTCCTAGTTTGGAATGGTCACTATGGATTTCGAATATGCCCTAGGTCGAATGGTCAAAAGGGTGCCCCGGTAAAACCGGGGTTTGTGTTCCCATACTGGCAGAGCCCACAATCGGTCAGCCTTATGGTCATGCCTTGACAAGACAAGCCTCCGACAAATCGTTCAGGAATAGCAGATGGCAAACACGGTGTCCTAGGCGCACCAATGCAAATGCAATGCAAAGAACACACATAAGTGTAAACAAAACAAGATATCATGAGTTCGAGTCAAGTTCTCTAAATCCCCAGCGGAGTCGCCAGAAACTGTAACAAGTCCGCGAGGGACCTCGCTACTATTCGGACTCGATTCGTGTCACGGTTCTTAATCTTGAACCAAAGAGTCCAAATCCGGCAAATCGTTTTGAGAAAACAGATTTTTGAAAGAAGTGCCAAACATGGACTGCTTTGCCAGATACAGAGTCGCCACCTAAATATTTTATTTTGGAAAATTTAGGAAACCCTGACTCGTGCCTAAGGCCACGTGTCCGTCATCACCAAAGTTGCCTCGGCTCGGGAACTTGGGTACGATTGGGGAAGGTCACTTCGTGAGCACCGCCGCTCGCCCGATCAAAGGTCAGCATCTACTAACCATGATATCTTGTTTTGAAAACATTATGTGCTCTTATTCCGGTTATTAGCCTAGATTTTACTATGTGATGCACACAGCATACAAGTATAGACTGGATCGCCTGAATTGGAACAAAACATTTTATGTTTATTTTTGAAAGGGGTTTGCTACTCGCAAGTAGGCTTAAAATGCGGACTTTGCCACCCTCGGGTGGGCTTAGAAAAACATGGTTTTGCCACTATCTAGTGGGCTTAAAACTCACAGTGAATGAATTGTTCCAATCCAAATAACCCAACCTTCACCCACAGGCATTCAAGCAGTTATATCACATAAGCACATAGCCTCATGGTAAGCATGCTATCATGGCAGTCACACACACACATTTAAGGATGCTAAAGCATAAAGCTTACCGAGTACTCCAAGCCAAAACATAAGCTAATTAGAAATCCATGCATGATCCTAATTATACAGAAATGCCTAATGCAACACATGCAAAAATGCAACTATAGCAGGCTCGGCTATTCTAAACATGGCATATGAGATGCAACAGTTAACAAGTATTTAATTTGGAATTGAAATACAGATGCAGTTAGTATGGTGCATCGAGCCCGGTGCATCCAAGACAGATGAATGAATGCAGACATGCTATCATACTGTATGCTAATTGAAACATGCCCTAATCTAACCATCATAAGCTGGTAAATAAAAGGGAGAAAGACGTGGGGTTGGAAGACATACATCACACACACGCACACTTATTACAACATTGCCCTCGCTCGGAGGGTTCGAATAAATAATATACAGTCCCAAATAAATAATACAGTCCGAATAAATACAAAATCCTAATTAATCAACAAATTAATCTAGGAAAGCAATAAATTGGCATGCAAGCCAGGGACTGCCTCAACTCTGATCCGGATGATGAATGATGCATGTTCGGGTTGCCTGGCACGGAAATCCATCACGATGCCCCAATTAGCCTTTGTTTGCAATTGATGCCGGAATGCTATGCAAGGCTTTTGAAAGCTGCTGATTTCTGATTTGCTGCAACAGAGAGCAGGAAAGGGGCATAGCAATGTATTTTCGCATATGTATGCATGCCTCGATCCTCGCGCCACCAATCACGCATCTCGATGCATGATGGCCGAGGAGTCGAACTGCACAACTCAATATGAAATGAATGCGCGTATAAACACAACAAGACCTAAACTCCATCATGGGTAATCCGGAGTGTCGGCGACCGGAGAATTGAGACACGTTTCGTCACTCGAAGTACGAAACGTCCCTCGTTTCCCGTGCTCGGGCTGACTCTTATCCCAAACACTATGCAATGTGCATGACATGCATGAATGCAACTAAGATACAACCTAACATACACAATGCTATGAAATGGCATACACGATGCACGAGGTAACATGGCATTCACAATGCGCTAACATATAACCTAGCATACACAATGCTATGAAATGAAATGGCATACACAATGCATAATGGACTTACACCAACACAAGTGGACCTCAGCCGCACTCACATAGGAGGCCATTAGATGGAAATGAGACACTCGAGATGCGTGCACATGTGCACGCAAACCGAGAACCGAACCTAAGGCACGAATGCCACTCTACCAAAGCATGGTAAGTCATGGAACATGATAAGCAAACAAGCAAATTTCAGCACTGAAACATGATGCTAAACGGCCCCGAAACATGGAAACATGGCACCCGATGCATGAGATGAACCCCGAAACTCAAAACTAGGCACATGGAATGACATATAGCTATACAAAGAAAGCATTATTTGAACATGAAGCATGAAGACAGAGTCAAGGCAGTCCCAAAACATGAACTTTTCTAGTTCAAAGCATGGCCAAAAGATGCTAGCAAGATGACTTAAAATAGCATGCAACTTTGACTAGCTAACATGGTTTACATGGCAAGTATATGATGCACATTGAATCTCATCAAACCATCAAAAATCAGTGAATAAAACATGTGAAAATAGGCCCAAATAACCACTGATATGAAACCATGGCATGCAAAAATGATGAGTTACTTTAGAGGGCCATGCAAGGGATTCTTAAGCACATACAAGATAGACATGTGGCAGTACCAAACCAACTCTGAAAATCAAATATGGTAGTCCCAAAACTCACCAAATTGGCCCTGAAAAGTGGCTAAGAAGCATGCAAGATAGGGTCTCTTTGGAAGGCCAAAATGACCATCGAACAAGTCAAGGTGAGAGGGGGGGCACCCCCCTCTGATTTGGAGGCTCAAAATAGAATCAAAGCCACTGGAAATCCACTGGATTCCAGTGGCTAGAAGACCAAACAAGGCATGCAACAAGAGCTTAGGTGCAAGGCTCCAAACAAGGGACAATCAAGCATACAAAGAAGCATGAGACCCCAAATAATAAAATGACTTTAATAAAACATGAAGATGATGTCAAAACAAGCATTTTTAAAGTTTATGACAAGTCTCAAAAATGAAGGCAAATAGGGCTAATCTATCATGCAAAAATGGCCCTAAAAGAGAGAATAGAGACAAGGGGCAGCAGCCGGCCCCAAATGGCAAAGAGCCCTTCAACAAAGTTGAAGAGGGGCTCAAAATAAGGCACTTTACAGTTTATAGAAAGCCACAAAAACAATCACAAGTAGGGCTAAACAAGCATGCAAGAAAAAGGCCTAAAAGAGGGATAAAGAGACAAGTGGTAGCTTCTGACCTCAAACAGAGGAGAGCCCTTCAACAATGTTGAAGAGAGGCTCAAAAAAAGATATTTTACAGTTTATGACCAAGTCCAAAACAGTTCAAAAGTAAGCCTAAAATATCATGCAAAAATAGGCCTAAAGAGGGCTAAAGAGGCAAGTGATAGTAGGAGACCTCAAACAGTAAGAGGTCCTTAATAAAACATGAAAAGGAGCTCAAAATATGACTATTTACAGTTTGGGTTAGAGCCCAAAAATGTAAGCAACAAAGGCTAAGATTGCATGCAAAAATAGGTCTAAAAGAGGGAAAATGGGACTCATCCTTGTAGCACAAAGTTCCAGCAGCTTTTGGTCGAAGAAATGGTGCTCCTAACCTTTGGAAATAACCTTCAAGTGGCTGGAATGGAGTGTGGAGGTGTGGGGCTATGGATTGGTGCAAGAACCTTAGGATTTTGAGGCTTGGAGTAGAGAGAGAGAGAGGTTTGATGCAAGAGCTCCAAAGCAAATTTTGTAACCTTTTAAAATGCAGTTGGGGGTGCTGGTTATATAGGCAAAGGAGTGGAGGAAAGGGGGGGAAAATCAAATTCAAATTTTTCCCCCAAAAGACTCCCCCCCGGATATAGGATTTGGGAGGAAAAGGAGTGCATATCTGTAATGTACCTGGAGAGGGGATTCTGGCCGGCCAGTTTTTTAGGGTTCAGGTGGCCGGCCGGCCCCCTCCATGGCCGGCCGGCCAAGGGTCAAAGGGGTCAAGCATGATTAGTGGCCGGCTATACCAAAAAGATGGCCTCCCATGTGTGCACAACACAACTATGTGGTCAAAAATTGGAAGAAGTGAACCAGGAGAGAGAAAAACCACTTTTTTAGAGGGGTTCAAAAGGGTCAGAGACAATTACTGGCCGGCCATATCATATTGGTGGCCTCCCAGGTGTGTGCAACACAAATATGTGGTTTAGGGCTAGAAAAAGTGGCCTAAGGGTGGTCAACATTGGCTTTCTGGTGAGAAAAACGGGCGACGGAGGGTGATGAAGAAATAAAACTGGTTGTCAGAACAATTGCTGGCCTCCCACCCTTCCAAAACCTTCATAATAATGAAAATAAGGCCTCCACCAAAAATGAGCCCAAATCGATGCAAAACGAAGGTTTGGGGGCCAAAACGCGCAGCCCGGGGCCCCGAAAACTGACTGTTAGGCATCGGAAGTGGTGTTCGACCACGAAGTTGGTCTCTCGGACCACAGTGTCCCTCAAAAGGGAGGAAATAAAGTGTGTGCCAAAAAATGGAGTGAACGGAGGTGGTTAAGCGGTCCCGAACCGAGGCACACGGCCAACGGTTCCGAAAACCGAGAATTGGGCTCCGAAATGGGAAAAATGGCCTACGACCACGAAACGTAGCCTACCGCCACTGAGAGATGATCTACGAGACCTCTCCCTCCCTTCGGGAAGAGAAAACAGAGAAAACGGAGCCTGGTTCGCAAACCAAGGCAAAGCACAGAAAACTCGGAAGTTCGGAGGCAAGGCTCGTAGCCGAGACTCCGCGACCTCCGAACGAGTACAATATGCAACATCACCGAGCGTTCAGTTGGTGACGTCTGAGTCTTAAGGTCGGTCAAAAATGGGGTGTCTACATTATGATGTGCATATAAGCACGGCTCTATCGACAAAGTTTTAAATTTACTTTCGTTTGGCCCCTTTACTCTGATGACTTTTGTCTTTTTTGGTTTGAGGCCGTAGGTAATCTCGTGATTACTGGCCGGTTATGGCCTTAACCCATAGGGGCGGGTTCGGGTCGTGACAGAGTGGTATCAGAGCACGAGTTAATAACTCACACACTTGTCCAATAGAGCAATAAGCGTCTAGATAAGATCTAGGATGCATTCATGTGATAAGTATGAATTTGAAGCATCAAGAATACGCTTAAATGTTCAATATGAACGATTATGTATTATAAGTTTGTAATTCGCTTGCATTGCAAATTATTTGAATACGTACGCTCTTTAGTAGATGCATACCTGCAAATCTTTTGTATAAAGTATAATGCAAGTTTAATCAGATGGTAAAAACATGTGATTATATGAGATATGAATTGTTACACTAATGTGTACAACAAGTTTGTTTTGTTATAATGCACATACATGAACATATGAGTCATGAAAAGTTGCTTATGTGCATTCGATTCTGCAAATGGGTGTCTATGTGAAATATGAACATGATTTGAGTACATAACTACTTAGTAAATGTTCAGCATGTGATATCTGATAAGTATGCAATCATCTGTTACGTATGTGATTAATTGTGCCTTGACGATACATAAAATGGGAATATAACAATGTGCCTATGTGCGAATGTACACATGTGTATTTGTGTTTATTTTTGTATTGGGCATCCCAGTATTTGGCAAGGCTTAATGAGAATTTGTGTAGAACATGGATAAAGTAAGGGCATACAAGTTGGCAGACTCTTCCACAGCCCGACTTGATAGACTGCAAAGAATAGTACAAGAAATGGCAGAGATTTTAAGACAACAACATCAGTTGCCACTACGGCAAGAACCTTTGCCACCACCAGTGTAAGAAACACCGAGGAGTTTGCTATCGAATTTCTGGGGCTTGTTATAGGTGTGGTAAAATGGACCATATGGTAAGGAATTGTCCCCGAACTGAACGGGACGTGAATAAATCTTCTGCCTCAGCTAGATTCGTACCAATGGTAGGAACTGCTAATCAGGATAGAGTAATCACACTCATCCCAGAAAGCGCTCAAAATACTGTGAACGTTATCCTAGGTATCTATACTGTTTATAAACGAATGCTTATGTATTGATTGATTCTGAATTAGTACATGTGCACATCTTCGCTTGGGATATTATTTGATTCGGATCGGCATATTCTTTCATATCTACTGCTTGTGTATCTAGATTGGTTAGACCCACGAGATCGAGACCGTATTCATTGAATGTATGTGTTCCATTTGGGAAATTTGTGAAATATGTATTGGGATATCGATTAACTCTGCACATGCACATGTACATCTAAACCTATGCTCAGGGTGATTTGTTATATTACTGTCTTCAATGACTAAACCACTGAAATTATGACTCTGTGATTGTGTGACTGGGTTGAGCACCCCAAATAACGAACTCTATAAATTGCGAGATCATGTACTTGGATTGGTAGAAAATTGACTGAACTATGTGACTATATTAAGCTTGACTTGTAAACCTATGTTTTTGTGACTAATTTGGAACCTCTGCGTGACACATCCTATATTATGTGTAACCGAAGAACTTTGTTTAATGTGTTACTGTGTACTATGTGCTTGCATATAAGACCTATTTGAGAATTTCTATACTGATTATGATATATACCTCTTGATATGAACGCCTGCATATACAACTACACCTGAACTTATGTGAACAATGCCATATTGTACATGATTCGAAATACTTTGACATGAACAGTTGTGATAAATGGCTCCGATATGACTTTGAGAACTGATGAACTTAGAACAGTTGTGAAACTATCGACTATGTACCTAAGCAACGAAGTGTGCCTTACAGAACCAAATACCCCATTGAGAAAACTTTTATCTGATTCAATCTGATAGGACTTTTGTTTGATTGGGCCTGTTAGAACCCTCATTTGATATAATTTGATGGGACCTTTGCTCGATTTAATTTGGCAAGACCTTTGACGGGATTAATTTGATGAGACCCCCTATCTGATTTGACCTTGTTAAGGGGAAGTACGGATTACGTATGAATAAATAGCCAGATTATCCTTGGCAGGGAAATTAATAGACCCAAAGCTTGAATCCGTTTGGAGTACTTGACTTACTTGAAAGACCTTTTGTGGGCTACCAACAGATTGATCTAACCATGAACACCGTTGAGAACCAACCTTTAACTATTGGGGACACATGTGTTAGAAATGAACTGAATTGTGCGAATCTAGTGATCGGATGCCTTAAGGAACAATGCTTGTGTATTGTCATACTCTTGCTTATTTGACGCTATGGAAGCCGATGACAACAGATTGATTTGACTGTAAACAGTAATGAATATTTATCCTCGACTAATCAGAATATGTTTCATATGACTGCTTCAGTGTTATCGGATTTTGGGAAATCAGGTTATGTGAGTGGTATTGTGTTTGTTTTGATGACATTCTTGAGACGTCCTTTCGTGCTAGGGGACGTTAAGCCTATGTAGCACCTTTGTTGAGATAACTCTTTTGCCACCGACGGTTTTGTACGGGTGAGTTTGTCTAATCGATCTCGGGTCGGCCACCGACGGTCGTGAACGAGTGTGCTTTGATTCCGAAACGATTATTCATTTGTTTTGTTCGGAATGTCATCCTTTGGTATTATGTAGATGTTATTAACATCCAAGAAGCTTTTAAAAACCCTAATTGTCCGAAAGTATGTGAATTCAATACGCCTTGTGTAAATAACTGCTCAGTGCCATTATATTCTGCAATTGGGGCTCTGAGGATGTGTAAATTGTGTTTAACATGTGATTGACTGTTTTGATATCATCTTTGACATCATGGGGATTAATATACGAATTGCCTTATGCTTTTGGCGACAATGAGATAGTGTGGAAAGACTCGAAGGAACAGGGAATTGAATGTTGAATCGAACTGTAAACTATAAACTATTGAATGAATTGAGAACACGTGTGTTCTGTTAGAAGTCGACTGCCTTGATGTTATTGTACTTTACAATTGGTACTATGGGGATATATGAGTTACGTATGTTGTGTGGACTTGGGAATCAGTGTCTGGATCCGCTTTAAATTCCCGTAGACTTTTGATTGACCTTGGATAACTGTGATGAGTCACTGAACTAAATACCGAATCGGATTGTGAATTGCGGAGTTATTGAAGAATGAATTGAACTTTTATGACAAGGGAATAGACCGAACTCCTATGGTAAAGTTAGCTGACATCTGAAATAAGTATGTGGTGACCTATTGTGAAAAAGGAAATTGTTGAATTTGTGTCTAAATATTTTCGATACCAACAATTCAAAGCCAAATATCAAATATAGATGGAACTACTTCAACCTCTCCCTGTTTTGGAATGGGAATAGGAATATGTGACTACGAATTTCATTGTGGGGCCACCTTGAGCACCCAAGGTATAAGTCCCGTTTAGGTTATTGTATGTAGAATTACTAAGTTTGCTCATTTCCTCTCTGTAGAATTTTCATATGATGCTTATAGACCAGCCACTTGTTACATCGATAAAATTGCTTGTTTGCATGGGGTCCCAGTATCTATTGTTTTAGACAGGAATCCCAAAATGTGCCCGAATTCTTATAAGCCTTCAAGAGGCAATGGGGACTGAATTATGATTCGACGCTGCTTGCCGTCCGAAAATTGATGTATAATTAGAAAAAAAAAAACTTTTGGGAGAAATGCTCCAAATATATTCAGTAGATCTTTTAGGGAGTTTGGAAAATCTATTCGTTGTTGACAGACTCTGCTTACAACAACAGCTTGCACTCTGGTATCGGTGCGGCACCGTGTAAAACCTTGTATGGCGGAAAAGGTAAGCCTCTGATTGATTAAGAACAGAATGTTGCTTGATTTTAAGGCCGAGCAAATAACTATCTAAAGGATAGCACGGGAACCGTTGAATAAGAAGTATTCCGAATTGTTTTCGACTGAAGGTAAAATAAGTTTGGAGGACCAAACTTCCTAAAGGGGGGAAGACTGTGATAACCATGTTCCGTATTTAGCTAATTGGTCCTTATTCTGAATGTGATTATGTGGTTAATATGATTTTGTGTGCCATCATGTGAAAATATGTGATTTTGAATTTCTATCTGTTCACCGTAGGAATAACTGTTTGATTATCTGCTTTGGAAATTAAATTGAAGGCCTTACCGGCCACAGAACCCGAAATTGATTGCGCCATTATGATTAGCGTAATTTTTAGAGCCTACGGTGAAATTTAATTGGAAATTGATTCGGATCAGATTAAATTGATGAATTAGTGCCCAATTACTTTATTATTATTATATTGGCATTAGTGGGATTTGTTGTAATGAGGCACTACACCCTCAAATTCCCTCTTTAGCTTCATTTTGGCTGATTTTGAACCCAAGGAAGAGAGAGGGCCGGCTATAGAGAGAGAGAGAGAGGGAGAGAATTGTGTAATCTTGGCTCAAGGTTGGGGAATTTGAAGATTAAACTCAAGAATTTGGTGTAGTTTGGAAGATTGAGCTCCTAGGTAAGGGAATTCATGAGTTTAATGTTGTAAATTGTGAATTCAAGTTTGATTAATGGTCAAGAACATGAATTAGTTGGATTATGAGGAAATTGAGTTGTATTTGTTGAATTTAAAGTCAATAGATGCATGCATGTAGGGAATTACTATGAATTTCCATATTTGAGCACAATGTGTATGATCCATGTTGAGTTTTGATTAGTGACCATGTATTTGATCACCTCTTCACCAATTAAGTTGAGAATATTGTGTATATTTCATATGCAAGTGCAAATCATGAGAGTTTGAGTCTTGCATGTTTGAATTTAGTGTGTTGGTGATGAGTTTGAGTCAATTTGAGATATGCATGTGATGAAATTGTGAAATTGAGCTTCATTGTGTTGTAATTTGGTGTTTATACCATGTTAGAATATGTATATGTGAAGTTTGAGCCAAAATCATGCATTTGGAACCTTTGAACATCGAATTGAAGCTCAAGAACATGTTCTGGAAAACCTAAAAAATTTGATGTCCGCTCGAGCGGGGAAACCGCCGCTCGAGCGTGAATTTCGTGCTCCCAGTATTTTTCTGCAGACATAGTGTCGGCTCGAGCGGGGAGCTATGTAGACAGGCCTTCAGCTCGAGCGCCAGACTTCGCGCTCGAGCGTAATTTTGATGTATCCAGTACTTTTGCAAGCCTCAAGGGTCCGCTCGAGTGGGGAAGTCCACGCTCGAGCGGGGACCCTGTTTTTTGAAATTTTGAAAATGCATTCTGTGTTCCGTTTTCCGTTCCCTTTTACTTCTAAGTACTCTTAGGCATACATTGAGCATTGTAAATGAGTTAAAAAAATAAGAATTAAGCGTAAAGAGGAATATGTGAATTAAGAACGGATTGAATCGGTTGTGACCCATATGTGTTATGTGATGTGTAGGGTCAAGCTCCAGGGCAAATCAATTAGCCGGTCACTGTGAGTAATATCGATATTTTGAAACTTGTCATTTGTCCAATTGCTTATTTCTTTATAAGCCTTATAAGTGCTAGTTTGAATTATGGGCAAATGTTTGTTATGAATAACTGAATGGGCCGAAGGCCATTTTGACATAAATGAATGGGCCAGAGGCCAGTTTGACATGAATGAATGGGCCGAAGGCCATTTTGATATAAATGAATGGGCCAGAGGCCATTTTGACATAAATAAATGGGCCGGAGGTCGTTTTGACATGAATGAATGGGCCGGAGGCCGTTTCGACATGAACGAATGAATGGGCCAAAGGCCAGTTTGTTATCTGAATGGGCTAAATGCCGTTTTGACACAAATGAAAGTTTGAATGGGCCGAAGGCCAGTTTGACATGATAGTATGAATGGGCCAGAGGCCAGTTTGACACGAAGGAAAGGATGGACTGAAGGCCAGTTTGACATAAACGAATGGGCCAAAGGCCAGTTCGACATGAATTAATGGGCCAAAGGCCAGTTCGACGTGAATGAAAGTACGAATGTGCCAAAGGCCAGTTTGACTTGAATGATACTAATGAATTGGGCCCGCGGTTGTATGATGTGTTTGGAACCGCAGTTACTTAACTTACATACGTCTACGTATGTATGTATTAGTTAGAAATGTAAATTGGCCCAAGGCCGTTTGATGTATATCGTTCCAATGTATATTCTTTATTTGATATTATTCACTGGGCTTTCACTCACGCTTATTCATGTGTTTGTAGGTGAGCCTAGAGAGGTCCAGACCCAGCCTCAGTGAAGTCTGTATAGAACAACCAAAGTTTTGAAGAGTTAGCCCTTGCGTCTCACGCACGAGCCACGTCTTCGCTCTTTTGCCATTCTGTGTATTTCGTCATGTTGGTGAGGACTTTGGTTTACGTCTCTGTATAGTTTTGTTTGGCTGACTTAGATTTGAATGATCTTGTCTGTACAGAACCATATGTTACTATATTTTCTGTGGTGAGTTATTAACATATGTGAATGTAGAATGTTATGATGTGCATATAAGTACGGCTCTATGGACAAAGTTTTAAATTTGCTTCCGTTTGGCCCATTTACTCTGATGACTTTTGTTTTATTTGGTTTGAGGCCGTAGGTAATCTCGTGATTACTGGCCGGTTATGGCCTTAACCCCATAGGGGTGAGTTCGGGTCATGACACTTGGTTTGATGCTTCTTTCCATTAGAGGACTTAAAGCTCACTTTTGGACTTAATTGATTAAGGAATGATTGGTAATTAAAATGGAGTAATAAAATGAGGACTAAAAACGTTGCAAGATAATAACTTGGTTAGTGTTCAATCAGACGTTAATTAAATCCTTGAATCTTGAATCGTTTCATACTTGTTAGGGGATGTAAACGGTTCAAGAGTTATCGTCAACCACTTCCCTTGATCAATCCATGATAGGGAGGGGGTTTGAGTGTCTTTATTTGTTGCATTTATTGAACTTGCACACTTTGGTTCATAGGCCATCATGCAATGAAATTGCATCGATTGATGGTTTGTGAATCAAATTTACTATTCCTTTGAGCTGTTTGATGATAAGGAGGGGTAAGTTGTTTGCTCTCTGTTGCAGTGGGAAGAACCAACCACTTTTTGTGGACGGCAGGCCGCCACTTTTAGCCTGTCGGCCACCTTTGCAAAACCCAGCAATGTCCTTTTGAAACAGAAGAGAGTTGGTTTTGAGGTGAAAAATAGTGCAAATGTTCTACTGTACAACAGAGACTTTCTAGTAGCAGAACAGTGGCTTTTTTCGGGTGAAAATCCGCGCACATGCATGAGCACTCCTCGTTTCCTAGGACTGTTTAATCTAATTACTTAGCTTAGATATTCGCTGTAATTAATTAGTTGTAGCTAGTTAATTTTGTAAAGTGTTGTAAATAATTTGTTAGCTAGACTAGTTATTTAATTTTGTATTGTAATAATTAGTTAATTAGTTAAAATAGTTAATTAATTTGTTGTTGTAATAATTAGTTAAGTAGTTTAGCTAATTTATTTATTTGTTCTGTAATAGTTAGTTAATTCGTAGTAATTAGTTTAGCTAGTTAGTTTATTCTGACCCTCCTGCACGAGGGCAAGCAATTGTAATAACATGTATATCTTCCAACCCCACGTTTTTCTCCCTTTTATTTACCTTTTTATGATGGTTAGATTAGAACATTATGTTTCGTTTAGCATTATTCATGCTCGCATCCATTGTCTTGCATGCATTGAGCTCGTCGCATCATTCTAAACTTGCATTGTTAGTTAAAACTTATTTGAATATGTGCTTAGACCGCATGCTATCAAATTGATTCATATGTCATATTAGTAGCCGAGCCTAGTAATTGCATATCGCATGTGATGCATTAGTCATGTCGTATAGTTAGGAACATGCATTTTTTTAACTTTTTTCATCTTTTTTTGACTTGGAGTACTATGTGAGCTTTTATTCGCTTTAACATATTGCATGAGTGTGAGTGTTACCATGTTTAGAATGCTTGCCATGAGGCTAATTGCTTAATTGATAAATTGTTTGAATGCCTGTGGATGAAGGCTGTTTGCTTGAATTGAGATAGTTTGATTAATGAATATTTGAGCCCACTTTTTCAAGTGGCACATTCACAAACTCTTTTAAAAAACAAACATGAAATCAAATGTTCCAATTTTTACAAATTAGCCTATACTTATGTGTGCATCACATAGTAATGTTACTTAATAAACCGGAACAAGAGCATATAATGTGAATAAGAATCACATCATGATTAGTAGAGACTGATCTTTGATCGAGCGAGTGGGGGGTGCTCAATTCATAACCTTCCCCTATCGTATCTAAGTTCTCGAGCCGAGACAGTCTTGGTGATGACAGACACGTGGCCTTTGGCACGAGTCATGGGTTTCCTAAATTTCTCAAAAATATTTAGGTGGTGACTTTGTATCTGACAAAACAATCTATTTTTGGCAATTTGATTCAAAATCATTTTTTCCAAAAGATTTGCCAGATTTGGACCTTTGGTGTTTATCTATTTCACATTGTACTTGTGAGATCAGATTCAGAACCCGTGGGAGTCCGATATTGTAGGGCTTATTCGTCTTCCGAAAGAAGTGCGAAAAGTCAAGCTACATCGGCCTT
The DNA here is from genome assembly GCA_036172215.1 of Camellia granthamiana. Lineage (NCBI taxonomy): Eukaryota > Viridiplantae > Streptophyta > Magnoliopsida > Ericales > Theaceae > Camellia > Camellia granthamiana. The sequence goes on along the minus strand of CM069906.1, from coordinate 131,599,560 downwards.
GAGGCAAGGCCACCAAGGTGGTAGCCTCGAGCCCCCAACTTCTGTGTAAAAATTAGGCCCCGAATGATTTAGTTTATACGTTAGGCTTGATTTATTGAAATGAAATAATCATTCTATTATAATATTTATTTTCATGTTTGGTTTACTAAAAAAATGATGAAAAAGTGTTACAAATAGAATAATCATTGTGAGAGAATAGTTATTTTATAAAGATAATGAAAAATGACCATTCCATTTTATTAAATTTCATTCCAGTGAATCAAATATTACATTATTATATAGTAGTTTAAAAATAAAGTTTCATTGATTTTTTTTTTTTAATGAAATAATTGAAGTGGTGAATTATTTAATTGTAATGGATGGTTATTTATTAAGTGTATGGATTATTTATAAAATATTGTTGATTATACCAGTTACATTTGCCTCTTAAGAAATAATTTTTTTAAGTTGAAGTTGATCAAATTTTACATTCGATCAGTTACGTCATAATTTAAAAAAAAAAAATTAATAACATTGCCCATTGAAAATGTCTAAAATCTATTTCAAATTATAATTATTTTGAAAAATAAATTATAATCAAATTATTCACTAATATAATATTTTCAAGGTGGATTGATCACCTAAAATTCTAAATAATTTTCGTGCATAGCATAGGTAAAAAAATTAATAATTTTAATAATTTTTTGTATTGGTTCAAAAATAAATAAATAAATAAATATACATTTTTTTTTTGTAATCATGTATAAAGCCCCATTTTTTTAACTTCGCCTTGGACCCCTATAAAGTCAGGGCCGACTTTGGAGAATGTTGTCAACTATCAAAGGTAGCGGCGGAGTCACGTTGGGCTCATGGGGTCACGTCTCTCCTTTGAGTTTTGAGAAATATATTTTTTTTAACCTAAAGAAAATATATTAAATAAAAATATTATTTAAAATGAAATGTCAGTAATATTTTTAAAATTATGAGAACAATAATAATTATTTTGATTGAAAATAAAGAGACTATAATAAGTCATATTATTATTTATAAAAATTTCAATATAATGGTGATGTCTATCATTATTGACATTTAAACATAATTAATCTCAATGAAGATATATAATTTATTGAATTATTAGTTACATTTGACATGTGGAGTTTATCCTTCATGTGTTTCTTTTCGTTTATAACTAAAATAACCACTATATAAATTATAATCAAGCAACACATCTTCAATTATAAAAATAAAAAAATAAAAAAATTATAATAGATTATAACTAATATCAGAATGAGTTATAATTAACTATTACTTGATATATAGTAATAACTAAAATAACAACAATAAAAAGTTATAACTAAATTATATCTAACACTATAATATGTTATAACTAAAGACCACGAAGATCATAATTGTTACATTTGATAGACACTTTTTTTGCGGTATGTTTTATAGAATTTCTCTAGTAAAATTATATCATTTCTGTCTCAACGTATCTTTTTTAATTTTCCAATCCACCTATAAAATAGTTACTTCCCAAAATTTCTATAAAATTTCAAATCCTTTAATTTAAAATTCGCATTTATACAAATGAACTCTTAACATTTAAGTTTAGTAATATCTCATTATTGTTTATTATGAAAAAAAAAATTAATCAGTGTGTTTGGTTTGAGTTTTTTGGATTAAATTTTTTGAAAATTGAGTTTTTTGATTTTCGTGTTTTTTTTTTTTTGTTTTTAGTGAATATTTTTAAAATTTTAAACATTTGTTTTTAAATTTTTTTAGATGCACCTTACTTAGATGTATCTAAAAAGTAAAAAAATTGTGAAAAAATATTTTAAAAAATTAATAAATACATAAAAATATAAAAAATGCACTGAATTCTGATATATTTTTTTTTTGTATTTTTGGTATTTAGTGAATTTTTAAAAGGTTTTTTTTCACATTTTTTTACTTTTTAGGTATATTTATGTAGGTATGTCTAAAAAGTAAAAAACAATTGCTTAAAATATTAAAAAAAAATCAGTAAAAACAAAAAAATACGGAAAACAATAAAGTAGAATTTTTTGAAAAGTATTTTTAAAAAAATAAAACCAAATTATCATTAATTCGGGCTCCCTTTGCATTGAATTCCTGACTACGCCACTGATCAAAGGTGATAGTAGGCCGGGAGATGTGGTGGCCGTGAGATGTATTGGAAACGGTTAATAACAAAGGTGATTGCTCTTTTTATTTCTCATATATCTTATGTTTCTTAAAATTGAAAGATGATTTCAACATAATTAAATTTGCATGCAATATGCCTGGCTTTCTTTTACCATTTAATTGAAACATTAGTAAATCTACACCCACCCATCAAATCTGTCTTGTAATTTTCATGTCAAATAAAGAGTGTACATATTTGAGATGTATGGAAGTATATGTTCATTCTTGATCTTTCTATCATTGGCTTTATCTAAAGAGCTCGTCTCATTCTTGATCTAGTCTAAGGTATAAAATGATTCAAAGTATGTCCTGTTTTGATCTTCGCAGCATTGGCTTTATGTAAAGAGCTTTTTCAATGGTACAATAGGAAAAAGCCAGCCTTATTGGCTAGTTAAGGCTCTTTTATAGTTTGACAACCGTTTCAAAATAGGTAATTTATTAATAAAGGTTAATTATAATAAGAGCTGTCCACTATTAGCAAATATTATTTTATTTTTTTCATTTATGAATCTGTACATATTGCCTTTTTAATTATAAAAATTGTACAAATATATTCATTTTGAAAGAGGTCTGTAGAGAGTGAAAATGATACATTTTTAAGTTGATAGAGTAAGAAAGTACAAATTCATAAATAAAGAAGATAAAATAATATTCGCTAATAGTTGGGAGGGTCTTGACACAAATAACCTCAAGAATAAGTTTTTGTTATCTATATTGTGGGCCGTGGGCCTATTATAGGCCATATTTCGATAATTGAATTTGCAGAATTTTTTAATCTTAACTTAAGGGGTGTTTGATAACCTGATTCAGCACTTAAAACTGAATGTATTAAGTAATAATCAATTAAATACATTTGATAATTATAATTGATATCATTTAAAAATTTAAGTGTTTTTTAAAATGTAGGTTAAAACTTTAAAAAAAATTAAATCATATAAAACTTATTTATTTCTGATTGAATTTATAAATACTAAACATAAGCATCGATATACATTATTATAAACTGACCACCACCACTACCATGCCATCGCCGCCGCCATCATACCATTATCACCACCACTACTATCACTATCACGATATAAAATTAAAATATATAATTTGAAAATAATAAATTTCAAATTTAATTTTATACATGTCAAATAATTGTTTTTAGTTCAATATTTAAATTTTTATTAAACAGTTTTTTTATTATTTATTTATTTATTTATTTTGAAACAAGGAAATGTGGAGCAAACAACAGAAAAAAAAAATTAAAAAATTAAAAAAAAAAAAAAAAAAAATAGAAAACAAAACTACACCTCTCTCAAAGCAGAGCAAGCTCTAGCGGAGGATTTGAAACCCAGTCCAAGGGAAGACGACCGTACAGCGAAGCTGGAGCCACCCAATGAGCTGCTTTATTAAACAGTTTTTTAGCTTAGCTTAATTCCAACATTAAACTTTTAATACTTAATTTTTAATTTTTAGTTTTCAATTTTCAACTCAAACACCACCTTAATGTGCAAATTATCAATAAAAAAAATTAAATTAAATTGATTCAATAATTATAATCACATAATTTCGTTACATTTTCATACAAAAAATAGAGGATAAACATGATTTTGAAAATAAAACATTCATTTTAAAAAAAAAAAAAATGTGATTAAACTATGTTACATGTTGGGTTTGTGGATCTTGATAAGTACTGTGTACTCAATTATAAACAATTGGGGGAGTTTGGGAAGGCCTCTCCCAAGGAGAGGGGGTCGAGGGGGTGTCTGGGAGCCTCCTCCCTGGCTGAATTTTTTTAGGTATTTTAGTAATTTCCTTACCTTAATTCTATACTTCTAAATAGATGAAAGGGATGCTTTTTTTTTTTTTTGGGTTAAGAGATTTGTATTATTATTTTTATCATAGTGAAAATCACAGTAACTATGGATGTAACATTATTTTGTGGTGAACTATATAAATCCTTATGTTACTGTGTGTGTGATTTGTTTGATTCGTTTTTTTTTTTTTTTTTGTTATTTCGTGTCTCACTGATCCTGATTAGGAAGAATTAATTTCTAACATTACAAGTATCACATCAATCTAATTATATTTTATTTTTTTAATAGATAATTTACACACTTAAATCTGAAAAATTAATGAATTGGAGAGAAGTTATTTTCTTCGTAGAACACCATGTTGGCAGTATAACCATCCAAGAATAAGGTATTTTTTACTTTTTAAAAATTCTTTATGCCCCCAAAATAATATCATATGAAAATGATAAGTATTTTTTATTTTTTATTAAATTAATTATTAATTATTTTTTAAAAATTCAAAAAATAAATTCTCAAAATCAAATCAAATTCTTCCAAGAGGTGGAATTGATTCTTCCACGTTGGGTTGCCTTGCACTTTATGAAGTGGTACAATTTGGGGTTGGCAAAAAGTTATACAAACAATACTAATGCTATGTATCATAAAATAAATATTATAAAAAGTTTTATGAAATTAATTTAAGAGTGATTGAATAATATAACAATAAAATACTATTAATTAAATCAAGGATGGAGATTTTTTATAAAGATTTTTCATGATATTTCTTTTATAATATCTAATTTTAGTGTACAATCAAATGAAACTAAATTTAAAAAAAAAAAAAGAAAAAAGTTATCATTATCACCTGTGCCCTCATATTCTCAGCCACCCCCACTACCCTCTGAATGCATATCTAATCAATGATATGATCACATTTTTGTTAATCCATATCCAAACATAGTAGTGGTAAATGTGTGATTTAGACAGTCAAACAGGTTATGCATTTCAAATAAATTAATCTAAATTTACTAATTTAATAAATAGGTTTGGGTGATGGTGGTCGGGGGTGGAGATGGTGGAGATGGAGGTAGAGGTGACAGTAATGGCGGTGAAAGAAGTGATATCTATTGAAATAAGTTTAAATTGATATATTTGTTTAACTCATTTAAATTCAATTTTATTTGGATTTGGAAAGAACAATCCATTTAAACTCATGAATTTGGATAATTTTAAACGGATTTTTAATTGAGTGTGATTGGGTAAATAGATAGATTTGGGTTGATTTGCCACCTCTATTCAAATATATTCTTTTTAAAAAAAACTTATGATATCATATAAAACCCTTGAGCAAGTGTGAGAAATGGGGAAATAGAGGGAGGAAGAGAGAGAGAGAGAGAGAGAGAGAGAGAGATACCTGTGATTCAGTGGTGGTGGTGATTTGCAGCGGTGACCGTGGCGATGTGCGTCGGTGGCGAGCGACGGTGGTGGGCGGGGGTGAGGTTTGATAGTGACTGTTCCTTGTGTGTGAGACAAAATAGAGAGCCAAAAGTGTTTGTGTGAAAAGAGTGTATCATGCGCCAATATTCTTTCCTTGCCTTTTTTTTCAAAAAAAAAAATATTCTGCCTTTAGCGACTAAACTGTTTTTTTGTCGCCAAATAATAATGAATAGCGACTAAACCTTTTGTAGCCAAAGATTCAGAGTAATAGCGACTAATATATTGGTAGCCAAAAGTATCATTTGGCTACTAATTTTTTTTTTCATCATCAAAAATAGAATATATGGTGACTAAATTTTTTTGGTCACCAAAAGGTCATAATAACCCTAAAAATGTCCCTATTATTGGTGACTAAACTCCCTTTTTTGTCAGCAATAACTGTATACGGCGACTAAACCAAAAATTAGTAGCCTAAAATCTAGAACTTTGGCGACTAATATTATTTTAGTCGCCAATTACAATCTATTTAGTGACTAAATAATTTTTTAGTTGCCAAAAAACAATATTTCTCGACTAAAATAATTTAGTAGCTAATCCTTTAGCCTTTGGCGACTAAAAAAATTTATTAGTCGCCAAAAATATACCTTTTGGCGACTAAATTTATTTTGGTCGCCAAATTTGTATTTTCTTGTAGTGATTGTAACACATTTGACCTTGAATTTTGAATCTTGTTTCAAATAAGGACAATTGAAGATATCGTTGCTTAATTTCAAGGAAAAAATCGTCAATTTGATAAAATATAAACTAATTTGGCAAAAATAAATGTTAAAAAAATATTTTTAAATTTTTAAATATTATTTTATCCACTAAAGATAAAATTATGTAAAATTAATAAATATTTTAGACATTTATTTACCTTTTTTTTACCAAATTAATTTTTATTATGTGTTTGGATGATAATCATGTAATGAGTGGTTGTTTTTATTTTCATTAAATTAGTTTTTATTTTTCCAAAAGTCAAATATGGTGACAACTTTGATATCATTATTAAACTAATCAATTAAATCAAAAAATTCAAAACTAAAAATATTCCATATATTAAATATATCGATTACACATTAAAATCTTAACAAACACCCATTACATGATCATCATCTAAACACATAATAAAAATTAATTTTTTTAAAAAATAAAAAAATAAATGTCTAAAAGATTTATCAATTTTACATAATTTTATCTTTGGTGAGTAGAAATAATTTTTAAGAATTTGAAAATAATTTTTTGACATTTATTTTTGTTAAATTAGTTTATATTTTATCAAATTGACGATTTTACCCTTGAAATTCAGCAATGTCTTCAATTGTCCCTATTTGGAATAAAATTCAAAATGCATGGTCTAATGTGTCACAATTAAAAAGTCAGGGACCAAAGTGATACGAGTCCCAAACTATAGGGACTGTTAGTGTAATTCACCATTTTGCAAATAAAGAAAAAGGGGGAGCTTCTATTTACACATCCAACTTTCCCTCTCTGCACACACCTCATAAAAATTATTTTTATTATAAATTTTTTTTCAAGTGAAATTACTATTATAGACATCAAATAAACACATTCGGAAGTCTACTTCCGAACCAATTGCTTATTTTCGGAAGTCTACTTCCGAACGAATTGTTTATTTTCGGAAATCTACTTTCGAACCAATTGCTTATTTTCGAAAATTTACTTCCGAACCAATTATTTATTGAAAAAAATGTGTAAAGAGGGGAATGGGTGTGTGTAAATAGAAGCTCCCAGAAAAAGGGGTGGGTGAAAATGGTTGGTGGCCAAAGATAATTATCGACGGTAGACGATGGTTACTTAGAGGTGATTCTCAACCTCGGAGGCTAATGATCAGAGGCTGGTAGGGCCAGCTGTAGACACCCTATTTTTGGGCGCCCTTACGACTTGGACACCACCATTTACACACCCAATGATGAATGTATATGCTTGTTAAGTGCTCGGAAGTTCTCAGTGAAATGCCACAGCTTTGAGCTTTCAAACTCTATACACTTCTTGTCTTGTTGTTTTGGACCACAACCATAGATCTTCAAGCTTGAAAACCTTTGGAACTTGCCGGCCACCACCTTTGGTTGCCGGCCACTGATCTTGGTTGCCGGCCGCTTGCGTGGCCTGTCGACCACAAGTGTGTTTCGCAGATATTTTTTGTCAGCTGTTGTCACAGATGCAGGCACTTGTTTACACGTGTATGTATTGATATTTCTGAGAGAGTTTGATGTTTGTCTATATATAGAGGACCTCCCCTCTTACTTTAAAGGTTGGAAAATTTTAGAGCAAAATATTTTCTCTCTCTCTCTCTCTCTCTTTCTCTCTCTCTAGTTATTGAACCTTTGCCTATACACTCTAAACCAAACCTTGCCATCTTTGAGCCGAGATACTTTTGAGCCTACTTTGAGCTCTCGAGGGTGTGTATGTGTTGAATTGTTGTTTAGAAGTGTTCTCCTCTTCAAGAGGTATAAGGCTTGGCTTGTTTCCTTGCTTTGTTTGCTTCTTTTCCTACTATTTTTCTACTGTTTTTAGATTGCATAAGCTCTATAATTTTAGGCTGAAACTTGTGGTTTAAGGCTCTAAAGGGTGGAGGGGCGGTTCACCTTTCTTTCCACCTTGTTTCTCTAGCATTTACTCTTGTGTTTCCCACCTTTACACTATCTTTTTTTGAGCTTTTAAATACTGATTTTCAGAACTTTTTCAGTGGCTAAAATGTTGTTTTGAAGTCTTAAAAATGGAGAGGGTAGCCTCTTCTCCTTGTGCTTGTTTACTAGCTTAACATGCTCCATGTTTTAGCTTATTTTTCTAGCTATTGTTAGCTTAATTCCAGCATATTTTAAGATTGTTTTAGACTTGTTTTAAGACTATTTTTAAGTGTTCATTGCATTTGAGCCTTGTATTGCATGCTTGTAGTGTAATTGTTGTCATAGGTTTAGTGGTTTAGGCCTTAGCCACCAACCTATTTGAGTTGATAGCATTTGTTTGTGGCTTTCTATATTTGTTTTCACCCCTAATCACTTTTGCAACCTCCCTCATTTCTTGGCTTTTGCTTTGCTTTGAAAGTTGGTTCAAACTAGTTGCTTGTTTAAAGCATGAGATTGAGGTCTTGTGCTTAATGGTTTAATCCCTTTGGGGTTTCATTACCAACGGCATGACATTTCTCTCATGCCTAAAACAACTCTTGGTTTGATGCTTCTTTCCATTAGAGGACTTAAAGCTCACTTTTGGATTTAATTGATTAAGGAATGATTGATAATTAAAATGGAGTAATAAAATGAGGACTAAAAATGTTGCAAGATAATAACTTGGTTAGGGTTCAATCAGACGTTAATTGAATCCTTGAATCTTGAATCGTTTCATACTTGTTAGGGATGTAAACGGTTCAAGAGTCATTGTCAACCACTTCCCTTGATCAATCCATGATAGGGAGGGGGTTTGAGTGTCTTTATTTGTTGCATTTATTGAACTTGCACACTTTGGTTCATAGGCCATCATGCAATGAAATTGCATCGATTGATGGTTTGTGAATCAAATTTACTATTCCTTTGAGCTGTTTGATGATAAGGAGGGGTAAGTTGTGCAAACAACCCTTAAGAATATCTTGGTTGTGCTCTGTTTGCTCTCTGTTGCAGTGGGAAGAACCAACCACTTTTTGTGGACGGCAGGCCGCCACTTTTGGCCTGCCGGCCACCTTTGCAAAACCCAGCAATGTCCTTTTGAAACAGAAGAGAGTTGTCTTTGAGGTGAAAAACAGTGCAAATGTTCTACTGTGCAACAGAGACTTTCTAGCAGCAGAACAGTGGCTTTTTTCGGGTGGAAATCCGCGCACATGCATGAGCACTCCTCATTTCTCGGGGCTGTTTAATCTAATTGCTTAGCTTAGATATTTGTTGTAATTAATTAGTTGTAACTAGTTAATTTTGTAAAGTGTTGTAAATAATTAGTTAGCTAGACTAGTTATTTAATTTTGTATTGTAATAATTAGTTAATTAGCTAAAATAGTTAATTAATTTGTTGTTGTAATAATTAGTTAAGTAGCTTAACTAATTTATTTATTTATTCTGTAATAGTTAGTTAATTTGTAGTAATTAGTTTGGCTAGTTAGTTTATTTGGACCCTCCTGCACGAGGGCAAGCAATTGTAATAACGTGTATGTCTTCCAACCCCACATTTTTCTCCCTTTTATTTACCTTTTTATGATGGTTAGCTTAGGGCATTATGTTTCGTTTAGCATTATTCATGCTCGCATCCATTGTCTTGCATGCTTTGAGCTCGGCGCATCATTCTAAACTTGCATTGTTAGTTAAAACTTATTTGAATATGTGCTTAGACCGCATGCTATCAAATTGATTCATATGCCATATTAGTAGCCGAGCCTAGTAATTGCATATCGCATGTGATGCATTAGTCATGTCGTATAGTTAGGAACATGCATTTTTTTAACTTTTTTCATCTTTTTTTGACTTGGAGTATTAGGCGAGCTTTATTCGCTTTAACATATTGCATAAGTGTGAGTGTTGCCATGTTTAGAATGCTTGCCATGAGGCTAATTACTTAATTGATAAATTGTTTGAATGCCTGTGGATGAAGGCTGTTTGCTTGAATTGAGATAGTTTGATTAATGAACATTTGAGCCCACTTTTTTAAGTGGCACATTTACAAACTTTTTTAAAAAACAAACATGAATCAAATGTTCCAATTTTTACAAATTAGCCTATACTTATGTGTGCATCACATAGTAATGTTAGTTAATAAACTGGAACAAGAGCAGATAAGGTGAATAAGAATCACATCGTGATTAGTAGAGGCTGATCTTTGATTGAGCGAGCGGAGGTGCTCAATTCATAACCTTCCCCTATCGTATCTAAATTCCCGAGCCGAGACAGTCTTGGTGATGACGGACACGTGACCTTTGGCACGAGTCATGAGTTTCCTAAATTTCTCAAAAATATTTAGGTGGTGACTTTGTATCTGGCAAAACAGTTCATTTTTGGCAATTTGATTCAAAATCATTTTTTTCAAAAGATTTGCCAGATTTGGACTCTTTGGTGTTTATTTATTTCACATTGCACTTGTGAGATCAGATTTAGAACCCGCGGGAGTCCGATATTGTAGGGCTTATTCGTCTTCCGAAAGAAGTGCGAAAAGTCAAGCTACACCGACCTTGAGGCAAGGCCACCAAGGTGGTAGCCTCGAGCCAGCAAACTCTGTGTAAAAATTAGGCCCCCGAATGATGTAGTTTATACGTTAGGCTTGATTTATTGAAATGAAATAATCATTCTATTATAATATTTATTTTCACGTTTGGTTTACTAAAAAAATGATGAAAAAGTGTTACAAATAGAATCATCATTGTGAGAGAATAGTTATTTTATAAAGACAATGAAAAATGACCATTCCATTTTATTAAATTTCATTCCAGTGAATCAAATATTACATTATTATATAGTAGTTTAAAAATAAAGTTTCATTGAGTTTTTTTTTTTTTTTTTTAATGAAATAATTGAAGTGGTGAATTATTTCATTGTAATGGATGGTTATTTATTAAATGTATGGATTATTTATAAAATATTGTTGATTATACCAATTACATTTGCCTCTTAAGAAATAATTTTTTTAAGTTGAAGTTGATCAAATTTTACATTAAATCAGTTACGTCATAAATTTTTAAAAAAAAAAAAAAGATTAATAACATTACCCATTGAAAATGTCTAAAATCTATTTCAAATTATACTTATTTTGAAAAATAAATTATAATCAAATTATTCACTAATATAATATTTTCAAGGTGGATTTATCACCTAAAATTCTAAATAATTTTCGTGTATAGCATAGGTAAAAAAATTAATAATTTTAATAATTTTTGGTATTGGTTCAAAAATAAATAAATAAATAAATAAATAAACATTTTTTTTTGTAATCATGTATAAAGCCACGTTTTTTTAACTTCGCCTTGACCCCTATAAAGTCGGGGCCAACTTTGGAGAATGTTGTCGACTATGAAAGGCAAGGCGGAGCCACGTTGGGCTCAGGGGTCACGTGCCCCTTGAGTTTTGGAAACTATATATTTTTTAATATAAAGAAAATATATTAAATAAAAATATTATTTAAAATGAAATGTCAGTAACATTTTTAAAATTATGAAAATAATAATGATTATTTTGATTGAAAATAAAGAAGCCATAATAAGTCATATTATTATCTATAGAAATTTCAATATAATGGTGATATTTATCATTATTGACATGCAAACATAATTAATTTCAATGAAGATATAGAATTTATTGAATTCTTAGTTACATTTGACATGTGGAGTTTATCCTTCATGTGTTTTTTTCGTTTATAACTAAAATGACCACTATATAAATTATAATCAAGCAACATGAGAGGGTAATTTATGTATAAATTGGGCCGGACTAGGATAGTGGGCCGATCTATGGGCCGAATTAAAGAGCCTTAGAAGATGGGCTGTGGATAGGTGGTAGTCCGGTCCAAAGTAAAACGGTTGCCACCGGATTAATTAGGTGGGCTTAGTCCGGTCGCCGGTTATTGGGTTAGCTCGGTCCTACTATTCAGAGCCGAGGTAAGTTGGGCCTGCTTTAGGACCTGAGTAAAGGTTAGCTCGACTTAGTTCTTCTATGGATAGCTCGGCCTTTGCATGTGAGGCCGAGGTAGGAGAAAGAAAAGGTGGAACTGATGCAACCGTTAGATCGGTCACTCTAGTTGTTCCAATATGGCAATGTTATTTCGGTCCTGTGGTAGTTCGGACATGGGAAAAACCATCTCACTTGGTTTAAGCAGTGAGGGGGGTGTTGGAGGATAAGCATTATCCTTCGAGAGTATGAATCCTAGGAGGACTCTACGTGGAGGAGTAAGAGTCCTACTAGGATTGTGCCACATGAAACCTATAAAAGTTCACAAACATCACCTATGGAGAGGCAACGCAACTTTGATTCCTGAATATACAGAGCTTTTGCCTATTTGTCTTGTTGACTGACTTTGGCATCGGAGAGGTTTCCGGCACACACCCGCCGGCCAACTCACGTTTGTGTTTTCAGGTAGCGGAACGACGTCGTACGGAGGAGCGCGGACTTGATCAACAGGATTATACGAGAAGGTGTATTTCTTTCCCGTACAATTAGCGCCGTCTGTGGGAACTCAGACAAGAACAAAACCTCTTGATCAAACTTTTCCTCTTAAGAATCAATGGCGCACAACGAAGAGTTGCCACAGTCTGCCATCGACGGACTAACACCAGAAGGAGGTGCAAGGCGCGAAGGTCTACCTCTCGTCCCTCCTATGGCGGAATTGGAGCCACAACGGAATCCCAGGAGGGATAGAAGGGAAAGAAGGCGGACTAACAGCCCTCGTCATTCTCGTTCACAGAGCCGAGAGAGACAACGGCGAAGGATCGATCCTCAAACTCTGGAGGACCGTGTGAAGGAGCAAGACGAATTGATAAGACGGATGGCGGCGGATATGGAATCTCTAAAGCATCAGATGAAAGGCAAAGAAGTGGCGACAGGAGAGGGGCGCAAAGGCAAGACGCCCCCTCGCCGCTCGGAAAATCGTAGTAGATATACCACGCCAACCCAAGCAGAGAGTAAAAGCCTCAGGACAGGCGACACTCAATCCAGAACCGCCAGAACTCGTCACTCCAGGACTGGGAGGGCGAGGTCTGAGAGATCGTACACTGAAGGAAGCACCTATTGGCCTTCACATATGCACCAAACAAGATCAAGGCAGACAGAGTTGCCCAGATCATCCGACTTACGCACCGTGCTCGAAGAGAAGGCACGATGGAAGGAGGACGCCAGGGCACGCGATCCACACAGAGTTTCTGCTTTACAGCGGTTGGCTCCTCGATCGCATGGAAGCATCGAGGTTGGAATGCCAATGCCGCGCCCTGCCTACGAACCGACGGACAAAGCATTAGCAAGGCTGCAGACCTCGCCGTTTGTCCCGGCAATTGAGAACGCACCCCTACCATCAGGCTTCCTTCAACCCAAATTCAACACATATGAAGGGAAGACGGACCCCTACTCACACTTGAGCCACTTTCGCTAGGTCATGGCTGTATACCGGCGAAATGAGGCTTTGATGTGCATCCTCTTCCCATCAAGCCTTGGCGACCTAGGCTTGACTTGGTTTGAAAAACTTCCAGAAGGCAGCATAGCCTCCTGGGCACAATTGGCAGAAGCATTTGTAACAAGGTTCCGAACAAACACTAAAACCCCGGTGGAGATCGACCAGTTACTCTCCATCGACATGGGCGAGAAGGAAACCTTACGATCCTACAACAGTCGTTACTGGGAGACATTCAACCAGATTGGGGATTGTCCCACCAATCTAGCCATTGCACAGTACAAAAGAGGACTTCCAGTCGAAAACAGACTAAGGGACTCGATCACCATGACGCCACCTCTCACCATGGAAGCCCTGATGGAAAGAGTGCACCAGCATATTAGGGTGGAAGAGGACAGCGCCCGTGCCAAAACAAAGTCTAGCACAGCCGCAACACCAGAGAAAAAGGCCTCAGCAAAGGTCAATGCGGTAAACCGTCCGAGTAGAAACAGGCGGGGCAGACGAGACAACGAAGAAGACCAGGATAAGAGATGGCTGAGAGTCCGCACTGCCATAACCACGGTCTTCAAGAAACCGATCTACCGAATTCTGAGTGAAATAAGAGACGAGCCTTTCGTCAGATGGCCAGCCAAACTAGGGGAAGCACAGAAGGACTATGACGAAAGATCACGGTGCACCTTCCACAAAGAAAAGGGGCACCGCACTGAAAATTGCACGCCGTTGAGATAGCACCTGGAGGAGTTGGTGGCGGCAGGCCACCTGGATAAGTATATTGAAGGAGGGGCGCAACCAGCCCCCCAGGATCACAATAACCCCAATGGGATGCCAATCGATGCTCCACCTCAAGGCGTAATCAATGTGATACATGGAGTCTTCGAACCTGACCATGTGTGCGAGCTCAGAGGATCGATCAAGAAGGCTGAACACTTAAGGGAGGTACTAGGTGCCCAGCTTGCAATCAAGAAGGGAAAGACAGAAGCCACGAACGTCATGTCTTTCTCGGATAAAGACCTGGACAGAATATATTGCCCTCACAATGATGCCTTGGTTGTCACTCTCCGAGTCAAGGATTTTGACGTCAAGCGGATTCTGATTGACCAAGGTAGTTCATGCGAAATAATGTACTATGAAACATTTAAACAATTGAAGTTGCAGGATAAAGACTTGGCACCTGCCATATCTTCCCTGATTGGATTCAACTCCATGCCAGAATGGCCCGTCGGCAAAATAATCCTCCCAGTCAGAGCAGGGAGTGTGACGAAACAAGTGGAGTTCTGGGTGTTGAAGGTCCCCTCCACTTACAACATCATCTTGGGCAGAACATTGCTGCATGCTATGCGATCGGTGGCGTCCTCCTACCACCAAGTAATGCGGTTCCCCAACGACACCGGAGTAATAAAAAAAGTCTATGGAGACCAGATCATGTCGAAGCAGTGCTTTGTCACGGTGAATGGCAGCCGCGTTGCCAAAGGATATGTACATTCGGTGGAAGAACCTGAGAGTAATGAGCTATTCGCAGATGTTGGCAAAACGGCTAGCCAGAAAACGGTGGAGGACTTGGTAGAGGTAAGAATAGATGAAAAGAACCCGGATAAGTTCTTTTTGCTCGGTTCGTCATTGTCCAGCACTGAGAGATTAGAGGTCTTGGAATTTTTGACCTCTAACATCGAAGTGTTCGCCTGGACACCTTACGACATACCAGGCATTGATCCCAACTTCATATGTCACCAACTCAATGTCCACCCATCCGCCAGACCAATCATTCAGCGCACGCACAGATCGGCACTCCACCACGCCGACATAGTGGCGGAAGAAGTAGGAAACCTGCTAGAGGCAGGAGCAATCAGAGAGGTACACTACCCAAGATGGATCTCCAACACAGTCGTAGTACCAAAGAAAAATGGCAAGTGGCGAGTCTGCGTCGACTATAAAACAGTCAACAAGGCGTGCCCAAAAGACAGCTTTCCTCTACCACGGATAGATCAATTGGTAGACTTGACGGCAGGGCACAACCGGCTTAGCTTTCTGGATGCATACAGAGGCTACCACCAAATCGCCATGCATGAACCAGACCAGGAGGTCACATCCTTTACAACTCTAGGAGGACTCTATTGCTATAAGGTCATGCCCTTTGGCCTAAAGAACGCAGGGGCGACATTCCAGAGAATGGTCACCAAGATGTTTGAGCCATTATTAGGCAAAACAATGGAGGCTTACATCGACGATATGGTGGTCAAGAGCAAGGATGAGAATGACCATCTCAAGGACCTAGGAGAGATGTTTGAGATCCTAAAGAAGCATAAGTTACGCCTCAACGCGTCGAAGTGTGCATTCGGAGTAGGATCTGGCAAATTCTTGGGCTTCCTGGTGACCAACCGGGGTATAGAGGCAGACCCCTCCCAGATCAAGGCAATTCAGGATCTGGAGAGACCAAACTCAGTAAAAGAAGTACAGCATCTCACTGGCATGGCGGCTGCGCTCAATCGGTTCATAAGCCGGTCGTCAGACAGACTACGACCATTCTTCCATGCTCTGAAGGCCAAGTTTGAGTGGGACGACGAATGCGACCGAACTCTGGAAAGCTTGAAGGAATACATGTCTTCTCCACCACTACTTGTAACACCAATTCCTGGAGAAGAACTCTTCCTGTACCTAGCAGTCTCGCAGCACGCAATCAGCGCAGTGTTGGTCCGTGCAGAAGGAATCCAGCACCTGCCCATCTATTATGTCAGCAAGACATTGCTGGGCGCCGAAACAAGGTATTTGCCACTGGAAAAACTGGCATTGGCCTTGATGATGGCCTCAAGAAAGTTGTCGCACTACTTTCACGCCCACACTATAGTTGTCCTCACAGCCTTCCCATTAAAAGCATTGTTTGAAAGGGCTAACTTCTCTGGGCGAGTCTTGAAGTGGGCAGTTGAGTTAGGGCAGTACGACATCAAGTTCCAGCCCAGAACCGCAATAAAGGCACAAGCATTGGTAGATTTTGTCGCAGAGTTCGCTCCCGGAAGTCATCATATCTGCCCAGTCGACCTGACTGAATCAACCGAACTAGGGATGGAAGTTGACGTCGGAATAACGCAACCCCTAGTATTGGTTACTCAGTCAGGCCCCACGACAGACCAGAGCGAAGCAAGGAAGGAAGAAGCAAACCATGCTACACCAAGTCAAGACTCACCAAATAAAGACTTGGTACAACCAGACGACAAGGGGCAGACAACAAGCATGGACCTTAAAGAAGACACCAGCAACATGGAAGATCCCAAGGTATCATCCGATCCCTCCACTTGCTGGAAGCTGTTCGTTGGGGAGATGTGGAAGCTCTTCGTGGATGGAGTATCCAACCGGCATGGAGCAGGGCTTGGCATAGTCCTCATCTCTCCAGACGGCTTAGTAGTGGAGCAGGCGATCAACCTTGGCTTCCCAGCATCAAACAACGAAGCGGAGTACGAAGCGCTTCTTGCAGGTCTCAAGTCAGCGTTCTATATGAAGGCCACCGAGCTAATGGTTTACAGCGACTCACAACTAGTGGTAAACCAAATATCTGGCGACTACGAAGCAAAGGATGAGAGAATGGCTAAATACTAAGAGCTGGTCAGAACAGAGATCAAGAAGTTTGAAGTGGTGAGGATAGAACAGATTGGCAGGGAGGAAAACAGCAGAGCAGACGAACTAGCAGGCTTCGCCTCAATGGCAGATACCTCCATCCCTCATCCACTATTGATCGATTACCTACCTAGACCCAGCATTGAAGACCCCGAAGCAGAAGGGGTATGTTGTGCAGAGTTAGGCCCTTCTTGGATGGACCCTATCATCCTGTTCTTAAAAGAAGGCATCTTACCAGAAGAAAAGAAAGAAGCCAACAAAATAAGAGCAAAGTCGCAGCGATTTTGGCTCTCCCCATCTCTAGCATTGTACAAAAAGTCGTTCTTAGGACCTTACCTAAAGTGTGTGCACCCTAGCAAAGTGGAAGCGTTCTTGTTCGAAATACATGAGGGTGTATGCGGCAGCTATCAAGGAGAAAGATCATTGGCATACCGAGCAATTTCACAAGGATACTGGTGGCCATACATGCAAGCGGATTCAGAGAAGTACGTCAAAAAATGCGAAAAGTGTCAGAAGTTTGCGCACCAAATACACCAACCTGCCAGAGAACTTTTACCTCTCACTAGCCCATGGCCCTTCGCAATGTGGGGCTTAGACATAGTGGGACCACTTCCAACAGCACCAGGTAACAGGAAGTTCTTCCTTGCAGCAACCGACTACTTCACGAAATGGGTGGAAGCAGAAGCCTTGGCCTCAATCAAGGAAAAAGATGTGAAGAAGTTTGTTTGGCAGAACATCATCACTCGATTTGGCATACCAAAGGCACTAATCTCAGACAACGGCACTCAGTTCGACGGCAGAATTTTCAGAGGCTTTTGTGAAGAGTACAAGATAGAGTTCTACAATTCTACACCGGCATATCCCCAAGCAAATGGTCAGACAGAGGCATCAAACAAGGTAGTCTTGGATGGATTAAAGAAAAGGTTAGAGAAAGCCAAAGGCAAGTGGGCAGAAAAGCTCCCTCATGTTTTATGGGCTTACTGCACCACGCCTCGACGATCAACAGGAGAAACACCATTCTCTTTAGCTTATGGCATGGAAGCAGTCATCCCATTAGAAGTTGGCCTCCCCACAATTCGGAGCGAAAACTTTGACCCAGACTTAAATGGCGAAGCGATAGCATTAGAGCTTGACCTTGAGGAAGAAAGAAGAGACAGAGCATTGGTTCACATCGCCTCCTACCAACAAGAGTTGTCCAGAAAGTATAACAAAACAGTGCATCCAAGGCAATTTAAGATCGGAGATTGGGTGCTGCGCAAAGTGATGGGAAACACCTTAGTTCCAGGAGATGGCAAGTTGGGGCCTAATTGGGAAGGAGCTTACAAGTGGTCGGACTAGCAGGCAAAGGGGCATACCACTTGGAAGATAAGGACGGCAAAGCAATTCCTAGGCCATGGAACACTGCCAATCTCAAGTTGTTTTATTTCTAGCTTTTTTTTTTCTTTTAAGTACATGTAATTTTTTACTTTCTCAATAAAACAAGTCGATTATTTTCAGCATAATTGTTTTCAGTAGACGGTAACTTTAGTGAGTTAGGAGCAATGTAAACATAGTTGCCCGGAATAACCAACTATGAACCTTCCTAAGCCCAGGATAAGGATCCAGGCTGCAGGACGTTTGGTCGGAATAATCAAACATTTTATTCTAAGTTGGGTGGAAAAACTAACTTAGAGGTTGGTTGGATTAAACCGACTCTTGTTACTCTTCAGCCGAAGTAAGTTTACGGCTGAAGAGTGGTTGGCTGGATTAAACCAACTCTTGTTACTCTTCAGCCGAAGTAAGTTTACGGCTGAAGAGTGGTTGGCTGGATTAAACCAACTCTTGTTACTCTTCAGCCGAAGTAAGTTTACGGCTGAAGAGCAGTTGGCTGGATTAAACCAACTCCTGTTACTCTTCGGCCGAAGTAAGTTTATGGCTAAAGAGTGGTTGGCTGGATTAAACCAACTCCTGTTACTCTTCGGCCGAAGTAAGTTTATGGCTAACGAGTGGTTGGCTGGATTAAACCAACTCCTGTTACTCTTCAGCCGAAGTAAGTTTACGGCTGAAGAGTGGTTGGCTGGATTAAACCAACTCTTGTTACTCTTCAGCCGAAGCAAGTTTAAGGTTGAAAAGTGATTGGCTGGATTAAACCAACTCTTGCTACTCTTCAGCCGAAGTAAGTTTAAGGCTGAAGAGTGGTTGGCTGAATTAAACCAACCCTTTGAACTCTTCAGCCAAAGTAAGTTTAAGGCTGAAGAGTGGTTGGCTGAATTAAACCAACCCTTTGAACTCTTCAGCCAAAGTAAATTTAAGGCTGAAAAGTGGTTGGCTGGATGAAACCAACCCTTTGTACTCCTCAACCGAAGTAAGGGTATGGCTGAAGAGTGGTTGGCTGGATTAAACCAATTCTTAATACTCTTCAGCCGAAGTAAGTATGTCGACTGAAGAGTAGTCGGCTGGATTAAATCAAACATTGGATACTCTTTAGCCAAAGTAATTATATCGGCTAAAGAGTGGTTGACTAGCAAGTTAGATAGCCAAAACCGGAATACGGTTTGTCGGCCCAGATATATTACGAATACCAGTTAGAAAGCAAGCATTCAAACCGAGATCACAGTTGAGCAAATGAGTTCATGGAAAATTCATTACAAGTGCAAGCATACAGAACAAAACCGAAATAAGAGTTGAGTACAGAAAAAGACTTTTCGTTGAAGTACAAAACAAAATACAACTGAGGGGCTGCAACCCGGTTACAAATTCAAGACAAAAGAGAAGCATTCAAAATTATCAAGTCTAGAAGGATGTTACTGTACTCCGATTAGAAGTCTAGAGAGAGAAGAAAAAAGATAATCAGTTGAAAAGGTCATCAATTTCGGCATCGAACTCAACATCAGCATCTGTTCGAAGTCCGGTTTGAGGTGGGAGCTCGGTCTCAACTTGGACCTCGGTATCAACTGGCAGCGCGGTGTCAGTCGGCAGCCCTTCAGTTAGGTCTTCAACCGGCTCCAACCAAAATGACTCATTGTTGGCCTGCTCATTGACAACTGAAGTGTCAGTTGGCTCATCTTCATCATCATCATCATCATCAGGCCCTTCAAGTAATCGCTTCTGTAGATCGGCAGCATACTGCGACAGTGAAGCCGGAATGGAAGACTGAGGAGCACTGCAGACCTCAGTGTCGGGTGCACAGCCAAGCTGCTCCACGGCACTCCTCCAGCTACACTTGAAGAAGAGATCTTTTGCGGCTTCGCACTGCTGGGTATAAGCATCCTCCGCCTTCTTGAAGCCTCGCTTTTCGGCTCCTTTCATGCCCTCCTTCAATTGGGCTATCTCGGTATCTTTTTTCTTTTCAATCTTCGCCAGCTGGCGCATGTACTTGTCCTTTGTCTCAGTGGCAACCTTTTGCTTTTCGGCTTCGGCCGAACTAACCAGTTCGGTCAGTCGGCCGTTCTCAGATTGTAGCTCGGCCAATTGCTTTTTGGCCTCCTCTAGCTCGGCCGATTTTGCTTCGGCTTCTGCCATGGCCTGCCTTGTATTTCTTCTAAGCTCCAGAACTTTCCTGTGTGTGATATGGTTTTTCTGAATGGCCTGCAAGAGAATAGTAATTTTCTTCTCAGCCGAAGTGGGGGCCGGTAAAAATAGACAGAAAAAAGGACAGTGCTACTTACCAGGATCATTGATTTTGTTGAAGACCGGATGGCCTTCAGTTCGGTGTTGAGCTGCTTTTGGTGGTGCTCCATGTCCTTGGGAAGGCATACACTCTTGGCTAGGTTGAAAGCCATCAAGTGATCCTTCTCAGTAACAACGGAGTCGGAATCCTGTATAGCTCGGTTCTGGAAGGTCAGTTCGGGCACCCATTTGGAGGAGGCACCTCGGTCAGAGTGCTCCGGTCGGGGGCTTTGTTGAGGGCTGGGAGGAGGACTAGGTGGCAGAATGGTCTCGTCCTCGTCAGCAAGGCGTCGCTCGGTTTGGCTGGTCCGGGCACGCTTGCTCGGACGAGATGAGGAGGGCCGTTGGGATGGAAGTGCTACCACGGTTTCAGTGGTCTGCCCAGCTAGTGGTACGTCGGCGGGATTGGTTGCGGTTAGCAGGGCCTTCAGTCTGCTCCTTTTTGCCATCTCTTGTTCGGCTAAGAGAGGGATTAGGTTTATCTGGGGCAACGATGGGTCCGGTTCTGGCGCGTCTTCCAGAAGGAAGTCGGTCACTCTCGCTTTTCGGCGACCGCTGTATCTGTAGGTCGGCTCGAAATGTAGAAGTTTCGCCCAACCTCTTTCTTTAACCCGTAGTGCGGTGCGGAGGGTATTGAGGTTGGGGTAGCCGTACAATGAATGAAGGTAAGCTGAATCTGCAAAGAAAAAATTCAACTGTTAGCTCGGTTCAGAATGGAAGTCGAAATCAAAGAAAGGCACAAGAGATAACCAAAGTGGTTATACCGGGTTCTCCTTGTTTCCAGTTTATTCTTCGGCCAGGAATCTGGGCTTGGTGATCTTCATAATTCCCAGACACCCAGAAGAAATCATCGTCATTCAAGTCTTTGTCCGGCGTATCTTTTATTATTTTCTCTCGGTTGCGGCATATTCTTAAATAATAAACCCAGCCCTCCTCTTTGGAACCTATGGAGTATTGGTGGAATATTTCGGCTAGACTGAGGTTGAGTTCTTCTTGTTGGTTTAGCGCGGCTACTCCCATTATGATACGGTATGAATTGGTGGAGAGTTGGGTTGGGCATAGTCGTGTTTGTCTAAGGAATTCGCAAATTAGTGGCTGGACTGGAAATCTTAGTCCGGTTTCTATAATCGAAAGGAGGGTAAAGGGGACGAAGCCTTCATTTCCCCATGGAGTCACATCTTTTTCGGCTAATGTAAGGTGGACATCGTCCGGTATGTTATATTCCCTTCGGAATTCGGCTAGGCCTCCTGGGGTTTCTACCAAAAACCTATACTTCCCCATTTATTGTATAAATTAAGAATAAGTTAGTTCGGTCAAAAGAATGTGCTCAGTAGCTCGGTGGAGTGCGCAGAGGAGTGCCTGGGCGACCTAAGTCTGCAAAGTGGAAAACAAGGTGTTAAGCACAGATCGTTGACCGTGCTACAAAATCAAAACAAAGATAAAAGAGACCTACTTCGGCCTGGGGGACGCTACAGGTTATCTCGGTTCTAACGTGATGTTTTGTAGCACGGTCTAAAAGAGGGATCAATAGCTCGGTTTGAGCAAGGGGTTGGGTATCTCGGTTTGCGTTATGATGTTTGTTACTTCGGTTAAGCTTCTAAGGGCAGCTTTCTGAGTTCGGTTTTGGAACTAAGAAAGCTGGCTTAGCCCCGAAGACTTAGCTCGGTCAAGGGTTGTGGTTTCAAGTTTTCTAAATGTAGTTCGGTTTGCTTGTCTCGGCTGAGTCAGAAGATGGTACTTACTGTAACTACTGGTATATCTACGAGTCCTAGTTCGGTTGAAAAATCTAGCTACTTATGCGTAGCACAAACAACATCCTGGTTCGGTTGGGACGTGATTATGGATCAAATGATGTTCTATTGGTTATTCCATGAAGTTCATAAGGTTCTTATGAAGTTTTTTCCAGAAAAAAACAGGGAGCTAAGCGTAAATAGTGTTTTGTAAAAACACATGAGCAGTTTGCTATGGATTCAACAAAAGCAAAAATAGAACAAGAAAGATGGATTTGCTTACCAGATTGAAGCAGGAAAACAGGAGGTAGAGGCAGCTACAGTGATGAAGAACACAAAGCAAACTTCACAGTTCCAAGAATCGAAGAACAATGGAGCTAGAGAGAGAGGATGAACAGAGCAAGGTGAAATGATTCAGAATAGCAGAAGATTTGTTTTGGAAGAGCTCAAGGCGGGAACTGTTCAAATTTTTCGGAGTACGAGGGCGGCGTGATAGCTGCTCCCATCCAATCAGAGCCTGCCACGTGTCATGGGGAGAAGAAGCGATTCAGCTGCTGCGACTGAAGAGACGTTTTGACCGGACATATACAGCTCGACTTGAGTCTAGCTCGGCTGATAAGCAGATAATCCCTATCATGCTGCGCAGATGGAATTAAGGGGCAATTGAGAGGGTAATTTATGTATAAATTGGGCCGGACTAGGATAGTGGGCCGATCTATGGGCCGAATTAAAGAGCCTTAGAAGATGGGCTGTGGATAGGTGGTAGTCCGGTCCAAAGTAAAACGGTTGCCACCGGATTAATTAGGTGGGCTTAGTCCGGTCGCCGGTTATTGGGTTAGCTCGGTCCTACTGTTCAGAGCCGAGGTAAGTTGGGCCTGCTTTAGGACCTGAGTAAAGGTTAGCTCGACTTAGTTCTTCTATGGATAGCTCGGCCTTTGCATGTGAGGCCGAGGTAGGAGAAAGAAAAGGTGGAACTGATGCAACCGTTAGATCGGTCACTCTAGTTGTTCCAATATGGCAATGTTATTTCGGTCCTGTGGTAGTTCGGACATGGGAAAAACCATCTCACTTGGTTTAAGCAGTGAGGGGGGTGTTGGAGGATAAGCATTATCCTTCGAGAGTATGAATCCTAGGAGGACTCTACGTGGAGGAGTAAGAGTCCTACTAGGATTGTGCCACATGAAACCTATAAAAGTTCACAAACATCACCTATGGAGAGGTAACGCAACTTTGATTCCTGAATATACAGAGCTTTTGCCTATTTGTCTTGTTGACTGACTTTGGCATCGGAGAGGTTTCCGGCACACACCCGCCGGCCAACTCACGTTTGTGTTTTCAGGTAGCGGAACGACGTCGTACGGAGGAGCGCGGACTTGATCAACAGGATATACGAGAAGGTGTATTTCTTTCCTGTACACAACACATCTTCAATTATAAAAATAAAAAAATAAAAAAAATTATAATAAGTCATAACTAATATCAGAATGAGTTATAATTAACTATTACTTGATATATAGTCATAACTAAAATAACAACAATAAGAAGTTATTGCTAAATTATATCTAACACTATAATGTGTTATAACTAAAGACCACGAAGATCATAATTGCGACATTTGATAGACACTTTTTTTGCGGTATGTTTATAGAATTTCTCTACTAAAACTATATCATTTATGTCTTAACGTATCTTCTTTTTTAATTTTCCAATCCACCTATAAAATAGTTACTTCCCAAAATTTGTATAAAATTTAATCTCAAATCCTTTAATTTAAAATTCGCATTTATCCAAATGAACTCTTAACATTTAAGCTTAGTAATATCTCATTGTTGTTTATTATGAAAAAAAATAAAATTAATCTATGTGTTTGGTTTGAGTTTTTTGGATTAAATTTTTTGAAAATTGAGTTTTTTGATTTTCGTCTTTTTTTTTTGTTTTTAGTGAATATTTTTAAAATTTTAAACATTTTTTTTTATATTTTTTTAGATGCACCTTACTTTAGATGTATCTAAAAAGTAAAAAATTTGTGAAAAAATATTTTAAAAAATTAATAAATACATAAAAATATAAAAAATGTACTGAATTCTCATATATATATATATTTTGTATTTTTGGTATTTAGTGAATTTTTAAAAGGTTTTTTTTTCACAATTTTTTTACTTTTTAGGTATACTTATGTAGGTACGTCTAAAAAGTAAAAAACAATTGCTTAAAATATTAAAACAAATTAGTAAAAACAAAAAAATACGGGAAACAAAAAAGTAGAATTTTCTGAAAAGTGTTTTTAGAAAAATAAAATAAAATTATCATTAATTCGTGTCCCTTTGCACTGAATTTCTCACTACACCACTGATCAAAGGTGATTGTAAGCCGGGAGATGTGGTGGCCGTGAGATGTATTGGAAACAGTTAATAACAAAGGTGATTGCTCTTTTTATTTCTCATATATCTTATGTTTCTTAAAATTGAAAGATGATTTCAACATAATTAAATTTGCATGTAATATGCCTGGCTTGTAAATCTACACCCACCCATCAAATCTGTCTTGTAATTTTCATGTCAAATAAAGAGTGTACATATTTGAGATGTATGGAAGTATATGTTCATTCTTGATCTTTCTAGCATTGGCTTTATCTAGAGAGCTCGTCTCATTCTTGATCTAGTCTAAGGTATAAAATGATTCAAAGTATGTCCTGTTTTGATCTTCGCAGCATTGGCTTTATGTAAAGAGCTTTTTCAATGGTACAATTAGTAGGAAAAAGCCAGCCTTATTGGCTAGTTAAGGCTCTTTTATAGTTTGACAACCGTTTCAAAATAGGTAATTTATGAATAAGGGTTAATTATAATGGTCCCGTTTGGTAGAGCTGTGAGAAAGTGATTATAATTTATAACATAACAGCTTATAGCTTATAACTGTAAACATAAGTTAATTTTTGACTTATAAATTAAGCTTATCCTCCCCCACTCAAAGAATAAGTTGATTTTTGACTTACAAAAAGTTATAAACTGTATTATTAAGTTGAACCAAATACATCAAAATAGCTTAAATTATGCTAAAAGCTGAAACAAGCTGGAAATAAGCCCTACCAAACAGGGCCAATAAGAGTTGTCCACTATTAGCAAATATTATTTTATTTTTTTCATTTATGAATCTGTACATATTGACTTTTTAATTATAAAAATTGTACAAATATATTCATTTTCGAAGAGGTCTGTAGAGAGTGAAAATGATACATTTTTAAGTTGATAGAGTCAGAATGTACAAATTCATAAATAAAAAAGATAAAATAATATTCGCTAATAGTTGGGAGAGTCTTAACACAAATACCCTCAAGAATAAGTTTTTGTTATCTATATTGTGGGCCGTGGGCCTATTATGGGCCATATTTTGATAATTGAATTTGCTGAATTTTTTAGTCTTAACTTAAGGGGTGTTTGATAACCTGATTCAGCACTTAAAACTGAATGTATTAAGTAATAATCAATTGAATACATATGATAATTACAATTGATATCATTTAAAAATTTAAATGTATTTTAAAATGTAGGTTAAAACTTTAAAAAAAATTAAATCATATAAAACTTATTTATTTCTGATTGAATTTATAAATACTAAACATAAGTATCGATATACATTATTATAAACTCACCACCACCACCACCACCACCATGCCATCGCCGCCGCCGCCGCCGCCATCATACCATTACCACCACCACTACTACTATCACTATCACTATCACTATCACTATCACGATATAAAATTAAAAAATATAATTTGAAAATAATAAATTTCAAATTTAATTTTATACATGTCAAATAATTGTTTTTAGTTCAACATTTTAAATTTTTATTAAATAGTTTATTTATTTATTTATTTTTTTTGAAACAAGGAAATGTGGAGCAAACAACAGAAAAAAAAAAAAAAAATTTAAAAAAAATTAAAAATAAACAAAAAAAAAAAAAAAATAGAAAACAAAACTACACCTCTCTCAAGAGCAAGCTCTAGTGGAGGATTTGAAACCCAATCCAAGGGAAGACGACCGCACAGCGAAGCTTGAGCCATCCAACATTAAACTTTTAATACTTAATTTTTAATTTTTAATTTTTAGTTTTCAATTTTCAACTCAAACACCACCTTAATGTGCAAATTATCAATAAAAAAAATTAAATTAAATTGATTCAATAATTATAATCACATAATTTCGTTACATTTTCATACAAAAAATAGAGGATAAACATAATTTTGAAAATAAAACATTCATTTAAAAAAAAAAAAAAATGTGATTAAACTATGTTACATGTTGGGTTTGTGGATCATGATAAGTATTGTGTACTCAATTATAAGCAATTGGGGGTGGGGTGGGGGGGGGGGGGGGAGGCCAAGAGAGGGGGTCGAGGGGGTGTTTGGGAGCCTCCTCCCCGGTTGAATTTTTTTAGGTATTTTAGTAATTTCCTTATCTTAATTCTATACTTATAAATAGATGAAAGGGATGCTTTTTTTTTTTTAGGTTAAGAGAGTTGTATTATTATTTTTATCATAGTGAAAATCACAGTAACTGTGGACGTAGCATTATTTTGTGGTGAGCTATTTAAATCCTTATGTTATTGTGTGTATGATTTGTTTGATTCGTTTTATTTTCTTTTGTATGTTATTTCGTGTCTCACTGATCCTGATTAAGAAGAGTTAATTTCTGACATTACAATTATCACATCAATCTAATTATATTTTATTTTTTTAATAGATAATTTACACACTTAAATCTAAAAAATTAATGAATTGGAGAGAAATTATTTTCTTCGTAGAACACCATGTTGGCTGTATACCCATCCAAGAATAAGGTATTTTTTACTTTTTAAAAATTCTTTATGCCCCCAAAATAATACCCATCCAAGAATAAGGTATTTTTTACTTTTTAAAAATTCTTTATGCCCCTAAAATAATATCATATCAAAATGATAAGTATTTTTTATTTTTTTATTAAATTAATTATTAATTATTTTTTAAAAATTCAAAAAATAAATTCTCAAAATCAAATCAAATTCTTCCAAGAGGTGGAATTGATTCTTCCACGTTGGGTTGCTTGCACTTTATGAAGTGGTACAATTTGGGGTTGGCAAAAAGTTATACAAACAATACTAAATGCTATGTATCATAAAATAAATATTATAAAAAGTTTTATAAAATTAATTTAAGAGTGATTGAACAACATAACAATAAAATACAATTAATTAAATCAAGGATGGAGATTTTTTATAAAGATTTTTCATGATATTTTTTTTTTATAATATCTAATATTAGTGTACAATCAAATGAAACTAGATTTAAAAAAAAGAAAAAAGAAAAAAGTTATCATTATCACCTGGGCCTTCATATTCTCAGCCACCCCCACTACCCTCTGAATGCATATCTAATCAATGATATGATCACATTTTTGTTAATCCATATCCAAACATAGTAGTGGTAAATGTGTGATTTAGACAGTCAAACAGGTTATGCATTTCAAATAAATTAATCTAAATTTACTAATTTAATAAACAGGTTTGGGTGATGGTGGTCGGGGGTGGAGATGGAGGTAGAGGTGACAGTAATGGCGGTGAAAGAAGTGGTATCTATTGAAATAAGTTTAAATTGATATATTTGTTTAACTCATTTAAATTCAATTTTATTTGGATTCGGAAAGAGCAATCCATTTAAACTCATGAATTTGGATAATTTTAAACGGATTTTTAATTGAGTGTGATTGGGTAAATAGATAGATTTGGATTGATTTGCCACCTCTATTCAAATATATTCTTTTTAAAAAAAACTTATGATATCGTCTAGGGACGCTTGTAGATCGGATTGGGTTTGGTGACCTCCCGTTCGCCATCTGTATGAACTTTAGTAGATTAGAAAAATTCAATCCACGTCCTTTCTACTTAGTTAGCAGATGCAGATTGAGTAAGCCACGCAGGCTGATTAGTGGATGCAGATCAATTTGGCGGTTTGGGTTTGATTGTTTTATGCTTTTTTTTGAACTATTTTAGAATAATTTTTTACTATTTTGGGCCTTAGTTGAGTTCAAATTTTTTTTTTGGTTCTTTATTTTTTATAATTAAAATAAAAGCCAAATTTTCATATTTCATAAATAGCTAATATTATTATTAAAAAAATGTATTTTTTTAACATACAGAGCATCAAAGCATAACATCATTTCCTTAAGGAGGGTTGGCAGATTGGGTTGAGTTAGGTAGCCTCTCATCCGCTATCTATCCAAATGAAGGCATATTTGAAAAAATTTCATCCGCATCTGTCCGCCTATACTATAAACGGATGGATTGAGTTAGATCAGTCAGTCGATTTTGACTGACCGGTCGAGCCATGAGCAAATATATAAACATTAATGTAATTAGGGGCTGCGGAAGCAAATATATACATTAATGTAATTAGGGGCTGCGGAAGTAAATATATAAACATACATAGTCCATTGAGCTGTGAAGACATACATGGGACAGATAATTTTAAACTTTTACAAACTTACAAGTGACTTCAAAAGGTATAGTAATTACACGTCACTTCATACACTATACACACAAGTAGGACTTGTTCATAGTCAAAACAAAATAACTAAATTCTGAAATACAAAAGAAATATGGCCACGGGACTTGGCATGATTTGGAACCTCCTTTGGAGGTGCAAAGGGTGGCTAACAAAACGAAATTTCAGGCCATCAACTTTGAGCCTGGTCACGCGGCTGATCAGCTACATATATAATATAAATAGTGAGCGGGAGCCCAAGGAATAATAACCAAGTAAAGGGTTTTAATGAATGATGTTCATTATAGAGTCAGAAATCAGAGTCTTAGGCATATTCAAAAACAGATTCGTATACATATTCGTTTTTATTATCAAAATTCATACATTTCATATCATTGTACGTGACACATCCATTAGCGTTAACAAATCTGATGACCCATAAAGGGACGGCCATGAAGGCACTTCGATGACCCATAAGGGACATCCATAAGGCATTCTGATCACTCATGTGCACAGAGACGTATCCGATGACCCATAAGGGACAGCCACAAAGGCATTCTGATGACCCACAGAGGGACCTAATGACCCATAAGGGACACAAAATATCACATGATGCTATGTATGCCACGAGTACGTTTCAGAAACTTGGACGATCATTCATTCACACAAAACATAGCATTACGGAAAATTAATCATTTCATATCATTAGAAACTAATTAAAGTCAAATATAACTTTACAAAGTTATTACTCACAAATAACAGATGGCTCCAAATAGTAGAATAGAGTAGGCAATTCAAATCTTTAGAGGCGCGTGACCTACACGGGTATAAAACGAATACATACAAAATTCCACACCCGGAAACATTAACTTAATTCTTCTTAGTCTTGGTGTGTTTCTACTTCTTTATCCTCATTATGGTGTCTTAAACATGACCTAGGAGTGCTTAGGATGCAATGAGGATGCTAAAATGCGTTGGAAAACACTTGGTGAAATTTTTGAAAATAGAGTCTTCGCTCGAGCATAGCTTTCCGCACTTGAGCGGACTAGCAAACATGTAAGGGGCCGCTCGAGTTCAACCTTCCATGCTCGAGCGGTCTGCAAACTTTAAAAAAGTATTGGTTATGTGATTTTCACGCTCGACGGTGTGAGATTCAACTCCCCGTTCGAGCGCAACTTTTGCCGCTTGAGCGATCTGCAAAATATAAAACTTCTGGGGGTATGCATCTCATGCTCGAGTGGACTTCTGGTCATTCGAGTGAAGATGCGAAAACAAATGTGGCCGTTCGAGCGCGAGGTCTTCCACTCGAGTGGAAGTGCAAAATCTGGAATTTCCAGATTATACTCCTAAGCTTCAAACTCGAATCCAATGATGCAATTCATGTTCTTTTGGGTGGAAAACTTAAGAAAACTTATGTAAACTTGGAAAAATTAGTGAATTTAGGATCGTTTCGCAAAATAAAGGTTCAAGAGCATGTGAATTGTGCAAAATTCAAACTCAAAGCTTTGAAACATAACATGTATGAGGAGAAATCTTTGAAAACAACTTCAAAATGCTATGAAACATGCATACATGCATGATTTGAGTTACAATTCTTCAAGTTTAACTCAATTCTTGAATCAACCTTCCTAATTCCTTAGAGTTCAAGTCCTACACATCATATTTAGACAATACAAAGGTTGAATCCCTACCTAGACTTCCCAAGATTAAGGGCTAAAGACTTAATTCTTGAATCTCTAAATCTCTTGGGTGAGCTCAATCTCCTCCTTGTTCTCCCTCTCTCACGTTTGTGTGTGTATGTATAGGCTCAAGAGTGTGTTGAATGAAGGAAAAAAGGATGAGTGGAGGCAAAAAGGTGTCTTATATAGGCTTGTCTAATGATGGTTAATTAAGGCTAATCACACGGGCATCAAATTAATCTATTTAAATCGTTCCGAATCGAATTTCAATTAAACCTGCTACAAATTTCTATAAATCCCGAATAACACATATATCAAGTTGATTTCTGAATCGGATGCCGATAAGGCTTTGAATTCACATACCAAAATGGAAACATGAACAGATCTTTTTACGTTTAACAGATATAAACACAAACAATGCAATGCACAAGTAATTAACGCAGGATTTCTTCTTAATTACTTGTTAGGCATACTTAAACATGGATTAACATTAATCATGGGTCAGGGTTGTTACAGTCTTCCCCCCTTAAAGAGTTTGGTCCTTCAAACTCGAATTACCTTCATTTAGAAAGAATACTGGGTCCAAAGGAAACAGTTCGGGGTATCTTTTCATCATATCTTCCTTTGTCTCCCAAGTTGCATAGGTTCCTCCATGATTCTACCAATCAACTTTCATCAATGGAATTTCTTTATTTTTTAATTTCTTGATTCTCCGGTTAACAATCTACATTGGCATCTCTTCATACGTATAGTCGTCTTTCAGAAGCACATGGGTCGGTTCTATCACATGGAGCGGATCTTGTAAATAATCTTGAAGCATTGAAACATGAAAAACGTTGTGCATGTTTTCTATTACCGGAGGTAAAGCTACTCGGTATGTTACTGAATTGATCTTCTTAAGAATTTCATATGGCCCAATGTATCTCGGTGCCAACTTGTCTTTTACCCCAAATAGCGTTTGCCATTTCATGGAAGTTACTTTTATGAACACAGGGTCCCCAATTTCATATTCTCTGTCTCTCTTTCGAACATCTGCATAACTCTTTTGGTGCCTTTGTGCAGTTTTCAACCTCTGTTGAATTAATTTCACGTTTTCAGTGGTTTCTTGCACAAGTTCTGGGCCTAATAATGGTCTGTCACCTACTTTAGCCTAACAGACAGGAGAACAACATTTTCTTTCATACAGAGCTTCATAAGGAGCCATTCTGATGCTCGAATGATAACTGTTATTGTAGACAAACTCTGTTAAAAGAAGATAAGTCTCCAATTCCTTTGGAAGTCCAACACACACATTCGTAGCATATCTTTCAAAGTCTGATTGGTTCTTTCGGATTGACCATCTGTCTGTGGATGGTAGGCACTACTCAATTGCAATTCAGTTCCCAAAGCTTGTTGCAAACTCTGCCAGAATCTTGATGTAAACTTCGAATCTCTGTCAGATACAATAGATACTAGTGCACCATATAATCTAACAATTTCATTCACATATGTATTAGCTAGCATGTCCGCATTATAAATAGTTTTAACAGGCAGAAAATGAGCAGACTTAGTTAAACGATCAACAATGACCCAGATAGAATCCATACCTCGGGATGAGCGAGGCAATTCAACGATAAAGTCCATCATGATGTGCTCCCATTTCCATTCCGGTATTGGGAGCGACTGAAGTAATTCGGCGGGTCGTTGGTGTTCAGCTTTAACTTGTTGGCAATGCAAACATCTAGCCACAAAGTCTGCAATGCACTTTTTTCATCCCAGGCCACCACAAATTTTGTTTCAAGTCATGATACATCTTTGTGTTTCCCGGATGTATAGCAAATTTGGAATTATGGGCCTCAGTCAGAACACATTTCCTCACATCATCATAGTCCGGCACACAAAGGCGACCCTGAAATTTCAACACATTGTTCTCAAGTACAAACCCAGGCCTTGGTTTTGATTCAATTTCACCTATGATCTTTTTCAGGAATTCATCTTGCGGTTGTTTCTCCTCAATTTCTTTAATGATTGCAGGCTGGGCGGAGATAACAGTTAAGATTCTGCCCTGTTCATGTATCACAATCTCAATTTCATTCTTTTCTAGGTCACATAACAATTCCTTCTAGCCAGTGAGCAAACATAAGAAATTCCTAATGGATTTTTGGCTCAATGCATCTGCTACGGTATTTGCCTTCCCTGGATGACACAAAATTTGCAGGTCACAGTCTTTGATCAATTCTAGCCGCCTTCTTTGTCTCATGTTCAGTTCCTTTTGGGGAAAGAAGTATTTTAAGCTTTTATGATCTGTGTATACTTCACAAGTCACTCCATACAGATAATGGCGCCAAATTTTTAAAACAAAAATTACAGTGGCTAATTCAAGGTCATGGGTTGGATAGTTCTTTTCACGAGGGCGGAGTTGCCGAGAAACATAAGCAATCACTTTCCCATTTTGCATTAACACACTCCAAACCTTTGTAGGAAGCATCATCGTAAATTTGAAACCCATCAGTACTGTTAGCCAAAGTCAGAATTAGTGCAGTTACTAACCTGGTCTTCAACTCTTGGAAAACAGTCTCTTTTTGATCAGTCCAATCAAATGATGTAGCTTTCTGTGTCAATTGAGTAAGTGGTAAAGCAAGTTTGGAAAAATCTTTTACAAATTGCGATAATAGCTTGCAAGTCCTAGAAAACTTTGAACTTCTGTTATATTTGTCGGTCTGGGCCAGTCCACAATGGCTTCAATTTTCTGTGGGTCAATGGAGATACCGTCCTTGTTGATTACATGTCCTAAGAATGCCACATTGTCAAGCCAAAATTCACATTTGGAGAATTTGGCGTATAATTTCTTTTCCCTTAGGATCTGTAAAGCAATTCTCAGATGATTCTCATGTTCTTCCTTGTTTTTAGAATAAATCAATATATCATCGATGAACACAATAATAAACTCATCAAGGAATTGTTTAAACACCCTGTTCATTAAGTCCATGAATACTGCAGGCGCATTAGTCACCCCAAATGGCATGATTAGGAATTCATAATGCCCATATCTAGTTCTGAATGCAGTTTTCTCTACATCTTCTGCCTTGACCTTTAACTGGTGATACCCGGATCTAAGGTCAATTTTAGAAAACACTTGGGCTCCTTGGAGTTGATCGAACAAGTCATCTATTCTGGGTAATGGGTACTTGTTCTTGACTGTTAGTTTATTCAACTCTCGATAATCAATACATAGCCTTAAGGACCCGTCTTTCTTTTTGACAAATAACAGTGGAGCACCCCAAGGCGAAGTGCTCGGATGAATAAACTTCTGTCTAATAGTTCTTGGAGTTGAGTTTTTAATTCTTTCAGTTTAGAAGTGGACATTCTGTAAGGAGTCTTGGAGATAGGTTGTGTTCTAGGTACCACATCAATAGTAAACTCAATCTCCCTATCAATTAAATCCCCAG
The DNA here is from genome assembly GCA_036172215.1 of Camellia granthamiana. Lineage (NCBI taxonomy): Eukaryota > Viridiplantae > Streptophyta > Magnoliopsida > Ericales > Theaceae > Camellia > Camellia granthamiana. The sequence continues at coordinate 131,565,423 of CM069906.1, read as the reverse complement.
GTAGGTCAGTAGAAAATACATCAGGAAATTCACGGACTATGGGTATTGTTTATATTATAGTATCATTTGAAGATTCTGTCAACACACAACACAAGTAGCACCGACAACCTTTTCTTAATAATTTTCTAGCTTTCATAAATGAAATCAAGTATGGTGGTGAAACTACCTCATTCCCAGCAAAAACAAATTCAGGTATACTAGGTGGTCTAAACACAACAGATTTACTTACACAGTCTATGGTAGCACAATATTTAGTTAACCAATCCATACCCAGAATACAATCAAAGTGGTCAATGCTTAGGGGCAACAAATCAACATACAATGTCATTTCACCCATTACAACATCACATGTTGGATAAACATAAGCACAAATCATAGAACCCCCAGTCGATGTAGGCACAGATAACAAACAGTTTATAGGTTCTAATGGTCTAGTCAATTTCTGAGAAAAAGCATGCGATACGAATGAATGTGTAGAACCAGAATCAATCAGCACATAAGCATTCTGAGCATAGATAGAAATTATACCTGACACCACAGATTCGGTGTTCTGTACATCACTAGGCACCAGAGCAAATACATGACCTTGCCTTAAGGTTTCATTTCCAGTGTTAGCTTTTGTATTCATTTTTTAGGCTAAGGCGGATCTAGCTGAACTTGTTGCGGGGTGATTAGTATTTTCGATCTTGATAGGACAATCTCTCATCATATGGCCGGTTTTACCACATCTGAAACAGGCACCCGATGCTCGATAACAGACTCCCTTGTGTTTTCTACCACATTTTGAGCAGTCGGTACAGATCCACTACTTTGACTTGAGCTACTGTAAGATCCTGTGTTTTACTTCTTTGAGAATGACCGACCTCTTTTGAAATTAGACCCCGATCTTTTGCCCCTCCACTCACTTGTTGGGACAAGAGTTTGCTTTTTTGCTGCCAAAATGGCTTTCGCCATCAATACCCTATCCAACACATTTACATACGTATGTAGGTTGAGGACTCTTGTCCGATCTAATATATCCAAATCCAGTCCACCCTCAAATTTGTGTGCTTTCTTGTAGTCTGTGTCTACCATGTGAGGAGCAAATTGGCTAACTCAGTGAACTTAGCCTTGTATTCAGCCATAGACATTCTACCTTGCTTGAGTTCTTGGAATTCAGACACTTTTTGATCCCGAAAGTACTGAGGGAAATACTTGTCATAGAAGATTGCATTGAATTGAGCCCATATCATATTCTCATTGCCGCTCCAAACTAGCAACCACTATCTATGGGCTTCATCCTTTAAGGTATAGGTGGCCAAAAGAACCTTTTGAGTCTCTGAGCAGGGGAAGACTTCGAACAATTTTTCCATCTCAAGTAGCCATGTTTTTGCCTTCAATGACTCAATGCCACCTAGGAAAGTTGGTGGCTTCATCTTCAAATTTTTTTGAGTCAAGTTAATAATGTCATTATTGTCCGGCTCAACTTGTACTGGCAGTAGCGGTGGAGGCAATGGTTATTGCCTCTACTATTGCGTTATTGCCTCGGTCAGAACTGCAAGCATCTGTTCTATTCTGTTCATTTAGGCTTCGGATGATTCAGCTGTTCCATCACTTCTTGCATTTTCCATTTGCTATAGGTAAACGGAACATTATAAACATAAGCAAATGGTCCTTTCACATAATTTAGATCATCATTTAGATCATTTGTTTCCATATCTTGTGGTTATAATTAGATTTAGTTTTCACTTCCAATGAACACACACTTACACATGCAGATGGAATGTCCTACTTCTTACTAGGACACCCTAAGCTCATATGGACTCGTGTGTGTGGTAGAATATGTGCTGTAATACCACTCTGTCACGACCCAAACCCGCCCCTATAGGTTCAGCGTTGTAATCGGCCAATAATCCTTGGATTACTAAAGGCCTTTTAACAGAATTTCATGTAATTAAGGGCCGCAGAAGCAAATATATAAACATACATAGTCCATTGAGCTGTGAAGACATACATGGGACATATAATTTTAAACTTTTACAAACTTACGAGTGACGTCAAACTGTATAGTAATTACACGTCACTTCATACACTGTACATAGAAGTAGGACTTGTCCATAGTCAAAACAAAAGAACCAAATTCTGAAATACAAAAGAAATATGGCCACGGGACTTGACATGATCCAGAACCTCCTTGGGAGGTGCAAAGGGTGGCTGACAAAACGGAATTCCAACCCATCAACTTTGAGCCTGGTCACGCACCTGATCACCTACATACATAATATAAATAATGAGTGGGAGCCTAGTGAATAATAACAAAGTAAAGGGTTTTAATGAATGATGTTCATTACAGAGTCAAAAATCAGAGTCTTAGGCATATTCAGATTTCAAATCAGAAACAGATTCGTATACATATTCGTTTTTATTATAAAAATTCAAACATTTCATATCATCGTACGTGGCACATCCATTAGCGTTAACAAATTTGATGACCCATAAAGGGACGGCCGTGAAGGCATTCCGATGACCCATAAGGGACAACCATTAGGCATTCTGATGACTCATGTGCACCGAGACGTATCCGATGACCCATAAAGGACGGCCATGAAGGAATTCCAATGACCCACGGAGGGACTTGATGACCCATAAGGGACACAAAGTACCACATAATGCTATGGATGCCACGAGTACGTTTCAGAAACTTGGACGATCATTCATTCACACAAAGCATAGCATTACGGAAAATTAATCATTTCATATCATCAGAAACTAATTAAAGTTAAACATAACTTCACAGAGTTATTACTCACAAATAACAGATGCCTCCAAATAGTTGAATAAAGTAGGCAATTCAAATCTTTAGAGTCGCATGACCTACATGGGTACAAAACGAATACATACAGAATTACACACCCGGAAACATTAACTTAATTCTTCTTAGTCTTGGTGTGTTTCTACTTCTTTATCCTCATTATGATGTCTTAAACATGACCTAGGAGTGTTTAGGATGCAATGAGGATGCCAAAATGCGTTGGAAAACACTTTGTGAAATTTTTGAAAATAGAGTCCCCACTTGAGCGTAGCTTTCCGCGCTCGAGCGGACTAGCAAACATGTGAGGGGCCGCTCGAGTTCAACCTTCCATGCTCGAGCGGTCTGCAAACTTTAAAAAAGTACTGGTTATGTGATTTTCACGCTCGACGGATGCTCGATGGTCGCTTGAGCGTGAGTCTCAACTCCCCGCTCGAGTGCAACTTTTGCCACTCGAGCGATCTGCAAAATACGAAACTTCTGGGGGCATACATCTCACGCTCGAGTGGACTTCTGGTTATTCGAGTGAAGATCCGAAAACAAAGGTGGCTGCTCGAGTGCGAGGTCTTCCGCTCGAGCGGAAGTGCGAAATTTGGAATTTCCAGATTGTACTCCCAAGCTCCAAACTCGAATCCAATGATGAAATTCATGTTCTTTTGGGTGGAAAACTTAAGAAAACTTATGTAAACTTGGAAAACTTAGTGAATTTAGGGTCGTTTCGCAAAATCAAGGTTCAAAAGCATGTGAATTGTACAAAATTCAAACTCAAAGCTTTGAAACATAACATGCATGGGGGAAAATCTTTGAAAACAACTTCAAAATGCTATGAAACATGCATGCATGCATGATTTGAGTTACAATTCTTCAAGTTTAACTCAATTCTTGAATCAACCTTCCTAATTCCTTAGAGTTCAAGTCCTACACATCATATTTAGACAATACAAAGGTTGAATCCTATAATAACCCTTACCACTGATTACCGATTTCCTACCGAATACTGATACACTGAGACTGATTGTGATCAATAATGAATCAACTGACTGACTGGAATCTGGAACTGAATTGACTGAGTATATCTAATTAATTGCATATCTATCTGTTTGTCGTTTAATTATCTGTTTGTATTTTTATGTTTAAACTGTTAATTGAAGGCCTTATCGGCGGTCGAACCCGAAATCGACTAGTGTTTTGTGATCACCATAATTTATGTGATTTTATGGTGTAATTATCTGAAAATTGATTTGGTACGATTAAATTAGATTAATTGTTGGTGATTTGCATCATTAGACTTATTTACAATCATGCCATTGTTAGTGGGCCATTATACCAACATAGAGGGACTTAGTCTTGCATTTGATCAACACTTTCTTCAACCTATTTTGAGTGTATAACCGACCTTAGAGAGAGAGAGAGGCTTGAGGAGTTGATTTCATTTCAATTTTGCTTGTAAATTGCTTGGTAATTGAAGGAATTGGAACATGGGTTGCAAATTAAGCTCCCTCACCTTGTAATTGAAGCTCTAGGTAAGGAATTTAACCTCTCATTGTTGTGTTTAAGCTCGTTCATGCCTAGTTCTTGTATCCTTAGTGATTTGAGCCTTGAATTGGTCCATATATGTCAAATTGGAGCCTAGCTCATGCATGCATGCCTTTAATTTGAAGTTTTGAAGTTGTCCTTCATGAAATGGTACATGCATGTTCATAATTTTGCAATGGTCCATGTTTTCAACTTGTTTTTGGAACAATTGGCTCGCTAGAGCATCAAATGGAAGCTTTGAAATGATTTGAATTCATGCATGTTTGCATGTTCTTCATGTTCATGAAATGGGTTTGAGATTTGGATTTAATTGACTCACCCTTGGGCTTTAAATTCACAAATTGAGCTTTGAAACTTGTTGTATATTGCGTTTAGATGTGTTTTCCAGAATTTGGGCCCAAGAGGTCGAGTTTGGAGCTGTAGAATGCTTGGTTTGAGCTTGGGAGGCAAATCTGGAAATTCCAGATTTGGCTTCTTCGCTCGAGCGAAGGATTCTACGCTCGAGCGACCATCGTTTACTCTGAGATACGCTCGAGCGACGGAATGGTGGCTCGAGCGTAAATTGCAAGCTCTCAGAATCTTGATGCACGCAGACGCACGCTCGAGCGAGAGAACCTACGCTCGAGCGAGGACTGTGTCTTACGCTCGAGCGGGCGTCGAGCGAGCATCGAGCAGAGATTTCCAACATCCAGCACTTTTTACATTTTTACAGACCGCTCGAGCGAAGGATTACTCGCTCGAGCGAACCCTTTGTTTTGGCAAGCTCGCTCGAGCGAGAGAACCTACGCTCGAGCGAGACCCCTGTTTTCAGCAAATTTTGTAAAGTGTTTTCTAAGTGCATCTTTACATCCTCATCCCATCCTAGGCATTCTTAGGCCTAGTTTAAGGCATCTTAAAGAGGATATGGATGTAGAACACATCAAGGCAAATTTAGGGATTAAGTTATTATCTTTCCCAACTGTGAAACTTAGTGTGTGTTCAATCTGTTAACTGTATAGGGTTAGCATTCCGAGGAGACGCTCTAACTTACTGTAGCCCAGAACTCTGTGAGTAACAATTGTGTAAAGATATGTTCAAAATGATTATCTTCTGAACACTGAACTGAACTGTTAACTGAACTGATATTGTTTACTGAATGAATGTATGCCCTATATTCTGACTGTACTGTGGCATCCTTAGCACCTACTGTTTACTGTTACTGTTACAGAGATCTCTGTCGGTTCCCTCGTGGAACCACTACTATTTACTGATTGATGGCCATCATTACTGTTCGGTCTTTAAGACCTACTGCTTACTGTACTGTTATGCTAATGGATGTACCACATATGACTGACTGACTGAAAGACTGAAATACTGATTTAATGAACTGTTTTCATTACTGTAAGGACATTCATTCTAAACCTCTTTACGCATTGTGTTATTTACTGGGCTTTAGCTCACTGCTCATATATATATATGTAGGTGTACAGGCACCAGACCAGAGCTAGGAGCGTGGGGTAGATTCCCCTTTTTGTCAAGCCAACCATTGCGCCTCACTGCGAGGTTCCGAGCCTGCCAAGCCATGGCTTAGGGGCGTTTTAACTTCCCCCGTCTGTCTCCGTATCTGTTTTGTATAATTGTATAGACTGAATGTTTGGTGCTGTACTGTTTAATAGGAATTAGGTCCCTGATTTGACTGACTGTAAGTATTGTACATACTGGTTTGTACTGTTTATATGTATACGTATGAAAAGTCCTTTTGCATACAGACTGTCACAGCTCATCGGACACTGTTTATTTACTATACTGGCTTCCGCCATGCCCCTGTACTCTGTTTTACTATCTTACTGTTAAGCAGGCCTTCGGTAATCTTGGATTACTGGCTGGTTACGGTGCTAAACCCATAGGGGCGGGTTTGGGTCGTGACAAATCCCTACCTAGACTTCCAAAGATTAAGGGCTAGAGACTTAATCTTGAATCTCTAAGTCTCTTGGGTGAGCTCAATCTCCTCATTGTTCTCCCTCTCTTACGTTTGTGTGTGTGTGTATAGGCTCAAGAGTGTGTTGAATGAAGGAAAAATGGATGAGTGGAGGCAAAAAGGTTCCTTATCTAGGCTTGCCTAATAATGGTTAATTAAGACTAATCACACAGGCATCAAATTAATCTATTTAAATCGTTCCGAATTGAATTTCAATTAAACCTGCTATAAATTTTTATAAATCCCGAATAACACATATATCAAGTTAATTTCTGAATCGGATGCTGATAAGGCTTTGAATTCACAAACCAAAATGGAAACATGAACAGATCTTTCTACATTTAATAGATATAAACACAAACAATGCAATGCACAAGTAATTAACGCAGGATTTCTTCTTAATTACTTATTAGGCATACTTAAGCATGGATTAACGTTTATCATGGGTCGGGGTTGTTACAAGAAGAGAGATTTGTTCTTCAGTGGATTTTGGAGCATTTGGGCCTGAAGCTTTGGTGGATTCTAGAGTGGTTTATCGTTGTGGATTCGACATCGACGTTGTGGATTCAACGTTGTACAAGACAATTCCGAGGTGAAGACGGGGCTAGAAGAGGTATATAGGGGTCGGTTCAATTTGGGCGTGGATTCGCTAGGCAATTGAGGCTATACTTGTGTAATTCCTTTATGTCTTATTAGTGGATTGTTTTGTGGTTTTTGCCCGTTGTTTTTTTTTTTTAATCATAATTGAAGGAGCTCTAAATGTGATTTTTTCACGTAAAATCATTGTGTCGATTTGTCTTGATTGTTTGATTGGGATTGTTATTTATTGCTTAAAATTGATACATAATCACAAATCAATATCTAGGAGATCTCTAGATTTTTCATTTACAAATCTCTTCCCAAATTAAAAATCCAAACATTGCCTTAATATATAGTACATTCATGATGTTAAACTTTATAAATATCATGAGACTCTTATTGATAATTCGACTATGAAAGAAAGTTCAACAATAAATATCACAATCATACAAAAACCCAATAATTACACAAAAAAAAGATCTCCAAACAAATATAAGGAGAAAAAGATCCATGCAGCCCTGAACTCTTAATGAAGAATATGATTTTTGAATTTTTTTTTCCGCATTATTAATGTTCTATGATAGTTCTTTGAATTAAATTTCAAATTATTTCAATGACAGATAATGTTTCAATATTGAGTCAATGGTTTTAAGGTTTTAAATTTAAAATGCCAACGCAATACAGACATAAAACACACAAATTTTTAATAATAATATAACACTTTAATGAATGTTTCAATTAATTGTAAAAACTGATTGGTTAATACCTCTAAAAATACCGACCCTTGCCCATAAAAAAGCTAAAATAAGACTTTTTTGGGTCCATTTTGTATCACTTCTTACTTTTTATGATTATATTTTTTAAATTATTAGTTTAAAAAACTTAAAATAAGTTATAGATATATTTGGTGCAACTTTTGATAATCTATGAAAAAAGTTAAACTTTTTTTTGTTAAATTAAGTCCACATAATTTTTTGTTATACAAATATTCATAATGCCCTAAAAAATTATAATTTAGATAAAATGATTGGACTTTTTGTCATGTGTATTTAATGGTTCCAAATATGGTGACAAAAGATACAAATTATAATTTAAGAAAATCTCTCTGTGTTTTTTTTTTTTTTTGGTCAAAAAATATGAATAAATTATAGGACAAATTTCACTTTACTTCCTGTGGTTTGTGCCATGTATAATTTACCCCCTTAACGTTTAGAAATGATCACATAACCCCACGTTTGTGGACTGAAGTGCGCCGTTAAACATTCTGTCTTACTTAACAGTAGTGTAAAATACATGCTAGACATAAGGAGGTTATATGCTCATTTTCAAACTTCAAAGGAGTAAATCGCACATGAAATAAAGCATAGGGGGTTAAAGTGCATTTTTTCTTCCAAATAAATGATAAAAATATCCGTAATTCACACGGTGATTTTTGTTTGGAGGGTTTGGGAGGGGCATTAGATTAGTAATACATGGACCCCACCAATGCCATGTTTGTTTGTAGAGGAATGACATGGGATTACTAATCCCATGGGACTATCAATCCCCTCCCATGGTAGGATTAGCATACCCATGGGAGAGGTGGGATTCTTAGTCTTCTCTCATGGATTAATGGCAAAAAGACCATTTTGCCCATCATTTTATGAAATTAATAAAGTTATCTTTTATGTAATAAGGGCTTTTACATAATTTACACATTCTCAACTAACTAATACCACCATAATAGTGCACAAACAAACACACTTTATCTTACATCTCCAAGTTAATATCACCATACTAATAATCTTCTATTACTCAATCTCACCGTACTCATAATTCCATCTAACCTAATCTGCCGAACAAACGAGACCTTAAGTTACTTATATATAGGGGTATTTTAGTCTTTTTAATTAAATCGTTAACGGTCTTAATAGTGCACTTTAATCCACAAATCATATGAGTATTATCTAGTCATTTCCAAGCATTAAGAGAGTAAACCGCACATAACCCAAATCATAAATGGTAAAATAAAATTTGCTTTAAATTATAATTTAAAAATTACAACTAAATACTACAATCAATATCTTTTTTTTAAAAAATAAACTAATTAAATTGACTTATACATGTAGCAAGTAAAATCTTTATATGACACCAGACTCGTGCCGATTCATTTTCTTATTGATTTTTGTTATATATATATATAATGCATAAAGTAGTATCCAAAGCTAACAAATCATTTCCAAATAATATTTAATGCAAATTTAAATTCAAATCTTTTTATATATTCCTATTTTAAATCCCTATTTTCGGATCCCCAAAACATGATAAACACGTACTAAATAATTTTTATATTTTAATAGAATTTCCAAATAATGTAACTTTATAACACATCACTTAAAATTGGTTTAAGAATCTAAAATTAGAAGTGCAAAACATTTTCCATATGTAATATCCCATTCACTTGCTAGAAAACCTCTCATGCCACGAACTTAGAATTGGATTTGCCACATACATTGCTTTTAAGTGAATGTGGCAAAAGCATAAAAGTAACATTCCAAACTCCAACAACAATCATTCCCAAATCATATCCAAAATATCTTCAAATCCTTCATTCTCTCTCTTTAGATTTGACAACACTAGTAGATATGTCTCTCAAATTAAATCATCTTGTGTGGTGTTTAGTGCATGTCTCTATCGTCTAGCATGGAATACCACTGCCACTCTAACTACGACCTCATCTTCTTATTCCAATGATAGGAGCTTAAAGAATATTATTGATAGTGAAGTAAGCACCAATTGAGGAATTGGTGGAAGCCCATTTTATGCCCAATTGGCAAAATGAATGTAGGGACTACCCCTTGTTTGTATGGTCAAAATATGTTTGAGGATGCATGAATATGTAAAGTCTATCTTAGTAGTATATGAAAGTGTACATGTCATGTTTGTAGAGAATCTTATAATATAATGTCATTGTTGTTGTTTTTCTTCTCATTGGCTGGGTAGAAGAGGGGAGCAAATGCGGATCCTAAGATTCTAATTTGATTGTTAAGAGTATGTGCAGGTCAATTTGGACATTTTAAGAAAAATAATTTTAACTAAATTGTCTTTGATTGGTTAACAATTTCTTAACCTATTGCCAATCTGCACAAACACAGAACCGGTGGTTTGGTTTGAGTATTTTGACAGTTTCGAATCAACAGATTGGACGGGTTGTAAATTCTAACACATTATAAGAATGCATTATAAAGTCATAAAAACTTATACTATAACTGCGAGTTACAAAATTAAAATAAAAAAAAATGCTTGAAAATGTACATGTGTTCAAGAAGTATCAACGAGGGAGAGTATGGACAATTAAAAGGGCGGGGAGTCAAAAATGGAAAGATTTATTTTAAATTTAATTTATGTATAAGTGTTGATGGGTTGGGTCCGTTATTTGGACAGGTTGAATATTTTAAATCGCATATAATCTAATCCACAAAAATTAGTGTGTAACTAGCCCAACATGATTAGCCAACACTCTCGAACCACAAGTGATGAAACAAATCAATGCGGTTTGTGAGTTTTGGACAAGTAGACTGGTTTGTTTTTTTGCACACCCAACAAATGCTGAGTTTAGCTGATCTCTGAACAATATATTAAATGAAACTTGCTCTCATTGTTGTTGTTTTTTGGGTCTTGTCTCTCATTGTTGGGTTTATTTTGTATAATTATGAACAAGTTTTATAGGATCTCCAATTAGTCCACATAGCAGTCCTAGTTTCATGGGATAGGCTGGGCTCTATTAGTCAATGGGACCGGCCCATAAGTCTCCGTAGTCTTATTGGGAACCAGCTATTGTGCTGGGCTTGAGAGGTGTTTGGCAAAACCAAAATAAAAATAAAAATAAAAATAAATCAACTTCTAAATAAGCCAAAAAGCTAAAAAAATTAAATCTCACATTGATTTTTTTTTTCTCTAACAAAAAGTAATTTCAAATGTATTAATAAAAAAGTTATTAAAAAAAAATCACTAAAACCCAACCCCAAACGGCCACCAGTCTATATAGTTGTACTTTTTGAATTGCTAGTGTCATATAATCTTATTTGAACCAAGTAAAGATGGTGCAATTGTCGAAAACTCTTGCACTTTGTTAGGAAAAATAAAATAAAAAATGAACATCAAGTTGTCTTAAACATCATCCAATTCTTCTTCAATATCAATTTTTATTGAATTGAGATCTCTTTAGAGCATCCAATTCTTTCTATACAAGTCTTCCCACTTCCTTTCAAATAGGTTGGCATGTTGGCAATTTGAACTCAATCCAATAATTATGTATAAACACATTTTTGGGAGTCTAATTCTTAAAGGCCACAGCCAAAAAATAAATAATAATAATAATAATAATCATGTTATATTCCTTTTTCTTTTTTGTTTTCTCTTATTTTGTCTTCTAATGTTAAAACAAAAATAAGAAAGGGAAAAGAGGGAAAATTATTTTGGATTTCATTTTATTTCCTCGCATAGTGAGATGATGTCGCCATGGCACCCTCACTTTTTACAATCCTTGTGTATATATACATATATTATTATATCTTAACGAAATTATATTCTATGCAGCCCCCATAACTTTTAAAGATATTCCCAAGTTTAATGCAGTAAGATTATTTCAAATTTTTGTACAATGGGTTGAGTTCCACTTTAATAGATGGTTGAGTAGAAATGTACTAAGAAACAAACAAATTAATTAATCACCCAAAAAAGAAACAAATTAATTTGTCTTTTGTTCATATATTTGCTGAGGGTGAATACATACTAAATTTTATTTTGCTTGTAGAATAAGTTTTGCATCCTAATGTATTTGAAAGTATCAGAGGAAGAAAGAAAGAAAGATACAAACTTACATCAATATGTGAAAAATTACTTTTCATATTTTTGCAGGCACTGAGACAAAATCTTGGTTCCACTCCTGCTTAGCAACATCATTTTGGGGACAACATTCTCTATCCAACAGTAATAATTATTGACTTTCTAATTATTATTAGGCTAATGTTTAGTTTGATATAATATTTTTTATATTTGTAATTACTCCCTCACCAATTGATTGAAAAAAAGAAGATAAATTATACTGAACGCCTCTAAGATTTGGAGAATATATATATAAATCTTGCAGTTTTAGCATAATTATACTGACTTCTCTTTAGTAAGGCTACAAAGATGAACTAATGCAAATGGTGTGGAAACAAAAGATAAATAAGATAAAATATATATTTTAATGTAAAAAAGATGACATCATTTTTTTTATCCATATGACTAATGAATTTCTAATAAAAATGAACTAAATATTATGAAAATTAAAATCTTAAGAGATCTTAATGTAATTATGCTAAACTTATAGAGCTTGCTGTACTTTTTTTTTTTCCAAATCTTGAGGGACGTTAATGTAATTTATCCTAAAAAATTAGGATATCTTATTTTTTACTTTATTTTCTCACTCCTAAACACAAAGTAATGTGACCCACATAGTAAATACACGAGACCCCTTTTGTCTAGGAGTGAGAAAAAAAAAAAAAGAGTAAAATTATATGCAGTATTTTTCAATATATATATATATAATAAAGCATGATTATTTTTAAAAATGTACAAAAATGTATCAAAGATACATTTAATTTTAACAGTCTAGATTAATCCTAAATATATATATCAATGGTTCAGATACATTTAGTTCCCGCCCAAACATTTCTCTCCCTTACCCTTCCTACCTACCCACGTCTCCTCCCCATTCCCTCTTTATATATATATATATATATATCTCTCTCTCTCTCTCTCTCTCTCCCTTCCTCTCTGGTCTTTTTCTTTTCTCTTCATCGACACTTACCCTCCATCTTCGCTACTGACGCTGCTCCTCCTCCCATCATAACCCTCTGTCTTCGCTCTCTCTCGTTGCTCTCGAACTCGGCTCACAAGGTAAGATTGCTAATTATCTCAGTCCTCGATTTCTGCCTCTCCCTTTCTCTTTTTGTCTGGCTGTGTCTGTTTTTGAATTGCTTTAGTGGCTTCAAGGTTCTGAAAATTGAAATCGAACTCGAACTCGCACTAGCAACCCTCCCTCTTGCTACTCTCGAACTCGGCTCGCAAGGTAAGATTGCTAATTGTTTCAGTCCTCGATTTTTGCCTCTCCCCTTCTCTCTCTGTTTCGATTTCTGCCTCTTCCCTTCTCTTTCTGTCGGGCTGTGACTGTTTTCAAGGTTCTAATAATGGCTTGATAATCAAACATGTTATTTTAGGGTTTTGTTTATGGGTCATTTAGGTTGGGCTCCATATTGTTATTATTAGAATTATACATTTTATTTGAATTCCATTCTCCCAAAACCATGGGTGATTTAAGGATAGTTCAAATCGATTTCCAAGTTGTGTGTCCATGGGTGATTTAAGGATAGTTTAAACCCCAAAAGACAATCAATTAGATGTTTAAATTACAAGATTATTACGCTAACACTTATTACATAGATTATCAAAAGATTGGTGGTTGGCATTTAAAGGGGTAAGATGAAAATAGCAAAGAGACACATAAGAGGAGATTGAGAGATTACAAATATGACAGTTGAAATGTTTGCATAGAATAAGGCAAAGGGTGAGGTGAGAGATGGACACGCACAGATGGACATGAGTGATGACCCATCACTACTGATTGTCCTATATATGATGCAAAGTACTCCTAGATTGGAGACACACTAATAGACCTTCTTGAGGCTTCTTTAGCTTTACCATTCTATAACTTAGTTTTTTTTAATGTTTTTGAATTTCTCAACAGTGGCTTCAAGACCCATTGTTCAACACCAAAACATAGGCATTTTACATTGTTTCTTGAATTTCTCTTTCTCTACTCTTAATCGCTGTTGTTGGTTGATTATGTTGTTTGAATTCTGAATCTTGAAGGATTTGTTGGTTGATAATTTTTTTTTTTTTTTTTGTATTACTTTTAGATTTCATGTACAACACACAGCGCTTCCCTTTTGCAATAGTCAGCCTTCTATTTGACATGTAACTTTATAGAGATATGTCCAATTTTGGAGTTAATAATAATGTATTTTGGAGTTGAGCCCATCTCAATCTTAATTAAACAGTGGACGTTGTATTTCTAGGCTTTTTAGCCTGTACAAAATTTGCCAAAAATTTACCAAATATGTTTTTGTCTTTGTTTTTTTGTTTTTTCTTTCTTCTTCCTTGAAAGTTCAGACATTGAGTTTGGATGTGCTTTGATTGTTGGAAAACTTTGTTCTTTACCTGCTCATCTTTCGGCTTCCTTCGAACTCCCACTCGTAAGGTAAGACATCGAACTCGCTGCTCTTGATCGCTGCTGTGTTTTTCCTTTTCCTTTTCTGAATTCTGAATTTTGAATCATGAATGAGTTTTTGGGATTCTTAATTTTGAATTTTGAATTTGATGTTTAAATTATTTGGATTTGTATGAGTTATTTGGATTTGTAGTTTGAATTCTGAATCCTGAATGAGTTTTTGGGATTCTTAATTCTGAAATTTGAATTTGTAATTTTGAATCTTGAATTTGTTGTTTAAATTATTTGGATTTGTTGGTGCATGTTAATGGTGATAGTTGCAAGTCTTATACTGTTCATAGTCATCACTTGCATCAGTGCCGGCCCTGGGCATGGGCCAACAAGGCCATGGCCTAGGGCCCCTTAAAATAGATCCAAAAAAGGGGCCCATTCTATTATAATTTAGTGTAATATATTAGATATGTTTTAAGTTCAAAAAAAATTAAAGAAGGCCCAAACTAACTTAAAATAAATTGACCCATTAAAAATTTGAAAGGCCCATTCAAAAAAATTAACATTGTTATCCATTGAAAATAAACCAAAGAAAAAAGGGTCCCCTTTTATTATAGTTTATTGTAATATATTAGGTATGTTTTAAATCAAAAAAAAAAAAAAAAATTAAGGAAGATCCAAACTAACTTAAAATAAATTGATCCATTAAAAAATTGAAAGGCCCATTTAAAATAATTAGCATTGTTATCCATTGAAAATGATTTTGCAAAAAAACTAGATTATGCAAGTATGATTGATTTATTTGCTTCTAAAAATGCAAGAAGAGCGAGGATCAAGCGACACTTATTAATTGTTGTAATGTAATACTAAGTCTTTTTTGTGATTTTGACACAAATCTTTTGTCGTTTATCTTTATTTTTTTTTTTCAATGAAAAAAAAATGTGAAGGGCTCCAAAAATTTATTAGTTGATTATTGGCTTTAGGCCCCAGAAATCTTAGGGCCTGGCCTGACTTGCATTGTTGTTTTTCCAAGAACAGTGGCCCAAAATTTGCTCAATTTTCATTTTTGTGTTAGCTTCCCAGTTCTTGTGAGTTCGTGTTTGCTGTGCTATTGTATTTTTTGTTGGGTTTGTGTTCAAGCCTAATGATGTTTGTGTAGTTTTCTAGGATCAATTACTCAAATCTCTGTTGTATTTGCATGCTTGAACTGGTTTCTCTGGGTTAAGGGTTCCCATAATGTGAGATACTGTGCTGTCTATTATGGAAAATGGATGAAAACAAAACAAAATACAACTTTGATGGGATAAAGATATTTGAGTGACTTTTTAAAAATAGGTTGGATTTAATCATTCAAAAAGATGACATTGAAATATTATTTTTTTTCATGAGTATTATTAAGTTGGGGTAAATAGTATAATGATTTCTTAATGGCGGTTATCAAAATATAATTATCACTTGGCTAGTTCTATTTTGATTAAATAGAATGATCATTTTATAGTGTTGCTTTTGTGATAATTAAATTATATTTCGATAACCACCATTAGGAGACATGAGCATTTGAGCATCAAATTTGATTGCAGTATAATGATTTCTTAATGGTGGTTACCAAAAGATAATTATCACTTGGCTGATTTTGTTTTTGATTAAATAGAATGATCATTTTATAGTGGTGCTTTTGTAATAATTAAATTATATTTTGATAACCACCATTAGGAGACATGAGCATTTGAGCATCAAATTTGATTGCAGTGGCGTTTCATTGACATCTGTGAGTCCTTGATCCTTATGAAATGGTTTTCAAATGGGTTTTAAGTGATTCTTAATTAAAATATATTTTTAAGTGATTGTTTCACCATTTCATTGAAATGTTTCATTGTGTTGGATTTGTGTTTTTTATTTTTTATTTTTTATTTATTTTTGTTGATTAGGTTGTGTTTCTAAGATTTTGGTTTTGGTTTGTGTTTGTGTTTCTAATATTTATTTTTCTAAACCTTTTATGTTTCGAAGATTCCTATTTGGGTTTGTCTTGGGTTTGTGTGATTAGGTATGCATTTAATGGAACCACATAAAAAAGTTGGAAATAAAGCAAAAGTGACACAAAGCATTGGAACAGAGCATTGAAAATCACTCAAATCGTTGGAATCAAAGCAACAGAGACATATCAATTTGGGTTTGTGTTTCTAAGATTTGGATTTGTATTTGTTTTTCTAAACCTTAAACTGATGTGTTTGTGTTGGATTTGTATTTCTAAATCTTAAATTGATATGTATTTGGGTTTCTTCTTCTTCTTCTTCTTCTTCTTTTTTTTTTTTTTTTTTTTTTTTGTGTGTGTTCTATTTCTTTTTCATTTTTTATTTATGCAGCTTTCAATTTATATGGGTTGGTGTTAAGTTCTGTTATTTACTTGGGTTGGTGTTTCTAAACCTTAAACTGATATGTATTTGTTTTTCTTTTTTGTGTTGTCAGGCGTGAGTCTTGACATTGGTTCGTGTGGGCTGTTGAAAAGGAGAGCTTGGTTGCTTTTGGGAGTGGATTGCACAACACTTTTTCAAATATTTCAATATTTTATTTATTATTATTTTTTCTTCAACCTGCATGTTTCTCACGAGTGATTATTTTTATTTTATTTTATTTCTATAACCCAATTTAAATTTTCACTCATAATTCATAGACTATTTCTTTATCTCTCTTGAAAAGAAATTGAAAAGAAACAGAGTAAGGAAAGAGATAGTGTGGGTTTTCTTGATTGTGCTGTGCATTCAAATGCTTGGCCACTATCACATTTTTATTTATTTTATTTTCTATTCAAATTGTGTTGATATATTATTATTTTTTTCAATAGGAAAGAAAAAAGTGTATAATAGTTTTGATTTGTGTATTTTGTTTAGTGTTTACAATTTTATTTTATTTTTTGACTTGGTTTTATATTTTGATTTGCAATATTGGTATTGCAAATCAAAATATAAATCTTGTATGCTTGTTTTTTAATTTGTAGTAAGACTAGGGGAAGTTATTGTTTTATTTGAGTTATGTACAACGTATGGTACAAGTAAAATTTTAGAAATTTTTAAGAAGAAGAATATTTCTTTATATTTTTTCAATATCTTAATCAAAAATACTACAGACTTCACAAATTTTAATATGATACGTATAAATTATAATTACATTTTAATCCCAACATGATTTATACTGAATATTATTCACATTGTATCTTTAGGTATGGACATACACTAGTATATATATATTACAAGAGTTAATTGCATAATCTAAATAAAATTCTAGGAAACTTTTTTGAGACATTTTAGACTTTCTGAATCCTGAATCCTTAGTTTTGTTGCTTTGTCGAGGAAGATGGAGAAAGTGAACATCCCACTAGCAAACAAAAGAATCAAAGAATAAAAGAACAAATCTCAACAATCTTTGTCGAGGAAGATGGAGAAAGTGAACATCCCCACTAGCATACAAAAGAATCAAAGAATAAAAGAACAAATCTCAACAATGGGGCAAAATAAGGAGTCCATATTGTCAAACAACATGCAAATAGGAACAAAAAATTGGGGATGAGGGTTGTGCTAGCTTGATAGCATGGTGCTTTCATATGGAATTGAAGGGACAGAATCAGGATTGTAAATTTTGGAGGGGTCAAAACATGAATATAAAAATATCATGTTGCATAGATGATTTTTTTTTTTTAATTACGAATTTAGATTCTCTTAATTTTACAAATAAAATGAAGATTGGTATTTCATGATGAGTGACAATGAAAGATTCACATCAATAAATATTTATTTTTTATTATAAGAAAAATTTAAAACCTATAATCATATGGCAATTACATGTCATTAATATTAAAATTTTATAATGTCACACAACTTTATAAAAGGAAAAAAAAAAATGGGGATATCTATTCTATGTATAAAATAGAGATGATCAAAATTTTGAACCAAGGGTTTTATTTTCTAAACAATTTTCATTTTTTATTAAAAAAAAAAAAAAGAATGCTATTTGAGAGGGTAATTTGTGTAGTCAAATTGGGCTGAGCTAGATGGAAGTGGCTTTAAGGTTTGGGTTGCATGATGGGCTGAGCTATGCCCTGGAGAGAGTTTGAGTTGGGCCGTACAGAGCCCAAACCGGTCAAAAAGGTTTGATTGGATTAGCTAATGCCAACATTCTTGGGCCAAGCTACTTTTTAATAGAGGTCGAAGGTTTGACTGAAACTATATCGGATGGCGGTTAACGGATTGACTGCGCTACATAAGAAGGTGGTCAAACGGAACTGGGAATGAAGGTGTTTGTTTGGGTTTTTTTGACCCAACTTATAGCTTCTAGCTTTGAAAAAGTTATTTTGGACTGTTTGGTTAAATTTATTTCAAACAACTTCTGATTCTAACAACTTATTTTAACTCAAAAAAGTTGATTCTGAAAAACTGCTCACCCCTTGCTTCTGATTATCAGTTTCTGATGTGGACATGTTAATTTACAGTTATACTCTTAGATTTTTTTATTTTTTATTTTTTTAAAAATAGAAAAAGACCCAAATGGACTATAGATTATTATTATTATTATTATTATTATTATTATTATTATTATTATTATTATTATTATTATTTATGAGAAATGTAGACAAGTAGTGAATAACAAAAAATAAAAGTTCATTGAAAAAGCTACTTCATAGCTTATTTAACAAACACTACTCAGGAACTTAAATCTATAATCCAACAGCTACATCAAACATATTAGCAACTTCTGATTAAAGTCATAATCTATAATCTGTTAAGTTATAATCTATAATCTGTTTTAACAATTACACCAAACGGGGCCAATGAAGCTTTGATTGAGCTAAGAAAAGAGCCGTACAATGTTAGCCTAGTAGCGCGTCATGCAAGGTTTGCACGGCACTACATGTTGCATGGCTAAGTTAGTGGCAGACAAAATAATGTATGTTTGGTAGCCCGGCTGGAAGTCGTGCAAATAGTTGTACCATGTCACTTGACTTACAGTGAGGATGGTGTTAAAGGATAAGCATTATCCTTTAAGAATGTGATTCCTATGATGACTCTACAAAGAAGAGTTAGAGTCCTACTAGAATTATGCCGTATGAAACTTACAAAAGCTCAAACCAAACCCTAATCTCAGGTATGGCAACTGTTATTCCCGAATTCATAGAGCTTTTGCTTCTAGAGTCTTCTTGCTGACGTAAGCATCGGAGGGGTTTTCGGCACACACCAGCCAGCTAGCTCACGTTTGTGATTTCAGGTATTACGACGACGTTGGAGGAGCACAAGCTTGGTCAATAGGATTATATAAAAGACGATTATTTTGCGCTCATACAATTTGCACCGTCTGTGGGAAATTTTCCTAAAACAAACTTTTTGATCAAGTTTTCCTTCAACAAGCTCTAATGGCGCATAACGATGATTTGCCGCTTTCCACATTGATGGCTAGACGTTGGAGGCTAATAGAAGGCGTGAGGATTTGCCTCCTGCTCTACCCATAACAGATTTGGACTCTCAATGATGGAACCCTCACAGGTGCATGCGAGAAAAATAGAGTTTGAGCTCTCGCCGCTCCCAAAGCCCAAATGGACAAAGGCAACGAACTGATACTGAGATTTTGGAGGATCGCATGAGGAAGCATGATGAACTGATAAGGAGAATGGTGGCAGACATAGAGACTTTGAAGTGCCAAGTGAAAGGCAATCATGTTGTTGGGGTGGAAATCTGCGAAGGTCGAACGTGATCTCGTTGTTCTGGAGATCAGGATGGATATGCCGCGCCTACATATTCTGGGAGTAAAAGCCTCAGGACAAGCGACTCCTAGTCAAAGACTTCCAGAACTTGTTACTCTAGGTCTGAGAGGATGAGGTTTGAAAGATCATACATTGAGGAAAGCAACACTCTCATTAGACATCTTCTCGATACACAGAGCTGCCCATATCAGAAGATTTGTGGACTATCTTAAAGGAGAGGGCATGAAGGAGAGAAGTTGCATAGGCGCAAGATCCCTAAAAGGTATCTGCTTTGCAGAGATTGGCTTCTAGGATACATGGAAGTGAAAAGGTTGCAATGCCAATGCCATGTCTTGCTTATGAGCTAGTGGACAGAGCCCTGGCAAGATTGCAGAGCTCACCGTTCGTACTAACAATAGAGAACAGCCTTTGCTTGTGGATTTTAGCCAGCCTAAATTCACAATCTGTGACGGAAAGTCAGATCCTTACATGCATCTCAACCATTTTTGACAAGTCATGGCTATTCACAGAAAGAACGATGCCTCGATGTGCTTCTTGTTTTCGTCAAGCCTTGGGGATTTGGGCTTGACTTGGTTTAAGAGATTGCAGAAGGCAACATTGCCTCCTGGGCATAACTTGTAGAGGCATATGTTAGTAGGTTCAAAACAAATACCAAAACGCAGTGAAGGTTGACCAATTACTCGCCATTAACATAGACGAGAAGGAGACATTGAAGTCATACAACAATAGATACTAGAAGACATTCAACCAAATTGGCTAATGCCCCACTAACCTAGCTATGCCCAATACAAGCATAGACTTCTAGTTAGGCATAGATTAAAGGATTCTAGGGCCATGACTGCCGTCTCTTACCATGGAAGCTTTGATGGAAAGAGTGCACTAACATATCAGGGTAGAGGAGGATGTCGCCCATGCAAGGGCAAGGTTCGACACAACAACGATGTCAGACAAGAAGACCATTGCCAAAGTGAACACGATTGGGAAGAAGGGAAAACAAAGCTACAATAACCGTGGCGACCCTCCACAAAATAGTGAGGAAAACAAAGAAAGAAAGCTAAAAGTCAGCACTGCTATTACTACAATTTTCAAGAAGCCCATCTATTGCATTCTTAGCAAGATTCGCGATAAACCCTTTGTTCGGCGGCTGGCCAAATTGGGAGAAGTGCAGAGAGGTTATGATGAAAGGTACCGGTGCACTTTTCATGAGGAAGTAGGGCACCGAATTGAAGATTGCACACCGTTAAAACAACATTTGGAAGAACTAGTGGCGGCAAGCCACTTGGATCGTTATATCAAGGGGGGAGCTCTGTTGGCCTTTCAAGACAGGAACGTACTGGGCGGAAGGTTGGTAGATGGTCCACCTTAAGGTGTGATCAACGTGATCCATGGGATCATTGAGCTTAAGTGAGTTTGTGAGCTTAGATGGATGATAAAGAAGGCAGAGCACGTGAGGGAGGTACTAAGTGTTCAACCGACTTTGAAAAAAGGGACGACACAGACAAGAAATGTGATTTCTTTCTCTAAAAGAGGCCTAGCAAGGTTACAGAACCCCCATGACGATGTACTGGTGGTTATTTTGCACGTTAAGAATTTTGAAATCAAAAGGATCTTGATCGATTAGGGGAGTTCATGTGAAATTATGTACTATGAAACTTTTAAGCAATTGAAGTTAGATGAAAAAGACTTGGTGCCAGTCACGTCGCCTCTGGTGGGTTTCAACTCAATGCCTAAATGGCCGATTGGCAAGATCATTTTGTTGGTCAAAGCAAGTTCGATGGTTAAACAAATGGAGTTTTGGGTTTTGAAAGTTCTATCCACTTATTACATCATTCTTGGGAGAGCATGGTTGCATGCCATGCAAGCTATAACTTCGACCTACCATCAAATAATGCGGTTCCCAAACGAAGTTGGGGTGATCAAAGAGGCCTTAGGAGATCAAATCATGTCAAAGTAATGCTTCGTGACAGTGAACAGCAGTTGTGCTGCCAAATGATTTGTATAGATGATGGAGCAACTGGGGAACAAAGAAATATTTAAAGACGTCGGCAAGGAAGTCGAGCAGAAGGCCATAAAGGAGCTAATGGAAGTAAGGGTTGATGAGAACGACCTAGAGAAGTTCTTTTTGCTCGGTTTATCTTTGTCTAGCACTGAAAGAAAGGAGATAATGGATTTTTTGATCTCTAATCTCGAATTATTTCCCTGGACGCCATACGATACGCTTGGCATAGATCCAAATTTCATCTACCATCAACTCAATGTCAACCATACTACCAGATCGGTCATACAAAGAACTTGCAGATCGGCTTTATACCACATCAAAGTTATGGCCGAAGAAGTAGGGAACCTACTAGAGGTAGGAGCGATCAAGGAAGTCCATTACCCTAAATGGATTTCAAACACAGTTGTTGTACCAAAGAAGAACGACAAATGACGTGTTTGTGTTGATTATAAGACACTCAACAAGGTGTTCTCAAGAGACAACTTTTCTTTTCCAAGGATTGATTAGTTAGTGGACCTAACAGCAGGTGACAACTGGCTCAGCTTTTTGGATGCGTATCGTGGATTTCACTAGATCGCTATATACAAGCCAAATCAGGAGATCATTTCTTTCACAAACCCAAGGGGGTTGTATTGCTACATGGTCATGCCATTTGGCCTAAAAAATGTAGGGGCAACGTTTCAAAGAATGGTCACCAAGATGTGTGCACTATTGTTAGACAGAACAATGGAGGTTTACATCGATGACATGGTGCTGAAGAGCGAGAATGAGTTTGACCATCTTAACGACCTGGCAGAGATGTTCCAAATCTTTAAAACTTATAAGTTGTGTTTGAATGCCTCTAAGTGCATATTTGGTGTGAGATCAGGCAAATTCTTGGGCTTTCTGGTGACCAATCGTGGAATAGAAGTAGATCCTTCCCAAATCAAGGCCATTCAAGAGCTTGAAAGGCCAAACACTATTAAGGAAATGCAACATCTGACGGGGTTAGTTGCCGTGCTGAATAGTTTCATAAGTTGGTCATCAGACCGTTGCAGACCATTCTTCTAGGTGCTTAAGTCAAAGTTCGAGTAAGACAAAAAGTGTGACCAAGCTTTGGAAATCTTGAAGGAGTACTTGTCTTTAGCTTCTCTCTTGGCAGCCCTAATACCTGGAAAGGAGTTGTATTTATACTTGGTAGTCTTTCAGTACACTGTTCGTGCGGTATTGGTGCGTGCGGAAGGAATACAATATTTGCCAATCTTCTATGTGAGCAAAACAATGTTAGGCGTTGAAACAAGATATCTGCCATTAAAGAAGCTTGCCTTGGCTTTAATGATGGCATCCAAGAAGTTGCAACACTACTTTCATGCGCACATAGTTATGGTGTTGACCGCATTTCCTTTGAAGGTCTTATTTGAAAGGGGCAGACTTTTCTGGGAGGATATTAAAGTGGGCAGTGGAGTTGGGACAGTTTGACATCAAGTTCCAACCTAGAACAACAATAAAGGCCTAAGCATCAGTAGACTTTGTCATAGAGTATGCTCCATGAAGTCACTTTGTCTGCCTAGTTGACCTGATTGAGGAAACCGAACAGGGAAGGGTAAGTGTCATAGGAATAACGCAACCCCTCACTATCTAGCAACAAGTTAAATTACCATCTTAAGCAAAGGAACCACGCAATGTGCGATGAGCTTGGCAGTGGTCACACCGCCCACTGAGGCCAATGATACATTGATATGGGGTGATGAGGTAAGCCGCACTATGACAGGCACGATTTGCGATGATGTGCCTGAAAGGGAAATAGTAAGGCAACCAAGCAAAGAGATTTGCAAACAAATAGCAAGCAAACAACATGGCGGAGGAAATAATTAAAGCACCGGATCCTAAGACATCTTTAGACTTGTCTACTTGTTGGAAGTTGTTTGTGGGAGAGAAGTAGAAGCGTTTCATGGACGGAGCTTCTAATAAACATGGAGCTAGACTAGGAATTGTCCTTATTTTGCCAGATGGCCTAACAATTGAATAGACGATTAGACTTGGGTTCCCAGTGTCCAATAATGAAGCGGAGTACGAAGCACTCTTGGTCGATCTAAAATCCACCTTTCGGATGAAGGATACCGAGCTAATGTTGTCAAGTTTCTCAAGTTGTCTTCCTCTTGGTTTCTTAGCTATTGGTTGCGAATGAACAACACTTGAAGAAGATTGATTACTGCGACATGTTATGATAGCTTTACTCTAACTAGAATTTCAAATTTAATTCAAATATTCGATATAACCAGAAAAATATTTTGTGTTTCAATAAGGTTGCCTTGTATTACTTAAAATAATGAATTGTTACTAATTACAATCAACGAATATCATATATGGAAACCCACATTAATCATCTGAATCCGGAATGTCTTTAAATTTTTTTGATAAATTAGCATAATCCAATGCTATTTCAAGGATTTTTATGAGGAATAGGCCTTGTAATCTCAAACAAGCATGATTGACTTGAATGATTTTCTAATGTAGGAGGGGGGGGGGGGGTTTAATTCTTCACTTTCTTTTTGTCTTTCCTCTTCCTTTTGTCATTCCAATAAGGAAATTTTCCTAATTTTTTGTCATTTGAAGGCAAAGGCATTGCGTTAGGGACATCCAATGAACTTGGAACATTCAGCGCCATCTTAGTTTTGGGTTTTTGAGTTATCAATTGCGAATGAAAACTTGAATGAGGTGGTTGATGGTTATGGCCGATAGGTTTCTTCGATGTCTTCCTCTCGGTTTCTTAGCTATTGGTTGCGAAACGACACTTGAAAGAGATTTGTTGCTAGGGTTGTCTGGCTTCTCCAGTGGTCTTCCTCGACCACAATGCATGATTGATCCACTCTAACTACAACTTGAATGGTATAACTAACTAGAAAGGGTTTAAGGCTTCAATATATATATATATATAGAGAGAGAGAGAGAGAGAGAGAGAAAAGACTTTCAAAGAAATAGCTTTAGTTGGGAAAAAAGGAAAAGAGTAAAAATTCAAAATCCTACATGGAATTGATTTTTTTTTTTCTTTCTAGTCAAACAAGACTTTGAAAACCATATAATCTTGGGATTTCCAAAAAAGAGAGACATAAATTAAACTGACACTTGAAGCAATTTGACATCCAAATTTGATGATGTGTTGCGTAGTCGTCAATAGGGCTGTAAATAAATAGAGTCGTTCGTAAACAGACTGGAGCTCGGCTTGTTAAGGGCTCGTTCAAACTCCGATCATTAAATTTTTATTGTATTCGAGTTCGAGCTCGAGCTCGTTAAAATTTTAATAAACAAGCCCAAACATATTAAAGCTTGGTTCGCTAGTTCTGCTTGTTAGCTAGCTCCTTTAACATTTATTTAAATAATAGAATAAATATATTTTTTATATATTAAATAATGTAAAAATATGTATAAAAAATAGGCGTATAACGACTCCCAATTGGTGGTTAACCAAATATCTGGCAAGTACGAAACGAAAGACAATAGGATGGCCAAGTATCAGGAGCTGGTTAGAACAGAAATCAAGAAGTTTGAAGTGGTCAGGATAGAACAAATTGGCCAAGATAAAAACAACAAGGTGGATGAGTTGGCCGATTTTGCATTAATGTCAAACACTTCTATTCCAAACCCTTTGGTGATTGACTTTCTTCCAAGGCTAAGCCTTGAAGAACTTGAAAGGACGGAGGTGTTGTGCGCTAAGCTAGGACTTTCTTGGATGAACCCTATCATTACTTTCTTGAAAGATAGGATTTTGCCAAACAACAAGAAGAAGGCGAACATAATTCAAGCAAACTCAAAGCGGTTCTGACTTTCCCCATCTCGGGCGTTGTATAAAAAGTCTTTCACAGGACCAAACTTGAAGTGTGTCCACCCTAGCAAGGTTGAGGCTTTTTTCTTTAAAATTCATGAAGGCACATATGGAAGTCATCAAAGAGGAAGATCATTGGCTTATTGAGTTATTTCGCAAGGATATTGGTTGTTGTGGATGCAGGCAGACACAAAGAAGTTTATCAAAAAGTGTGAAAAATCTCAGAACTTTGCGCATCAAATGCACTAATTGGCCAAAGAACTCTTACCTTTGACCAGTCCTTGGCTTTTTGCGATGTGTGATTTAGACATAGTAGGACCACTCCCAATTGTGCCGGGCAACATAAAGTTCTTTATTACGGTGACTAACTACTTCACAAAGTGGGTTGAAGTAGAGGCACTTGTATCCATCAAGGAGAAGGATGTGAAGAAGTTTGTCTAGCAAAACATCATCACTTGGTTTGGAATCCCTAAAGCTTTGATATTAGATAACAGCACTCAGTTCAATGGGAAGATCTTCAGAGGCTTTGTGAAGAACACAAAATAGAGTTCTACAACTCCACACCAGCATATCCTTAGGCCAACGATCATGCCGAATCTTCAAACAAGCCGATATTGGACGGCTTAAAGAAACGACTAGAGAAAGCAAAAGGAAAGTGCATTGAAGAACTCCCTCATGTCTTGTGGGCATACCGAACTACCCGAAGACAGTCGACCGATGAAACACTATTTGCCTTAGTTTATAGCATGGAGGCCATCATCCCCTTAGAGATTGGTCTTCTCACTATCAGAAGTAAGAACTTTGACCCAGATTTGAATGGCGAAACAACAGCCTTGGAACTCAACCTTGTAGAGGAAAAAAGAGAGAAAGTCATGATCCACATTATATCAGCAAGAGTTATCCAGAAAGTATAACAAGGCAGTGCATCTAAGGCAATTCAAGGTAGGAGATTGGGTTTTATGCAAAGTCATGGGGAACACTTCGGTTCCTGGTGATGGTAAATTGGGACCCAATTGGGAAGGATCGTACAAAGTTGTAGGGTTGGCGGGAAAATGAGCTTACCACTTGGATGAAATGCACGATTGAGCTGTGCCAAGACCATGGAATACGACCAATCTCAAGTTGTTTTATTTTGAGCCCTTTGGTACTTGTAATTTTTTGTTTCTTTTAGTTCGACATTAAAAAAAATAAGTAGACAGTTTTCTTTCCAAACTTGGCCTCATTGTAGTTTTACTATGTGATTGTAATACATGACGTAATTTCCTAAGAAGACTAATCGAGCAACGGTAGAATGGTCCGAGGTAACTACTTTAGCTTGAACTTGGAAAAAATCTTTACTTGGCTGGTCAGCTCAGCAAAGTAGGTTGGTAGGATTGTCCAAATTTGAAAAATCTTTGCTTGGCTGGTTAGCTTGGTAAAATAGGTTAGCAAGATTGACCAACTTTGAAAAATCTTTGGCCGAGCTGGTTAGCTGGACAAAGTAGGTTGGTAGGTGTAGATAACCTATTTTGACCAGCCCTAAGACTTGGACACTTTCTTTTGATTATCCGATGATAAAAATCAGAATATGTTTCTCACAAAATCCTCCTTAAAAAAATGGAATTTGAGCTGTACTTCTTGACCCTGAGCCATTTCAAACAAGTGTTTTGGACCCCTGGGGCACCTAGAGAAAACCTGGGCCGAATCGGAGCGAACCTGGGCTAAACCGGAGTGAACCTAGGCTGGGCAGCAAAACTGGGCCAAACTTTCCCTTAGCTGGTTGATCGGCTAGTCGACCACCTCAAGTCAGCAAGTTCAATTTTACCGGCTCCATCTGTAGTGAGAGGTACTTTTTTGTTTTGCAACTCGGTTGCTAATGTGTTAATTGATACGGGTGCATCCCACTCTTTTATTTCTTTTGCATTTGCATCTGTTTTGGGATTGGAGTTGGCGCAGTTAGCATCTCCTATTTGTGTGGTATCACCTATTGAGGGTGAGATGGTTTTAAAACAGGGGTGTCGGGGTTGTGATATAGAGGTTGCCAATCGTCGGTTTCCCTTTTATTTTGTGTTGATGGATATGTCTGGATTTGATGTAATTTTGGGTATGGACTGGTTATCGTCATACCGGGCTGTTATAGATTGTTACTGCCAGAGGGTTACTATATGTACCTTGAGCGGCGAATGTTTCCATTTCTTGGGAGATCGGGTTGGTAGGGTTTTACCGCCGGTGTATGATCCGCGAGGGCGGAGTAAGCTTAGTTGTCTTGTCTTCTCGCTAGCTTTATGAGTAGTGAGTGTGATGAGACTTGGACTAAGTTTCCAAGAGTGGTTTGTGAGTACTCAGACGTCTTTCCCGAGAATCTTATTAGTTTACCACGCCATCAAGAGATCGAGTTCTCTATTGACTTAGTGCCTGGCACGGCACCGATTTCCATGGCACCCTATCGTTGTTCCCCAACCAAGTTGAGCGAGTTAAAGGTTCAACTCCAAGAGTTGCTAGATAAGGGCTTTATTCGCCCTAGTACTTCACATTGGGGAGCACCGGCCCTCTTTGCTAAGAAGAAAGATGGGGTTTTGAGACTTTGAATTGTTACCGAAAATTGAACCGGGTTACGATTAAGATGATCTGTTTGATCAGTTGAAGGGATCTCGTTGTTTCTCTAAGATAGACTTGAGATCGGGTTACCATTAGTTGAGGTTCAGGGAGAAAGATATCCCGAAGACGGCATTCAGCACGCGGTATGGCCATTATGAGTTTCTGGTGATGCCTTTTGAGCTTACCAATGCACCAGCTGTGTTTATGGGCTTGATGAATCGAATTTTTCAAGAGTTCTTAGATCGTTTCGTGGTCGTCTTTGTGGATGACATTCTGATTTATTCACCTTCTGAGGAGGAGCACGAGGAACACTTGCGAGTGGTACTTGAGTTGCTTAGAGCTCATAAGTTGTATGCTAAGTTTGGGAAGTGTGAGTTCTGGCTAAGAGAGGTTAAGTTCTTAGGCCATGTAGTATTCGGGGAATGGGTGACTGTAGATTCATCCAAAATAGAGGCAGTGCAAGATTGGCCACAACCTAAGAATGTTTTTGAGACCTGTAGCTTCTTGGGTTTGGCCGGGTATTACCGTCGGTTTGTGAGGGATTTCTCCAAATTAACTTTGTCTCTGACCAGATTAACTTTTTGAGACCTGTAGCTTCTTGGGGTTGGCCGGGTATTGCCGTCGGTTTGT
Organism: Camellia granthamiana; assembly: GCA_036172215.1. NCBI lineage: Eukaryota > Viridiplantae > Streptophyta > Magnoliopsida > Ericales > Theaceae > Camellia > Camellia granthamiana. Next base: position 131,536,560 of record CM069906.1, on the reverse strand, counting down.
GAGGGATTTCTCTAAATTAACTTTGTCTCTGACCAGATTAACACGGAAAAATGGTCAAATTTGTGTGAAGTGAGACTTGTGAGAAGTCATTCCAAGAGCTTAAAGTTAGACTTACCACCGCTCCAGTCTTGATTATTCCGGAGAGGGGTTTGGGCTATGCAGTGTATTGTGATGCCTCACGAGAAGGTTTAGGTTGTGTATTGATGCAAGAGGGGAAAGTAGTAGCTTATGGCTCACGTCAGTTGAAAACACACGAGAGGAACTACCCTACCCACGATCTAGAGTTAGCAGCTGTGATTTTTGCCTTAAAGATTTGGAGGCATTACCTATATGGCGAGAGGTTTGAGGTATTTTCTGATCACAAAATTCTGAAGTATCTGTTTACACAGAAAGACTTGAATTTGAGGCAGAGAATGTAGATGGAGTTCATAGAAGATTATGACTTCAAGTTGCATTATCATCCGGGAAAGGCCAATGTTGTGGCTGATGCCCTAAGTAGGAAGTCCATTAGTGATGTAGCTTGTATTGCTATCCAAGAATGGGAGATGTTGGGTGCTCTTGGTGAGTTCGACTTACATCTGGATGAGTCTGTTGAGTCTGCGACCTTGTTTTCTGTAGTCGCACAGCCTAAACTTGTGAACCAAGTGTTAGAAGCACAGAATGGTGACTTTGAGGTAGAATCCCTCCGGGAGAAGATCGCCAGTGGGAAGGTAGAGAAGGGTTTGACTGTGTATCCCGACCTGAGTGTGAGATACCGAGACCGCTTGTTTGTGCTGAAGTTCTGCTGAGAGGAAGTACTCCGTGAGTTTCACTATTCACGCCTTGCGCTGCATTCGGGAGGCACAAAGATGTATCACGATCTGAGTCACCAGTTTTGGTGGAGGGGTATGAAGAAGGATGTGGCAGTGTTCGAATCGAGGTGCCTTACATGTCAGCAAGTGAAGGCCGAACATCAGAGGCCAGCGGGTTTGTTACAGCCCTTGCCTATAGCCGACTGGAAATGGGAGCATGTCACGATGGATTTTGTTGTGGGTCTTCCGAGGACTCGACGGGGTAGTGATGCCATTTGGGTGGTAGTTGACTAGTTGACCAAGTCAACGCACTTTATTCCTATATGCGTGAGAGATTCGGTAGATTACCTTGTTGACTTGTATATTCGGGACATAGTGAGGTTGCACGGGGTTCCAGTGTCGATTGTCTCAGATAGAGATCCGAGACAGAGTTTGCAAAGGTTGCCACAACCTTACTACTAGGTTGTGGCAGAGTTTGCAGAGTGCTTTGGGCACTAGATTGACTTTTAGCACGGCGTACCATCCTCAGATTAACGGACAGTCCGAGCGTACTATTCAAAACCTTGAGGATATGCTTCGAGGCTGTGTCCTTGACTTTAAGGGGTCGTGGAAGAGATACCTACCATTAGTGGAGTTTGCCTACAACAACAATTTCCAATCGAGTATTGGCATGGCACCATTTAAGGCCTTGTATGGCCGACCGTGTAGATCTCCAGTATGTTGAGCCGAGGTGGGTGATGTACCTTTGTTGGGCCCGGAATTGGTGCGGGAAACGACGGAGAAAGTGGCAATTATCCGTAAGAGGTTGGTTACAGCCCAGAGTCGCCAAAAGAGTTATGTCGACCGTAGGAGGAGACCTTTGTTATTCGAGGTGGGTGATCACATCTTTTTGAAAATATCACCTAGACGGGGTTTGATGAGGTTTGGGAAGAGTGGGAAGTTGTCTCCTTGGTTTATTGGCCCTTTTGAGATCCTTGAGCGGATTGGAGAGGTTACCTACCGTTTGGCGTTGCCGTCGCAACCGTCCTGAGTACATGACGTGTTTCATGTTAGTATGCTTCGGAAATATGAACCAGATCCATCACATGTGTTGTATTGGACCGATTTAGAAGTAGATGAGGATGTTTCGTATGAGGAGAGACCGGTGAGAGTCTTGGATAGACGGAACCAAGTCTTGCGAGGCAAGACGATTCCCTTGGTCAAGGCATTGTGGAAACATCACGGAATTGAGGAAGCGACTTGGGAACGTGAAATGGAAGTCCGAGAGAAATATCCGGACTTGTTTGCTAATGTATAACTTTGTATTGAGATTATAATTGTTGTTAAAGAAAAGTATGAACATTGTATATGTTTTAAAGTATGAGAACATTGTATATGTTATGGATATCTTGGAAACATGAGTTTATTGTACACATTGCATATGTTTGGGAATATGGAATATCACATGTATTGTGTTACGTTGGGAGCATTGTATATGCCATGTACACTTCTTGAAATTTTGAATTTTGATTAAACATTGTTGATGTTTTGGAAATTGTGAATTTCGTTTCAATATGGGGCTCGTGTATCGAGTCAGTGGGAATGAATGCCAGAGGATAGGTCATGGTATTAGATTTGTAAGAATAACATGGTTGGGAATGACCAAACGTTGATTTTGAACTTAATTTGTAATTTCGGGGATGAAATTCTTTAAGGGAGGAGGTTATAGCGATCCCGGTTTCTAACTTGACCTTTATGGTGTTTCGGACTCGGGTCTTGTGGTTTAATGTTGTTGTTTATGACTTTTCCTCTTCTTGCCGTTTGAATTTGAGTTTTGAAATGTCTTGGGCATGTTCAGAACAGGTTGTTTGGTTGTTGGTCTAGAACCTTGTTGCCCAGAATTTTGGTTTTCCGCTCGAGCGGGGTTTGCAATCATTCAGTACTTTGGGCGTCTGCAAAAATACTACAGAAGTGTTTTTCACGCTCGAGCGACATTTCTTATGCTCGAGCGAGTCTGAGCTCGAGCGGCCCCTCTGGCGCTCGTACGACTGTCTGAAGTCTGTAAAATACTGGGTGAGTATATTCTACGCTCGAGCGGGTAGTGTCTTGCTGTTGTGTCTTGGCATTCGAGCGGGTTGAATTTACGTGTCTGACGCTCGAGCGTCAAACTCTCCACTCGAGCGGGCTATACGTATATTAGATCGCGAAAGTGACTTTTTAAATCACTTTTTCTATCATTTCTCTCTCTAAAACTTTCCAAAACCCTAAGTTGAGAGCCTCTCTCTCTAAAATACTCTCTCTCTCTCTCTACATTTTGACCTGGATCTAGTGATCTCCTCACCCTCCTTCCCTTGATAAAATGATTGAGCTCTTCAAGATCTCTATTTTCATCCAAGTAGAAGTTGGTTTCATCATCTTTGGGGTTAATCTCTTCCTTGGCTCATCTTTTCTTCATGAGGTAGGGATATTCTACTCTCCTATATGGGTTTTAACATAAATATTGGTCATTTTGCATAAATGGTTGGTTTGGGTGAAATTAGGGTTTTGAGTTTGAAATAGTAAAAGAGGGGTTTTCTATTTTGGGTTCTATATGTATGTGAGATCTTGAAAGTGGGGTTGTTTGTGTATAATGGGGGAAAATTTGGCCTTGGGAGCAACATTTGAGAAAAAATGGAGAATGGCCTAATTGCATTAGATAAATTATTTGTTTAAGTAGTGAAATCAATGTGGAAATATGAAATTGGTTTGGGAATTATGAAATTGGGGGAATCTGTGATTAAATGGTGTAGTTGGATTGATAAATCACTCACCTATGGAAAAGTTAATAATTTATCTGTTTGATAGATTTATTTATCTGTTTAGGCCTCGTTTGGGAACAGGCTATTTTAGTAACTTTTTGGCTTTTTACGAAAAGATGTGCAGAAAAGTAGAGAAGTGATGTGACTAGTTTTAGTTGACTTTTTGGCTTTTTGGCTAAAATAGCCACTCCCCAAACGAGGCCTTAGAAATAACTGTTTTGGGCTATCGGTGGAGGATAGCCATGATTGTTGTAGAAACTGCATGATGATTAGGTAAATTGAAACTAATCAATTGGATTATGTCATTGAATATGACGGTTGGATTAACGCATTGAATATGTGATTTAATTGGTCATTGTATATGACAACATGTTTAAATACATTGCATATGTATCTTTGTTTGGGAGGAGAAAAGGGATGTGCTCCATTGTTTGGGAGAAGATAGGGGATGTACTCCATTGTTTGGGAGGAGATCGGGAATGGACTCCATTGATAATTAAGTTGGCTGGAGTGTCCAGGGTGAAAGTCCCGAAATCTTATATACATTTGAATGATGTTGAAGATTGAAGTGTTAAAGATATGAATTGTAGTCTCATTTTGAATTGTTTGGATAAAAATGAACTATGTTAATGAATTGATTTGGATAAATAAATCGAAGTGGATTGAAATATGTATGTCAATATTGATTGTTATGGAAAGAGTGTAAGCTGGTTTTCAAGCGTTAAACATTTATCAGATGTTAATGTTTTAGTTAATTCTCATATGTTGTTTAGCATATCTCTACTGGGGTTTGACTCACCCTACTTGGGATATCATTTTTCAGGTACAGGTGATATGCCGCCTCCAAGATCTTAGCTTGGGAGGTTTTGGAGTCGAAGACTCCTTTTTGTTATTCGTTTTGATGTTAAATGTATATTCAAGCCTAGGGCTTTCTATGTATAGAGTTAGGACTCTTTTTGTTGTAAACAAGTGATGACTTGGAAAGCTGTAAGTCCGTAGGACATTCGTTTTGTTGCGAATATGTAATATCTTTTGTAAAGAGGACTCTAATGAATGAAAATATAACTTTTCTATTATGATTAATGACCTTATAAATGATTGTTTCATGTTATATTTTGGGGGCGTGACAGATATACGCACAGTTCGCTCGAGCGTCGCTCAAGCGAGTGCAGAATATAAACTTCTAGTAATTTTACAGACAGAGGCTGTCGCTCGAGCACAAGAAACTTCGCTCGAGCGAAGAATACAAATTCTCAATATTTTTGCAGACCTATAAAAGTACTAGAAGTTCACAAAGACCGCTTGAACGCAAGAAGTGGAGCTTGAGCAAATGAACAAAATTCTGGGCAATAAAAGTTTATAAAAATAAGCTATCAACCTGTTCTAAATGCAATCAACACATCCCGAAAGCCGAAATCAAAGAGAGATAAGGGGAAACAAGACATGAACAACTGTGTATGACAATGAAACCCGGATCCAAAACATTAAATGGGTTGGATCCAAACTAGAATCGCTATACTTTGTATACATATCACATACCAATTAAGAAACACGTATAATTGCAGTACTAATAGTTGATGAAAAATCATGTGTCACATACAACGCATATGCCTAATCACTAGTAATAATAAAAAGGGAGAGGCTTTACTTTAGTTGGGTTTTACAATTGGGGGTGTTGTTTGGCTTCCGTAGGCTCACCACAGAGCTTGCATCAATAATCCAAACCATTCAATATGTAAGGCTCGTCAAATATTTTATTCCTATAAAAAATCATGTTGATCGGATATCGATAGTCATTTGATCATATCATATTTGTATCAATAATTTATTTAAAAACCATACTTACTATTGACACAAATGAGATTTGATTAAGCGATTGTTGATACAAATGAGATCTGATCAAGTAGTTATCGATATTCGATCAACGTGATTTTTCATAGAAATAAAATAATTGACGAATTTTTCAAATTAAACGTTTTGAATTATCAATATAAATTCTGTAATAAACTCACAAAGATTCAATAATGCTGTCTAATCCAATTTAAACTAGAGACACCTTAAGGGAAAAAAAAAATGACATATATATGGATTGTGTGAAATTATTTTAAGAAAAAAAAAACCTTTTTGGTAACACGGACCAACTATGTGATTGGGCAGTCAGTCACCTAGCTGCTCTCATAAAACAAAACACGTGCCCTTGTTTTCAGGGTAGGACGCCATAATGTTGCCATGCGGGGAAATTACATGTGCGTGGACTTTTTAGATAATAATTATAGATAAATTAAAAAAATTATAATTATAATTATTAATATTTATAAAATTTAACATTAATCTCTAATTTTTTTTAAAACCTCGGATTTGATATTTCCCTTTGCCATGTCTAGACAGAGAAAAAATCTACTGTTATTAGTACTGATACTGGTCTGATTAAATAGTTACATAAAAATATAAAATTTACGAAATGATAATGGATTTATTTGAAAAGTTGACTATTTTAGTAAACAATTTTAATTTTTAATTGTTTGAATGGCATACAAACAAGGAGATTGAGGAGATATTACAATGCCACTTTCAAACAATTTCGATGACAAGTATGCAAAAAATAGATGTAGAAAAATATATATATATATAATAAAAATAAAAACACTAAGTGGCTGCAATATTTAACAAAGAGGCAAATTTTATAGATCAAATATTATTTGGTTGGTTACACAGCGTGGGGTAGTTATTCCTCTGTAGTCATTAGATACAAAATATTTAACAAAACAAGGAGGTTGAGGATACATTACAAAGGATCATTTTTGTGCAAAAATAATGACTTTTAGCTAATTTGTTCGCAATAGTGTTTGCCTCTTGCTAGTTATGCATGAGAGATAGAGTCCAATCACGCTTAAGAAGAGACCAAGAATCAAAGACAGGAAGTTGAATACATGGTGAAATGCTTTCATTTGTGGATAATAATAAAAAAACAGCTTGAGAGTCGATCTCTAGTTCAATGAATCGATGTCCATTTGTCCAGGTGAGAAGAAGAGCCGTTCGGATAGCCCATAATTTGGTGGATTTGGCCTTTTTCATGTTGGGAATCCTTGAGAGAATATTTGGACTTAGTGGGCGCATTGTAAGTCCAATCTCGATGATCCAAACTGTTTATTTTTTAGAATTTATTGAGAAAAATAGTCATATAAAAAAATCAAAATGATTAAACTTCAGTAGCTATATGTTTGAATCACATTTGTTTTTAAAAAATAGACGGTTATTTTTAAAATTATATTTGTTGTCTATTTTTTAAGATAAATGTAATTAAAACATATAGCTACCGAAATCCAATCATCTTAATTTTTTACATGAATATTTTTCTCAACAAATATTAAAAAGTAAATGGTTTGTATCACTAAAATTGGACTCACTAATGAGCCCACTAAATTCAAATGCTCTCTCAAATTATATTGGCACCTTTTGGTAGAGGTGTGGGAAAATGATTATAACTTATAGCCTAACAGCTTATAACTTATAGTTGTGAATATAAGCTGATTTTTTACTTATAAATTAAGTTTCTCCTCCCGATTCAAAGAATAAGTTAATTTTTGACTTACAAAAAATTATAAGCTGTATTGTTAAGCTAAACCAAATACATCAAAATAGCTTAAATTAAGCTAAAAACTAAAATAAGGTGGAAATAAGTCCAACCAATCAGGCTATTGTGAACATGAGAAAAGCCAATTGAGGAAAACCCAAAAGCCAATTTCCTTCATGGTTTTGGAAGACACCGGCAATACTAGCTCTCCCAGGTTGGCCAAGAGCACATCCGTCCGTCAGTGTTGATTTTGATGAAAGGATGACAAGGAGGTTTCCTTTAGGTTTATGCAGGATCCCACTATATAACATTTAGATTTAAGCTACACATAAATTTTTTTATTCAAATTTAGTATAAATTTTTAAGTTTTTAACCTTTTTCTGTTATCCCTATATGAGTAGTCTTCTTCCATAAACTAAAATAATTCATGACTAGTCTTTTTCCACTCATTTGTATATGATGATTATAGGTAAGATTTTTTTTTTTAATAAATCTATACGCCTGGAAAGATTGTCTAAAATTGTAAGAAGAAAGTGAATTGTGATGGAGATTTGCCTAGTCATTGTAAGAACATCTCCAATATTAGTAGACATTTTACCTACTTAAACATTACTATAAAGTATATATTTTATTTTGCCTATCAACTGTTTCATATTTTTACTCCAACCATACTCTTTATTTTAGCTATTCATCTAATACTATTAACTTTATAGAATGCCACGTTAATAATAAAGATAGAGGGACATGATCGTAATGATTAAATATATTTTGCCTAATCTTGAAAGCTAGCTACATGTAGGTAGCAAATGTGAGTTGAGCCAAAATGCCTAATCGTATGTTTAGTGCATTAGAGTTGAAAAAAGTGAGTCAAACTAAGGGTTGGTTTGGGATGTCCTAAAAAAGTGTACTTTTTGACTTATTGGTGGGTTTGGGTTGGGTTTGGGTTGGGTTTGATGTGATCTATTAAAGAGGTGATGTGATTTAAATAAGATGATGTGACTTAAATAAGATAGTGACTTTTTGACTTTTTGACTTATTTAGGTTATGCCAAACTAACCCTAAGTATTTTAACTAATAAGTATTATATGCCTAATGGGTTGAAAATGTTCTAAGATTCGTACATAAAGAAGTATATATTGATATTTTTAAATAATTTTTTTTGATATAGAGTAGTATCGTATTGCTCATATTTTTTATTATAATTTTATCAAGCACGCTTGCCATAGCCCCATGCGTCGCGATTCCATGATCCATCTATATATATACTCTTTCTCCACTCTCTTCTTTCACTCCCACAAGATTCCTGGAGGGGCCTTCTCTCTCTTCAGATTTCACATCTGTCTTGTTTCTCTCTCTTCTTGCTTTTCCTGCAATTTCTTGTTCTAAGAAGAGCTTCTAGGCCTCTCTCTCTCCTGTAATATTAAACGTAAGTTTTTGGGTTTTTCCTCCAACATACATATGCACACACATCACACTGTTTTTATTTAAAAAATATGAAAACCAACAAAGAGAACTTTCTTCTAGGATTATTGGGTAGTAGACATAAATATATATTTAAATTTTGATTACAGTGTTGATGTTTCTTGGGTCTTATCATAATTTACCATTGAATTGAATTTCAATATTTGTGTTATGTTGCAGAGTGGGTTGATGTTGTGATGGAGATCAAAGGTGGTCAAAACAAATATAGTAGTATTAGTTTTCGTGGAAGCCCTCTTCAATACGAAGAAGCTCCACTCAGATACGGAATTGAAGATTTTCACCCCATACTCCAATGTAAGAATCATCTAATCAATTGCATACATTTATATGTATACATGTCTGTGTATTTTATATTCTGATATTTGTGTTTGGGTTTCAATTTTTGCAGTGTGTGAGGAAACCATCCTGATACTTTCTCAGAATACAAATGGCATTTTCTGTAGATTAGGATTTTCCCAATTTTTCCCTTTAGCTGTTCTTGAAAAATTGTGATAGAGACAGAGTGCCTTTGGTGTCTCATTTCTCTTTTGGACTCTGTTTTTGGTTTTCTTTGTGTCTTCTTTGATCCATTTCAGTGACTCAGCAATGGCTGTTTCATCAATTGGGTTCGAGGGCTTCGAAAAACGCCTTGAAATAGCCTTTTCTGAGCAACCCATGTTCGCGGACCAACAGGGTTTGGGCCTCCGAGCCTTGACTCGGTCCCAACTCGACTCGATCCTTGAACCCGCTTGTTGTACTATTGTGGCTCAGCTCTCTAACACTGAGTTTGACTCGTATGTTCTCTCTGAGTCGAGCCTTTTCGTTTACCCTATGAAGATTATTCTCAAGACCTGTGGGACCACCAAGCTCCTCCTATCGATCCCACAAATCCTCAAACTCACTGAGTCACTCTCACTCGGTGTCGACTCAGTCAAGTACTCTCGCGGGACATTTATTTTTCAAAATTCCCAACCTGCCCCTCACCGCAGCTTCTCAGAAGAAATTGCTTTCTTGAACCGATTCTTCGAAAATGGAAATGCATTTGTACTTGGTGATCCGACGGTCCAAGATCGTCAATGGCACATTTATGTGGCGTCTGTGGGCCTACAAAAATCACCTTTGGTTAAAGATCAAACGACTTTAATTAATCTGGAGATATGCATGACAGGATTGGATAGAAACAAAGCTGTTATATTTTACAAAAACTCGCAGTGTGAAATGACCAAAGAGTCCGGAATAGCAAACATAATCCCCAGTCATGTGATTTGTGACTTCGAGTTTGAACCTTGTGGGTATTCGATGAATGGGATTGAGGGTTCAGCTTATTCTACGGTGCACGTGACTCCAGAGGATGGATTCAGTTATGCTAGCTATGAGGCTATGGGGTTCGACTTTGGGTCAATTAGGTTTGGGCCCTTGGTCAAGAGGGTCCTAAAATGCTTCAACCCAGCTCAGTTCACTGTGGCTGTCACATGCCATGGTGATTTGGCAAGTTGGGAGTGGGCTCTTGGTGATGTGAAGGGGTACACGTGTGAAATTGGCATGAAGCAAGACTTGCCGCGTGGAGGGTGCGTAGTGTATCGAAGCTTTGTTGCCAAGGAGAAGGGGTGCACAGTGAATACTTCTACTCCTAAATCTGTGATGCATTGTTGGAAGCAGGTGGCAGAGGAGGGCAGTGGAGAAATGGGTGGTACAGTGGTGGCGATTTCTTGTGTGTCGTCAGCTTAAAGGTCAAGCCAATCCAAGTGTTAACTCTCCAGTTTTGAGCATTTTTTGGTTCGGACCTGATTGAGACCCTCACTCCCCACCACTCCCACCACCCCCCACACACATGTGGTGGTTAGTGATTGGAGAAGTGAGGGTAGAGTCCGGATCATTATTTTGTAAAAAGTGATTGGCGAGCCTTAGTTCTACTTTATTTTCAAGCTGATGTGACTACTCCAAGTCATATTTAATCAAATCAGCTTATTACTGGGTATTTTTTTTGAAACATTGGTTGATTTTGGTTGTGGTGTTCTATCCTATCTATGAGTATATCATTTTTTTTCTATGAGATTATAACAACAATACTATAGACCCTTAAAAAACACAATTTCATAATCTCTATTTATCTGTGATTGGTTCAGGAAGGAAAGAAAAAAAATACATGATTGATCCACATCATTTTGAAGGTCAAAGAGGTCCCCAATTTTGGAGGTCCCAAGCATTTTTGATATTATAATTGGAATGAGCATTAATAAAGTTGATATAAATGGCCAATTTTATGATTAAAAAGAAAAAAAAAAAAAAAAGAAAAGAAAAAGAAGAAGCTATGGTGAAAAAGCTTGGTAACTTATGTATGGAATTCATGCCAAGGTGGAATTTGTTTAGATAGTTAAAATTTCAAATGTGTTTGGTTGGAATTCCAACTGGTTGCTTCGTGTTCTAATGATATTTTGGTGAGGCTTTTGGAGAATTATGCAATTTTATTCATGTTGATGTAATTTGGTGTTTTACATTCATTGTATTTGGTTATTTTACCTATTATTATTATGTTAGAGTATCTCTAATGGTGAATCAAATTTTTCATTAAATTTGAGTAAAAAAAAGTCAATTTTCTCAATCTGATATGGCTTGCTCCAACCGTGCATCAAAAGGGAAGGGTCGACCGGTAAGGTTAATTTTTTTTTTTTGTTTACCTGTTTGAATCTTTTTGACCGGTTTAAACCTACCTATTTAAAAGGGAACCGGTCGACCGGTGGGTCAACCGGCTGGACATTCGGTTGGTTGACCGGTTGGCCCACCCCAACGGTCAAGCACAGTGAAATACTGATATACAAAGCTTGTCCTCAGTTTGATGAAATGTTTGTTCCATTCTTATTTTGATATCAAATTGGCGAAACCATTGGAGCTTGAAAAAGTCACTTTTTCATCAAATTTCAAATCTGATGCATGATTTGATACACCGTTAGAGATGGTCTTAGTATAAAAGTATTTCTAAAGAAGTTTGAGTCAGTTAAAAATGTATGAGGTCCAAGTGTTCACCCAAAAAACTTATTTGTAATATGAGAGTGAGTGTATACGTGATTTAGGCATCGTTTAAAAACAGGTTATTTTAATATTTTTAAAATTTTTTAAACTAAAATATGAAGTAAAAAAATTAATATGTTTGAAATAATTTTTTGAATTTTTACGAAAAGATGTGTAAAAAATAAGCAGAAAAGAAACTCTTTGACTTTTTTTGTATAAATTATAGGCTTTTTGATTTTTTTAATAATTTTTTAACTTTTAGATTAAAATAAGTGCATGCCAAACGAAGCCTTAGATTTAAGTGTTCCAAAATCTAATTGAGCTGTTTATTTTTCATAATGAGGCAATTCATCTTGTAGACGTAAATATAATTTTGTTGAATCAAGTAAATCACGTGTTGAATCATTTTGATTTTATTTTTGTTTATTTCAAATGTTATAAATTGTGTGATGCCTTATTTTTTAACTATTGTGTCCAAATAAAAATAACTTGTATCTATGTATACAAATAAAGCTGTTTTTAATTGACTTAGGTCTCATTTAAGGATTAAATATTTTAGTTAAAAAATTAAAAAATTAAAAAATATTATAAATTATTATATCATTTTTTTTTTTACATATATTTTTATAAAAAATTAAAAATTTATTAAAATAACTTATTTTCATAAGGCGTTATTGGTCAAAATTCACATATGTTGATTTTTCTAGTAACAGACTCAACCTATGAGGTAGGTAGGTAGGTAGAGTCAACGACAACAAACCATGGAGCCAAAACTTTCCTCCGTGATTAAATAAAAAAGAAAACGGTTTAAAAATTAAAAAGTTATTAATTATTTGTAATAAGTTAAACCATCAAATGTCAAATCAATTTTTTTTTATTCATATCTGATTTGAAAATTTTAAAAATAGCTTCAACAGTTTCAATTCCTATTTTTTTTTTTAGCAAATTTTTTAAAATATTTTAATCACTTTTTTTTCTTCAATTTTTATTTTTTTTAGATTTACATAATTTAGATACACTTAAAAAGTACAAATTTGTACAAAAATCTTTCAAAAACTCATTGAATACAAAAAATACAAAAATATAATGAATTTTCACATTTTGTGAATTCAACCAATTTTTAAAGATTTTTGTACGAATTCTTTATTTTTTAAGTGGATCGAAAAGTGAAAAAAAAAATGATTAAAATGTTAAAAAGATCACCAAAAAAAAACGGATTAAAAACTCTAAAAACTATTTTTGAAAACTCAAAACGAAACATATTATTTTTAGCTATTTCTAAAATACATTTCTTGATTTTTAAAAACATCAAAAAAATTTTAAAAAAATCAACCCCAAACTCACTTCCGTCCAGTTATCCTTGGGCATGTCATAGAATAGAAGGATTGGACTCTGAGTAAGGTGGCCCGACTCGTAGAATGTTTGGTTAGAAAAGTTGTAAGGGAATTATCAGTCTAATGGGAGTAGTAGTCCACCACTATGGGTGGATTAGCAAAGATGGATGAGAGGTGGGATTGAGAATCAATCCCATGGGATTAATGGTAAAAAGATCATTGTGTCCCTTAATTTTAATGATTTTACAATGAAAGAAGGGAAATTATGTAATTTTACATGTTTAATCCAAATCAATTAATACCACCACACTGCTACACAAACAAACACAATTTATCTTATATTTCCAACTTAATATCACTACAATATTAATCTCTTCCCTCAATCCTATCATACACATAATCTCATCTAACATCATCTGCTAAACAAACGTGACCTAAAAGATTATATACACGTACATTAATTGATATACATATTTTTGAATAGCAAAATATAAAAAAAAACAAATGTAATTGCTTAATGATCTACTTAGTAGGTATGCACATGGGATGTGTATGTAATGAAAATCTAATGAAATCCTACAGACAATATGACAATAATTCATTTGAAAAGGAAAAAAACAAATGTCACTCTCACCCATTGACACTTCTAATTCTTTTAATAAATGAGCTCTTGGATTATGTTGTAAAAGTACAGTGATAGAGAACCCTCATCTCATAAAGTCAATCTATATAAAAAACTTGAGTAATTGGGAGATGATTGATAATCTCATCTCATCAAATACAAGTATATCTATAAACTCAAAATTGTAACCGTCGAGAGAGGGTTGACATCTAAAAAACTAAAGCAATTTTTTGACATTTGGGAGTTATTCCACAATGATTCATTTTCTTATTTGCCCTTTTATGAATGAATGAAGAAGTCAATTAAATTGCATATATATATATATATACATCATTTTTGCATAGAAATCCACAACAAATTGATGTTCTCTATTTGTATATATAATTGTAGCAAAAAAATTGCATTATTGAGAATCAGGGAAGGATGGTTCAATTCGAAAGAGAATAGTATCATAAAGAACATGAAGAGATCTATTCGAATAAATCATGACTACATATTGCAAAACGAGTCCACTTCCTATTTTTGGATAAGTAAGAAAACAAGTGGGTACAATCTTGAAACAATATTAAACTTAAAATAAGTGCGGTTTAAAATGGTCTTATAGTGATGCGGCAAAACTGTGATGACTCATTTTACAATACGCAACCAAAATTAAATCAATTGAACCTCTCCATTTCAAATTTGGACCACTTGTTCCCTTCTATATACCATTCTCTTTCTCTTTTAATCTGGTTAGTTTATATTATCACTTTAGTTGACGTATATGAAGAACTTTATAAATTAATAACATACAAGAAGACACAGAAAGGAGTAAGAGATCTTGATTCATAACATTTACGAAATCAATATGATCTAAATACCTTGTTTTCATGCATGTTCTCTATTGCAACACCCCATCTTGTGGTTATCAAAGGGAAAACACTCCTTTGTGATTTTTCTTATATTTTAAGCAACTATCTATGAGGCTCTTAGACACATTTCATATTTTAGGGCTCATGCATGACACCTAATTTGAGTCAATCAATAGAAGATCATGTTTTGAGGTGTGCATAAGCATGTTTGCTTAGGTAATAACATATGACTATTTTAGTTTGTTGCATAGTACTGGCTCCATGGTTCATTGCATGCTAGCTCCTTCATTTATTATTTTAAACAAGACTGCACATCAATAATGTAACAACTTATGCAACATTTGTTATGTCCTTGTTACCTTGAGTTTGGGGAGGCATTAACCATGAGATCCCTAAAAGAGTTTGTCTAAATACATAAAATTGAATTATAGAAAAATATTAAAAATGTATATATCAATAAAATGGAACTTATCAAAATATTAATAATACATTGTTTATAATTTTTAATAATTTAATTTTGTGTATAATCTTGAGAAAATAGGATTTGAAGGATCATCTTTTAATCTGTTATTGGATATTAAAAAAAAAATATCTTGCTTTTATTATTTATAATAATCTTGGTGACAATATGAAGATTTTAAATTTTCATACAACATATTTAGATGGTTATTATCATCAAGAGTCGTCAAAGGTTAGTCGACTTGGATAACATGAGTTGGGAGAGTGCAAGTTTGTGAACAATACACATTTTGATTGGTGTAAATTAATAGGGTTTATCAATTTGAATAGTCATTACATTTTTTGAATATGAGGTCAATATTTTTGGATCAAATATATTGTGTAATTTTATTTTTTTTGTCACATGGTATACATCAGTTAGGATTTGTTTCTTAGATGTTAGTAGAAGAAGGCACACCACAACAAATTAAGGTTTTAAAACAAAAATTTAAGGATGAAATTACTTTTTAGGAATAAATATTTTAGTTGTCAAAAGTGTTATTGTTGTATTTTTAGCAACTAAATTGAACACATGAAACACTATCATTTTGGGATCAAAAATTTCTTTTAAAAAGGTAAACATTTTGGCACAATATTGTTTTGTTGTTAAAAGTGTATTCATTCCGAACATTTTTTTAAAAAGTAATTTTTTTGACTTTTCAAAAAGACTTTTTTGTGACGATCATTTTTATAGATGAAAATGTTTGATTTTTAAAACTTTTATATATTGTAGTGGGGGCAACAATGGAAAGAATATTAAACTACTCTCTATAGGATTTGAACTTAGAACTTAACACTATAAAGTGATACTACACAACTATTAAGTCAGCCAACTTAGACAATTGCCCAAATTGTCATGGAGAGGACATTTAGGACATGTTTGTTTTTAGAGTTGGGTTGGATGGGACTGTTAAAGCATCTCCAATGTAATGGTTAAATTTGTGTGTTAAAGTGTGTTAATGACACAAAGTGATAAAAGTAGGATCCATTTGTATGTGTTTAGTATTTGTTAGTAGAGAGAGTAACGGTAACGGTGTATTCCAATGGTATAGTTAAGTGTATAGGTGTTCGCGGATCAGTTTTGTACGGTTTGCGGTTCGGTTTTGGCCCGCCTGTATTTATGCGGTTTGGGAAAAAGTCAACCCGCAATCGCCCGCAGTGCTTTTTGCGATTTGTGCGGATAGGGTTTGCAAATGTGTGGACGGTTGAGGGCGGTTTGCGATTTACACTTTTTTCTTTAAAAATTAATTTTTGAGTTTTTTTTTCCCATCGAATTTAGGCATCAGATTCATTTTATATATTTGTGATCATTTGACAACAATTTTATGATGAGTTTACAAATAAAAATTGAATATCAATGCATTAAATGAAAGTACCCAAAACAAAGAGACCCTACACTAACATTTTTGTCATGAAAAAAATGTATATCAATGCATTAAAGGTTGTACTCAATTAGAATTGTCAATTCAGTAATCAATAATCAAACTAGAAGTTCCATCGACTACCAGAAGAAAAATTTTATTTGGAAAAAGTGGATGAGTCACCAATAAAAATTATATAAGAAACCAAGTTTAAGATTTGATAATTCTACGGCATTAAGAAAGTTGAGAAATACTTAAAAATAAGGATCTTAGGGTGCGCTTGTTTGGACGGACTGAATAAGGGAGGATTGTAATCCATCGGACTATTAGTCCTGGGATACATTGTCCCGGGACTATTTGGTTGGATTAAATTTGTATCCTATGTTTGTTTAGTCATGGGATTAGATGTCTGGATTGGACTATTTTTAGTTATCCAATGTTTGTTTGAGATATTATAGAGAATGATAAATGCTCAAATGACTATTTTATCTTTTTCAATTATTTACTAAGTAATAACAATATTAAACATAGCTTTAATATTTTAATTATTTTTAGCTAGATTAAATAAAAATTTATTTTATTTTATTTTTTGCACAGTATTTTAATTATTTTAATTTATTATTTTCAATTAAGTTAAATTTATAATTTATAATTTATATTTTTTATTTAATATATAATTTTAAATTAACGACAATAAAAAATAATTTTATTTAATATATAAATTAAATTTTCAACAACACAAAAAAATTTAATTTATAAGGCCATAATTTATAATTTATTATTTTTAAATAAATTTAATTTATAATTTATATTTTTTATTTAATATATAATTTTAAATTAACAACACTAAAAAAAAATTTAATTTAATATGTAAATTTAATTTTTTAACAACACTAAAAAAATTTAATTTATAAAGCCATAATTTATAATTTATTATTTTTAATTAAATTAAATTTATAATTTAAATTTTTTATTTAATATATAATTTTAAATTAACAACGCTAAAAAAATAATTTATAAATGTTCAAAAAACTATTTTATCATTTTCTAATTGTTTGCTAAGTAATAACATGGAGGGTAAAATGGACATTTCACAAAATAATTCCATGGGATACTAATCCCATGCTTTCTATCCGACCTCCCCCCATGGGATAGGATAGTCTCATATTTGTGGGATTAATAGTCCGGAGGACTATTAGTCCGGAGCAAAAAAAAATGAAACAAACAATGGACTATTAGTCCGATGGGACTAATAGTCCAATCCCACCCTCTAATCCTTCAAAACAAAAACACCCCTAGTGTTATAGAGAACATAATGGTGCTCCTAATATTAAAGTTACAAAGTTGGTATATAATAATAATAATAATAATTAAAGTGCGGATAGTTTTTGCGGGTTGCGGGTTTAACCCGCGACCTGCCCACAACCCGTAAATTTGTCATATTTCAAACCGCATCCGCCCACATTATGTTTGCAAAACTGTCCATTTATATGCGGATTGGGCGAGTTGGGCAGTTTGAGCAGTTTAGATAAACCGTTGCCTACCCTTAGTTAAGTGTGTTAAAAACATGTGTTATATAAAAGTAGGACCCACCAAAATATATAAATATATATTTGCATTTTATATTTATAGAAATAAAATGAAAAAAAAAAAAAACCAAAACAAAACGAAAAAAGTACCAAAACTCCTCTCTCTCTCTCTCTCTCTCTCTCTCATTTGCTCATTTTCTTATTTTCTGCCCTTTTCCATTGTTAGTGGGCTAGCTACAGTTAGCAACAAACTGGGCAAACTTGCTAACTAACAAACACTTTAACAAATTCATTGGAGCATATTTCTTATTTGTTTGTTAGCTAACTCTGTAGCAATGCATTTAATGGATGCATTGGAGATGTTCATAATAAGAGGGTTATTATTGTGGAAATTGTTAGCGAGGAGATAAAAAATTTATGTTTGTTTGATGGTCACTGAATTGGAAAGAATTTATTTTTATTTTATCATTCTATGATGGAATTAATTATATGAAATTTCATAAATATCCTTATTATTTTTGATATATTTTAATATGAAATATTATATTTCATAAATATATATAGTTTTGGTACTATATTATTTTGATATATTAAATTTTTTGGTATAAATATTATTATATCATTATATTTTAATATTAAAAATTATTTTTATATTAAATTATTTTGATATAAAGAAGGAAAAATTGTGTCACGTCCCAATTTTTAATTACTCGGAAACATTACCAAAGCCTTAAAATTAGGTCCTTTTTTTTTTTTTTTTTTTTTTTTTTTTTAACATCCATTACCATTGAGTAATAGAAATACAATGATACATGCCCTTTCTCTCTCAATGAACATTACAATGATAACAATACATGCCAAACTCCTACTGTGAAGCAACAAATGAATAAAATACAAATACATGATCCATCACATCTACAATGAAATTACATATAAAAGACACATGGACTTCTTAACTCTTCAATCAAATAATCCAAACTTTCTTCTTGTAAAAAGATAAAACAATAAGGGGTGAGCACTAATGCCCAGTAGGAATCTCATAGTTCTAAATCAATAACTAAAACACAGATAGAAATGATCATGCATGCAGGGTGATACCATATAGTAGGGTGACATCTTCTAATTTCAAAATATCACAAGTAAAGTACCTTTTTTCCACAACTATTTAAACACTTTTAAGAAAAATCTCTAGCCATTAAAAATCATCCATTAACTTTATAAAACTATAGATCCTTGTGAAACAAACATGTTTAAGAAACAACATCATTTAAAAATTATTAACCAATTCCCAAAATATTCCCCATTTCATTTCTATTTTTCTCTTGTACTATTTTCAATCACTATAACTCCATAATGTCAAGATCCAATTTCCTTTATGTTCAAAAAGGCAATCCTCATACACTCAACTCCAACTTGCCCAACAATTGCCTCATATTAACGTTTGCATTACCAAATAGAATACAAGCATAACACAAGAATAACAATTCCTTTTTAATTCAATTTCTCTATTATTTACAAAACAAAACTCATAATCTTCCATTATAATCACAAGCATTCCATTGAGTGTATCAACACCAATCCCTAATCCAATTACCATTTCATTTTTCATTCTTTCAATTAATTTCATATCAAACATCGGATCCAATAACAAGTCATCTCCATGAGTCACACGCTTTACCGGTCACAAGCCGGAAGGAATGCGGAACCTCACGCTTTACCGGTCACAAGCCGGAAGGAACGCGGAACCTCAACATACCATACGCTTTACCGGGCGCTATTCCGGAAGGAAGGCGGAACCTGTCTCAAGCGCCACGTTTTGCCAACTAAAAATATGGCGGGAAACGGACCCCAAGGTAACATCACAATCCATCATTACAATTTTGTAGGCAATGCCAACACATCTTCCATTATTTCCGTAACACATTAGTTCAATACACATACACCAGATATTAAAATTCCATTTACATAACAAGTACAAATATGTTCCACGACCTTCTTCATTATCCATTAAATCATTAATTTGTTTGATAACAAAATACAACAACATATCCATGGAGGCGTGAAGATTCATTTATAAGGTATTCACAATTCTTGGGTTCAAACTATTTCTTTACTTTTCCTTATTATTATTAAGTCTTCAAACTCAATTTTTACAACACATTGATTATCACTTACTACCCAAGGTTATAAATTAAATCTTCAGCATTTAATTTCTTTGATACAACTCCTTCATATAACATCGTCATATTTCACGATCTCCCATTTATCAATGTTCACACTCATCTTAACTCAATATAGACTTAATTTCATAAATTTAATGTTAATTGAAGTATTCTTCATTTTCCAAAAATAAACTTCATATCTAGAGCTAAGCATAAATTTGGGCTTTTAGTTTTGAGGTATAAAGTTCACTTTCTAACTACACAATAAAATTCTTAAATCCACACTTCATCATCTTATCACAAATTTCATATCATTAACAAATCTTTTTTTCCAAATTTCATTTCATATTATAGCATGATTTACAATATCCATAATAAAGGTTCAATCGCTAATTTTTAACATAATTTTCAAACACTTCCAAAATTCAATTAAACTTGTATATATATAATTCAATACCTCAATTTCATTATTCTACTTTCAATTTAGGCAAAATCATTAATTATCACCATGAATCAACTTAGGGTGTTCAAGAAAAATCAAGAATTTCAAGAACAATTGAAACTTCTCACACCACTACTTTTAATTACAATTTTTCCCTTGATCATACACCTAAGGTTCATAATCCACAAGCTTAGCCCAACAATTGAACCCCAACATTTCAAATCCTAAACTCTCAAATTCCATGATATAACACTATATGCTCAAAAATGGAGATTTTGTATTTATATAATCAAAATACCATAAATCTATCTATAAATGCAAGTATTGAAGGAGAACTAGGACCCCTACCTCAAGATTGGAAGCTAAGGGTGAAGACCCATCTTCAAACTTCAATGAAATCACAAAATAATCGGTCAAAATCTTGATCCTTGCTTGTTCTTCAACCTTGATGCAAGATCCATGGTGGATTTGTTGGTAAAAATGGATGAAATCAACGTTTTGGGGGCTAGGTTTTCGGACATGGAGGAGGAGAGAGGAAGAGAGGATGAAAAAATTAAGGGCTTGTTTGGTTTGTTTTTTAGAAAAAATTTTGAGAAAAATTCTCTACAAACAAATTTTCAAGAGTAATCAAACCAAACAAATTTTTTCAAAAAAAATCTCAAAATTTTGTTTGGTTACCTACTTTTCAAAATCACTCTCTCTCTCATACACATCAAATCAATCACTTTTTTTTAAACTTTCTCCCCAAAATAATTTTCCAAAACCATTTCTGAAAAAAGGCAAACCAAACAAGTTTTTCTACTTTTTATCTCAAAAACTACTCTACAAATATAAACCAAACACACCCGAAGTTTTTGGGCCAAAATGTCACTTTATAATGTATGTTAGCGACCTGATCGCTCGAGCGAAGGAAGCTTGGCTCGAGCATGGAAAAGAAGCTCTCAGATTTTCTGAAAAACGCACTCTTCGCTCGAGCGAAGAAAGTCTCGCTCGAGCGAGCATGCTTCCAGCACAGAAACTCAAAATTGAAACAGGTGTAACTCTCTCGTTCGGACTTCGTTTTAGGTCGTTCTTGTGTTCGAATTGAAGCCCCGGAAACAAGCTTTCCAATAGTTCCAGCCTCACATTCAAATTCAAAGTATGGAAGGAGAAAAGGGCAAAAGAGTGAAGGTTGGTCAAAAACTCAAACTCAAACTTGGGGCTTTTTAATCTAATTTTACCTAAATACCTTGTTAAGGCTTTGTAGACACCCCATTTTTGACCGACCTTAAGACTCAGACGTCATCGTTTGAGCGCTCGATGATTGTGCATGTTTGTGCTCGTTTTGAGTTTCTGGAGCCTTTGGCCGAGCGCCTTGTCTTGGGACCTCTTAACTTTCTTCTCTTGGCTTGGTTTTTGGACCATGCCTTGTTGCCTTTGCCTAGAGGGAGATAGAGGCCTATAGGCCACTTTTTGTAGTCATAGACTACATTTCCCTCTCGTAGGCCACTTTTTGTACCCGTAGACTAGTTTTCGAGGCTTCCGGCTGAGTGCCTTGCCTTGCGGACTCTTGTCTTGCTTCCTTTTTGGTTTGTTTTTGAACCAAACCTTGTTATCCTTTGCCTGGAAAGTGGAACAGGGGTGTAGACCAGTTTCTCTCCCTGTAGAGCACTTTTCTTCCCTACCAACCAGTTTTTCTGGTCGGCCAGCTAGGGTTGGTGGTCTGTGGACCACCTAAGGTGGTCGGCAGCCTGCCACCACCTTCCCTTCTCCCTGTAGACCCTCTCTCCCCCTTGCCGACCACTTTTCATTCCTGTAGACCACTTTTTCTGGTCGGTCGACTAGTGGGAGTGGTCGGCCGACCACTTCAACTGGTCGGCAGCTTTTCTGCATTTTCTGCAGATATTTTCCTTGTCAGTTGTGCCAGCTGGTGAGCATAGATTGCATCCTCCATACACGTGTATGGAGGGATTGCTTCAAGTCTCTAGCTTGTTCAACAAGCTTGAGACTTGAAATTCTATAAGAGGGAGGCTCTCTCTCCCTTCCAAGGGTTCAGAAAATTTGCATAGAGCTATACATATATCTCTCTCTATATTGCTCCCTCTCTCTCTATATTTGTATTGTTTTGTGCCTTAAAGTGTTGTTTCTTCACACTTTTGCACACAAACACCTAGTGAAACACCTTCACTCTTGAGCTGAGGTTCTTGGAGGTTGCATTTGAGTGGTTTTAGCTTGGTTTTTGCCTCTGAAGTTGCTGTTCTGAAGTTGTACTTCAAGGGTGAGTCTATAGCCTCTTTAAAGCTTTGTTTCCATTGCTTATTTGGCCCTATTTTCATGATGTTTTAGGCTTAACTCTAAACTGCAAAAAGCTTCATTTTCAAGTGCTTAAAGTGTTTGTTTGAGGCCTCTTTGGTGTTGGGCGTGGTCTACCCCCTTTTGTGCCTTGTTTGGCTTTGTTTTGTGCTATCCTTTTAGGCCATTGAGATCACCTTCTCTTGGCCTTTTAACCACTGAATTCCAGAGGAATTTCAGGGGTGGAAAGTGTGTTTTGCGGCCCCAAATGGATGGGGGTTGTCCCCCCCTCCTCTTCTCTTGTTTGCTTGTGTTGATGGCTCATCAAAGTAGCATGTCTTTCTAGCATGTTTTGGCTCTATCTTAGCATGTTTTAGGCATTATTCTAACATGTTATAGCTCTGTTTTAGGTCAGTTTGATTGCCTCTTGCGTGCTTCATACCCTTGTAGTAAAATCCTCCCTATAGCCTTAACATGCATCATGCTTTGGACCATCATTTTAGCATGTTTTTGGCTCCACTCCAGCAAGATTTTACTCATGTTTTGCTCTACTTAAACTCTATTTTAAGTGTTTTGGTTCATGCATGCCTTGCTTTGTATAGCCATAGTGCAATCTTGCTCACTAACTTTAAGTTCCAAAGTCTCTAGCATGCATTACTTGAGTTGTTGGCATGCTTTGGCCTCATTTCTAACATGATTTCAGTGTATGTAGTGTAGTCATACTCTCTCATGTTTCACACATTCAATGCTTTTAGAGAGTTGTGCCTCATGTCTTGATCATGGCCTAACTTGTATGCATGCGTGCCTAAGCTTTTGGGCTACCATCTCAGCATATTTTTGGTCTTATTTTGCCATGCTACAACTCTGTTTTTTGTTGGTGAAGTCATCTCATGCTTGGTTTTGGTAGGTGTAGTGTAATCCCCCTTATTGGCCTTACTTGCATCATGCTTTATGCCTCCCATTCTAGCATGTGTTAGCTCTATTCCATGCATGTTTTGGCATTGTTTTGACCTACCTTGGGACTGTTTGGGGTTGTTTTGATCCTTTGGGGTTTGCTTGATATGGCTATGGTGCAAGTACCTTTGATAGCCTTAAGCTTTGAGCCTCCTAGCATGCCTCATTTGTGATATGTGCATGATTTGGCATCATTTGCAATGTAATTTCAGAGCTTATGTCTTTGCTACACTCCCATGTTTATCACTCTTTCATCACTCTTGAGGGTTATGCCTTATGTCTTGTTTGTGAGCCAATGAATGAGTATACTTTGCTTACCTTTTGAGCCTATGTTTTAGCATGCTTTTGGCCTCAATTCAGCATGCCTCAACTCTATTTTGAGTAGTTTGGGTCATATGGGATTGGTTATGCATGGTCATAGTGCAATAGCTTTGACTAGCCTACTGATTCAAGGTCCTTAGGATGTTATGCTTGTATTGTTTGGATGATTTGGCATCATTTCATACATGATTTCAGTGCATATAGTGTAGTTACACTCTCACATTTGTCACCTCTTTAATTGTGTTTGAGAGTTGACCCTTATGCCTAGTTGATGAGCCATTACATGAGCATATGTTCTTCGCCTTTTTGTGCCTAAGTTTTGGTGTGTTGGCCACTGTTTTGACATGGTTTAGGTCTGTCCATAATTGGTTTAAGTCCATTGAGCATTGTATTGCATGCCTCTTGTATGATGCTCTTTACTTGCTTTGATGCTTTAGCCTCCAAACATGCCTTGCATGCATTGTTCATGTGATGGAACCTTATGCATGCCACATTAACATTGATAGGTTGAGCATGTTGTATGTGTGTAGACACCCCATTTTTGACCGACCTTAAGACTTAGATGTCATCGATTGAGCGATCGGTGATTGCGCATTTTGTGCTCGTTCTGAGGTCACAGAGTCTTGGCTGCGAGCCTTGCCTCCGGACTTTGGGGCTCTATTGTGCTTTGCCTCGGTTTGTGAAGCAGGTCCTATTTTCTCTGTTTTCTCTTCCTGAAGGGAGGGAGAGGTCTCGTAGACCATCTCTCAGTGGCCGTAGGCTACGTTTCGTGGTTGTAGGCCACTTTTCCCGTTTGGAGACCAGTTTCCGATTTTCGGAGCCGTCGGCCGTGTGCCTCAGTTCGGGACCGCTTAACTACCTCTGTTTGCTCCGGTTTTTGGCACACACCTTGTTTCCTCTCCTTAGAGGGACACTGTTGCCCGGGAGACCACCTTTGTGGTCATACGCCACCTCCGGTGCTTAACAGCCTGTTTTTGGGGCGCCGGGCTGCACGTTTTGGCCCCCGAACCCTCGTTTTGCATCCGTCTTGGTTCATTTTTGGTATGGACCCTATTTTCATTGTTTGGAAGGTGGTACTATAGTGGGAGACCAGCAATTCTTTTGGAGACCATTTTCTCTCTCCTCCAGCCGGTTTTCTTAACAGAAAGCTGGTTTTCCTCACTTTTGGGCCATAATTTCTGGTCTCCCATACCACCATTGTGTTGTACTCATCTGGGAGGCCACCAATATGGGTAGGCCGACCAGCTTTTCTTCCTGACCCTTTTGAACCTTGCTAGAAAGCTGGTTTTCCTCTCCCCTGGGCCACAATTTCTGATCTCCCACCATACAGCTGTGTTGTACTCATCTGGGAGGCCACCTTTCTGGTATGGCCGACCAGCATTTCACATTGACCTTTTTGAACCCTGGTCGGCCGACCACTTGAACTGGTCGGCCTATCTTTTGCTTTTTGCCTTTCCTGAGTGCAACACAGCTGTGCCAGCTGAGAGGCATTTGCTCCGGGTTTGACCCTTTTGTTTGGCTTCTTAAGGAAGTTTGGCCCCTTTTTGCTTAGCTTCTAAGAGAAGCTTGACCTCTTGTCAAGCTTCTTGAGGAAGCTTGACCCCTTTGGTCTAGCTTCCTCAAGAAGCTTGACCCTTTTGATTTAGCTTCTTTTAGAAGCTTGGTCCTTTTGCTTGAGGCTTCTCCAAGAAGCCTTGGACCTCCTCTTCTATAAAACCAACCCTCCTCTCCACTTGCAAGGGTTGAAGATTTTGGTCTCAAGGTAGATACACGCTCCCTCTATATCTCTACATCCAAGCTCCATAACTCCATGGTTCTTGGTCATTTACACTACACCTCCAAGCACAACACCTCCACTACCATCCTAAGTACCTTGGAGCTATTTTTCAGAGGTTGAAGGCTCATTTTCTTGGTCCAGAGCTTGCTGCATTGCTGTGCTACCAGGGTAAGTCTTCATTTCCCGCATTTTGACATTATTTTGCCTCATAGTTTAGCCCTATTTGCAAGCATTTTTGGACTTCGACATAAACTGAAAAAAGTTTTGTTTTGAGCTCCTCTTTTAAGTTTGATCAAGGTCATTTTTCTGTTTGGGGTCATCTTCCCCTTTGCATGCTTCATTTCCTCATGTTTAGGGCTATGCATTAGAGCATTTGTATTGGCCTTGGTTTGGCCTTTTGGCCACTGAAATCCAGTGGATTTTTAGTGGCCAATATGTGTTTTTGAGCCCTAAAATCAGAGAGGGGTGACCCTCTCACCCCTTGTTTTGTTTACTAGCTTTGTTGGCCTTCCAAAGGAGCTTCATTTTGCATGTTTTGAAGTCATGTTTCAGGCCCTATTTGGTGTGTTTTAAGGTCTGCATAAGCTCTATCCAGAGCCCTTTTGGCTATTTTGAATGTCTATTATGCATGTGTAGAACAATCTTATTTAAGGCCTTTCAAAGGGGCTTTCACTTGCATGCTTCCTAGCTTCATTTCAGGCCATTTTTTGTGGGTTTTAGGACTTCAGAACCTCTGTCCAGAGGTGGTTTTTCCATTTTGCATGTCTATCTTATATGTGTAGAACAACCCCTTGCATGGCCCTCCAAAGGAGCCTATCATTTTTGCATGCATTGACTGAGTTTCAGTAGGTTTTTGGGCATATTTTGACATGGAATACTTCTGTTTTTAGCTGGTTTAGTGAGCCCTCATGTGCTTCATATAGTTGTAGTGCAACTCATGGTTCACTAGCTTTCTTTGCATGCTTTGTTGACCCTTGATTTTAGCACTTTTTGGCCATGCCTTAAACTGATTTTGTGCATATTTTGGACTGCCTTAGCTCTGTTTTTGGCTCTCATAGTCGAACGATGTTTGTTTTGCATGCTTGTAGTTCAATACCCATTCTTAACTTTGAGTTTTGAGGCTCATTCCATGCATATACTGAGATGTGTTCATGTTTTGGGTCCATTATACATCATATTTCATAGCTATATCATGTGCCATTCTATGCCATATTTCATTCCTTGCCATGCCTTGTTAGAGTTGTATGTTATGCCTTAGGATCGATCCTTTGCATCCATGCATGTTTGCATGTGTTTCGGTTGTTTCATTTTCATCACATGGCCACTGATGTGAGTGTGGCTGAGGTCCACTCATATTGGTGTATGTCCATCTTGCATTGTGTATGCCATTTTAGTCCATAGCATTGCGTATGCTAGGTTGCATGTTAGTGCATTGTGCATGCCATGTTGTGTCACGTGTATTGTGTATGCCATTTTAGTCCATAGCATTGCGTATGCTAGGTTGCATGTTAGTCGCTTTGTGTATGCCATCTCATTACATTGTGTTTGGGATAGGAGTTAGCCCAAACACGGGAAACGAGGGACGTTTCGTACCCGAAATGACGGAACGTGCCTCAATTCCCGGTCGCCGACACTCCGGATTACCTATGATGGAGTCTAGGCCTTGTTGTGTTGTCATGTGCATTCATTTCACATCGAGTCGTGCAATTCGACTCCTCGGCCATCATGCATCGAGATGTGTGATTGGTGGCACGAGGATCGAGGTGTGCACACATATGTGAAAATACTTTGCTATGCCCCTTTCTTGCTCTATGTTGCAACGGATCAGAAATCAGCAGCCTTCTAGAGCTTTGCACAGCATTCCGGGATTAATTGCAAACAGAGGCGAATCGAGGCATCGCGAGGAATTTCCCGACGAGGCGGCTCGAGCATGCATGCATCTTTCATCATTCGGAACAGAGTTGAGGCGGTCCATTTAGCTTGCATGCTAGTTTATTCGCTTTCCTAGTTAATTTGTTAATTAATTAGGGTTTTGTAATATTTAATTAGCTAGAGTAGTTAATTATTTATTCAGACTGTATTATTTATTTGGACCCTCCGAGCGAGGGCAATTGTGTAATAAGTGTGCGTGTGTGTGATGTATGTCTTCTAACGCCACGTCTTTCTCCCTTTTATTTACCAGCTTATGATGGTTAGTTTATGACATGTTTCAATTAGCATACTTATGCTCGCATGTTTGCATCCATTTATCTGTCTTGCATGCACAGGGCTCGGCGCATCATACTAACTGCATTGTATTTCAATTCCAAGTTGAATACATGTTTCTTGTTGCATTTCATATGCCATGTTTAGAATAGCCGAGCCTGTTGTAGTTGCATTCCTGCATGTGTTGCATTAGGCATTTCAGCATAGTTAGGATTCATGCATCGATTACTAACTAGTTTCTGTTTTGGCTCGAAGTACTCGGAAAGTGTTTATGCTTTAGCATCCTTGCATACGTGTGAGTGACTGCCATGATAGCATGTTTACCATGAGGCTAACTGCTTATGTGATATACCTGCCTGAATACCTGTGGGTGAAGGTTGGGTTATCTGAATTGGAACAATTCACCGATTGAGAGTTTTAAGCCCACTTGAGAGTGGCAAAATCATGTTTTCTTAAGCCCACCTGAGGGTGGCAAATCCACGTCTTAGCCTACTTGCGAGTAGCACTATCAAACCATCTTTCAAATAAACAAACATGAAATGTTTTGTTCCAACTCAGACGATCCAGTCTATATTTGTATGCTGTATGCATCACATAGTAATTCTAGGCTAATAAACCGGAATAAGAGCACATAATGTTTTCAAAACTCGATATCATGGTTAGTAGAGGCCGATCTTTGATCGGGCGAGCGGGGGTGCTCACGAAGTGACCTTCCCCAATCGTACCCAAGTTCCCGAGCCGAGGCAACTTTGGTGATGATGGACACGTGGCCTTAGGCAACGAGTCAAGGTTTCCTAAATTCCCCTAAAATAAATATTTAGGTGGCGACTCTATATCTGGCAAAGCAGTCCATGTTTGGCACTTCTTTCAAAAAATCTGTTTTCAAAAGTGATTTGCCGGATTTGGACTCTTTGATGATTCATCGGTCTTGCATTGCACTCTGCGAGATTAGATACAGGACCATAACATTGAGTCCTGAACTGTAGTGAGCCCAAACGAACAAAACGGGGGATCCCTTCCGGGACGTTCGAGGATGTCTACAATGTGTTGCATTGTGTTTGGATCGGGTGTTAATCCAAACACGAGAAACGAGGGGCGTTTCATACTTGAAGTGATGAAACGCACCTCATTTCTCGGTCGCCGACCCTCTTGATCAAGCATGATAGAGGTGGAGGCTCTTATGTGTTATTTGTGCATTCATTGACATTGAATTGTGCAAACTTGGCTTCTCGGCCATCGTGCATTGCGATGCTCGGTTGGTGGCCCAAGAGTCGAATATCGTACTCCCTTGAGCTTGAGAAATAATAGGGAGGGTGGTTGTGCACACGTCTTGCAAATACACTGCTATGCCCTTTGTTGTTCTCTGTTGCAGCAAAACTGGAGCTTGGCAGATTTTCTGGTCAGTAGACCAGTAAAAGTAGCTGGCCGACCACTTTTTCTGGTCTACAACATGTTTTTCTGGTCTACAAGTGGTCTACAACCTCCTTTTCTGGTTGGCAGCCCACCAGGAGGTCTCCTTGTTGGAGCAGAAGCATTTTGGAAGTTTGTGCAACTCTCAGAGAACAATTCAAATACAAACAGAGGCAATAGGTGGCATGGCAATGGATTTCCGAGCGAAGTCGAGTATGTATGCATCCCTTGTCCTGAGGCCATTTCAGTGCTTTTGTTAACTTAGAATAAGTTGTTATCGTAGTTAGCTATAGACACCAAAATATAATCACTAAACTATACCAAATTCTATTAGAATAATGGCAAGTCCAGGTATCGATCCACAGGGACTATTGTGAAATTAAACTAATTTAATCGTTAAATTCCTAAATTAATTTTGATAAAAAGATTGAATGATCATAACCTAATTTAATAACGAATAAATTAAACTAAGGAATTAAATTATTAATAATAAATGAAATTGGTTTACTGAATTGGGGGAAAAACTAGGGCAAAGAATCCACCACTAGCCACGTAACTAGGGTTTCCAATTGAAATCAATTATCCTAGGGTTTGAACAGATTAATGCTTTGCAACTACAAGTTCAAAGCATTTAACAAGAAAATCATCACATTCAATGTACGGGCACGAACCATCTCAAGTAGTACGAACCGTTCACTCTAAACTAGGGTAGTGACACGACTCGTCCCTCGTAGTATGGTTCGTCTCATACCTTGAATGTGAAAGAATAGAAAACTCATGTATGGATAACATTCAACAATCACAGAAAGTCAAATATTTAAAAAGATAATGAAAATTATATATAAAGAATTTCTAAAACACCATACAATGGTTCAAACCTTTACATAATTGAGAATCAAAAGGAAAACAAAATAGTTACATGGCTAGGGTTTCATCAAAACCCTAGAAAAGACGACTAGCCACTCATGGAGGAGTGGAAGGATGAAGATGGAGAAGAAACCACCATGGAAGACATCTTGGAGCTTTTGCTTTCCTTCTCCTTTCCAAACCCTAGCCTCCCTCTTTTGGTTAAAACAGTTTCAGAACCCTAGAAAAGCCTTTCTCTTTTCTTTTTATACTTCTCCTCATTTCCAAACAGGTTTAAAACATCAGTTTGACTTTTCCAGAAAAAGTCAACTCCGTCCAAATTTTGTCTTTTTGCCCATTTTATGCTCCGACGATGTATAACCTGATTGACATTCAACACACATAAAATACACGGTTTGACCAGCAAGTGAAGTTAAGAGATTCTAATTAACGGCCTCAATGATGTACATTTCGGCCTTAATCACACCCCATTTTTGACCGACCTTAAGACTCAAACGTTATCGATTGAGCGCTCGGTGATGGTGCATGTTGTGCTCGTTCTGAGGTTTCGGAGTTTCGGCTGAGAGCCTTACCTCCGAACCTCGGGACCCTTTTGTGCTTTGCCTCGGTTTGCAAACTAGGTCTTGTTTTCTCATTCCGAAGGGAGGGAGAGGTCTCGTAGACCATCTCTCAGTGGCCGTAGGCTACTTTTCTTGGTCGTAGGCCACTTTTCCCGTTTGGAGACCAGTTTCCGATTTTCGGAGCCGTCGGCCGTACGCCTCGGTTCAGGACCGCTTAACTTTCTCCGTTTGGCACGGTTTTTGGCACACACCTTGCTTCCTCTCTCTAGAGGAACACTATGGCCTGGGAGACCACCTTTGTGGTCGTACGCCACTTTCGTTTCTTAACAGCCTGTTTTCGGGGCACCCGGTTGCGCGTTTTGACCCCCGAACCCTCGTTTTGCATCCGTCTTGGTTCATTTTTGGCATGGACCTTGTTTTCATTGTTGGGAGGTGGTACAAGGGTGGGAGACCACCTTTTCTCCTTGGAGACCACTTTTCTCCCGCCAGCCGGTTTTCTTGTCAGGAAGCTGGTCTCCTTGGTCTTTGAGCCACATTTACTGGTCTCCCACCATACCACTAGCTTGCATTCAATGTGGAGACCACCAAATAGGGCTGTCAACCACCTATATTTGAGTTGACCCTTTTCAACTGGTCGCCTGACCAGGGGAAGTGGTCGGCCGACCACCTGAACTGATCGGCCTGCCTCCCTCAGTTTTGTCTTTGTGAGTTGTTGCCAGCTGTGCTAGCTGGAAGCCACAAACTGGATCCTCTATACACGTGTATGGAGGATCTTCAACCTTGGTTTTAAGCTTCTTGGAGAAGCTTTGGTCCCCTTTCTCTATAAGAGAGGCCTTTCCTCTCCTTTAGAGAGGTTCAGAAATTTGTCTAAGGCACAACATATCTCTCTCTCTTTGTCTCTATATTTTGGGTTCAAAAGGGTCTTGTTCTTGCACCTTTGCACACCACCTCATAGCCTAACCCTTCCACCATTGCTTGGAGCTTCTTGGAGGCCATTTTCAGAGGTTAAGGAGTTGAGTTTTTGGTCCAGAAGTTGCTGTCTTGTTGAGCTTCAAGGGCAACACACTTTTTCCCTCTTTTAAGCTTTATTTTGATCCATCTCTTAGCCTTATTTGCATGCATATTTGAGCTCTGTTTTCAACTGAAAAAAGTCTTATTTTGAGGTCTTTTTGATGTTTGTTTAAGGTCATTTTGTTGTTGGGGGTCATCTACCCCCTTGCATGCTTCATTTTGCCTTGTTTTGAGCCATGCCCTAACGCCTTTGATTTAATCTTTGCTTGGCCTTCAAGCCACTGAAAACCAGCAGATTTTCAGTGTTTAGAATGTGGTTTTGAGGGCCTAAATCAGAGAGGAGTGACCCTCTCTCTTGTTGTCTTGTTTACTAGCATTTTTGGCCTATCAAAGGAGCCTTCATTTGCACACCTCCAAGCCTTGTTTCAGGCCTTTTTTAGTGACTTTTAGGGCCTGCCTAGGCTCTATCCAGAGTTGGTTTTGTCACCTTGGGTGTGCCCCTTGCATATGTAGAATAACCTCTCTTATAGCCTATCAAAGGAGCATGTCATTCTTGCATGCATTGATCATGTTTCAGTGGGTTTTTGGGCTTTATTTGGCATGTCATGTCTCTAAGTTTTGCTGGTTTAGTGGTCTCTCATATGCTTGTAGTGTAATCCATGTTCACTAGCTCACATTGCATATCGTTTTGGCCCTTGATTCTAGCATATTTTGGCCATGTTCTAAACTGATTTTGTTCATATTTTGGGCTACCTTAGCTCTTTTTTGAGGCCTCATGGTCAAAAAATGCTTGCCATGCATACTTGTTGTGTAATAGCTTCGACTAGCTTTAAGTTTTGAGCACTCTTGCATGCCTAACTTGAAATATTTGCATGTGTTGGCATCATTGGGAATGTTATTTCAGAGCTTATACTTGTGCCATACTCCCATATTTTCCATGCTTTAAGTGCCCTTGAGAGTTGCTTTATTATGCTTCGTTTGTGAGCCATTGCATGACCTTCATTTAAATGCATTCCGAGCCACTATCCCTACACATTTTGCCACTGTTTTGGGTCTGTATAGGGACTGTTTGGGATTGGTTTGGTCATTTGAGCATCGCTTTGTATGCCTATAGTGTAATGTGCTTCACTAGTCTTTGGTGCTTGAGCCTATCAACATGCATGGCATGAGTTGTTGCATGTTTTGGAGTCATTTCATGTGCTATTTTAGAGCTGGAACATGTGTCATTGTATGCCATATTTCATCCTTGCCATGCTCTTGGAGAGTTGCATCTTGTGCCATGGCTTGAAGCCCTTGCATTGTGCATGCTTGTGTGTGTGTCATTGCCTTGTTTTCATCATGTTTGGCCACTGATTTGGGTGTGGTCGAGGCCCATCCATCTTGGTTTAAGTCCATCTTGCATTGTGTATGCCCTATAGCCCATGTTATCGCATGTTTGATCATTGCATTGCGTATGCCACGTTCATAACATTACGTATGATAGTGCATTGTGTATGCATGCCATATAATCCATGTGTATTGAGTATGCCATTGATTAGTTCATAGCATTGTGTATGCCATTTGTATGCTTGCATGTCATTCCGTGCATCTTCGCATCACTTAGTTGCATTATATTTAGATTGCATGATAGAAGTTGCATTTGTACATGCCATGCCATTCTACTTGTTGCATTGTGTTTAGGATAGGAGTTAGCCCAAACACGGGAAACGAGGAACGTTTCATACTCGAAGTGATGAAATGTGCCTCAATTCCCGGTCGCCTACACTCTTGACTATCCATGATGGAGTTGTTGGCTTTAGATGTTCATTTGTGCATTCATTTCACATTGAGTCGTGCAATTCGACTCCTCGGCCATCATGCATTGGGATGCGTGATTGGTGACTCGAGGATCGAGGACTACGCTCTCTAGAGCTTATGCAATGATAGAGAGTGTGGTCGTGCATACATGGGTTGCAAATACTTTGCCATGCTCCTTCCTTGCTTTCTGTTGCAGCAAACCAGAAACTTGCAGCAAAACTAGCCGACAGCATCCCAACAGATTCCTAAGGTGGAGTTTCCTCTCTCTGGAGCTTGGTGCAAGTTTCTGAGAGCAATGGCAAACAGAGGCAAACCGGGGCATCGCGATGGATTTCCGACAAGGCAACTTAAGCATGCATGCATCCATTGTCATCCAAAACAGAGCCGAGGCAGCCCATTTCACTTAGTTTACATGCTCACTTAGCTAATTTGTTAATTAGTGGTTATGTAATAATTAGCTGTAGTCCGTTATTCATTTTGTTATGTAATAACTAATTAATTAGATTAGCTTAGATTAGCTAGCTGGCTCTGTATTATTTATTCAGACCCTCCGCGAGAGGCGAACTTTGTAATAAGTGTGCGTGTGTGTGATGCATGTCTTCCAACCCCACGTCTTTCTCCCTTTTATTTACCAGCTTATGATGGTTAGTTTTAGGGCATGTTCTAATTAGCATCTATATGTTCGCATGTTTGCATTCATTCATCTGTATTGCATGTACCGGGCTCGGCGCATCATGCTAACTGCATTGTATTTCAATTCCAAGTTGAATACATGTATCGATTGTTGCATCTCATATGCCATCTTAGAATAGCCGAGCCTATTGTAGTTGTATTTTTGCATGTGTTGCATTAGGCATTCTTAGCATAGTTAGGATTCATGCATGATTTCTAATTAGCTTCTTTCTTTGGCTCAGAGTACTCGGTAAGTGTTTATGCTTTAGCATCCTTGCATGTGTGTGAGTGACTGCCATGATAGCATGCTTACCATGAGGCTATCTGCTTATGTGATATAATTGCCTGAATGCCTGTGGGTGAAGGTTGGGTTGCTTGAATTGGAATAATTCGTCGAAACCCGTGTTTTAGCCTACTTACGAGTAGCAAACTTCAAATCTATTTTCAAAACAAACGGATATGCGATGCTTTGTTCCAACTTAGGCAATCTAGTCTATACTTGTATGCTATGCACATCACATAGTAATTCTAGGTTAATAACCGGAATAAGAGCACATGTGTTCTCAAAAACAAGATATCATGTTTAGTAGTGGCCGATCT
The DNA here is from genome assembly GCA_036172215.1 of Camellia granthamiana. Lineage (NCBI taxonomy): Eukaryota > Viridiplantae > Streptophyta > Magnoliopsida > Ericales > Theaceae > Camellia > Camellia granthamiana. The sequence continues at coordinate 131,501,704 of CM069906.1, read as the reverse complement.
TTGATCGGGCGAGCGGGGGTGCTCATTGCATGACCTTCCCCAATCGTACCCAAGTTCCCGAGCCGAGGTAACTTTGGTGATGATGGACACGTGGCCTTAGGCACGAGTCAGGGTTTCCTAAATTCCCCAAAATAAAATATTTAGGTGGCGACTCTGTATCTGGCAAAGCAGTCCATGTTTGGCACTTCTTTCTAAAAATCAGTTTTTCAAAACGATTTGCCGGATTTGGACTCTTTGGTGATTTATCGGTCTTGCATTGCACTTTGCGAGATTAGATTTAGAACCATGACATCGAGTCCGAACTGTAGTAAGCCCAATGAACAAAACGGGATTTTCCCGGGGCGTTTGGGGACGTCTACAGTTAGCTAATTGTCGGTTTTGTAATTAATTAATTAATGTGGTAGTAAATTTAATTCATTATTGTAATTTTTTATTTAGCTTAGCATAGCTGGTTTTCAATTTGGTTGTGTAATAATTAGTCTAATTAGATTATTAGATTAGTTAAATAGCTTAGTTTTCATTCGGACCCTCCGTCGAGAGGGCAAATGTTGTAATAAGTGTGCGTGTGTGTAATGCATGTCTTTTAACCCCCATTTCTTTCTCCCGTTTACTTATCAGCTTTCGATGGTTGGTTTTAGGGCATGTTTCAATTAGCATCCTTATGCTTGCATGCGTGCATCATTCATCTGTCTTTCATGCACCGGGCTCGACGCATCATTCAAACTGCATTGAAATGCATGGCTTCATTGTTAAGTAATGAAGCATTTTTATTTGCCATAGGTCTCGAAAGAGGCTCATACCAAGACTGAGGTGGTGGTCTTTCATGGTTTTGGTTACTTGTTTGACCGTTAGTATGCCCATTACTCTGCATAGGCTGTTTATCTTTAGCCAATCTTTGCTGAGGGGCATTTGAATTTTCCTCTATATGCCTTGCATTTGTTGGTTGGTGGGTATTCATTCGATCCAAAAAGGATGATGCGCCGAGCCCGGTGCATGAAAGACAGATGAATGATGCACACATGCAAGCATAAGGATGCTAATTGAAACATGCCCTAAAACCAACCATTGAAAGCTGATAAGTAAACGGGAGAAAGAAATGGGAGTTAGAAGACATGCATCACACACACGCACACTTATTACAACATTTGCCCTCTCGACGGAGGGTCCGAATGAAAACTAAGCTATTTAACTAATCTAATAATCTAATTAGACTAATTATTACACAACCAAATTGAAAACCAGCTATGCTAAGCTAAATAAAAAATTACAATAATGAATTAAATTAACTACCACATTAATTAATTAATTACAAAACCGACAATTAGCTAATTGTAGACGTCCCCAAACGCCCTGGGAAAATCCCGTTTTATTCATTGGGCTTACTACAGTTCGGACTCGATGTCATGGTTCTGAATCTAATCTTGCAAAGTGCAATGCAAGACCGATAAATCACCAAAGAGTCCAAATCCGGCAAATCGTTTTGAAAAACTGATTTTTAGAAAGAAGTGCCAAACATGGACTGCTTTGCCAGATACAGAGTCGCCACCTAAATATTTTATTTTGGGGAATTTAGGAAACCCTAACTCGTGCCTAAGGCCACGTGTCTATCATCACCAAAGTTACCTCGGCTCGGGAACTTGGGTACGATTGGGGAAGGTCATGCAATGAGCACCCCCGCTCGCCCGATCAAAGATCGGCCACTACTAAACATGATATCTTGTTTTTGAGAACACATGTGCTCTTATTCCGGTTATTAACCTAGAATTACTATGTGATGTGCATAGCATACAAGTATAGACTAGATTGCCTAAGTTGGAACAAAGTATCGCATATCCGTTTGTTTTGAAAATAGATTTGAAGTTTGCTACTCGTAAGTAGGCTAAAACACGGGTTTCGACGAATTATTCCAATTCAAGCAACCCAACCTTCACCCACAGGCATTCAGGCAATTATATCACATAAGCAGATAGCCTCATGGTAAGCATGCTATCATAGCAGTCACTTACACACATGCAAGGATGCTAAAGCATAAACACTTACCGAGTACTCTGAGCCAAAGAAAGAAGCTAATTAGAAATCATGCATGAATCCTAACTATGCTAAGAATGCCTAATGCAACACATGCAAAAATACAACTATAATAGGCTCGGCTATTCTAAGATGGCATATGAGATGCAACAATCGATACATGTATTCAACTTGGAATTGAAATACAATGCAGTTAGCATGATGCGCTGAGCCCGGTACATGCAATACAGATGAATGAATGCAAACATGCGAACATATAGATGCTAATTGGAACATGCCCTAAAACTAACCATCATAAGCTGGTAAATAAAAGGGAGAAAGACGTGGGGTTGGAAGACATGCATCACACACACGCACACTTATTACAAAGTTCGCCTCTCGCGGAGGGTCTGAATAAATAATACAGAGCCAGCTAGCTAATCTAAGCTAATCTAATTAATTAGTTATTACATAACAAAATGAATAACAGACTACAGCTAATTATTACATAACCACTAATTAACAAATTAGCTAAGTGAGCATGTAAACTAAGTGAAATGGGCTGCCTCGGCTCTGTTTTGGATGACAATGGATGCATGCATGCTTAAGTTGCCTTGTCGGAAATCCATCGCGATGCCCCGATTTGCCTCTGTTTGCCATTGCTCTCAGAAACTTGCACCAAGCTCCAGAGAGAGGAAACTCCACCTTAGGAATCTGTTGGGATGCTGCCGGCTAGTTTGCTGCAAGTTTCTGGTTTGCTGCAACAGAAAGCAAGGAAGGAGCATGGCAAAGTATTTGCAACCCATGTATGCACGACCACACTCTCTATCATTGCATAAGCTCTAGGAAGCGTAGTCCTCAATCCTCGAGCCACCAGTCACGCATCCCGATGCATGATGGTCGAGGAGTCGAATTGCACGACTCAATGTGAAATGAATGCACAAATGAACATCTAAAGCCAACAACTCCATCATGGGTAGTCAAGAGCGTCGGCGACCGGGAATTGAGGCACGTTTCATCACTTCGAGCATGAAACGTCCCTCGTTTCCCGTGTTTGGGCTAACTCCTATCCCAAACACAATGCAACAAGTAGAATGGCATGGCATGTACAAATGCAACTTCTATCATGCAATCTAAATATAATGCAACTAAGTGATGCGAAGATGCACGAATGACATGCAAGCATGCAAATGGCATACACAATGCTATGAACTAATCAATGGCATACTCAATGCACATGGATTATATGGCATGCATACACAATGCACTATCATACGCAATGTTATGAACGTGGCATACGCAATGCAATGATCAAACATGCGATAACAAGGACTATAGGGCATACACAACACAAGATGGACTTAAACCAAGATGGATGGGCCTCGACCACACCCAAATCAGTGGCCAAACATGATGAAAACAAGGCAATGACACACACACAAGCATGCACAATGCAAGGGCTTCAAGCCATGGCACAAGATGCAACTCTCCAAGAGCATAGCAAGGATGAAATATGGCATACAATGACACATGTTCCAGCTCTGAAATGGCACATGAAATGACTCCAAAACATGCAACAACTCATGCCATGCATGTTGATAGGCTCAAGCACCAAAGACTAGTGAAGCACATTACACTATAGGCATACAAAGCGATGCTCAAATGACCAAACCAATCCCAAACAGTCCCTATACAGACCCAAAACAGTAGCAAAATGTGTTGGGATAGTGGCTCGGAATGCATTTAAATGAAGGTCATGCAATGGCTCACAAACGAGGCATAATGAAGCAACTCTCAAGGGCACTTAAAGCATGGAAAATATGGGAGTATGGCACAAGTATAAGCTCTGAAATAACATTCCCAATGATGCCAACACATGCAAATACTTCAAGTTAGGCATGCAAGAGTGCTCAAAACTTAAAGCTAGTTGAAGCTATTACACAACAAGTATGCATGGCAAGCATTTTTTGACCATGTGGCCTTAAAAAAGAGCTAAGGCAGCCCAAAATATGAACAAAATCAGTTTAGAACATAGCCAAAATATGCTAGAATCAAGGGCCAAAACAATATGCAATGTGAGCTAGTGAACATGGATTACACTACAAGCATATGAAGCATATGAGAGGCCACTAAACCAGCAAAACTCAGAGACATGACATGCCAAATAAAGCCCAAAAACCCACTGAAACATGATCAATGCATGCAAGAATGACATGCTCCTTTGATAGGCTATAAGAGGGGTTATTCTACATATGCAAGGGGCACACCCAAGGTGACAAAACCAACTCTGGACAGAGCCTAGGCAGGCCCTAAAAGTCACTAAAAAGGGCCTGAAACAAGGCTTGGAGGTGTGCAAATGAAGGCTCCTTTGATAGGCCAAAAATGCTAGTAAACAAGACAACAAGAGAGAGGGTCACTCCTCTCTGATTTAGGCCCTCAAAACCACATTCTAAACACTGAAAATCTGCTGGTTTTTAGTGGCTTGAAGGCCAAGCAAAGATTAAATCAAAGGCCTTAGGGCATGGCTCAAAACAAGGCAAAATGAAGCATGCAAGGGGGTAGATGACCCCCAACAACAAAATGACCTTAAACAAACATCAAAAAGACCTCAAAATAAGACTTTTTTCAGTTGAAAACAGAGCTCAAATATGCATGCAAATAAGGCTAAGAGATGGATCAAAATAAAGCTTAAAAGAGGGAAAAAGTGTGTTGCCCTTGAAGCTCAACAAGACAGCAACTTCTGGACCAAAAACTCAACTCCTTAACCTCTGAAAATGGCCTCCAAGAAGCTCCAAGCAATGGTGGAAGGGTTAGGCTATGAGGTGGTGTGCAAAGGTGCAAGAACAAGACCCTTTTGAACCCAAAATATAGAGACAAAGAGAGAGAGATATGTTGTGCCTTAGACAAATTTCTGAACCTCTCTAAAGGAGAGGAAAGGCCTCTCTTATAGAGAAAGGGGACCAAAGCTTCTCCAAGAAGCTTAAAACCAAGGTTGAAGATCCTCCATACACGTGTATGGAGGATCCAGTCTGTGGCTTCCAGCTAGCACAGCTGGCAACAACTCACAGAGACAAAACTGAGGGAGGCAGGCCGACCAGTTCAGGTGGTCGGCCGACCACTTCCCCTGGTCAGGCGACCAATTCAAAAGGGTCAACTCAAATACAGGTGGTCGGCAGCCCTATTTGGTGGTCTCCACATTGAATGCAAGCTAGTGGTATGGTCGGAGACCAGTAAATGTGGCTCAAAGACCAAGGAGACCAGCTTCCTGACAAGAAAACCGGCTGGCGGGAGAAAAGTGGTCTCCAAGGAGAAAAGGTGGTCTCCCACCCTTGTACCACCTCCCAACAATGAAAACAAGGTCCATGCCAAAAATGAACCAAGACGGATGCAAAATGAGGGTTCGGGGGTCAAAACGCACAGCCGGGTGTCCCGAAAACAGGCTGTTAAGAAACGAAAGTGGCATGCGACCACAAAGGTGGTCTCCCAGGCCACAGTGTCCCTCTAGGGAGAGGAAGCAAGGTGTGTGCCAAAAACCGTGCCAAACGGAGAAAGTTAAGCGGTCCCGAACCGAGGCGTGCGGCCGACGGCTCCGAAAACCGGAAATTGGTCTCCAAACTGGAAAAGTGGCCTACGACCAAGAAAAGTAGCCTACGGCCACTGAGAGATGGTCTACGAGACCTCTCCCTTCCTTTGGAAAGAGAAAACAAGACCTAGTTCGCAAACCGAGGCAAAGCACAAAAGGGTCCCGAGGTTTGGAGGTAAGGCTCTCAGCCGAAACTCTGAAACCTCAAAATGAGCACAACATGCACCATCACCGAGCGCTCAATCGATGACGTCTGAGTCTTAAGGTCGGTCAAAAATGGGGTGTCTATAGCTAACTACGATAACAACTTATTCTAAGTTAACAAAAGCACTGAAATGGCCTCGGGACGAGGGATGCATGCATACTCGACTTCGCTCGGAAATCCATTGCCATGCCACCTATTGCCTCTGTTTGCATTTGAATTGTTCTCTGAGAGTTGCACAAACTTCCAAAATGCTTCTGCTCCAACAAGGAGACCTCCTGGTGGGCTGCCAACCAGAAAAAGAGGTTGTAGACCACTTGTAGACCAGAAAAACATGCTGTAGACCAGAAAAAGTGGTCGGCCAGCTACTTTTACTGGTCTACTGACCAGAAAATCTGCCAAGCTCCAGTTTTGCTGCAACAAAGAACAACAAAGGGCATAGCAGTGTATTTGCAAGACGTGTGCACAACCACCCTCCCTATCATTTCTCAAGCTCAAGGGAGTACGATATTCGACTCTTGGGCCACCAACCGAGCATCGCAATGCACGATGGCCGAGAAGCCAAGTTTGCACAATTCAATGTCAATGAATGCACAAATAACACATAAGAGCCTCCACCTCTATCATGCTTGATCAAGAGGGTCGGCGACCGAGAAATGAGGTGCGTTTCATCACTTCAAGTATGAAACGCCCCTCGTTTCTCGTGTTTGGATTAACACCCGATCCAAACACAATGCAACACATTGTAGACGTCCTCGAATGTCCCGGGAGGGATCCCCCGTTTTGTTCGTTTAGGCTCACTACAGTTCAGGACTCAATGTCACGGTCCTGTATCTAATCTCGCAGAGTGCAATGCAAGACCGATGAATCATCAAAGAGTCCAAATCCGGCAAATCGTTTTTGAAAACAGATTTTTTGAAAGAAGTGCCAAACATGGACTGCTTTGCCAGATATAGAGTCGCCACCTAAATATTTATTTTGGGGGAATTTAGGAAACCTTGACTCGTTGCCTAAGGCCACGTGTCCGTCATCACCAAAGTTGCCTCGGCTCGGGAACTTGGGTACAATTGGGGAAGGTCACTTCGTGAGCACCCCCAATCGCCCGATCAAAGATCGGCCTCTACTAACCATGATATCGAGTTTTGAAAACATTATGTGCTCTTATTCCGGTTTATTAGCCTAGAATTACTATGTGATGCACACAGCATACAAATATAGACTGGATCATCTGAGTTGGAACAAAACATTTCATGTTTGTTTATTTGAAAGATGGTTTGATAGTGCTACTCGCAAGTAGGCTAAGACGTGGATTTGCCACCCTCAGGTGGGCTTAAGAAAACATGATTTTGCCACTCTCAAGTGGGCTTAAAACTCTCAATTGGTGAATTGTTCCAATTCAGATAACCCAACCTTCACCCACAGGCATTCAGGCAGGTATATCACATAAGCAGTTAGCCTCATGGTAAACATGCTATCATGGCAGTCACTCACACGCATGCAAGGATGCTAAAGCATAAACACTTACCGAGTACTCCGAGCCAAAACAGAAACTAGTTAGTAATCGATGCATGAATCCTAACTATGCTGAAATGCCTAATGAAACACATGCAGGAATGCAACTACAATAGGCTCGGCTATTCTAAACATGGCATATGAAATGCAACAGGAAACATGTATTAAACTTGGAATTGAAATACAATGCAGTTAGTATGATGCGCCGAGCCCGATGCATGCAAGACAGATGAATGGATGCAAACATGCGAGCATAAGTATGCTAATTGAAACATGTCATAAACTAACCATCATAAGCTGGTAAATAAAAGGGAGAAAGACGTGGGGTTAGAAGACATACATCACACACACGCACACTTATTACAACAATTGTGCCCTCTCAATGGAGGGTCCGAATAATAAGCTAACTAGCTAATCTAACCTAATTAAACTAATTATTACATCACAAAACTAATTAACTAACAAGCTAACTAATTAAGCTATTACAACACGAATTGAATAGTTAAGCGCATTAACTAATTAAGTACAGAAGCAAAGCATAAACTAGCTAAGGAAAGCAGTAAAAAGAGGTTCTCGGGATGAGGAGTGCATGCATGCTCGGTTGCCTCGTTCGGAAATCCATTGCGATGCCCCAATTTACCTCTGTTTTCATTTGTTCTCAGAACTTTGCACTAAGCTCCAGATAGCTTCCAACTAACCTTGGAGACCTGTGGGTGAGCTGCCGACCAGTTGTTGATGTTGCAGACCACCTGCCGACCACTTGCCATAGTTGCAGACCAGAAAAAGTGGTCGGCCAGCTAGTTTTCCTGGTCGGCCAACCAGTTTTTGCTGCACTTCTCCAGTTTGCTACAACAGAGAGCAAGAAAGGGCATGGCAATGTATTTGCAAGATATGTGTGCACAACCACCCTCCCTATCATTTCATAAGCTCAAGGGAGTGTGATTTTCGACCCTCGGGCCACCAATCACGCATCTCGGTATATGATGGCCAAGAAGCCAAATTGCACAATTCAATATGAAATGAATGCACACATAACACATAAAGCCTTGACCTCTATCATGTATAATCAAGAGGGTTGGCGACCGAGAATTGAGGCACGTTTCATCACTTCAAGTATGAAACGTCCCTTGTTTCTCGTGTTTGGACTAGCACCTAATCCAAACACAATGCAATTAACAACATGGCATACACAATGCAAAGAATAACATGGCATACACAATGCAAAGAACAACATGGCATACGCAATGCAAAGGATAACATGGCATACACAATACAAAGAACAACATGGCATACGCAATGCAATGTAACATAAGTATGCAAACAACATGGCATACGCAATGCTAAATGGACTTAAACCGAATGTGGACAGACCTCAGCCATGCCCAAATCAGTGGCCATAATGCTAAGAAATGAAGGCACAAAAGCATATACAAGCATGCACATGCATTGGCCTATCAACTAGGCCTAAGAGCATAACCCTCAAGAGTGCTAAAGGAGTGATAAATATGGAAGTGTAACAACACTAAATGCACTGAAATAAAGTATGAAATGATGCCAAATCATTCAAACAACACAAGCAAAGCATGCAAGGGTCCTTAAGCATTAAAGCTAGCAAAGAGGACTACTCTAGGGACATGCAATACATGGCACAAAAGCATGAACCAGCCACAAATAGAGCTCAAGTAGGTCAAAACAAAGATCAAAACATGTTAAGATGGGAGCTCAAAAGTCTAGGCATGCAAACATGCAAGCTAGGCCATAAGCTAGGCAACAATGTATAACCCTTAAAGGCATTCAAAGCATGAAAGAAGTGGGAACATAGCAATGCTATAAGCTCTGAAATTCCATGTTAAATGATGCCAAATCATGCACATGTCACAAATGAAGCATGCTATGGTACTCAAAGCTTGAAGCTAGCCTATGTACTTGCACTACAGCTATGCAACACATGAAGCATATGGAAAATACAACCCAAAACAGTCCTAGAGCATGTCAAAATGATACTAAAACATGTATGGAAGGAAGCCAAAATAAGATAGCATGGTGAGCATGAAGCATGAAACATTCAAGGCCAAAAGGGGGAATTACACTACACCTACTAAGACCAAGTATGAGATGGCTTTGCCAACAAAAATCAGAGTTATATCATGGCGAAATAACCCCAAATACATACTGAAATGATAGCTCGCAAGCTTAGGCATGAAGGCATACGCAATGGCTCATGTTTAAGGCACAAAGCATGAACCTTCCAAAGCATGGAAAGAGTGACAAATGTGCGTGCATGAACATGAAACATGTACTGAAATCACATTTCAAATGATGCCAAATCATGTAAATAGCCCAAGCAATGCATGCTAGTGGACTTGATACACAAAGTTAACAATCTAGAATGCATTATAGTTATACAAAGCATGGCATGCATGACCAAAACAACACAAATCAGAGCTTAAGCATGCTAAAACATGAACAAAAGCTTCTTAGAGTTAAGCCAAAATCATGTTAGAATGATGGTCTAAAGCATGATACACATTAGGTTAGTAAATGGAATTGCATTACAAGTGCATGGAGCATGCATGGGGCTATCAAACCAACCCAAAACAGATCTAAGGCATGTTAAAACAACACCAAAAACCTACTGAGATGGACTCAAAACATGCTAGAAAGACATGCTACTTCATGAGGCATGCAAGACTAGTTTACAAAATTTACACTACAAGTGTATAAAGCATGCATGAGGTGACAAAACCAAATCAAAATAGTGGTATCCCATGTCAAACTAACCCCAAATACATGCTAAGATAGAGCCAACATAAGCTTAACAAACATGCTCAAACATGAGGCATACAAAGCAAGCATACAAAACACAAGGAGAGGGGATGACCCTCTCCTATTTGGGACCTCAAAACATAAGTTTTACCACTGAAAATCCACTAGATTTCAGTGGTCAAAAGGCCAAGAGAAAGTGATCTCAATGGCCTAAAGTGATGGTGTAAAACAATGCCAAACAAGGCATACATGGGAGTAGATCACCCCAAACACCAAAGAGACCTTAAACAAACGTGTTAAGCCTTAAAAATCAGAACTTTTTGTAGTAGAAAGTTAGGCCTTAAACAACATGAAAGTAGGGCCAAAATCTTAAACAAAACAGGGGGATTAAGAGGTTAGAAGCTCACCCTTGTAGAACCACTTTAGAGCAACAACTCCAGCAGCTATTTTGGATCAAAACCAGTCCAAAAACTCCAAAACCAACCTCAAGGTACCTCAGCAACAAAAGGGTGGCGTTTGAGTGTATGTTTGTGTGCAATAGTATGATGAAAATGCACTTTCAAGTACAAAAATGAAGAGCAAGAGCAATATAGAGATAAATAGTATATGTATAGCTCAAGAAACTTTTTCTAAACCTGTAGAAAGGAGGGAGGGCCTCCCTCTTATAGAAAAACAAGCAAGAAGCTTGTTGAACACACTTGAGGCTCTAAGCCATCCCTCTATACACTGTATGGAGGATGACTTTTGTGCCTTCCAGCCGTTACAGCTGGCTAAAAAATATCTCCAAAAAGGTGATAGTAAGCTAGTCGGCAAGTGGTCGGCCAGCTACTTACATTGGTCGGCCAACCAGTGGAAGTGGTCGGCCAGGGAAGAAAGTGGTCGGCCATGGGAGGAGATGGTCTGCACATTGAAAGCAAGGCGGTGGTGTGGTGGCCGACCAGAAAAGGTGGTCCAAAGACCAAGAAAACCAGTTACCCGACCAGAAAACTGGTTGGCAGGAAGAAAAGTGGTCTCCAAGGGGAAGAACTGGTCTCCCACCCTTATACCACCTTCCAAACAAGGAAAACAAGGTTTGTACCAAAAACAAACCAAAAATGATGCAAGACAAGAGTCCGGGAGGCAAGGCGCGCAGCCGGGAGCCTCGAAAACTGGTCTACGAGCATCAAAAGTGGTCTCCCAGACCACAGTGTCCCTCTAGGCAGAGGCAACAAGGCATGGTTCGAAAACCAAGCCAAACGGAGAACGTTAAGCGGTCCCGAGACAAGACGCGCGGCCGAAGACTCCGGAAATCAGAAACTAGTCTCCAAACGGGAAAAATGGTCTACGACCACAAAAAGTGGTCTACAAGACCTCTCCCTCCCTCCAAGGAAGAGAAAACAAGATTCGGTCCATAAACCGAGCCAAGGCACAAAGAGTTCAGAAGCCCGGAGGCAAAAAGTCCGGAAACTCGAAACGAGCTCAAACATGCACGATCACCGAGCGCTCAATCGATGATGTCTGAGTCTTAAGGTCGGTCAAAAATGGGGTGTCTACACATGCTTCAAAGCATGTTATCAAGTGTTGCATTCATATGCCATTCTAGATAGCCGAGCCTATTTTAGTTGTATTTTTGCATGCGTTGCATTAGGCATCTTAACATAGCTAGGATCATGCATTGATTTCTAACATAGCTTCTGTTTTGGCTCGGAGTACACTGTGAGTGTTTATGCTTTAGTATCCTTGCATGTGTGTAAGTGACTGCCATGATAGCATGCTTGCCATGAGGCTATTTGCTTAAGTGTTAAATTGCATGAATGCCTGTGGATGAAGGCTTCATTGCTTGAATTGGAACAATTCATCGAAATGTGAGTTTTAAGCCCACTTGAGGTGGCAAATCATCATGTTTTCTAAGCCCACTTGAGGGTGGCAAATCCGCATCTTAGCCTACTTGCGAGTAGCACTTTCAAACCATTTTCGCAAAACAAACATGAGATGTTTTGTTCCAAATTAAGCGATTTAGTCTATACTTGTGTGCTGTGCGTATCACATAGTAATTCTAGATTAATAACAGGAATAAGAACACATGTGTTTATAAAAACAACATATCATATTAGTAGAGGTCGATCCTTTGATCGGGCGAGCGGGGGTGCTCATTTCATGACCTTCCCCCTTCATACCCAAGTTCTTGAGCCGAGGCAACTTTGATGATGACGGACACGTGGCCTTAGGCACGAGTTAGGGTTTCCTAAATTTTTCAAAAATAAAATATTTAGGTGGCGACTCTGAAATATGGCAAAGCAGTCTATGTTTGGCACTTTTTGATTAAAATCGATTTTCCAAAGCGATTTTCCGGATTTGGACTCTTTGGTGATTTATCAGTTTTACATTGCACTTTGTGGGATTAGATTCAGAACCGTGATAGGAGTCCGAACTATAGTAGCTAGAACATAATTCGCGCCCTCGCGCGCGGAGCGGAGTTCAGGCGGTCTACAGGCTTCAATCAAGGTTCCAAACATCACCCAAGGGTCCTCAATTATAATATTTAAAGTTCACTTGCCAACCCCTCAATACCAAGAGTCTGACAACCATACAAGTTTTGAGGTGACGGGCACCACTTTACATCAATCCAATATGAATTTGAATCCGAGTCATTACAAATTGTCAATAAATCCAATGAAAATTGTTTGAGGGCTCGAAATCGTTGGCTCGAAACCCAAAACGACGTCGTTTTGGGTTTCATTTTTTTTTTTCTTTTTCTTCCTTTTCTTGCTTTTGAACACAGACAGAGGCGAGAGAGAGAAAGGAGAGAAGAGAAGAGAAGAGGAAGAGGGAAGAAGGAGAAAAGATAGGGAGAATGAAGAGAAAGAGAAGAAGACGGTGATGGCGGTGATGGCGGAGGAGGAAGATTGACGGTGATGGGGGTGATCGAAGCTGGAGCTAAATTTGAATCGGATCTGAATCTTTTTTTTTTTTTTTTTTTGCTGATGATGATGATGTTGATGAAGATGTTGTTGTTGATGATGATGATGTGTTGATGAAGATGTTGTTGATTTTTTTTTTTTCTAGTGGATCTGATCTGAAGATGAAGGGTGAAAAAAAAATTGTTGGCTGTTGATGATGTGTTGATGAACATGTTATTGTTGATGATGTTCTTCTTCTTCTTCCTCTTCTCTTTTCTTCTTCTTCTTCTTCTTCTTCTTCTGCTTCTGCTTCTGCTTCTGCTTCTACTTCTTCTTTATCTTCAAAACAGTGAGAAAGAAAAAAAAAAAAAATTCCAAAACGACGTCGTTTTGGATTCAGGTCAAATTCGAGCTCGAAAATTTCAGGCTACATATCACGACTGAAATCCAATTTGAGGACGGCGTGAGGCGTCATGTCTACTAGGTAATTCTTTTTAGTGAGAAGTATATATTTTGTCAAATATTGTGGTCAGAAGTCCTTGTTGTTTTCAAGGACATTTTCTTTTCAGTTTTATCATTTTATATTGAATTATTTTCAACCTACCTGTTCAAATTGTTCAAACAAATCTATTTGTTGAAATTATATGTTCAAAATTTATATCTGTTGAAATTTTCTGTTCAAAAAATCTATCTGTTGAAATTCCTATCTGTTCAAATTTAAACTATCTATTCAAATGTTTTTTTTTATCTGTTGAATTTTTTTAACCTATTTGTTTAAATATTTTTTATCTATAGAATTTTTTTAACCTATTTTCAATTTTTTATTTGTACAAATTTTTTTATCTATTGAAACAGATCTGATCTTTTGTTTTATCTATTGAAAATTAATTGAGAAACAAATCTAATGTTTAATGTGTTACCTATTGCAATCAAGAAGAAGAAGAAAAAGGTTATCCTTGGATCAGAGTGTATGCCATAACACTACTCTAATAGTTAACTTTCACACACCACAAGATTTGTACACACTCTCTGCTTTGACTTTGCTTGGTTTTTTTATTTTTATTTTTATTTTTTTTTAATCAGATCTGTGTGAGAAAATGGAGTCGACGGAGTTGATGAGATCTCTGTAGCGGTTTTCGACCAATTGGTGGAGCTCCTTGTGTTTGCCCATTAATGTAATTCCATTTTCATCAACTACAATCTTTATTTGTTGTGGTGGGTCAGGTGTGTTTGGGGATTCTAGCTTTTTGAATTGTGTAGTTAAGATCTTCCAAACTACTTTGTTTTTCTTTCTTTTTGTATTTTGTTTTTGTTTTTATTTCTATTCTTTTAAAATTAAAAAATTATTGAGACCGAGGGGTTGGTTGTATAAATGTGAGTAGCAGTAGTAAGGTAGTTTGCACTTTCTGAATCTCTCTCAGTGCATTTTATTTCCATATACCTTTAATTCCATATTTTTAATGAAATTTATACTTTGTTGATCAAAAAAAAAAAAAAAACTACAGTCTTTATATTCATTACATAACCAAAATCTTCCCAAAAGTCCCATAAAATTATCCATTCCCACTTCTTAAAACATAGATCTATAGCATGTAATGAAGGGAATTTAACACAGAATAATGCCCTAAGTGCTATTAATTCTGAAGCTTAAGCCCGGTTACACATAATGATTACACATTAGCCCTTAGCTTGTCAAAACAAAATAGTAAAAGAAGAGCCTTGTGGTCCAAGAACAAATCTTCTACATTATCACTTTGGTGGAATTACAACACTTTTACCTAAAAGCAATTTCCACTAAAAGATGAGCATAAAACCCAGTACAGGAGTTCTTAACAAAGTACATTTAGTTTTATCAATCTCATGGGATGTATGCATATCTTATGCCATGTCAAAAATATAGATTTTCTCGTTTGAAATCTCATGTGATGCACTTGTTCAAAACATAATCAGTTCAATGATTCAACAAATAAATAATGGGTGGTAAATACGACTCAGATAATCCATAGGTTGGTATCTGCAAGTAGCCTTTCAAGGCACTACCCAAGAGCCACTTTACCAGCTCTTAACTAGAAGGAACTTGGTACCTATTGTGTGGGTTTCTGGACTTTTACCATGAACCTCAAGCTTAATTAATTCATATCAATTACACCCCATATCCGGACTTACCAACATATTTATCCCAAGGCAATTCAAAATAATATTTATTTTCAAGAAATAATTTATTTCCTTCCAAAACCAAATTTCAACATATGACAGTTTAAAAACATGTATCATAAAATGATGACAAAGCAATGGAAATACATTTTTATTCTTCACTCTCTCAACAATTTTCAATCTCCACAACGCAACCTGTCATGACCCAAACCCGCCCCTATAGGTTTAGTATCATGACCGGCTAGTAATCGGCGATTACCGAAGGCTTGACTGAACAAATCAAAAGAACGGGGCTAGCGGAAGCTAATGCATAAGAAAGAAAAACGTCCAATGAGCTGTGACCTTACATGAGACAAAGACATAGCTATATAAATATACACGTACATTTAGGTATTATAAGTTTCTTATAATACAACACAACCAAAAGAGAAAAGTCATTCCCATCAACAGCAATTATAATCCCAAAGACATCCGACTAACGTGTGAGTGAAATCCAAAAGGGTAACCACTGGGTCAGTCAATGCTCTGACAGATGAGAACCTCAACGCAAGCCACAAAAGGTAGCTTGACCAAAACGGAGGCAAAATCGTTGCCACTACGTCCCCTCCTAAACTGGATTACCTACATATATATATGAAACGTGAGCTAAAGCCTAGTGAATAACAACTGCGTAAAGGGGTTTCGAATGATGATCACAATTTAAAACCAATTACATACAAAGTAGGTTCTTATTACATATAGAAGGCATAATGTAATACGTGGTACATCCAAAAGCAATAAATACAGGCGGTCTAGAAGACCGAATGGATGGTCACAAGGATCGAAAATTAGATGTGATGGCCATCACTATAGTAAACAGGAGTTCCATGAATTGAAACTGATAGAGATTTCTGTAATCATGTAAACAGATGCTAAAGATGTCATGATAACCAATGTAAGCAGAAATAACATCATCATTCACAAATATAGGAAACGTATCAAAACAAAACATAATTTTAAAGTAGGGAAAAGGTGCTTTAACTGAAACATATCTTTACAGCAGTGTTAATCACAGTGGATTCCGAGATGCAGGTGACTGGAACATGGCGTTTGACCTACACAGACAGATATAGACATAGCATACTTCCATATAGCCAACTAATTAGTTCCATTACTTAGGAATCGATTAGCCTAAATGTCGTTTACTCTTGTTAAATGCTCATGCAATGCAAATGGACATTAATTACGGGTGTAACACAAGCTAACGGAGGCTCGGGAGTGGAGTAAATGACACAGAAAAGTGAAACCGAGGCTGTCAAATAGCCGCACGTGTGGAGCTTCTTGGCTGCACGTACGGGACTCTCTCCGCACGTGTGCCACCAGGTGCTTTTTATGCAGAAAGCTTCCAGCACCTCCCCTGTTATCCGCACGTGCGGGCCTACCCCCCGCACGTGCACCAGTGCTTCGCATATGTGTGGGCTCCCCAGCCGCACGTGCAGTTCTGGATGTTCCAGACCCGACTTTCTACTCTGTTTTTAGAGCTTCAAACCACCAAAAATCAAATCCAAATTCGACCAAGGTGAACAACATGGTGTATAAACAATTTCCAAGGTCATAGAACTTCAAATTCAAACTCAAGTTCCTCAAACTCATAAACAACTTCATGGTTAAAGAAAACAAAATTCTATGCATATAATAATCCTATATTTCAACAAAATTATGGAAATCTAAGTTAAAATCATACCAGACCAAGTAATTAAACTTGGGTAATGCTACATATACAAGGATGTGGAAGAATTCCTCCTATTAGGGTTATAATACAACTTCTATTACTCAACCCTTCACTCTCTCCCTCAATTCCATGAGTTCAAGATGACAATTCATCTTCATGCAAGAATTTAAGAAGAACTCTTACCTCAATGAGTAAATTTGATGAAGTTGCTCCAAATTCTCCTCCTCTCCTTCACCCTTCTCTCTTTCTCTTCTTATTCTCTCACTCAAACTCTAGAACACTCTTAACTCTCTCAGATTTTTATCTCTCTCTCTCTTATATTGAGCTCATATATATATGTATATCTCTATATGTAAATTACTTAACTTGGATTAATTAAATGAGAGCCTTTTTATTTAAATTACTTATTTAATTAATTACGTTACTACCTAACTTAATTTAAGGTGAATCAACTCTACTCACTTAGTCCATTAACTAATTTTAGAACTGTCATGACCCGAACTCGCCCCCATGGGTTAAGGACATAACCGGCCAGTAATCCTCAAATCAAAACCAGACATAACTCATCAGAGTAAAGGGGCCAAACGGAAGCAAAATTTAAAACTTTGTCCATAGAGCTGTGCTTACATGGCATGTCACAACAAACCATACTGTAGACACCCCATTTTTGACCGTCCTCAAGACTTGGACATCACCGTTTGAACACCCGGTGATCATCCATGTTTGTGTTCGTTTGGAGTTCCCGGAGGTCTCGGCTACGCGCCTTGCCTCAGGATCCCCGAACTCGACTGTTTAGTGTCTGGTTTTGCACCAAACACTTGTGTTTTGCCTTGGAGGGGCAGGGAATGCCTTGTGAGGAATCCCCACACATCACCGGCCATTTCTAGAGGCCACCGGCTAGTGTTTTGTTGCCATCGGCAATGTATATTGCCGGTCGGCACTCTTTGTTGCCGGTCGGCAGTCCATTTTGTCAAAATAGCAATTTTGAGCAGCCGATTACTGTTCATCTGCTTTTGCAGATATTTTAGCACAGCTGTCTTGCATTTGATTCCCCTCCATACACGTGTATGGAGGGATGGCCCTCTTGATAGCTTACCTTGTAAGCTTTACAAGATTGGCTCCTCTATAAGAGGAGCCCTCCCCTCTTGGCTTTAGGGTTAGACAAGTTGGAGAGGAGAGTTAGAGAGCTCTGGTTTTAGGGTTTAAGTTAGTGTATCTAACCTATATCTATACCTCTCCCTCTTTTGCCATTGTGTGTGTTTAAGCTTATTATTGCACACAAACACATAGTGCTACACCTTTCCTTGGCTTTTGAAGGACCAGAGGTTTGTTCTTAGTGCTCTTGGCTGGATTTGAGCTTGAAGGAGCAACAAAATCACCATTGTTGAAGAAAGGCTTCAAGGGTAAGAAACTAGTCTTTTTTCCCCCATTTTTGCATCCTACTTTTGACCATCTTGTAACTATTTTTGTGTTTAGTGTATAACATAAAAAAGTTCTGTTTTTGGGTCCTCTAAATAGTTTGTTTAGAGTGTTTTGTGGTTTGGAGGTGTTTGACCCCTCTTAAGCCTTGAGAGGCCCCATTTTGTGCTATTTTGAGTGAGCTCCAGGACTTTGGTGTTTGGGCCTCCTCACCACTGAAATCTTGAGGGATTTCAGTGGTAAGGATGGTACCTTGAAGTCCCAAGAAGGAGAGGGCCACCCCCTCTCCTTGTTGTCCTTGAAAAGGGCACTTTTTGGCCTCTTGTGGGAGCATCATGTTTGAGTGTTTGTTGATCATGCCATGGCTGTGTTTTATGCTTATTATGCCATGATATAATATTGTTGTGTGTTGGTTTTGGTACACCACGCTTGCTTTGCATACCTACCTTGTAATACCATGATTTGCCTCAATACATGCATAGCATTTAGACTATCATGCTTTTGTGTTTTGGCCAAGCTTTGTGAAGCTTATTTGCATGATTTGGTGTGCTAAGGGACTGTTTTAAGTCATTGGAGTCATTCATGCCTTGCTTTGTATAGCCACCATGCAATACCTCTTGTATGCCTTAAGCTTTAACCCCTCTAGCATGCCTTACTTGCATGACTTGTTTGATTGGGCACCTTTTCTAGCATGTTTCTAGTGTCTAACATGTTGGTTATATGTCCATGTTTGTGCCTTTTAAGTGTGCTTAAAAGTTGCTTTAATATGCCTAAATGTTGGACCATATTTGCATGCATGTGTGTGTGTGTTTTGGACCTCACTTCCATAGCTTTGGCCACTGTTTTGGACCTAATTTTGGGCTGTCCGACTAGTGTAAGTCCCTCCCTTAGCTTGTGTTGCATGCTTACTTTGTATATTGTTACATGCTTGGTCCCATTTGTGTGATATTGCATGCCTTGCATATTTGTACATTTGGATCACATCTCACATGCTTGATATTAACATGCTTGCCCTATGTCTTGCATGATCGTTGTCCATGCCTTGCATGATTGATGTATGTTTTGCATTGCTTGCTTGTATGCTCATGTTGCATGTTTAGATTGCATGCTTAGGTTGCATTGCATTGGCATGCATGTCTTGCCTCTTGATCAAGTGATAGAGGTTGGGCCATTTGTTTGTTGGTTTGCATCGCATTTGAAATCAACATGCACAACTTGGTCTCTTAGGCCATCACGCATTGAAATGCGCGATTGATGGTTCGAGAACCAAGGACCATGTCCCTTTGAGTCATAAACATGATAAGGGGCTTGGTTGGTGCATACATTGCTTGAATTGCATTGCCATGCAAAGCTCTGTCCTCTGCTGCTGTCAAACAGGTTCTGCAGGAACTTTATGCCGATCGACTTCACAGAGTGCCGACCGGCAATCAATTAGTGGCCGATGGATTCATTCTCTGCCGATGATCACACCATACTGCTGGTGGCAATTCCACTCAGCCGGTAGTATCTCCCAATGTCCAGGGAAGCAATTCAGAGACTTTGGCAGTCTTCAGAGGGGCAGAGCAGGGAAAACAGAGGCAGTCTATGCATGGCAGTGCACTTCCGAGCAAGACCGAACATGCATTACATTGGACTCTCTTCCCGAGGCAGTTTACTATTTCTTCTAGCTTAGTTAATTTATTAATTAATTAGGTGATTTGTAATATTTAATTAGCTAGAATAGTTAATTATTTATTCGATTTGTATTATTCTTTCGGTCCCTCTGAGCGAGGGCGAATTTGTAATAAGTGTGGGTGCGTGTGCGTGCATGTCTTCAAACCCCACGTCTTTCTTCCCTTTTATTTACCCGCTTATGATATTAGATTAGGGCATATTTAAATTAGTATACCTTATGCTATGCATGCACCGGGCTCGGCGCATCACGCTAACTGCATTTGTACTTCAAATTTAACTTGAATACGTGCATCAAATAATTGCATTTCACATGCCATTTTAAGGTTAGCCGAGCCTATCCTAAGTACATTCTGTATGCGTTGCATTAGCCATTTTTAACATGAATTAGGATCATGCATGTTTTGCTAACTAGTTTACTGTTTTGGCACGGAGTACGATGTAAGTATTTATGCTTTAGCATCTTGCGTGTGTGCGAATGTTAACATGACAGCATGCTTACCATGCGGCTAAATGCTTATGTGATATTACTGTTTGATTGCCTGTGGGTGATGGTTGGATTGTTTGAGTTGGAAAAACTCGTTGAAATCTGTATTTTAGCCTACTTGCGAGTAGCAAAATTCAAAGTGTTTTTCAAGACAAACGGATATGCAATGCTTATTTCCAAATTAGGCAATCTAGTCTATACTTGTTTGCTGTGCGCATAACATAGTAATTCTAGGCTAATAACCAGAATAAGAACACATAACGTTTTCAAAAACGGATATCACGGTTAGTAGAGGCCGGTCTTCGGACCGGGCGAGAGGGGGTGCTTATAGCTGACCTTCCCCAATCGTACCCAAGTTCCCGAGCCGAGGCAACTTTGGTGATGACGGACACGTGGCCTTTGGCACCAAGTCAGGGTTTCCTAAATTTCCCCATTAAAAAATATTTAGGTGGCGACTCTATATCTGGCAAAGCAGTCCATGTTTGGCACTTCTTTTCAAAAAAATCTGTTTTCTCAAAACGATTTGCCGGATTTGGACTCTTTTGTTCAGATTAAGAACCGACAACAAAAGGGAGTCCGAACTGTAGTAGCGAAGCCCAAGGGCGCGTCTACACATACATATACGTATTAATAACTCACATCAAAATATGTACTAATACAAAGCTCTGTACATACATGATCTATCAAGTCTGGGTCAGCCAATCAAAACTATATATATACAACACAAATCAAAGTCCTCGCCAACATGACAAAATAAAGTAAGGTAGCAAAAGGGCGAAGACGAGTCTCGTGCGAGAGACATAAGTGCTGACTCTTCAAAACCTTGGTTGTCCCACACAAACTTCACTAACGCTGGGTTAAAACCTCCCTTGGCTCACCTACGACACATGAATGAGCGTGAGCGAAAGCCCAGTGAATAATATCAAATAAAGAAGATACATAGGAACAATATACATCAAACGGCCTTAGGCCCAATTCATATTTCTATCTAATATATACATATATTCTTACGTAGGTCAAATAACTACGGTTCCAAACACATCGGACGGCATCGGGCCCAATCTATTCACGTCAAATTGGCCTTTGGCCCACTTGTCTTTCGTTCATGTCAAACTGGCCTTCGACCCATTCATACTTTTCAAGTCAGACTGGCCTTTGGCCCATTCATGCTTTCGTGTCAAACTGGCCTTTGGCCCATTCATTCTTTCATTCAGATCATACTAGCCTCTGGCCCATTCATTCATTCATGTCAAACTGGCCTCTGGCCTATTCATTCTTTCATTCAGATCATACTGGCCTCTGGCCCATTCATTCATTCATTCATGTCAAACTGGCCTCTAGCCCATTCATTTGGCATAACAAACATTTGTCCACCATTCAGATAAACAGACTTATAAGACTTACATAGAAGTAAGCAATTGGACAAATGATATATTTTAGATATCTTTAATCAACTATTACTCACAGTGATCAGTTGGGTGATTTGCCCTGGAGCTTGACCCTACACATTACATGAACATAACGGGTCACAAACAATTCAATCCGTCCCTTAATTCACATATTCCTCTTTAGGCTTCTTTTTAATTCATTCATAATGCTCAATGGATGCCTAAGAGTACTTAGAAGTGAAAGAGAACGGAAAACGAAACACAAAATGCATTTTCAGAATTTTAGAAACAGAGGTCCCCACTCAGGCGTGGACTTCCCCGCTCGAGTGGACCCATGAGGCCTGCAAAAGTATTGGTTACATCAAATGTACGCTCGAGCGTGAAGTCAGGCGCTCGAGCTAAAGTTCAGTCTACATAGCTCCCCGCTCGAGCGTGAACTTCCCCGCTCGAGCGGACATCATGTTTGCAAAATATGCTGGGAGCTTGTATTTTACGCTCGAGCGGCGGTTTCCCCGCTCCAGCGGACGTCAAAATTTCTGGATTTTCCAGAGCTTGTTCTTCGGCTCAAACTTGCTATTCGAAAGCTCTAAACACATGATTTTGGCAAGCTCTAAATACATGATTTTGGCTCAAATTCCGCATATACATGTATCAACATGGTCTAACACCAAATTTATTACATTATGAAGCTCAATTTCACAAATCAATCACATGCATGTCCCCATTTACACCAACTCATTTCCAACATAACAAATTCATGCATTCAAAACTCCTACTCTCATGAATTGTACATGCATGTGATGTATGACCTTCATTCTCAACTTAGATGATGAAGAGATGGTCAAAACTATGAACTTTAACTAAAATCTCACATGGATTATACATTTTGTGTTCAAACATGCAAATTCAAAGCAATTTCTCACATGCATGTGCATATTGATTTCCAATTCAACAAAACCAACTCAATCTCATCATAATCAATTCAATTCATGTTCTTGATCATCACGCAACCTTGAGTTCACAAAATTACAATTTAAAAATCCATGAATTACTTACCTAGAGGCTTTAATCTTCTCAAATTCTAGTTGAATCTTGAGTTCAACCTTCCAATTTCCCAAACTTAAGCCCAAACACACAATTCTCTTCTTTCTCCCTCTCTAGCCGACCCTCTCTCTTTTCTTATCAGCCAAATTGAATAAAAGAGAAATATTGAACATGTAATGGCCCTTATATAGCCCCTCTAAATCACATTATTTTAATATAAAATAATTGAGCACTTAATTCATTAATTTAATCTATTTAATCTGATCCGAATAAATTTTCAATTAAATTTCACCGTAGGCTCTAAAGATTACGCTAATCACAATGGCGTAATCAATTTCGGGTTTCGTGGCCAATAAGGCCTTCAATTTAAATTCCAAAGCAGATAATCAAACAGATATTCCTATGGTGAACAGATAGAAATTCAAAACCACATATATTTATATATATGACACACAAAATCATATCAAACACATAATCACATTCATAGTAAGGACCGATTAGCATAGTACGGAACAGGGTTATCACAAGAACTCTACGATTTAACGAATCAGACATGTCTTTTCATAAAGAAACATATCTGTTAACAAACATAATGCACATAAATAAGCATATAAGGCACAGATAAATGCATAATTCAGATCAATCATAAAAGCAACAGCTAAGTGAAAGGCGGGTGTTACACAACCCTCAATGGTTGTTTAACAAAACATCTATACTCAATATATATAAACACAATATATTTTCCAAGAGACAACGACGATATACATTCATATCCATTTTCATTCCTCATATAATCAAGAAATCTTATATGATGATCATCATTTACATTTTCTTGTATCTCAATGCTAGTATAATATCATGCTATATCATAATTTCTAAACAACAAACTTCCTTTCTCATGGATTTTCAAAGATGACAAATTTCTTAACAATCTCATCATATCTCAATAATAATACTCTAGAAATCATGATTTTTTTTATTTTTTTTTTATCAACACAACCTTTTCCCTTAATTTTCCAAATCTAGGGTTTTCACAAAATTGGGATTTCTCATTTTTTAAAAAGTTTTCCTCATAAAAAAATTCTCACTATCATCATAATTTGTAAATGTTAAGGTTTTGCAGAAATTTTGGAGAAAACCCCTCATTTGAGTAATATAAAATATCAATATTTAAACCCTAGCTTCCCATACAAATATCTCACCAAAATAACACATAGAGAAAATAAAATGTATGTATAACTCAAAGAAGTCCCTATCTTAAGCTTTAGAAAGAAGATCAGAGAAAAACTCTACAATTGGCGGTGTTGGAAATTGATCTCCACTATACAAAATGAAGCTCTTGCAATTCTCTCCAATATTACCTCAAGAACGAGGGTCAAAATGTTGGTGGATTTGTGTAAATCAAGCAAAATGTGAGAGTTTTGGATTTGGGTTAGAGAGAATGAAGAGAAAAGATGAGTATAGAGAGAGAGAGAGAGATAATGAAAAGTGAAGAGAAAGCGAGAGAGGATTAGATTTTATAAAAAGTAGTTCAAATTTTGGAGCTAAATTAAACATTCCCACACCTGTAGACCCTTGGCCGCATGTGCAGCAACCCCCTTTCCGCACGTGCAGGCCCCTTGGCCCACGTGCGATGACCCTTTTCACACGTGTGGGAGTTCTCCGCTGTGTGTGCTTTTATTCCAAAATGAAATCCGAGATCCATCTTTCCTCTCCGCACATGTGGCACTTACCCGCACATGTGGTCACCCTCTTCACACATACGACTCCACATCTGCATATGCGAAATGTTTACTGTTATGGGTCACGACATTCGTCACTTCCCGGTTTCATCTTCATATCCAAAACCCCAAAGTTTTAATTTGGAAGGATAGTTTAGAAACCAAAACAAGATGAATAAGAATTGTAGTGACGCAGCGCGGACTATGAGGTCTTAGAATTAAAGTAGAAGTTCAAAAACAAGATGTTTAAGCAGTAATAGACAAAAAAGCAATTGGTTTAAAAGCCCCGGGACATCATACCTCGCTCTTGTCTTGGATCTGCTTCCTGGTGCTCGACTCCACATTTCATATCTCAAATATTAGCTTTATTTGGAACAGAGATTCCTCATCTTTCACTCTGTATCCTTATCTATCGACAACACTGCCATTCTAACATTATTGATCGACTGCAGGTGGAGATGGTAAGGCTGATGCTGTAATTCTCATTCTTAATTGGCAGATTTCAGATCCAAACTAAACCAATTTTTACTAAATATATATGTAATTATGTATAGGACAATGAAGAAGAAGAAGAAGAAGAAGAAGAAGAAGAATGATGGAGATCTCATCTCATCTATTTTGTCCTTCCCTTGTAGTTAAAGAAGATGAAGGTAAAAGGCCCTGACCTAATGTTATATATGTATATTATACAACCTTTGTTTCATCATCGTCTTCAAGACTTCAAGTATTGTTATGCATGTGCCTCCTAATGCTGATGATGCTTCCTAAAGGGTTTCGAAATTGGAGAAATAAAGGAGAGAGAGAGAGAGAGAGAGAGGTGTAAAAAAAGTACGGAAAGAAGGTTTCGAAAAAGAGTTTTGAACGGAACTTAAGCACTTGGCCAAAACAAGCTTAGGGTTGGAACTGAAACACAAATTCCATATTTCTTATTGAGAATTCTGTAAGAAACACATTCTCGTTTTCATCATCGGGTAATCAAAAGAAAGCGCCCAAGTCTTAGGGCTGGTCAAAATAGGGTGTCTACATGGGGGCATTAGAATTTGATGGGGTTTGAAATCAAAGTGTGATCCAGAGAGTGGTGTACAATACGTGTATATATATGGAAATTTTGGTCATTTTACGAGAGCTTTTCCTTATGAACATAATATTTCAATGCCTGGACCTTTAGGCAAAGAAAATTCAAATTTGGATTTATGGATAAGTGCCCTATAAATAATGGTGGGAGTAAAAAATGGTGAAATAATTTAAATAGAAATGGTGGAATAAAGACCACACTAACTAAGTGGAGTCAGTAAATTAGGTAGAACAATAAGGAGGTAAAATAGTAAATTCCCCTCTAATCCCAAGAGATTGTTTTCCCAATACAATCTCCTTTGGGAGAATAACAATCCTACCCATCAAGGAATCCCCTTCCCTATTTTACAAATAAACACCATCGTAGTAGTCCCAATCTCTATCCTTATCCAATCCCAACACTCATCTCTGAAAACAAAAAGGCCCTGTAGGTGCCAAGGTGCGTGAGATTTCAGGTTCAAATCTATGGAGAGACATTGACCTACGTTATAATTTAACTACTATACATCATACTAATCACTATCTTGTGTAAAAAAGAAAACTATTAGGTCAAAGAGCCAAATTTCTTATGTGTATTTATTTGCATACCTAAAAATGTGTGAATAAATTCATTTTTTGAGTTGGGATGGCGTTACACTTTAAAAACTATTGGTGTATGGTGCTTAATTTGCACAAAGTGCCCATTTAAAAAATGCTTAGGTGGATTACCTTTATATAATCACCATATTACAACACGGGACTGGCTGTCCTCAAGTCTCAGATCGAATTAGAGAGTACTGTTAGGCTTGTAGGGGTCCACCACGAGTCCCGTTTCGATAATCCGAGCCGTTCAATGTGTAGAATTTGTCGAGTACTATATGCTTGTAAAACATTACATTGATCAGATATCGATAACTATTTTATCGGATCAAATTTCTATCAACCATTTATTTTTTCACCATCCATTTTTTTTAAATATACAAAACTGATTTGATCGTGTAGCTATTGATATCCAATCAACGTGATTTTTTACAAACATATAATACTCGACGAGTTCTATACATTGAACGGTTCGGATTATCAAAATGGGACCCGTGGTGGACCCCTATGAATCCAGCAGTACTCTCCAATTTGATCTGGGACTGGTGGGAAGTCAGACCCCTACAACATCGTGCCCACATCACATTATATACTACTCACATGGGCTTTTTTGCTCTAATAAATGTTTGGAATAGTGAAGCTTTTCTCCTTATAATTTTTTCTAAATTTTACTTTAATTCTTATTATTTTAATTTAAATAATTTGATTCTTATATTTTAAATTCATATTAATTTTGATTTTTTTGTCTAAATTTTTGTTAATTTTGTTTACATGTATACTTTAGAAGATTAACAAGTGTCCTAAAATTATTAAGTTTAACTTCTAATTTAGACAGAAGAACCAAATTGAAATACACTTAAAGTGTAGTGACCAAATTATTCAATTTGAGACTATAAGGATTAAAATGATATTTGAATCAAACTACAAAAGTAAGCGTAATTAAGTACAAAAAGAAATTCTTTCTTTTCGGCAAACCCCTATGATGCTAGCATGTTTATGATACCCAAATTAATAACAAAATAAGGATATTATTGAAATTGAAATTTATTTAATTGTTGAACCATATTCATAAATTGAAATAGTGGACTATATATCTAGCACAGTCCAAGCATGCAACAGAAGAAAAACGTAAAGAATGACATATTCTAATTTGAACTTCATCAATATATTCTATTTTTTCTCATTCATTATATGCATGCATCATTCGCCATGCTTTGATTATAATAATTTAGTCAAATTCTTATTTTAATATTTCTTATTCTAAACTTAGATTGTATTTGTTAGGGGAAGAAAAAAAAATCATTCAATAAACATGGACGAAAAGAAATCGGGGTTGTAATTTAAATGTATAATATTATGATGATAGATGAATGGAAAATGTTTGAGGGCCACAATTTTTGTGGCTCAAATGGCTCAAAATTGCCAAAATGATGTCGTTTTGGCAATTTTGATGTTGTTTTGTACTCAAAACGACGTCGTTTTGACAATTTCGAGCCATTTGAGTCACAAAAATTATGGCCCTCTACCATTGCTGTAGATGAATTATATTAACGTAAATCCATATAATTAAATTAAATTTAGTATACCCTAATCACTATTCCTATGCATCCCCGTTTTTATTTTATTTTTTTATTGTAGAAAGGGCTTTAAGATATGTTCATATGTTTTCACTTTAAAGAAATGCAAATTAAAAAAAAAAAAAAAAAATTACAAAAATATAAAAATGTAAGTGGAACCATACACTTGCAAATAAGAAATTGATATTACTTGCACCAGCGCACAGACTCTACTTACACATAAATAAATATATATTTTTTTAAATACTTTCTCTATTTTTCTTTGATTTGCAATTTTCTTTTCTACTTATCACCATACTTGCAGTCTTTCAAATTAATTTTAGCTCATATTGGATTCATCTAAGCCATATCCACTAGTAAAAATGACAGGATTTCCTTGTTTTTTAAATTCCAATATCATTTAAAAATTGAACATTTTTTTAAGGTCATTTTTATATTCATATATGAAAACTTATTTTGGGTACTTCAAAGTGGACATTTTAAAGTAGAATTTTTCTCAACATGAATCCACTTTTAATTTATGTTTTCATCCTTATATTCATATATGAAAACTTATTTGGGTACTTCAAAGTGGATATTTTAAAGTAGAATTTTTCTCAACATGAGTCCACTTTAATTTATATTTTCATCCTTATTCATGGCCTTCGTTTGTCTTTCTCTCCCTTGGATGCCAATCCACATGCATTATTTCTAGTTGATCCATATATACAAAGATATTATGAGCACTTTGCTTGTGATAATTTGATCATGTTAAAAAATATAGATAAATAAAAAGTAAATTATAAACACACCTCCTGAGATTTATTTAAATTACAAATTACTCCCTGTAGTTTTAAAAATTACATTATGCCTCCTAAGGTTTCTAATTTCATAACAAATAGGTCATTTTATTAATAAATTATCAAGTCAATTAACAGTTTTTAATTTTATTTCAATTAATAATTCAAATAATTTTATTATTGTATAGGTGAACAGTTAGAAATTTCACTTTTTCAATAATTCTGTTAAATAAAAAATTCTGACAGAGAGGTATTTGTAATTTTTCAAACCACAGGGAATAATTCGTATTTTAAGTAAATCTCAGAGAGTGTATTTGTATTTTATCCATAAATAAAAGAAACAGAAATGGACAAGTGAAGTAGATGCTTTTTCTTTTTCTTTTTCTTTTTCTTTTTTTCTCTTTTCCTTATATATATATATATATATTACAAGTTCAAAATTCAAATCATCCATTTATCAACTCTAAAATCGAGACAAAATCTCCATAACATTAATTGGAAATTTGAATGTATGCATCAACGGATAATTCTAAAGAATCTTATGGAAAAATTACCCAAGTGTGGTGAGTGGTGAGTGGTGACTCCACGTCTGAAGTTAATATTTTTAACATTAACTTCTTCTTCATGGTTATTATGAGATACTTTGGCATTAACTTAAACACGTTTTGATATTTCTAAATCATTGCATCATATGGTAATTTTTAGTTGGTACATATTAAAATAACGTACTTTAGCTGACATTCATATGACATTAGGATCTTTAAATAAGATTAATATATGAGCACTCTGGTCAGAAGTTTAATTTTGAGCCAATTGCCCCAACTTTATTCTTTTAGTCATGAGGGTAATAACAATTTGAAATATTATATTACTCTCACTTAATAGTTTATCTGTCTGTCAGCTATTTGTCTATTTGTCCATATTACGATCGCTAATCATGCTGGCCTTTGGCACTAGTGACTCTCCAACAAATTTTCCTACTCTAGCAAGCCTTCGATGACTCATCAGTGGCCGACAATAGTAGGTGATTGACAGTAGTGTGTGAGTATAACAATACAAGAGTGAAAATGAAAAACAAATGTCCTTCAAAATATGATTTTTACTTCTCACTAATATATTTGATTAACCATGCTATTAAAATCAAAATAAATAATCACGGGATTTAATGCCATAAACACCTATAAAAGTGGACTTATCACCAATTTTTCCTAATATTTTGTATGTTACTCTGCGGAATCAAATTGGAGGAAATAATGAGTTAATTAGACCTAAAAGAAGGGATGAGAAAACTCTGCAACACTTTTTTCGGCGAACCATTGTTCAATACTTAATTTAGAAGCCACAAAGAATTATTGATCCAAATATTATTAGTTGTTGAATTGTGACCTTTGAATCAAGTGCTCATGGTGGCTCAAGGAGAGAAAATACTGCAGTAT
This sequence comes from Camellia granthamiana, assembly GCA_036172215.1. Lineage (NCBI taxonomy): Eukaryota > Viridiplantae > Streptophyta > Magnoliopsida > Ericales > Theaceae > Camellia > Camellia granthamiana. The sequence continues at coordinate 131,471,715 of CM069906.1, read as the reverse complement.
CCGGATCCTGAAAGAAGAATAGCTAAAGACCTCACCAACTTAGGTGTGTGAACCAAATGCCACTGAACCCCATAGTTTCAGATTTTTATTTTTTATTTTTTATTTGGTAAATCAAATTGTCTATGTTTTGAATGGGCCTCAGAAAGGCACATACGAGTTTCAATATAGTAACTAAAATTGGGTTAGGCTTAAGAGCTTAGCTATTGTATTTCCCTCGCACTAGATCCAGATATGGCCCAAATTTGAACCCTTGGCCCTTCCAACCACATATTTAAGCATATTCATAACTGGCCTGTTTTACATACAAAAGAAATCTGGCCCAAGTTCCCAACCCCCCCCCCCCCCCCCCCCCCAAAAAAAAAAAAGAAGAGGGGCTTACGGGCTTGTCCTATTGAAGAGACTTATTTACCTATAAGTCCTGCTCTTTTTTCCACCTATTAATATTCCTAAAATATCCTTCCTTTACTTTCTTCATTCCCATTATCAATACTCTTCTCCTCCACTAGCAACCAATACCGGTTGTCAACAATCACCTCCGCCCACCATTTCCAACCACCATTGGACTTTAGTGATATTTTCCAGTGAGTATCTCTAGCCGCCATCTCTTAAAATATTTTTCCGACAAACATCTCTTTTTTTTTTTGCAATTCCCTGACCATTTTTACAGCTAAAACAACTCTCATCTCCATTACATCACCACTCTCACCACCTCTTTAGATATGATATGACATGAGAAATGACGAAGGAGGAGAAAAGTTTAGCAATGATAAATTTATCAGTATTTACAGACCATTTTAATACACAATTCTCTTTTGAGACACACTCATTCATTTTTTTCATTCACAAAAACAAATTTACACACTTACACAACAAGAGAGAGTAAAGAAGGGAGAAGAAAAAATTATCAGTAAATGGTCTGGTTAAATTTATCACTGATAGATAACTAAACCATTTAATCAGTACTCTTTTACACTCTCACACACATACTCAAATACATACAATTTCACTTATATATTCATTCACAAACACATTCACACATTTACACACACACAAAAATTGTAAGACTGATAAATTTATCACCGTATATTTATCCAAATTTTACAAAAAATAGATTTAATTTAACAAACTTTCACCAACAAATTCATGGAGATCTATCACACAGCATAGAGGAAGATGAGAGAGAGAAAGAAAGAGAGAGAAAGAGGCTCGATCTCACTAGAAAGAGCTCTGGCAACCTTGTAATGGCTTCATCTTGACGGTGAAGATGGCTACAGTACTAGATCAACATTGTAAAAGGCCAGATCTAAACAATGACGGTGTAGATCTGTCATAATAGAGGTGGTTAGTGAACGGTAGTAGTGGATCGAAAATGAGGGCCTATAGATCAAAGGTTGTATAGTATAAATCGGTGATGATGAAGTGTAGATCTATAACGCCCTAAAATAATATCAACAATCCACATCACAATATTCCGTAGAATTGATCACTAGGATTATATTTAACATTTACATTTATACTCCTTGATCATACAAAAGATGACATATGTGTGTATACATTCATAAATCCTAGATCTTGAATCTATAGCATATGTCATGTGTACATGAATTGAAATAAAGGATAATCAAGTAATTTTATGCCCTAATGGCTACATCTTTCCAAGTCAATGATTGGGTACAACAAAAATAAGTTCAACTCAATACAGTTAAAACCCAAGGCTCGTACAAAAATAATTACATCAAAAAAAATAAAAGAAACTCTTGACTCCAAGTCCTCCCTAGCTATGTCCTTGGTGGAGGCACCTAAAAGTTGTTTTCCTACATAAGGTGAGCTAAAACTCAGTAGAGATACTTTAACACAATGTACAAATCTTAATGAAGTCATAAGGTGAATGCATATACATGCCACTTGTCAAACGTTTTACTCTTCCATCTCAAAACAATGCCACGTCTGAATTATGTCAATTTATGAAAAATATCATTTTATATCAAAAAAACAAGGCAATGGATACAAAACACTAGGAATCTAAGAACGTATCTGCTAGTAGGCTATACAAGCATTACCAAAGTCATTTTCCCGATACTAAATGGAAAGATCGGTACCTAATCACGCGGATTTCTGGACTTTTACCAAGGACACACAGGCCAACATAATAACCACAACCATACCCCTTAACCAGATTCACCAAGGTGTTTATCCAATTTTCTCAAAACAATACATTTTCAATACTCAAGTATGAAACAATGCTCAATGCAAGACATATGAGTGAATAGTTTCAATTCACCTAATGTTCATGCAATTTCTACAACAATCAAAGCTATCATCCACCGATAACCCAAAACAGGTATTTCTACTCAATGGATAATTTTCCAGCAATAGATATAATCTTATCATTTTCAAAATGGGAGTGATACATATATCCAACTTCATTCTCATTATCAACATATACATTCATTTTATTCTTTCAAATACCCAACATCATTACTTTTTCTTTCATAAATCAAACGCTTGTAATTTTCAAATCACATATCCTCTTCTTCAAGAAAAACACTTTTAAAGAAAGGAATTCCAACATTTCAACATATCTCAACTATAAACATATCCCAACAACCCTTCTCAAGAATCCATTTGAAAACCCTTCTTTTACATTTCAAAATCAAATCCTAGGTTTAACCCAAAATCCCCAAATTGGTAAACCTTTTCAAAGAGAAAATAACTAGACTAAGAATCATACCAAAGGTTGAAGAAATCCCTCTCTCAAGAGTAAAAGAGGAAAAGAGCAAGGGTAAAACTTTGACAGAGCCAAAAACAAGATCCTCTCTTATCAGAATAAAGCTTTTGACGAGCTCTACCTTTTTCTGTATTTGATGTTTTAAGGCAAGAACTAGAGAGAGAAAGTAAAGAAAGTAGGGTTTGAGGTGTTTTAGAGAGAGAGAGAGAGAGAGAGAGATAGGAATGAAAAAGTGATCAAAATTTCCCTTTTCCCGATCTGATATACGCACAGACTACTCAAGCGACCAAACCACCACTCAAGTGTCAGACACAATAAGTGACACCGCTCGAGTGATCAAAAACACCGCTTGAGCACTTAATAACCCCTTTCTAGAAGTTTTGCAAACTATAGAAGACCGCTCGAGCGGAGCATAAGAAATACCGCTCGAGCGAAGATCACCCTACTCCTAGAAGTTTTGCAGACTTGCAAAATACTAGGAGATCTCAAAGAACGCTCGAGCGAACAAGAAAATAACTAAACAACAACACTTCTGAAAAACCAACTCCCAACATGTTTCAGACACAACCAACACTCAACTCAACTACCAACAAGATGAAAATGGCATGACCGACAATTAAAGAAATGAAATCCCGGATCCAAGAGTAAGAAATGAATCAGGTCTAAACCGGAACCGTTATAATCTTCCCCCTTAAGAAATTTCTTCCCCAAAATTTAAATCAAACCAATAACCACCGGATTTAAATCAAACCATTGATCATCCACACTTTTAACAATGATAAAATAGAGTCCTTCAACACAAAATATTGCAGTTCAACTTTTCAAAACATTTAAAATGTTTACATTTTACAACATGAATAAAATTTTCAATATAAGTCTTAACATTAACAAATAGGTCCGAATACTTCTCATGGACTTCTGCCTTGCGCTTCTAACTCACCTCCTCAACCCCATGGTGTCTCCACAACACCTTAACCAATGGAATAGTCTTGCCTCTCAAGACTTGGTCCTGAATATTTAACACCCGAACTGGTCTATCCTCGTACGAGGTATCCTCATCTACCTCTAGCTTAGTCCAATCCAGTATGTGTGAAGGATCAGGCTCATATTTTCAGAGCATACAAATATGAAACACATCATGGAATCTACCTCCCTGAATCCGCTCTAGAATTTCAAAAGGCCCAATAAATCTAAGAGACAACTTCTTGTTCTCCCCGAATCACATCAAACCCTGTATCGGTGATATTTTCAAAAACACATGATTTCCTACCTCAAAAGATAAAGGCCTCCTCCTACGGTTGGCATAGCTCTTCTAACAACTCTGAGCCAAAACCAACCTCTTACGAATAAGTGCGATCTTTTCTGTCGTTTCCCAAACTAATTCAGGACCTAGCATAGGTGTGTCACCTACCTCGGTCCGACACACAAGAGATCTACACAATCGGCCATACAAGGCCTCAAACGGGCAATACCAATGCTCGCTTGAAAACTGTTGTTGTAAGCAAATTCCACCAAAGGTAGATGCCTCTTCCACGACCCCTTAAAATCAAGAACGCAAGCTCAAAACATGTCATCTAAGATCTAAGTGGTGTGCTCGGACTGCCTATCAGTTTAAGGATGATATGTGGTGCTAAACGTTAACTTAGTGCCCAAGACATTCTATAGACTCTGCCACAACTACGTCGTGAAACGCAGATCTCTATTCGAGACGATAGTCACATGGACCCCATGAAGTTGAACTATGTCCCTAACATAAAGGTCAGCGAGATAATCTACCGAGTCACTCGTGCGCATAGGTACAAAATGTGTTAATTTGGTTAATCGATCGATTATTACCCACATGACGTCATTACCCCGTTGAGTCCTTGGAAGACTCACAACAAAATCCATCGTCGCATACTCCCACTTTCACTCGACTATAGGTAAGGATTGCAACAAACTTGCTGGTCGTTGTTGCTCTGCTTTCACTTGTTGACAAGTAAGGCACCTCGAAACAAACAAGGCTACGTCTCTTTTCATTCCCTTCCACCAAAACTAGCGACTAAGGTCATGGTATATCTTTGTGCCTCCCGAGTGTACCATAAGGCGTGAATGGTGAAACTCTTGGAGTACCTCCTCCTTACAAGATTCTGGCACAAAAAGACGATCTAGATATCTCACACTTGAGTCAAAATGACATTCAAACCCTTCTCCACCTTTTCCACTAGAGATCTTCCCTCGAATAGCCTCTACTTTGTGATTACACTATTGTGCCTCTATAACTTGGGTAACTAAGGTATGTTGTGCAATTGTGGTAAATAAGGTAACCAATTCAACGAATTTGCCCAACTACAAGTCAAACTCGCCAATAGTGCCAAACATCTCATTTCCAGATGGCAATACTAGCTACACTACTTATGAATTTCCTACTCAAAGCGTCATCCACTATGTTGGCCTTCCCTGGATGATAGTGTAACACAAAATCATAATCTTCCATAAACTCCATCCACCTCCTCTACCTCAAATTCAAGTCTTTCTGTGAAAATAGATATTTCAAATTCTTATAATCGAAAAACATTTCAAATCTCTCCTCGTATAGGTAATGCCTCCAGATTTTTAAGGCAAAAATCATCACTACTAACTCTAGGTCATAAGTAGGATAATTTCTCTCATGTTTTTTCAATTGCCGTAAGTCATACGCTACCACCTTCTCATCTTGTATCAATACATAACCCAAACTTCACAATAAACCGAATATCACAAACCCCTCTCCGAAATAATTAAAATTGTAGTAGTGGTGAGTCTAACCTTAAGCTCTTGAAACGACTTTTCGTAAGTCTCACTCCACACAAATTTAATTTCCTCATCAATCTAGTCAATAGTGAGGTCAATCTAGAGAAATCTTTCACAAAACGTCAATAATACCTGGCTATGCCCAAGAAACTCCGGATCTCAAAGGCATTCTTAGGTTATTTCCAATCTTGCACTGTATCTATCTTAGATGAATCTACAGTCACCCCTTCCCCAGATACCATATGGCCTAAGAATTTAACTTCTTTTAGCCAAAACTCATACTTCCCAAACTTAACATATAATCGATGTGCTCTAAACAACTCAAGTACAACCCAAAAGTGTTACTCGTGTTCTTCTTCGAAGGGTAAGTAGATTAAGATGTCGTCGACAAAGACAACCACAAATTGATCTAAGAACTCATGAAAGACTCGATTCATTAAGTCCATAAACAAAGTTGACACGTTGGTCAATCCTAAAGGCATCACTAAGAACTCATAATCGCCTTACTACGTACAAAATGCTATTTTTTGAATATCCTCCTCCTTCACCTTTAACTAGTGATACTCCGAACTCAAATTAGTCATAGAAAAATAATGAGACCTCTTCAACTAGTCAAACGAATCATCTATTCGTGGTAATGGGTACTTGTTCTTAATAGTTACCCGATTCAACTTCCGGTAATTAATGCACAGTCACAATGTGCCATCTTTTTTCTTAGCAAAGAGAGTCGATGCTTCCCAAGATGATATACTAGGATGGATGAAGCCCTTATCTAACAATTCCTGAAGTTGAATCTTCAACTTATGTAACTCAGCGGGTGTAAATCTATACGGTGTCATGAAAATCAGTGTCATGTTGGGCACTAAGTCCATGGAGAATTTAATCTCTCGGTGGGATGGCAAACTAATAAGGTCTTCAGGAAAGACGTCCAAGTATTCACAAACTACCCTCGGCAAATCAACGCAGACCACGTCACTCTCATTACCCAAGAAGGTTGTAATGAGGAAATTAAGCTCATCCCGACCTCGTGAGTCATACAATGGGCCTCGTAAGTCAAACAATGGTGACAAAATTCAATCAGCTCGGTCCCCCAAAAAATAAAAACAATCACCACTCGAGGTGCATACAGTAACTCTCTTATGGTAGCAATCTATGATGGCCTAGTATGAAGACAACCAATCTATGCCCAAGATGATATCGAAACCCGACATGTCTAACAAAATGAAATCAAGAGAAAGCCGGCGACCGGCAACCTTTATCTCACACCCGCGACATGCCCAGTCCAAGACAACTTTACCCCCAACTAGTGACTCTACCCTGAGCGGAAACACTAACCGAGTCATTTCTAACCCCAAAACAGATGTGAATGCTGACTAAATGAAGGAATGTGATACACTAGTATCAATCAATGTGTTGGCAATAGAGTTGAACAACAAAAAGTTACCTCTTATAACAGAAGGCGTTGGGGACTGATCCGGTGTAGTAACAACATACAAGCATTTGATTGGTCTCTGCTCTACCTGCTCACCTCTGGAAGCATAGGTCTGGTACATGGATTGAACCGAAGAGGCTCCCTAATTGGCCCTCGAGGCCTATGTTGAATGGGTAGGCTGATGGCTCTATGTCTATCTTGAACTAGACGCACCAGATGTGCCACCTACTTGAGGGCAAAACCTCCTCAAGTAACCTGATTGCCCACACTGATAACAGGTAAATGGCTGCCCTCTCCCCTAATTCTGGCTCTGAGGACAAGCCAAAGACGGTGTAGATTGTTGCCCTCCTCCTCTCTGCGGGCAACCTGCAAACTTGTGGCCCAACTAACCACACTTGAGGCAAGTGAAACCACCCTAGCTATCTCTCTCTGAACCAGAACTTGGTACCGGAAAGGTGGATCTAAACAGCGCTATTTGGGACTGCTGTGGGGTAGAAACCCTCTATTATTTGTTGTCCCTTGCATCCCCCTGAACATCCTGGGACCTCTTCCTGGAGCCCCTCATCTGCTTTTCCTCTACTTGGATCACAATCTCTAGGTGAGTCGACGCCTCCATAAGGCCACTGTAATCCCTAAGCACAGACCCAACCATCTTGAAAAGGAGGCGTTTCCTCTGTCACCATAAATTCTGGTGCAAATCTAGATGGGTTAGTAAAAGCAGCCTTAAACTCAGCTATCGGTGTGTTCAGCTGCTTGAGCTTCAGAAACTAGTCTCTCAACTTCTCCCCAGTAGTGGATGGCAAAAACTTGTACTATAAGGCGTTGACAAAGCCCTCCCAAGTCACCCCAATACGTCCTTGTACATACTTCCACCACGGACCCACATCTCCCTTTAGCTGGAAAGATGCTAAGGTCACCCTTAAATCGTCGTCTTCGATGCCAAGCATCTCGAATGTCTTCATCATCTATTCCAACCACTCATCAGCCTTCAGTGGCTCTTTAGGATCCCTTAAAAACTCGTCCAGATTAGACCGAAACTCCCTCTTCAAAAAAAAATGGCCATATTTTAGCAATATAGGCCTGGACTTGACTTTTAGCCCTGAGAATGTCCATGGATTCCCGCAAAGCTCCAGCTATTTCACAGGCTAAAGCGCCTATGGCTTGTTGACCTGCTGGCTTGGCCATGTTGGCTTGACTAACTCCCTTTTCTTGCGCTGGAATTTCATCTAGTATCGGCACCTCCTGCAGCCTAGGCCTGCCACGCCTACCACCAGTACGTCTACATCCTGACATCCTAATAAAGGTAGCACAATAAATTAGCATATTTATAGATGTACCGAAGCTAATTCACTCATGTCCTAATACGGTGGACAACAAGTAATTCACTCCACATAAGCACATAATCACATAAGCACAAACGAACTTCCTTTATTAATAATGATTGTTCCGCGACATTGCTAGAGTTCCAGTTAGCAATAACAGTAATCAAGTGCACTTCTAACAGAACTTCTAAAAATTCATAGACCTAATCAATATCTTAGAAATTAAATTACATACTTATCTAGTCACATAAACATGTTATCACATAGCATACCGAGTCTATTTCTAACATCATCTAGCGAGATAACCCATTATGGTAAAAGCCACATCCCACAATCCCAAAGTATTCAAACCCAATAGCGCTGATACCAAGTTATAATGCCCGAAATAATATCAACAGCCCACATCATAATATTTTGTAGAATTAATCACTAGCATTGTATTTAACATTTTTATTTATGCTCCTTAATCACACAAAACATGACATATGTGTGCATACATTTACAAATCCTAGATCCAGAATCTATAGCATATGACATGTGTACATGAATTGAAATAAAGAAGAAACAAGTAATTTTATACCCTAATGGCTATATCTTTCCAAGTCAATGCTTGGGTACAACAAAAATAAGTTCAACTCGATATAGTTAAAGCCCAAGGCTTGTACAAAAATAATTACATCAAAAGAAATAAAAGAAGCTCTTGGCTCCAAGTCCTCCCAAGCTATATCCTTAGTGAAGGCACCTGAAAGTTGTTTTCCCACATAGGATGAGCTAAAGCCCAATAGAAATACTTTAACACAATGTATAAATCTTAATGAAGTCATAAGGTGAATGCATATGCATGCCACTTATCAAACGTTTTATATTTCCATCTCAAAACAATGCCACGTCTAGATTATATGTCAATTCATGAAAAATATCTTTTTACATCAGAAAATAGGGCAGTAGATACAAAACACTAGGAATCTTTAGGTACGTGTCTACCAATAGGCTATACAAGCACTATCAAAGCCATTTTACCGGTGCTAATCAAAAGGATCGACACCTAACCGCCCGGGTTTCTAGACTTTCACCAAGGACACTCAAGCTAACATAATAACCATAACCACACACCCTAACCATATTCTCCAGTGTGTTTACCCTATTTTTCTCAAAACAATACATTTTCAATGCTCAAGTATGAAACAATGCTCAATACAGGATGTATGAATAAATAATTTTAATTCACCTAATCCTCATGCAATTTCTATAACAATAAAAGCTATCATCTATCGATAGCCCAAATCAGATATTTCTACTCAACATATAATTTTTCAGTAATAGGTATAATCTAATCATTTTCAAAATGGGAGTGATACATATATCCAACTCCATTTTCATTATCAACATACACATTCATTTCATCATCTCAAAAAACCCAACATCATTTCTTTTTCTTTCATAAATCAAACATTTGTAATTTTCAAATCACATACCCTCTTCTTCAAGAAAAACACTTTTAAAGAAAGGATTTCCAACATTTCAACATATCTCAACCATAAACACATCCCCACAACCTTTCTCAAGAACCCATTTGAAGACTCATCTTTTACATTTCAAAATCAAATCCTAGGCTTAACCCAAAATCTCCAAATACTACCTTTTCAAAGAGAAAATACGTAGGCTAAGAATCATACAAAAAGTTAAAGAAATCTCTACCTCAGGAATAGAAGAGAAAAAGAGCGTGGGTAAAACTTTGATGGAGCTGAAAACAAGATCATCTCCGATTAAAATGAAGCTTTTGACGAGCTCTCCCTTTTTCTCCAAAGAGCTATGGTTTAGAAATCAATAGGTGAGGGTGTATTTGAGGTTTTACGGCCAGAAGTAGATAGAGAGAGAGTGAAGAAATTAGGGTAAGAGGTGTTTTAGAGAGAGAGAGAGGAATGAAAAAGTGATTAAAATTTTCCTTTTCTTGATTTGATATACGCACAGATCACTTGAGTGACCAAAATACCACTCGAGCGTCAGACACAATAAGCGACACCGCTCGAGCGACTAAGAACATTGCTCAGCATACAATGACTCCCTCCTAGAAGTTTTGTAGACTGCAGAAGATCGCTCGAGCGCAAGAAATACTGCTCAAGTGAAGATCACCATACTCCTATAAATTTTGCAGACCTGCAAAATACTGGAAGATCTCAAAGATCGCTCGAGCGAACAAGAAGAAAACTAAACAACAACACTTTTGAAAAAGTAACTCTCAACCTATTTCAAACACAACCAATACTTAACTCAACTACCAACAAGATGAAAATGGCATGAACAACAATTAAAGACGCGGAATCCCAAATCCAAGAGCAAGAAATGAATTGGGTCTAAACCGGAACCGTTATAAGATCAGTAATGGTGGAGATCAAAAATGGTGAAAATCATTGGTGAATGATAGCGAAGATCGAACAATGAGGTGGTGGCGGCAATGGCGAGTAGATGGCGACAACAGTGGTGTGAAGTTTCAAAAATGGTTGAAAGAGAGAGTTCTGCAGAAATAATAGAGAAAGAATAGAAGAGAAGATATTTAATGAGGACATTAAAGGCATTTAAGGACTTAGTGGTGCATATGAAAAAGTCTCTAGGACCTAATAAGAAGGACATTAAAGGCATTTAAGGATTTAGTGGTGCATTTGAAAAAGTCTCTAGGACCTAATAGGAAATTAGTTGATAAAGTAGGACCGGCTGGTAATATCCCCCCCCTCCCCAAAAAAAAAAAGAGAAGAATTTTTTAGAAAATTTACCCATAAACCCCATATTAAGGAATGGTGATTTGTTTATTCCCAAGAATTTTCTTGTAGACCAATAGTCTCATTAATTTTGAAAAGGTGGATTTAACATATTATTTGAAAATTGGGTTTACGATTATACCCTTATTTCTATTATGGTTTTTTTTTTGGTCCTTTTGTGCGAAGATGTACAACCTAATATGGGAATCTTTTTAATTTGGAATGTTTGGAATGTGAGATATTTCAAAAATTTCAAAAGGAGTACAAAAATCTCTTAGTAAATTTTGGATAAATGTATAATTTTAAACTATGAGATTTTAATTTGTAATGACTTGAAATGTGTGATTTTTCAAATATTACAAAAAGAGTACAAAAATCTCTTAGTAAATTTTGGACAAATTTATAATTTCAAATTGTGGGGTTTTAATTTGGAATGGCTTGAAATGTGAAATTTTTTAAACATTCCAAAAGGAGTACAAAAACCCTTAGTAAGCTTTGGGCAAATATGTAATTTCAAACTGTGGGGCTTGGAATAGGTTGAAATATGAAATTTTTCAAACGTTCCAAAAAGAGTACAAAACCCTTTAGGCAAATGTATAATTTCAAACTGTGGGATTTTGATTTGGAATAGCTTGAAATGTGGGATTTTTCAAACATTCCAAAAGGAGTACAAAAACCATTTAGTAAGTTTTAGGCAAATATATAATTTTAAAATGTGTAGTTTTAATTTAGAATGATTTGAATGCGAGATTTTTAAAACATTTTAAAAGAAGTACAAAGATTTCTTAGTAAATTTGGGCAAATATATAATTTCAAACTATGGATATTTTGACCATTTATGGGTATTAACTAGCATCCACAAGTGTACGTTGTAGGATTATACTATCATTTTTACACAAATAAGACTATTGGCTTCATTAGATTATTTGGAGGACTTACTGACTAGTAAGATATGAAAATGAGATTGGTATGTGCTTCCTCAAAATTTTTAAAAGATGCGCACAATTATTTGCTTTTTAAATTATCGTCATTAAAAAATAACAAAACAAAAGAGAGAAATTGCAACACATTATCAATCATGTTAGAGCCAAGCCAATGTCAATTGGGCTCTCTAATAATTAATAATTTTAGAAGAAATTTTTTATAGAATTTTAAATTCATTTTACTATAATTTTTAAATATTAATTTTTTTAGTTACAATTTTTATTATTAAAGTAGAATATATACGTATATTTTTTAAAAGGGTATTTTATTTTGAGCTCATCCATTACAAGTCTTTACTAGTGTAAGGACATAAAAATAGTACTTTTATGCTGTGTTTGGTTGGAGGATTTGGGAAGGGATTTGGAAAGAGAAAGGAAAAATGTGTGTGAAACTAAGTGAAATGTAGGTATATTTTATTTACATTTCACCTAACTTTTCCTTTTCCCTTTCCAAATTCCTCTTCAAATCCCCCAACCAAACACAGTGTTAGAATAAGTTCTCCAAGAGTATGTTGCATTTTATTTAGATGAAAATACCCTCATTGAATTACAATGCTTGACAGAACATAACAGATACAATAGTCATGTTGTTTTCAAAACTTAAAATACATAACTTTTGATCTAGATCTCAATTTATTGTAAAATTTATATTTTTTTGAATTCTCTTGTCGAGATATATCAAACAACATCTATGATGAATATGGAATTTTGAGGGGGGGAAAAATTGTCAAAAGTTCACTGAGTTCGTTTTCTTCAGCTAGTGAAATTTCTCGAAATCTTCTCTAACTATAATTGTCACGAATCTTCTTTAACTTTGAACATAATAAAATTTTACTAGGTCCAAAAATCATATTTCACATGTGCATGGACGAATTTCATTGTGTATTTCATTCAAATTCATTTAGATAAGTTTCACACAATAAAATTCCACTATGATAGTGAAATTTTATATTACGACTGTAAAATTATATATTTTTTTAACAAAGATATGAAGGAGAGTGGATATATATAGATAGAGAGAAGAATGAGCAAGAATAAAACAAAAGAGAAACAGAAACAAAAACAAAGATAAATCTGAAATATAAAGGAAGATGGTGAAGCAACAAAGAAGCATTGGTAGCAGAACAATGTAGATGTGGTAGGGGAGTTTGTACAGAAACTATGTCATGCAATCGCTGTAATTGTGAGATTTCGTCTAAATCAAATGAAGGAAACAATGCATAAACGATTTAGATGAAGAAATAGATAACGATGATGACAGTGATGATAAAGTTTTGATTCGCCATTGGTGGCGTTGCTAATCCAGATTTGAGAAGCCTTATTGTGTGTGCGCACGCGCACACACACACACACACACACACAGAGAGAGAGAGAGAGAGAGCACCGAAAAAAAGAACCTAGTAAGAAAATAAGAGAACAAATTTGGAAGGAAAAAAAAAAAGTTCTTTTAGGGTTGAGAGGTTATTTTTGACAATTTATATCATAGTTCCCCCCCTTCTCTTTTTCTTCTAGAATTTGAAATCTCAAAGATTTGTACTTGTAAGTATTGAAATATGACCTTACAACCAGATCAAATCTCTTCTCCGAGATTTTGGGAACTAAGCCATAGAACACATGCAAGAATAGAGAAGCTCAACAATTGCATACAAGAGAACAACAAGGTCGGTGGCTTGTCTACCCAATGGCACTTTAACAATCAAGTCAGTCAACAAATCTCACAAGATAATTGGCTAAAGTAAACAACTCTCAAGTAAAAATATACCTTAGACTTACGGGGTGCCTACCTTTTATAATCATCACTACCCTCGTCCTCTAGAAGTCTCATTTCATATGACTCTTATCCTTTGCTAGGATAGCACTTATCAAGAACTCCTCTAATTTGGAATAAGATTAACTCTCTCAAGAGTCCTGACCTATCCAAACAGAGAGTCTGTCATCATCTATGACTCTAGTCCCTCATTCAAATATCTCAGATTCATATGTGGTCTGACCACACCTCGGCCAATTAAAATCACTTATGTGGCACATTGGCTAACTATCTAGGCCACATGGATGACTCAAAATTATGTCCCCACACTACTAACAAGTAAACTTTTTTTATGGAGTATAACTCTTATAGAACTCTATAAAGGGATGTGTCCCTAATTTTTCCTTTTTAAAAACAATGAACTAATATAATAAAAAAATAAAAAAACCAATTATATCAAAATCTGAGATTACAAAGCTCTTAACCCATTTCTTTAGCTAATAGTGCTAATAATTTATATATGTCTATTAATTAATATTATAAAAAAAAATAATATCTAATAATAAATATTCTAAGAGGGTTGTCATAAAACACATTAATCATTAACTAATAGAATTGTTGATTATACACCTTCAAACAAAGTTGATTTTAAAAATTAAAAAAAAAAAAAGATTAAAAAAAAAAAGAAGCAAAAATGGAGAGATTATGAGCATAAAATGAAGAAATAATCATTAACTAATGGAATCCTTGCTATGGTTTGAATTGGAACAATGTCTATAAAGAGCCAACCTTGAACCGACTATAAGCTTCAAATGAAGAAATAAAATTAATTTTACAATGTCATTTGTCGCTCCGGATTTTTTTTTTTTTGGACTCTGGGAGTGTGCATGTTCATCGTGGGTCAGAAGCAATTTTTGTTTTGTGAGACCAATAGATTACTATCAACCAATATTAGCTGGGACAGGACTAGCTATTTACAAAGACTTTTAAAAATATTTGGAATCCCCACCTAACAAGGGTTTTGGTGTGTTGGGACACCCTGACCTAATCTCTTAAAAATTCTAGCTTTAAAAAATGTGAAAATATATTAATTTTCAAATGGTTCAAGTTTACTTAACCTCGTTTTGCGTATGCCAGTAAATGACTCCAAGTTTTGGTCCCAAAAAACAAGAGATGGATTCAGGAATTTACTATTACAAAAATGTTTTAGACTCCACTGGGGTGACAAATGTATTTGGAAGATTTAAAAATGAGTTAAATCTAGAAGGTTGAATTGAATCCGAGGGAAACTGCCTACGTGTTGGAATCAAAGATTGCCTATGTGTTTATACTTGGACTTGGAATTAGCGACTGCTTTAAGTATCTGTATTTGGAATCTGTATTTGGAATCAAGTCCTTATATAGTTTGAACTAAATTATGTTTGATCCACATGTTTGAACTAAAACTGATAAGAGTAACGACCAAGTTTTGAAAATCATAAAGGCTTTCTAAAAAATATATTTAAAATTGTCTTGCAATACAACCAACTGGACCATACATATACCAAATAAAGATTTGTGTTTAACACCTAATTCAGGTAGGTTTCATTAGTGTTTGCTTTTGTTCGTAACCTCCACTCTACTATATTATGTGGTGTTTGGGAAGCAAAACTGAGGCTAAAATAGCTATATCCGGACAAAATTGGCTTATTTAGCCACATGGAGACAAAAGCTTCACATGTGCTTGGCAACAACCAATGCCAAGGTAAATTTACGAAATTACCCCCACATGAAATAGGGGCATCACCATCAACTGCAGCACACACAAAGTAAAAAAATATATATATATTTTTCCAAAAAACACTTTTTCCCAGAAAAAACAAAGAAAGTTGAAAAAAAAAAATTAAAAACATTTTTTTGTTTTTTGTTGAAATATTTTATAAAAATAAATTCAAACTCTATTTATAAAAATATTTTTAAATATTTTATTTTTTTTACGATTTGAGTGTAGAGTTGTTTTTAAATTTAAAATATTAACATTTTAAATTATTTAAATTTTTTTGTTAAAATAATTTTTTGAATATTTAAATTATTTAAATTTTTAAAATTTAAATTTTTTGAATATTTATTTTAATTTTTTGCTTATTAAATTTTTTAGATTATTTACATTATTTAAATATTTAAAATAAAATTAAAATTACAATTAAAATTAAATTAAATATTTAAATTAAATTAAAATTAAATTATTTAAAATATACAGGACAATAAAATAAAACCTCACTTTTTATCATTTCACAGAAAATGAAAAAAAAATTAAAATAAAAATAAAAAACACATGAAAAAACCATTTGCAAAAAAACAAAAAAAAAAAACTTAAAATACATAAATTATTTAAAAAAAATACGCCTCATTCAAAAATATTTAAAAATATTTAAAAAATTACAAAAACGTAAATTCAAAAAAAAAAAGAACGACAAAAATACGCCTCATCCAAAAAGAAAAAAAAACAGAAATTACCATTTGCCATGTAATTTACAAATAAATAAAACATATGAAAACCCATTTTTGAAATATAAAAATAAATTAATGTGTACAAATTAAAAAATGACAAAAACGTAAATTAAAAAAAAATAACGAGAAAAATATGCCTCATTCAAAAATATTTATAAAAAAAAACATAAAAACATAAATTACCATTCGCGACGTAATTTAGAAATAAATAAAACACATGAAAATTTATTTTTGAAAAATAAAAAAAAGTTATTGTATACCAATAAAAATAAAAAAGAAAAAAAAACATAAATTAAAGAATAAGAACTAATTAATGTATAAAAAAAGAAAAATGACAAAAAAAATAAATTTTAAAAAAAAATGCCAAATCCAAACCCAACAGGAAAAAAAAAAATCAAAAACAATTTTGGTCCGTTGCCATCAACTGACGTGGACGTTGACATGTATTAATTATGTGAAGGGCAATATGGTAATTTATCATGGAGACACCTCACCAAAAAGTTAAAAAGTCAAAAAAGTCAAAAAATTCTTTTCAAATCAAACTTTTTAGCTTCAGGTTAAAATAGTTAAAAAAGTCAAAAAACTAAAAAATTAACCCACTCTCTAAACGGAGGGTAAGGTTTGTTTGGAAAGTTGATTTTTCAGTTTAAAAAATAAAAAGAAGTTTAAAGTCCCCCGATGCAAGTGCACACTTCTAGAGTTGAGAAAAAAATAAAACAAAATAATCAACTTTGTAAGAAAGCGGTTGAGGTAACACAAATCCCAAACCGCTTTTGAAAGGAAAAAACAAAAAAAAACTTGGAAAATGAGTGGGAGTGCTAATTAGTACTCCCACTAATTAGGTGGCAGTGGGTCTCACCAGTAATGATGTGATATTTTGATCTTAGAGTTGTATTTTTTTTTTTTAAACTTTTTTAATACATTAATATTATTAATGGTGGTGTTTTTAATGGGATAAATCATTATTGAAAAAACTTAAAAGCCTTTGAGGTAAGACAAATCCTCGAGGTGTCCTCTGAGAGCAATGTCCCCTTAGAGCTAATAGCAGGCTCAGGGTATCCAAATACCACGAACAAGTCAAAGCCACGACTTTTGCGAAGATCGAGAAAGTGAAATTTGAAAGTAAGGTCAAGTTTGACATACACAAAATAATTTATCTTTTCATTTTTTTTATCACATCATTTCTTTACTTTTTTACACATTTTTTTTAAAAAGACAAAAAGTACACTTGTTTAGGTCATTCCAAACAACCCTTAAGAAGTTTCCTTCATATAAATATAGTTATCCAAGACAAAGGATGTAAAGAAAAATGCTTCCTACCCCCACTGGGGGTCGACCTCCAATGATGTGTCACTGCCGGATTGGATAAAAAAAAACACAATTTTCTTTTTTTTTTTTTTTTTTTTGGGTTTCGGCCAGTGGGGGCTCGCCACCTCACTGGGGGTGCGACCCCCACTAGGGGTATAAGGCAAAGCCGAGGATGTAAAATTCAAATTTTGGACAGAATTATTTTATTGGATAGATTAATATTTAAATTAATTTATATGAATAATTTAATAATATTAAGGAATTCGTTGTGGCGTGACATTAAAATTTCTGTAACTTAGATGAGTAACATTGTAATTTTGGAAAACTAAGTTAATAAGCCAATATTTTGGCTTTAAGTCTTGCCGCAGACAGAGGGTTTCGTTTTTATTTGTGGAGGGCTTTGAAGACAACGCATTCAAGAGTTTGAAAAGAAAAGGGAAGGTTCATAGAGTGATAATTTTGAACTATTCATCTTTTAAAGGTAAGATTTTCTTTTAATTGTACTATCTATGAATTTAGTTTCATTATATCAATGAATTATAAGTGATGGATTAATTTTGTTAGGTTTTTGTAATTAGCAATCACGTTTAACAAAACTCCTTTCAATTGTAATTTTATTACCTCTTTTGTTTCTGTAAGGATGTGAGCGTTTAGATGCGAATCCAACTCGAATTGTGCCTATGAAGAGAAGTTTGTGATCTTAAGGCTTTCATGTTTGTCACAAAAGAGAGAGTTATTTTTCGGTAAATTTCAAAAAATTTAGGCCTAAAGTTTTACTGGATTCTGAAGTGGCTCATCGTCGTGGATTCGACATCAACGTTGTGGATTCAACGTTATACAAGACAATTATGAGGTGAAGACGGTGGTGGAAGAGGCATATCCGAGTCGGTTCAATTCGGACGTGGATTCGCTAGGTAATTACCTCAATTATCCGAGTCGGTTCAACGATTTAAAACAATATATATGTGATTCCTTTTTATCTTCTTAGTAGATTATTTTGTGGTTTTATTATAATTGGAAGGGCTCCAATTGTTGTTCATTTTGTCTTCTTAGTGGATTAGTTTGTGGCTTTGGCTTGTGGCTTTTTATCACAATTGAAGGCATTCCAATTGTAATTTTTTTACGTTAAATCGTTGTGTCGATTTATCTTGATTGTTTGATTGAGATTGTTATTTATTGTTTTAAATTGAAACATAATCACGAATCAATATCTCAGAAATTTTAAATTTTTCAAATTTTAATGGTGGTGTATTTGTGGGATACAAGGTTGACTGTTAGCATCTACAATTTATTTATGTATATAAATAACAATAGGATAATTGAAGTCTTGAAGGTTGCTGAAGCCGTAGTGATGGGTAGAGATGTAAGAAAAATCAAAAAAATTGACCAAATCAATTTAATCAGATCAAATCGGCCATATTTGGTCTATTTTTTTAATAAGAGTCAGTCTGTGCAATTTTTTAATTTGATTTTTTTCGATTTTCGATTCGTTAATGGTTCAAACACCTTGTATATTGAATTAAATCGAAACTGACCGTTTCAACATATATTTATATTTATATATATAATATATAATGATATTAATAATTATAATAAATTAGTAACCTCAATTAATTAACATTATCATGTTTATAATCTAAATTAGTAAACCTTTATTGTATAATCTTAACTCTAACTCACTATTCTTGAAGTTTTAGTATTTTTTTAATTTTGTTTGTATTTTTGTTAATTTAAGAACTAAAAAGTATTTATCAAATGAATGGATTGGATATATTTGAAGTGGTGGACAAATGACTAATTTAATATTTTTATATAAATTAGTGACTATACTAAAAAGTTATGAATGTGTGCCTTTTACTGAAGTGGTGGTGGAGGTTTGGAGCAGAAGATTCCTTCCTCTAGAAGGATGTAATTTGTGGGAAGTATATAGAGCAAGGTAGGAATTGGTTCCCATCAACTGAGAGGGCTAGTAGGATGTCCAACATTTGGGGTGATATAATTAACACTGTGGCTACTAGGTCAGAGCTTCTTCATTTTTTAGAAGTAATGCCATTGTCAAGATTGGGGATGGTAGAAGAACAAGCTTTTTGTCTGACTGTTGGTTAGATGGTGTTTGCCGTAGAGATGAGTTTCCTAGACTCTACTCTCTATCAGATGATAAAGTAGGGTCTGTGTTTATGTTCCACACCAACAGAGATACTTATGGGAATTGGGTGTTTAATTTTAGAAGACCCCTTTTTGCTTGAGAGGAAGAAGAGTTGAGTAGACTGCTAGTGCATCTCAGTAGCACCCCACGGCTCAGGGCAAATGTTGCTAACTGTTTGTGTTAGAATGCAGATCCATCAGGTATTTTCAGCGTTTCCTCTGCCTATCACTGGTTTGAATTGGGTTTTGGTCCTACTTGCATGGTCTCCAAATCACTGTGGAAAACTACTGCACCACCAAGAGCACAATTCTTTGGTTGGTTGGTTTGGAGGGGTAGATTAAAGATGGCTACCTTCTTAAGTAGGATTGGTATCCTAAATGTTAATGTTGATATCTGTTGTGTTTTCTGCAAAGAAGTGAAGGAAACTTTAAACCGTGTGCTACTTATTTGCCATTTTGTATGGAGGATCTGGTCTTATTTTGTCAAGTGGTGGGGGCTGCAATGGGTTTCTGTAGCAACGGTCCAGAATGTACTAATTTGGTGGTCTAGCTGTAGACAGAGGAAGATGGATAGGAAGTTTTGGAGTGTAATCACATTTGCTATTTTCTGGTCCATTTGGAAACAGATGAATGATAGTGTGTTTAATGGGGTGCAACCTAATTTTGAAGCTTTATGTGAAACCATTAAGGTGCGCATTGCTTTATGGGTGAAGTTCTCAGTTTCTTCTCTGCCTTATTCTGTCAATGATCTGGTACATAACCTGCATCAAGTTAGAAGATGCCTGGGTTAGTAGGCTTACAACAGCAGCTTTAGTAGTCTAGTACATAAATATGTTGGGATGGTCTGGTTCTTATTCTGTTCTGTTCTGGCTTTGTGGGTGAGCTGCTGCTACTTTCTGTCATTGATCCTGGTTATTGCCCTGGTGAGCAGCAGCAGTAGTATTGGGTTTTGTTAGAGAGCTCCTGAGACAGGTGTTATTGCTGTATAGTTGCCTACTGTTGTGTGTTCAAAGGTGTCACACAGAGAATCTGGTGCTGTATAGTTGATTGCTGTATAATTGCCTACTGCTATGTGTACAAAGGTGTCAAATAGGTTGCTGTTTTTGTTCTGCTTCTACTGCTAGTGGAACTGGTTGTGTTTTTTTTATTCCTTTGGTTGCTAGTGGATCTGCTGTTTTTGTGTTTTTTTCCTTTGGTTGCTTTGGTTGGTTTCTCACCAATCTTGGGCTCCCTACTTTATTGTTGGTAGTTTGGCATGTATTTTGCTTTTCTTCATCAATAAAGCTTCTTTTTTTGCTAATAAAAAAAAAAAAAAAAAAAAAAACTAAAAAGTTACTCACATTTGAAAGGTCCTAAATCAATTAAACTACACCGAATGAAACCATTTTAATTAGTGTGTTTAATGAGAGAAGCGATCTGTATCGATACTCAAACTAATAAAAATTGAAATTATCAATTCGATGAAAAATTTTATTTATATACCGATCACACTTAACCGATTACATGAGGATGGGTCCAAAATTGGGTTCGAAAAATTTTTTGGTAGACTACACGATTAGTTTATTCTATTATAAAGAAAAGAATGATGAGTGCATTATGGTAGACAATAATAATTATTTATGTAGCGTAATATTTTAGTAGGTTTGTGAGATTGAGATGGATCTTGGTAATTTAAAATCAGATTTAAAAATATTATTTAAGTTGTTTGAAGTAAACAACCCTTATCACTGTTGAACCATTTTTATTTCTATCAAATCAATTGAAACTATAAATATTTATTTATCGCCTTTTTGTTTTCTTAAAATAAAATATGAGTTAAGTATAAATTGGCATCGAATATTATTTTGAAAACTATTTCAATATTTCTCTGAAACTATTCTGAAAGTTTGTGCCAAATGTTTATTATGAAAATATCGAATACTTTATTTAAAATATGTGTATTGTTTGAATTATGAATATTACTCTAGTTTGACTATGATTTGGATTCTAGATTGCGGGTTACTTATTGGCAAATAAACTAGTTTCTTTTGGGACTTTTCCATCGGCCTATTTGTGGTTCTGGGACCTTATCACGGGTTAAGTGGTCGTAGTCACTGAGACTTGAGTTTTTGTGAATCGAATCGTCGAACCATTGTGGATATCAAACTATTGATTTGAATAATGAAATTACCTTGAATTATCTTATTGCCTTTCAATTAAATTATATTGCTACAATTGTTTATTTTCAGTTATGAAACCATCTTACACAATAATTTTTCGTTCATTGAATTGTAGAAAAAATATATTTATTGTTTATCCGATTATTTATTTATTTTTTCTATACTTGATCTAGTTAGTAGTGATAGTTAGTTATTTGCTGGGGTTATCGAGCTTACCTTTCTTTTATTTATTTATTTTTTCAGATTCTGAGTAGAGCAACGTGAGTTTTTACTTGTGGGATTGTCAAGAGTAAGAATATAATTTTAAGTTACTTTGAATTACTATTTTGTTAGTGGATTATATGAGTGGACTTGAGGGAGAATTTCATACGTTGAGGATTGTTTATTATTTATGAATTTTGGCATTTTTATAATTAAAGATTTATTTTGAGTATTTTACTTTCGTGATTTATTTGATTGATTCTTAACCTTACATACTCGCCAAGATAGGTGTGCGGCATTGCCACGAGGTTGGGATGTGACAAAGGAGCCTACTTTGATTGAGATGCAGGACTCGGGAAGTTGGAAGTTTCTAAAACTTGGCAAATGGCATACCTTAACTAATACAAGGCTATGATCCTTCACCCAATTGACGATGGCAGAACCGGGAAAAGTCTCTAAGGCTTGGTGAGTGGCATAGCTTAACTAATTGAAGGCTGCGCTATGATCCTTTATTGGGAAGTTGGGGTGCTTGTGGCTTAGTAGCAACGAGTAGTCATTTTAAACAACTCAAGGGTGATAATTTCAAGATTCCCATACCTTAATAGAGCAATTTTAGAGTTTCTATAATTCAAATACAAAGCAACCTTAAAATTTCAATTAATTTGAAAGAACTTTGAGATTCTCATAACTTAACAAGAGAATGAAACTGAAAAAGAGGAACTCTCTACTGCCATTCAATGACTCTCTCCTCCGCCTTATACTGTATTTGGTTGGAGAATTTGGAAAGGGAAAGGGAAAAGATGTGTGAAGAATTTGGAAAGGGAAAGGGAAAAGATGTGTGAAACTAAGTAAAATGTAGATATATTTTATTCACATTCCACTTAACTTTTCTCTTTTTCTTTCCAAATCACTCCTTAAATTGCTCAACCAAAACACGATGTTAATGTTCACATAACCTGCGCCTTCATTGATACATATTCTTATACGAATACTATACATATTTTTTGGACCTCATATACACATCTAATAAAAAATAAAAATAAATAAGGGATTAGGTAGAATTTTATTAATTTTTTGAACATACTATTTTAAGATGGTTCCTTTCTTTTTCTTGTTTTCAAATCCTACAAATTCCAAACAAATCAAACTGGATTGTCAAAGGGAACGATGATCCATTCACGTTCCAAACACTCCCTTCAACTTTCTTTTCTTGTCATTTTACGAGTGATGCAGCTTCGAGGAATTTTCCTTTTTTTATTTTTATTTATTTATCAAATAAATTATAGATACTTTTTAAGAGATTTATTTAAAATACGAATTACTTTTCATATTTTTAGAAATTACATCTCTTCTTTAAAATTTTAATTTCATAACAAATAATCTCTTTTATTAATTAATCATTAAGTCAATTAATAATTTTTAATGATATTAAAAATTTATTTTAATTAATAATTGAAGTAATTTTATTATTATATAGAATAGCAGGTAAAAATTCTTTTCAATTCATTATGCTAAATAAATTTATTTGATAAATACACATTTCATTTGTAATTTTATGAATCACATGACCATTTCATATTTTAAGCAAATTTCTTGGAGAATTCACACATCATAGCATATGCATCTGTCATTTTTTTAATTATAATATTATTTTAAAATATTTAATTGTGTCTATTTAATTATAATTTTTTTTAATTATAACTCAAAAAATATAAAATTATTTTATTTTATTTTTTAATTATAAGGTTCATATAGAAACATTTTGTTTTTTTAATTTTTTGACTATTTAATCTGAAATTAAAAAATCTTGTTTGAAAAGAATTTTGACTTTTTTTAATTTTTTTGTAAAAAAAAATTATAATAATTATAAATTAAATGTAATATTTTATTTTATTAAATTAAAAGAACCTACTTTGTATTTTTATGCTTAAAATATTCCCAAATCCAACTCAACCAGTAACTGATGGTTTTGACAATTAAATAGGAAAGCTTCAGTGCTGAAAGCAGCAGTTGCCTCTCTTTCTTTCTCTCTGCGATCAAACATGGGAGGCCCTAACAGTTCCACTGGTACTCTCTCTCTCTCTACCTTAATCTCGTAGATCTACACAGTTCTCTCTCTCTCTCTCTCTCTCTCTCTATATATATATATATACCTATATCCATACATATAATTTCGATTTGTGCTCTGTCTCTATTTGCAGATTCCTTCACATTCGACAAATCCGCGAAGATCTTCGTCGCCGGCCACCGTGGCCTCGTCGGCTCCGCAATCGTCAACAAGCTCCGCCAGCTCGGCTTCACCAATCTACTCCTCCGATCTCACTCCGATCTCGATCTCACTCGCCAATCCGCTGTTGAAGCCTTCTTCGCCGCCGAAAACCCCCAATTCGTAATCCTCGCTGCCGCCAAAGTTGGCGGCATTCACGCCAACAACACCTACCCCGCCGATTTCATCGCAATCAATCTCCAAATCCAAACCAATGTAATCGACTCAGCCTATCGCCATGGTGTAAAGAAACTCGTTTTCTTAGGATCTTCTTGCATTTACCCTAAATTCGCCCCACAACCAATCCCTGAAGACGCATTGTTAACCGGTCCATTAGAGCCCACCAATGAATGGTACGCGGTGGCAAAGATCGCCGGCATCAAAATGTGCCAGGCGTATCGAATTCAGTACAATTGGGATGCTATTTCAGCAATGCCCACAAATTTATATGGCCCAAATGATAATTTTCACCCTGAGAATTCGCACGTGTTGCCCGCATTGATGAGGCGGTTTCACGAGGCGAAGGTTTCGGGTGCCAAAGAGGTGGTGGTGTGGGGAACAGGGTCACCATTGCGCGAGTTCTTGCACGTCGATGATTTGGCGGATGCAGTGGTGTTTTTGATGGAGAAGTATAGTGGGTTGGAGCATGTGAATGTGGGGAGTGGGAAAGAGGTGACAATTAAGGAGCTTGCTGAGTTGGTGAAGGAGGTTGTTGGGTTTGAGGGTGAGCTTGTTTGGGACGCTTCGAAGCCAGATGGTACTCCAAGGAAGCTTATGGATAGCTCGAAGCTGTCAGGATTGGGTTGGGTCCCAAAGATATCACTCCGGGATGGGCTTGTTGATACCTATAAATGGTACTTGGAGAATGTCAAGCAATAATGCAGGTGATATCACCAATTGTGTTTTCTAATGAGCTATCAAATCCTTGTTTTTTTACATCATTACTTTAATTTCTTCTTATAGTTCATGATGGAAGCTAATATTTATAGTGTACCATTTATAAGGAGTGTTATTTCAAGTGCTTTGTGGTCTAAGATCTACATTTAGAGACCACTATCACATTTGGCATTGTTATGTACTAGTAATGTATTAGAAGAGCTGCTAGTATGTTATACATTGCCAAGGTGAGGTGAAACCTTGGGAACTATGGCCTTGCAGCCATACTATTATATGCCATGTTCACCTTAATCTTGGTTATTTATGTGATTTTGAAGTAGTTTGAACTGCTTTTGTACCATGTTCTTGTATTGTGGATGGAGATGTGCTCCCAGATCTATATTGGACTTTTCTTTTGTGGTTTTTGTAGCACTTTCTAGTCTTCATATGCTGTTTCTTCCTCTTGTATTAGTGTCAAAAATTTTACTTTTTTGTTGCTATAGTAGAAGTGGAAATTGATGTTTTGATTCTCTTTAAGAGAATGTCGCACAGTATTTTTCTCCTTTGAACCATAAAGCACTAATGCCTTGTTGTGTTGGGAACTCTTCACCTATCATACCTCGTTAGCAAACACAAAGATCAATGGGATGCTCGATTAAGCAAGAAAGATTCAATGAGAATGTTTACTACTGTAACTGATGTCAAGGCCCTGAAAATAAATTTCAAGTCAAAGCGCAAAAAATAGCCTTTGTTGTTTTTGAATTTAAGAGTAACTGATAGGAATTTTTAATCCAAGCTAATTGAATTAGATTAATTCTAAGGTATTTAAGCAAAAATAAATATGAGAAAGGTAAAGAAGTCAACCACAAAGAGAGACAACGATACAACATGGCAACCCAAATTCAGGAAAAAACTATGGACGTAACCAAACCCACTAGTAACCAAGATTAAGTACAAAACTCACTAAAATTGAGACCAATATCCTACTTAACTCGCATAAGAAAATCCCGTTGCACCAATCTTCTTGTGGTCTTTGCCAATCTCCTTTTTGTACTATTTTGATTTTCACTAACTGCGTCAATCCAAGCTCCAGTAAGTTTGATCAATGTACTTGCAGAACTAAATCTATAGCAACCCTCTCTCAAGAATGTGAAAGAAGAATGAAAATGAACTATATGAAGCACTCTCAAGTTTTCGTCCTATGGGGAAAACAAAATGTAAAAAAAAAATTGTTCTAGAATGCAACCCAAAGCAAAAGGTGCCAATGCTTTTGAATGGGACTTCATTGCTTTCAGACAATGAATAAATACAAAAAGAGGGCTTGCTTGGGAAGAGAGATGATTGATGGTAAGTATTGGCATGACTGGGGGGTTTGTTCTACAGGTGATAATAGGGGTTCACATGGTGTTGTGTAAAAACGCATGAGGGTTAGGAATGTCTTCTTTCCTCTTATATGTTTTAGGGTGGCTGATGGCCGTAAAATTCATTTTTATCATGATTCCTAGTGTGGTTAGAGCTCTTTAAGGGAGGTCTTTCCCAATCCTTTTAGGATTGTGAATAATTAGGATGGTTCAATAGCTGAGTATTGGGCTCCATCTTCTATGAGTATAGAATGGACGCTTATTTTCCAAAGGGCTCTTCAAGACTAGGAGGTGATCTATTTAGACTTTTGTTGGGATCTAAGAAGAACAAATACTTCTAAGAAAGTGACATTCGTGTTGAACAAATATTGTCCAATTGTAGTCAAGAGTTGCCCGTTTAAGTGGGGACCCACTACGTTTAGAATTGAGAATATGTGGTTGGAGCATCCTTTGTTTAGAGATAATTTCGTTCTTTGGTGGAATGAGTGCACTTGTTTAGGTTGGGAGGGTTTTAGATTCATGAGGAAGTTGAAATTAATTAAGGAGAAAGTAAAGAAGTGGAAAAGGGAAACCCTTGGCAATTTGATTAGGCAAAAAGGGGAGATCTATGAGAGAATTGAAGAGATAGATGTCTTGAAGTGTTTGTAGGTTTGGATAATTTTTTGAGGAGAGAGAGGAATGAGCTAAAATCTAGAATGGAGGAGATCATTTTTAGAGAGCAAATTTTTTGGGCTCAATAGGAAAAAATTTCATAGGGTTGTGGAAAAAGGAAAAGATTCATTAAGAAGTTAGAAATGGGACAAGGTTTGGTGGTTGAAAAAGAGGATCAAATCATAGATGAGATTTTAGGTTTTGCCAAAACCTTTATTCGGATGGAGGTGTAGTTAGACTTGGGATTGAGGGTCTTGAGTGGGCGCCAATTGATGAGGCGTTGGCTAGGTGGATGGAAAGGGCCTTTTGAGGAGGCGGAAATTAAAGAAGTAGTTTTGGCTGCGAAAGAGATGAAGCTCCAGGGCCAGATGGTTTTTCTATGGCTGTTTCTCAAGATTGTTGGGAGATGGTGAAAGAGGTTAGAGGATTGGAAAAGAGCTTTGCTTTCAAAGGGAGGGAGGTACACGTTGATCCAATCCATTTTAAATGGTATTTCCATTTTTTTTTTTTTCCCTTTTCAAGGTGCTGGTTAGCTACGTTACATGGACTTGGGTGCGGGTACGTATCTAGAGGTCGGACTCGGCAAACCTCTAAATGAGGGGTACGTGGGTACGTCTAAAAAGTATCGAAAAATTAGACATGGGAACGTGGATACAGCTAAACATGGATGTGTCAAAAAATATTATGCATTTTTTTGATAACATGGCGATTCTATTATAATTTCTCTTCAAACCAAAAGTACCACGCGCAATAATTTCTCTTCACTACACCACACCCACTGACAACCCATATTTGAATTGGCATTCCACTAAACATCACTCCAATAATGAATCAAAGTGGTGGGACCCAAGAATAATTAAATAACCATTTAGCCTCAAAGATCAAATACTTGCACAGCCACATAAAGACCATTTTTCTCTTCCTCAATTCACTCCAGTTCCTAAAAAGCTGGGTTGAGAAAGAGAGAGATAATGAAGTCGAGAGAGAGAGAGAGAGAGAGAGAGAGAGAGCAAAGTCAAGTGAGAGAGGAAGAGAGGGAGATCGAAGAAGATGAAGAGCGCAACCTGAGATGAAGATTGAAGAAGATGAAAATCGATCGCATCCCTAATCTCCATTTTCGTAGCCCTAATCAAAGGTATGTCATCTTTCTTCTTACGGCATGCCGTATCCATTTTCTTACTTCCGTATTCCTACCAGATTATACACCCGTATCAGTGTCGTGTCGTGTCGACAAGGGTACTTCGCCAAAAGTGACGAGTCTGTGTAACACAGCCGGTTAGGATTGCTAAATTTATTGAGAGCTTAATGATGGATTTTTAGTAGGAAGGAAATGATGAGGGCAAAAAGATGCATTTGGTTAGATGGGAGACTATTTTGTTGTCAAAGGATAAAAGGGGGCTTGCATTAGGAAACATTGTAGCAAGAATTCTTACTGTTCTCGGAAAGTGGCTATGGAGATTCCCTTTGGAGAGTGACTCATTATGGCATTCTATTATTAAGAGCAAGTATAGGGTTCACAATGATGGTAGGTCCATTCATGTGGTTTTGAGAGGCAATTATCGTTCTCCTTGGAAGTCGATTTCTCATGTTTTTCCTCTTTTCTTTAGATTTCTCTCTCTAAGGGTGGGAAATGGGGAGTCGATTCGGTTCTAGGGGGATATTTGGGTTGGAAATTCATCTTTTGCTAGAGATTCCCCGGGTCTTTATAGGGTCGCAAACTCTCATTGTTTCTCGATTGCTTCGTTTTCATATTCTAGTTTGGCTACAATTGCATGGAATCTTAGTTTTGCTAGAAATCTTATTGATAGGGAGGATGGTGATTTAGCCTCCTTGTTGTCTCGCATTGATCATTTGTCATTGGATTCTTCCTCGGGTGATAAATTGGTTTGGTTTTTGTTTACTTTCGGTGTATTTTCTTGCAAATCATTCTTTGGAAAAATTATTGGGAAGCCAAATATTCTATTTTTTCCTCTTTACAAAAGAATTTGGAAGTCTTTTGCGTCTCTCAAAGTGAATTTTTTATATGGTCTTTGGTTCATGGAAGCATTTTGACCAATGATGCCCTTCAAAAGATGAGGCCTAATAGTTATCTTTCTCCTCATTGGTGTCATGTGTAAGGTAGAGGGGGAGAATCTGAATTATATGTTTTTACACTGTCCAGTGGTAGTTTGTGGCAACAGTTTTTTGCTTGGGGTGGCCTTGCTTGGGTGGCACCCAAATCATGCAGTTCAATGCTCTCTATTGATTTTCGATTCTTAGGCCTAAACAAAATAGCAAAGGTGTTGGGACTTTGTGCAGTGTTTGCTCTATTCTAGGTCAAATGGTTGAAAAGGAATGTGAGGATCTTTGATGACAAAAGTATTGACATCTTTTCGATGTGGGAGAAAATCAGAGTTCTTGCATCTTTTTGGGCTTCAGTTGGTCCCCCGATTAGGGGGAATTCTGCTTTTATTTATTTTTTTATTTTATTTTTAGCTGTTGGAAGTCCGTATGCAATTTGTAGTTTTTTTTGGTTTTTACTTTTGAGGACTTCTTGTCCTCCTTTGTATTTCTCTTTTTTCCATTTTAATAATTCTTCTTTTGCTGCTAATCACCAAAAAAAAAAAAAAAAAATAGAAAGTAAAACTAGTCGAGCACTCTTCCATATGTGTTGAACACATTCAAATGTGCCTCATTATTATTATCTTTTAACTTGTTACGAACCCACAGACCAACAAACATTAGAAGCTTGGAGGATACACATGTCATCGCTTACACATATAAAATATATTGCAAGTACGAAGAAAAAAATGACAATGGGGATTATACATATTGATTAATCCCTCCTCCTTTAGACTTCTTGGTCATGTTTGGTTTGATTTTCAGAAACTTGTGTTAGTAATTTTTTCTAATAAACTAAAATTTTCTTTTCCATATTTATTTTTATCAAATTAATTTCAATTTTTTCAAAATAATTTCTGAATTTTTTTTTTTTTTCTGAGAAATAAATAGCCCTTGTTTTTGGGAATTCAAAAGCCAAAAACTTTCAATTTATTTGTGAAAAGAGCTTTTCATAAATAAATAGTAGGACTTTTACTCGAACTTCTTTTCCAAAAAAGAGAGGGCAAATTCTTGATGGATTGGTGTTGTGTGTAAGAGGGAATTGGGAGTGTGAACCATGTCCTATTACATTGACCGAGCGAAACCGAGGGAGGTGTGGATTGTGGTGTTCTCAATTCTTGGTTTGGAGTGGGTGATGCTTGTATCGGCTAGGGAGTTGTTTTCATCTTGGAGCAGTGTGTCATTGTGCAACTGGTAGGTTTAGGAAGATGTTGGAGGCCTCTCCACTTTGCGTTACATGTGGTGTTTGTGGAGTGAGAATAATAGGATCTCTTTTGAACATTTGGAGAGAGCAATTCTTTGTTTGACAGGGACAAGACTTGAAACTTTGTCTTTTTGGATTCGGGAGACTTATTCTTCTTTTGGCAATTTTGTTGACTTTTTGGGCGAATTGCACATTCATGTAGATATATAGGGAGTGATACTTTTGTTTTGCGATTATCCATATCAAAGTAAGAAACTCATTCCCATCAAGAAAGAAGCTCACTCCCAAATGAAATAAAACCACTCAACAGAACCACTCAAATATAAAAATCTTAAAGAAATAAAAGAAATAACTCAAAATTTATTCTAGTATGTCTTTTTACATATTATTTATTCATACTTGACGAAGACAATTTGTAGTTGACATTTATATCCAATAATAATTTATATTTTAACACATTACAACTAAGTAAAAGAAAATGTTAAAATATATTTATATATATAATATATAATATATATACAGTCTTCTATAGGCACTTGTAATCTTAGAAATTTCTATATGCCCTCTCTCCCACACCCTGCTCCCGTCCTTGCTCCTAATTCGTGCAACTAGGATTGCGTCTAGGAAATGAAGTTACTGTTTTGAAATGATGTTTATGTTGTCTTTTCATGCCATGTTTTTTTGGGAGACTACTTTCTGTCTCTTTGGGAAGAATGTTTCTTTCTTTAAAATCAGACCTTGCTTGATATAATGGATAGCTTGAACTTTCGAGTGTGAGAAAGCGTTTGAAACTGAGTGTAGGAACTTGCAATTGATATTGAAGGATGTTCATACCTGGTCCAGCCCTCGCAGCACTACCTATTGCTTCTTTCACTCCCCCTATTTTAGAGGCCTAGTATCAAGTTACTGTTTCCTTTTAGTCTGCTTATAGTATCTGGTATTAAAGTCCAATACAAATAATTGACCTTCATTTTGATCAAGGTATTAATATCCACATGAATAACTCTAATTTAAATTTTAGACTATCCCTCCATTTATTACAGCGGAAAACTTGATGAAAACTTTTTTCAAAAAATGTTTTCCTATCTATGGTTACGACTTTGAAACTAATGTGCTAGTGGTGATTGTATTGGTAGGGGTGATAGTGGAGGTGGCGGTGTGCTGGTCATGGTGTTGAGGTGGTGGTGGTGGTGGAGGTGGGGTGGTCATGGTGGATAAGGCGGGGGTAGTGGTGGTGCAAGTGGAGGTGGAGGTGTGCTGGTCGTGTGGCGTTGAGGTGGTGATGGTGGAGCTGGGGTGGTCATGGTGGACAAGGTAGGGTAGTGGTGGTGGTGGTGGTGGTGGTGGTGGTCATATTGGTGAGACTTGATCTGGGAAATGTTGTCCACCTTTCAAAAGTGGAAACATTTTTGTTCCTAGTAAGTTTATTTTCTGTTATTATTTTTTTTTTTTTGATAAATAGTAAGTTTATTTTCTGTTGAGCACGAAAATTCCTGAAAACACAAGAAAAAAAAAAAGAAGAAAAAGAAAAAAACAAGAAGAAATAATTGTTTTGCAATGATGTTTAGGCTGTCTTTTTATGCCATGCTCTTTTGGGAGACTACTTTCTGTCTGTTTAGGAAGAATTGTTCTGTTCTTTCTTTAAAAAGGAGACTTTTCTTGATACAATGGTAATAGCTTGAATTTTCTAGTGTGAAAAAGCATTTGGATCTGAAGGCAGGCACTTGCAAATACCTAGGCTAGCCCTCCCAGCACTCCCTATTTTTCTTTCACTCCCCCCTATTTTAGAGGCTTAATTTCATGTTCCTGTTTCCTTTTTGTATTTTTTTTAATTTTTTTTAATTAATTAATTAATTTTTTTGGAATAGGTTCGTTTGGGAACAGGCTAATTTAGTAACTTTTTGACTATTTGGCTAAAAAAGTAACTAAAAAAAACTTGTATGTTTGGGATGACTTTTTGGCTAATTACGAAAAGATGTGCAAAAAGTAGAGAGAAAAGAGAATCTTTGACTTTTTGGTATGGGTTGTTGGCTTTTTGACTAATTTAGTAACTTTTTGGCTAATTGGCTAAAAAGGTAAGTCCCCAAACGGGGTAGTTGACCTTCTTTAAGCTTTAGTTACTTTTAAGCATTTTTTATTTCAGTAATTTAGCATCAGCTGTTTAAGTTTTCCCCTGATCATATAAAATTTACCAGACATTTGTTGTTCTTGTGAAAAGTTGCACCTGGAATTGGAGCTTTGTAATGGATTGTTTTATGATTGACATCGTTTTGTTAATTTATATTCGTAGCCGACTCTGTGCATAGGCTTGGTAATTTATGACTTCATCCACCTAGCTATGGGCTCTTCCTTTTTTTCACTTTGACTCGTTTAATTTTAGAAGACTTGATGTTGATTTTTTTAAGCCCTTTGTTTGGATGCTTTACATTTTGATAGTTCATCTTAGCCTGTTTGTGTGTTTGAATTTGGATCTCAGGTTCTGATTCATGTTTTTTATTTATTTTTTATTTTTTATTTTTTGAGGAAAATGATTAGATAT
This sequence comes from Camellia granthamiana, assembly GCA_036172215.1. Taxonomy (NCBI): domain Eukaryota; kingdom Viridiplantae; phylum Streptophyta; class Magnoliopsida; order Ericales; family Theaceae; genus Camellia; species Camellia granthamiana. Next base: position 131,438,675 of record CM069906.1, on the reverse strand, counting down.
ATATAGATAAAGCAAGGTACACCACAAATAGTTCAAATACAACAACCACTAACAGCAAGCAAGACACAACTATGAACCCAAGAAACAAAAGAACACCCACCAGCAGCTACTTGTGATCTGCGTTGTGCGGGAAGGGACTCAAAAATTCAGAGAAACAAGATATTAGGTGAACAAAGGTTAGATACACGGATAATATTGTTATCGAAGGGAATGCTGTCACACGTTTTGCAAAATTCGAATTTGATGGTTAGTTTTCAAAGAACATTTCATGCTGGTTAGTATCTAACCCATCCTCAGCCTCTGTTGGAAGGCGTTGTTTTACGAGTTATATATATATATATATATATCAAAATGGCCGTTCTACACACCTGTTCATTGAGAGGACTGCATGTTTTGTTCAGTGCTGGTCTTATAGTGCTCTAATTAGTTGGAAACAAGCTTGAAAAGATGCCTTGTTGTATTGGCTTAATTTCAATCCTTCACTTAACCTAATTTTTACACATTTGCCTTGGTTGACTTATCACTGTTCTCTTAGTAGATTACCTCTGGTTATGAACGGAGACATCTGTTGAGACATAACTCCACTCCACACTTCATATTTCACTTTGTTTTTCGTGTTTATGGTGAGGGTTGCTTGGCCCCACGGTAAGGCTTGCTCTTAGCGTCTGTAGTGGTATAGGCTCGAGTCACGAGAACCTCTCTAGAAATGGAGATGAGGTTGTGTATATTTTGCCCTTCTCAAATCTCGCTTTAGTGAAAATCTTGTGCATTGAATGACCCAATAAACACAGTTGCAGCCTAATAATCCCCAAAGAATCTAGAAATGATTTTGCTATGTTTTGAAAATCATTTTAAAGATAATTACCCAGATAGATGGCAAGTGATTTGCAAATGAAAGTCACACAAAAAAAGTCTCACAAGAATGATATGGTAGTGACATTTTTGGAAATTATAAATCACTTTAATGAGTCTTTTGATTTGAAATGAATTGACACAAATCCATCATGTCATTTTGTATGAATTTTTTGTTTGTATATCATCACTCCACCCACATTTGTTGTCAGAATCCTTTCCTTTCTCTATTAAGCTACAATTTAAAATTTTGAATTTTAAATTTCAAATCAGCAAACTTATGTTTGGGATGACCTAAAAATAAGTATACTTTTTGACTTTTTACGAATAAATGTACAAAAAAGTAGAGGTAATGTGACTTAAAAAGATAAAAAGATAAAAAGTGTGTATATAGCACACCCCAAACGTTGATTACTCGAAGTGCATAGTTGCAATTCAGATATAATAGATTAGATCATAAATTTCAAGAAAGTGTAAGAGTGTTATATGAAAATGTTTGGGAAGAAGTTATTTTAATAACTTTTCGACTTTTTGGTTAAAATATAAGGTGAAAAAAATTAGTATGTTTAGGATATTTTTTAGCTTTTCACAAAATAACGTACAAAAAGTAGAAAAGAAAATGAGTTTTTAATTTTTTTTTTTATATACTTCTTTGACTTTTAAACATTTTTAGTGACTTTTTAACTATTAGGATGTTGCCAAACTTAGGCTAAATTTGAAAAAACACGGTTATTTTAGTATTTATTTGAAATCTTTTTGCTATGTCCATATTTGTGTTTCTTAGAAAGCCACTTAACAAAACATATGTAGATAATATCTCAACGGTACAGTTTATTTTTTCTTATATTTTTAGTCTTAAGTTATATTTAGATCTAAAATTTGTAGAGAGAAAAGAAAAGGAAAACAAAAAGTTAAAATCATTTCTATTTTTTCCCCCCTTAATAAATTACTTTTCACAAATTCATGATTCAAATACAAATTTGTGGTTAGTGGTTAACATAAAAGACAGGTTGGTTTGAAGTAGAGGAAAAAGAAGGTTGTATTTCTTTGAGTTTTGTTTATGGCTTGAGGACCCAAAGGTTTGATGGTCTTAGATTCTTTTCTCCTTTCCCTCCCGGTACTTGTACGCTATTAGTCATTGATAAATACTTAGGGTTCGAGGGTGGTCCCCCTTTCTTGCATGAAGATTGTCAAAATTCGAACACGCTGCGTTTTATTGGAAAATATCGAACCATGGGAGTGAATCTCCAGGGCTATCACCTTCTTTGGCCAAATCTTCCAACCTTTTCACAATTACAGTTCACTATGATAAACAGTTAATTGAGGGATGATCATCAGGCAAAGCTGAATTGTTGAGATTTACTTGTGCTATTAATCAGATTTTATAGTGGGCAATAGGGATGTGCTTATGCTAGGGAAATGGGCACTAGGTAATTTGATGCAAGGATGTGCTTATGCTATCAATCAGATTTTATAGTGGATCCACAAATGAAAAGGTAATCCAGGTGCACATTCTATGGTGTATGTATTTTAGGAAAATTATTCAGTTCTCCTGGAGTGCTACATGGAATTTGCAAGTGGTGCTTCCAATCAACGAAGTCGAGGATAAAGAAATAAATGGAACCAACTCTCAAATGACGAACCAAAATGAGTCAAGTCGGTTGCATTCATATGTAGATACTACTCTTATTGATCCAGTTATATATCATGCAACAAACTAAATTAGTGCTATTAACTAATTTCATTCATCTATTGTTATTAAGGCATATTGTGCAAGTACATAAGGGTCTGCATTGGCCTAGGTTAGGTTGTCTCAGCCCGCAAAATTGGTGCCCAAATCCACTTGTGGGCTAGACATGAGGAATTTTTTTTATGGCAGGCCAAGCCAGGGCAGGCCACAGCCAAAATCCTATATCTCCCTGCTTAATGGTATTGCCGAATAGGCTAGGTTAAGATTTGAACCTACTTTTCAGTTTTTTTTTTTTTTTTTTCTTCTTCCTTATAAGTTGACTTTTAACACTTAGGACCAGGTGTAGATGGGTTGGGCTTTAACAACTAGGCCCAAGCGCAAATCCAATCCAAGCCTTATTTAGGTTAGCCAATGATATGTCGCCTTGTGTTGGACCGTGGCCTTTACATATATACATATAAATTGTTTACAATACATCAACAATAATAACAGCAGTGCTGGGAACCCCAGTGGGGGTGACCCCCAGCACCCCCCACCTCCACGTGGGGGGCAGCTAGTGGAAGACGACAAAAAAAATATATATATATATAGACCAATTAAAAAACAGTGGGGGTCACCCTCACTAGGAGTCTAAAGCATTTTTGCAATAATAATTTTAGAATAAGATTGGAAACACTATTTTTTACCATATGTTCTATTGCCTACTTATAGTGAAAGTAAGACTTACACCATGATGATGTTTGAGTCGTTCTTTTATTATGAGTGAGTGGTAGAAAATACACTCTGTCCATAGTTAGATTCATAAATTTATTGTATTTTGGTGAGAAGTTACGTCATCCATCTACACCGCTACACCTTGAGGAAACCCAAAAAAAATATTAAAAAAATCTGAGAAAATAATGACACTAACATGGAGTACAAAAATTGGAGGGGGGGGCTTGTTTAAAGCTTGAAAACACAACAGGACATAGCCTGAAATTGCAGACCCACTTAAGATTGTGGAATTGGAAAATAATTAATGAGGCCCTTGGCTCATGGGGCTCCCCACCCTACACTAAATGGTGCAACTGCAACACCCTTCTTCTTCTTCTTCTTTTTTTCTTTTTTTCTTTTTTTTTATGCCCAGAACACACAAACAAGTTAACTGATCTATTTAAACTGTCAAATTTCTATTTGAATAGTAAGAAATTCAAATTTCCTTTTATTCATTAGGATGGTGCTGGTGGTTCAACTGCAACATATTGCAAATATAAGATATCCCTGTTTGGACAGGTCCTTATAGCACATGACTACAGATAGTCTTCTCCCCTCCTTATTACTCTAATTAAAAACTGGTCCTGAATTTGCAGACAAGACAACGTATCCAAACTACTCAAGTCATTCATTGCATGTGCAGACAGACTGACCTTTCAAAATCTTACACATTTACACAATTTGTTTTTTTCATTATAATATTTTGATCTGTTTGGAAATTGTGGGTAAAACTCCTATTTTATTTTCAGTAAAATTTTGGTAATTTCTAATTTATAATCAAACACTTGTCTTTTAATTCATTTTATTTTCAACAACTCTAAAATTTGAACAATTTTTAAGTATGCAAGTGCACCATATACACTTGCATAAAGTTACATCATAAAATCGTGTAAATTTTTATAAATATACGTAAATTGTGATTTCTCAAATTTTGTTAACTTACATATATTTGTAAAAATTTATTTAATTTTATGAGATAACTTATATATATTTATAAAAATTTACGTAAGAACATATACTATACACCTTGCATACTTAAACACTTTCCCTCAAATTTTACACCTCCTCCCTCCCATGAGAAATCTGAACACCGCCAAGAGATAGAAGAGAAAGAAAATTCTATACTTTATTGTTTAAGCCTTTAACAAAATTCTTTATTGTTTAAGCCTTTAACAAAATTATATTATGTTACAAGCATGCAACTACGAAATGAAAATAAGAGAGAGAAATTATCATCATTTTTCATAAATGTACTGAAAATATGGACTAAGAGGCAAGAAAACTATGTTACTGTGAAAAATAGAGTTTTGTGATTCCAAATTCTACGAAATCCTAGTTCATTTCCATTTAGTTAAGAAAACACTTTCTTTTTCTTTTTCTTTTTTTATGTGATTTGGATGAGATATTTTAATTTTGTTTTTTTTTTTTTTATGGAGATGGAATGTTAAGGAATTTTCATGATAGATGTATTTGAAACAATTAATTATAAATATATGAAAAAAGTTTATACTTTTACTTCTTAATGTTTGTAAAGTTTATCATTAATCTAAAAATATTTTTTTTCCAATATACACATTGATTTTAAAATATCCCATATGACTTTAGTTTGGGTTGTGGGGTCTTTTACGAGTCTTATTTCAATGATTTGGTTTGCTCATTTTGTAGGACACAACATGTATATCATTCATGAAAAAAATTAGGTTGATTCAATGATCATAACTTTTTTTATTTATTTCATTTGTTTTCCAAAAAAAATTGGATGACCTATTTTCAAAAATCCACCTTTTTTTTTTAAGAAACAGACGCAATAAAAATGGAAAATGTATGATTATCGAATCGATCTAATTTCTTTTAATGATGATATACATGAAGAATTTTACAATATGAACAATTCGAATAATAAAAACAATATCTATAGTAAAAAGTCTCATATGTCCGAACAATAAGGTGAAATTCATATTTGAACTCCAAATAATCTTTTTGATTGATTGAACTAGATAAGTTCAAATTGGGAACTCTAGGCATGATAATTCAGAATCTTGTTTATTAACGTTGTTAGTTTTCAATTTGTTTTCTGTTTAAAAATATAAAATAAATTTTTAAATTGAAAAATATATTTAGTGAGTTGTGATGATAGTGAAAGATGAATGGATGTAGCGATCAGTGGTGAAGTGTGGCTGACAGTGGCTCCTAGAGTTAGTGATCATGGTGTCATCAAGTTCATGCGGTGACTGGAAGTATTGTGATCAGTCCTTATATCTTACATACTGTATATTTCAACTTGCACAAAGAATTTATATAAGACACGTAAAATATACTATCCTCACTAGTTGTTATCAAATATTCCAAAAAATAAACTTATGTGAGACCCCCATTTCTACGAAGTTATAATCATCCCCTCAAGGTCCCACCATGAAAATAACCCATGAAAATTTAGAGGGTAAATTATATTGACTTTTTGAAATTTTAAAAAAATATAATAAATTTTATAATTTTGATATAATTATAATGATTTCTTTTAAATTGTGTTTGGATTATAGATTCAGATAAAAATTTAAAAAAAGAAAGGAGAAAAATGAATAAAATGTAAATAAAATATAACTATATTTCATATACCGTTCACACATTTTTTTTTTTCTTTTCAAATTTCTCTCCAAATCCATAATCTAAACACAGCCTTAACATTTTAATTCAAATTACACTGAATTTTTATCAATAATTTGTTACTCCTCATTTGGCAAATTAGTTGGGTTTAGGTTGGGACTAAAAAAGCACAAAAAAAGAAAATATAAGCTAAATAAACTAATAAAACAAAATATTACATCCAAACCATAAAAATTTGATCTCTTTTAGATTGTGTTTGGATCTTGGATTTAGATAAAAATTTAAAAAGAGAAAGAAAAAAATGGATAAAATGTGAATAAAATATAATTACATTTCATATATCGTTCATATTTTTTTTCTTTTCCTTTTCAAATTCCACCCCAAATCCATAATTCAAACACAGCCTTAACATTTTAATTCATATTACACTTAACTCAATTTTTATCAATAGTTTGTTAGTCCTGGTTTGACAAATGAGTTCGGTCTAGGTGGGACAAAAAAAATACAAAAAGATAAAATAGACTAAATAAATCAATAAAACAAAATTTCACATCTAAATCATAAACATTTTACATTTTCTATCAAAAAAATCTTCCTAAACGGAGCTAATTTAGTCAGGCTAAATTAGCCAAAAATTAAGGATGAAAAAGTTTTTCTCAAACAAATCCTCAGTCATATAGATGAAAATTTTATATTCATCTCTTCTATATTAAAATATAAATTTTTTTTTTTTCATTTATTTGTGTGTTTACACTATTTACATTAATTTTAGCCTATTTAATTATATTAAAAAAAATCGATATAATTATTTTAAAATTGTAATACAATTTGTATTTTCTCAAAATTTTAAGAGAAATGAGTAATTTACCCAAATTTAGGCTTAAGTTTGGGAACATCATAAAAAAGCCAATAAGCAAAAATTACACCTTTTTACTTTTTTGTATATATTTTTATAAAAAAAAAAAAAAGAAAAGCAAATTCCAAACACCCACTACTATAAATTAGTATATCATCCCTTTATATTTTTACATATATTTTTGTAAAACGTCAAAAAAATAAAATAAATAAGCAAATCTCAAATACCCTCTTAAACAAGCTGAAATCAAGCAACAAACCAAACACAGCCCTCAACTTCACGGGCATAGAAAAAAATCAAAAAAAATAAAAATCATCAAAATGGCATTTTGCAGCAGAACATTCTCTCTCTCTCTCTCTCTCTCTCTCTCTCTGCATAATTGATAGGACACTCACATGGACACTTTTTTTTTTTTTTTTGGAACTGGTACATTGACATTATTCATCCCAAACTCAAGCTTTTCCATTTCTCCTCCTCCCTCGTTAGGCCTCAAACCTAATTAATAACTCCCGTATTCCTTTATTTTCTTTTATCTTTTGCCTTTTGTTTTTCCTCCTTTTATTTATTTATTTATTTTTTTTTTTGTGCACATTTTTAGATACTTTTTTTTTTTTTTTTTTGGGCTCTGAATTGTCTCCAGTCCAGATCCGGTCCAGTTTGGCCCATTAGGCAAATTTTTGGACTCCTTTTCAATAATCAAAACCGTTGACATTTTAAGGTTTATTGAGTATATTATTCTTATAAAAAATCATATCGATCGGATAACGGATACTATGTATTCAGATCACTTTTGTCTGAAAAAAATAGATGATCAAAAAATTAACAGTTCATAAAAAAGTGATATGAATACATAGTATCCGTTATCTGATCGACGTGATTTTTTTACAAGAATAATATACTCAACAAATCGTAAAATGTAAACAATTCAAATTATTAAAAAAAGACTCAAAAGTGAGCCTAACGGGCCGGATTAGACCTCCAGTCCACCATGGAGGCAAGCCCAGCCTTTTTTTTCTTTTTTCTTTTTTTTTTTTCTTTTTTTTTTTTTTTTGGGACAGTACCCCTTAAATCTAGGGGACTCTAGGCTAAAAGCACCAGTGGTCAATATTGTTACCTACCAACCTAGTTCTCCCTTTTGGTGGTGACCTTTCTTCAAGGTCTACTTTCCCACCCTCACACATATAACAGAACATAACATAACAGGCCCATCAGATTGACAGTCCTCAAGAAAGTAGAAGGATAAAAAAAGTAACGCAAAAAATAGTTTTTTTTTTTTTTTTTTTTTAAATGTATATAATTCTTTCTAAGTTTTTAAAAATTATTTCAGATTAGTGGTAAGTTTATGAACATTAACAATTAAAGTAACTTTTTAGGATTCCTAACATTGTTGCCAAAGAAAAACATTGACAAAAAACAAAAATAAACAATTTAACAGACGATCATAGTCTGTAGATCATGATAAGCAGTGCCAAAATATGCATTTGATATTAATGATACAGTCATATATTCGATAATATTGCAGATAAAGATATAAGAAACTGAAATAGATGACATTGAAATTTTAAATGGAATTCCATTTGAATTTCACATACATTACCAAATTCCATCTCTCCCACACATAAAATATATATATATATATACTATGGGCTTGTTTGGGGTGTCCTAAAAAAGTGCACTTTTTGTCTTTTTGGATTAAAAAAGACAAAAAAAAAATATGGAGGTTTGGATTAACTTTTTGGATTTTTTTGGAAAAATGTGTATTAAAAAATTGTATAAAAAGAGTGTGTAAGAGATGAATAGTGACAGGTGGGCCCCAGCAGTACAAATCGGCAGCTGGGAAGGAGAGTTGGAAATTATTGGCTATTTTTGGTACAAAGCACTGCATGGTTTTGTTTGATCCGTGGGGGTCATCACGAGTCCCATTTTAATAATCTGAACCGTTCAATGTGTATAACTCGTCGAACACTATGTACCTATAAAAAATCACGTTAATCGGATATTGATAGCTATCTGATCAGATATATTTATTTTTCAATCATTAATTATAACACCATCCATTTGTCGTACATAACTGATCTGATCATATAGTTATCGATATCCGATCAATGTGATTTTTTGCAGACATATAGTACTCGACGAATTCTACACATCTAACGGTTCAAATTATCAAAATGGGACCCGTGATAGCCCCCACAGGCCAAACAGTGGTGTGTGTACAAACCACACCCAATCCTTTCATATATATGCACTGCCGTGCACAGCAGCCGGCAGTGGGTCAATTCGGTGTGTACTTTGGGCAGAAAAAAAATAATTTTTTTTTTTTTTTTTGGTGAATAGTGATATCTTTTTGGATTTTGGAGTAACTTTTTAACTTTTTGGCTGATTTAGGGTACCCCAAACCAGCCCTATGTAAATGGAGACAGAGAAAAGATATATGAAAGGCAACAAACAAAATACTGACAGTATATTTGAATTGAATTTTGATTACATTAAAAAAAATAAAAAAGTGTTAAACATTGAAGTTTGCATCTACAGGAAAGCAAAGCAAAACAAAAACAAAAATAAATTCTACCCCTCCCTGTTTTTACTCTGTAACATGGATGATGTCCAAGCCCAAAATGGGTACTACTCTTCTCTCTCTCTCTCAAGAAATGGGTTTTCTTCAATAAAGATTACAGAAGGGACCCAAAAGCAAAATCAATAACAGAGAGAGAGAGACTGGAATGGGAATCAGAAGAAGCCAACCTGTTGTAGAAGAACCTTTTGCATAGCCATTGCATATACCAAATGACCAACATCATCATCAAGTGAAACATGAAACAATATATTATAATAATATATAGATTGAGCCGTCCAGCCAATATCACACCACCATCCGCCTCCGCCACCCCCGGCGGCGGCACCACCCACCACCACCACCACCACATAGTTCATCATCATAAGTCAAGGAAACAGAAGAGGAAGAAGAGAGCAAGTTTCAGAGCTTCTTGGACTACTTTGGAAAGTGGGCTTTTTCAAAACAAAAGCCAAAGAAAACCACTTGCTTCCCACAGACATTCTTCTCATGACAGCTCCACCTGTACTACTACTTCTATCATCATCCACTGCCCCCACCACCATTTTCCAATATTGCCCTTGTAGCCACCGCCGCCTCCACCACCACCACCACACCACTACCACAATCCTAAGCATCAGATCATAAAATACAAAAGGTGAGACAATGGGTTTTCTTTCACTCATCTCATCATCTTCAAGAGACAACTCAAAAGGAACTCAGTGGGTGGCATTTTGGTCAAAATATGAACAAAAAGAAAAGAGCAAAAAAAAAAAAAAAACAGATTGCATTTGCTTTAATCTTTCCAAGGCCTTGATGGGTATTCTTGTCCTATCTTGAAAGTCGCAAAACACAAAAAACCAGGAAAAAAAAAAAAAACCTAGGGGGTGAGTAACTATGGGAAACTGAGAACATGAACCACATTGCCTTGTTTGTGGATATGTACATAGTGAAAAGAGAGAGAGAGAGTCTGTTTATAACATAGTGAAGCCATGTAAATGAGAATGAAATGAAGGGGGTTGATGGTTGTACTATTTGGGCATGGGCCTCTTTATTGTCGCCTTTAAAACCCTCTCTCTCTCTCTCTCTCTCTCTCTACCCCAATCAACACACATCCACAGTACCCACTCTTTTACTTCATTTACACACCTTGCTTGCTTGGCCCAGAAGCCCCGGTTTTGCTAGATTTGCGCAAGCAACCTCTGTCCTCTTTCTGTGTTCCTTTGTCCACCCTTCACATTCACCCAAATCCCTCCTATGCCCCTCATTTTGAATGCACTTCACATATGAGTCCCTTTGTTACAACTTGTGAAATGCTTATGATTTTTTAGGGTAAATGACGCTGGTCTCTCTTGTAATTTGGAAAAAATATAGTAAATTTTATAATTTTAATATAATTATATTAAAATTAAGACAAATAGTATCAAGACACAAAGATATACAAGATAAAATGTACATTTTAATATAAAAGATATGATAATATTAATTTTTCATTTATACAATTAACGAATTTATGATAAAAATAAGATCAATTATTATATGAATGAAAACCTTATGGGAGCTTTGAGTAATCATGTCATACTTGTGGAATTTATTGTATTTTCTTTATTTCTCATAAAAAAAAAAAGCCTGTGTAATTTATCATTTTTTTATTACAATAATAATCTGCATTCATAACTTTTATTATAGCACTATTGTTGCGCGTCTTAACTGTTTATTTTTTAAGTAATATGGAGTAAAATATACTTTCAAAAATTAAGTTCATTAGATACCAATAACCATTTTATCTAATTATATTTGTATTTAGTTTTATAGTTGTTGGCTTATTTTTCCTACGAAGGAAAATATCATAAATGCGAGCGTGCCAGCAAGGATTGAAAAATCCTTACAGATTAAATTCAAGCCAATTATCAAGCGATTGCGTTGACGGTTCTTTTGCCTCAACGAAGAGGACTTCGAAATTGCCAAGTGTAGCGAAAAGAAAAATTAAAAGAAGAATGAGGGACGGAGAAAGACGATTGAGTAAACAATCAAAGTGATAATTACTTACCTCTACTCCTATGCTTCGAAAAGGAAGTGCATGAAAATAAATGCTTCGAAATGAAATCTATGTTAAACTACTCCTAAGATAAGGAAAATGACAAGAAATATAGAAATCAAGTGTCTTTGATTTAAGTTCTGGGTCTTTACAATATAGCCATGAATGGCTATTTATAGAAGAAAAAATACAGCAATAACTACTTAGTAACTACCCATTACAGCAATAACTACTTAGTAACTACCCATTTCTCCATCTTCATTCCCACAATGCCACATATTCCTCCATGTCTTCGTAACTTCCTTTAACCTCCAATTAATGCTCCATGTTCTCCACTTTATTCTCCAACATCTTTTTCATATTTCATAACTTCTCATAACCTCCACATGAGTAGGAGGATGCCACATGTCCTGCAATTATATAAATAATAAAAATTGCAGATTTATGGTGCTAACAATAGTTAAAATTACACTTAATATTTATTTTTTTATATATAACTATGATTTGCTAAAGGGTTATTGATATTGTATAAACTTGATTTTTTGTCTATATATTTCACTTAATTTTTTTTCAAAAAAATAAAAGAGAAAAATTTACTTATAAATTTCATCTTGAGAAATGGTGATCCGTTTAGGCTTAAGGATTTTCTTATAGCCCAATTAGTCACATTGATTTTGAAAAGATAGATTTAATATATTATTTGAAAAATAAATATACGATTATACCCTTAGTTCTATTTTCTTTCTTTCTTTCTTTCTTTTTTTTTTCTTTTCTTTTGTGCTAAAAAGGTAAGATACATATGGGAATCAAATTTGTGATAATTTTTTTTTTTTATATTTAGAATGACTTGAAATGTGAGATTCTTCAAACATTTCAGAAGGAGTACAAAAATAACTTGAAATATGGAATTCTTCAAACATTCCAAAAGGATGCAGAATTTTTCAAAGATTTCAAAAGGAGTACAAAACTCTCTAGTAAACTTTGGACAAATATATAATTTCAAATTATAACACTTCAATGTAATACTCTAAAGTAACACTTTAAAAAAACTCCTTAGTGTAACACTTTAATATAACACACAAAAAAACTCCTTAATTTACTTTTTTCAAGCATAACACTCCAATGTAACACTCCAAAAAAAGGATGTGAGATTCTTTAAACCATTTCCAAAAGAGTACAAAAATTCCTGAGTAAGTTTTGGGCAAATGTGTAATTTTAACCTATGAGTATTACGTTTAGGAAAAGTACACTAAAATTTTTTTTAGTGTTTTTGTATGTATTACATTAGAGTTTTATGTTTTGGATTATATTGATTGGAGCGTCACATTTAGGAAAAGTACACTACAAAAATTTTTTGTGTGTTATACTAGAGTGTTATGTTTGGAAAAAAAATACACTAAAGTGTTTTTTTTTTTTTTTTTAGTGTTACATTATTATAAGGAGTTTTTTAGTGTGTAATATTGGAATGTTACATTATTGTTCGTAACGTGGGATTTGTTCCAAAAGGAGGAAAAATCTAAAACTTCTATAGTACAGATTGCCCAAATGTGTAATTTCACATTTGGAGAAATTCACTTTTATCGCTCAAAAATTAAACTCACATGTGCAAGTGACTATCATTTTATATAATTTTCACTTTAATGGGACCTTTGAATTCATAAAACAAAAATAATAAAAAAATAAAAAGGCTAATCAATCATGAGATCATTTTTTAAAATTTATTGATATTTTTCTCAAAAAATAATTTAAATTATTAAAATAAGACATGGTAAAATAAGATACACAATAGTGATCCAAAATCCTTCCGCGAGACACATGTTTCCAAGCATGGTGCAAAATTTTACTACTGTATATTAAATTAAGTATTTTATTTAGAATAATGTTTGAGGGCCCGAAATCTGGGGCTCGAATCCGGCTCGAAGCCCAAAACGACGTCGTTTTGGGCTTCGAATTTTTTTTTTTTTTTTTTCTTGTCTTCCTTTTCTTCCTTCTCTTTCTTTCTCTTCGTCTTCTTCGTTGAACAGAGAGAAGAGCAGAGGCGAGAGAGAGAAGAGCAGCTCGCCGGCGTGCGTCGCAGCTCGTCGGCCGGCGTCGCAGCTCGTCGCTCGTCCGATCTCGCAGCTCGTCGGCCGATCTCGCAGCTCGTCGCTCGTCCACCCCCACCCGCCGCCGCCTCCGCCTCCACCTCCGCCTCCAACCCCATTTTTAGGGCCCCCTCCAGTTCTGCTTCTCCTCCTCTCCTTCTTCTTCTTCCTCCTCTCCTTCTTCTTCTTCTTCCTCCTTGCTTCTGAAATTCGAGCCGTTTGGCTCGAAACCCTTTCGGGCCCTGTACCAGAACTCTTTTATTTATGATGTAACACATATTTCAATACAATTAAAAGTTAATACCTGAAAAACATATCTCACTTAGAAATTATAATGGGGAAATTACAATTTAGTGAAATTTTCACAAAATAATTATATGATTACGAAAAAATTAAGATTTTAATTATTAAAATTCATAAAATTTATCATTGAATTAAAAAAGAAAAAATTAGAAACTTCAAATGAATTGAAATTTCCCCAATTATAATTATGTATCAAACTTCTAACTAATTTCTAACTCCTCAAAAAATATAAAAATAAAAAAGGTTAATAACAGATGAGTGATTGTCAAAAAAAAAAAAAAAAATATTAATAATTATAATTATAATTTTTTTATTAATATATAACAACTTTTAAAAATTATCTGGAATGATAATTTTTCCAAATAAAAATGTGTGTGGTGCGGTAGATGGGCCTTGTTTGAGAAGTTAGCTATTTTAGTAAGCTATTTTAATTTTTAGCTATTTTAGTAGGCTAAAATATTTGTATTTGGGAAAATGATTAAATTTTTTTGTAATTATAAGTGATGTTTGTGAGAGAAAAAGTGAACTGATTATAGATTTGATGGGACATTTTGTCTTATTGACTATTTTAGCATATTTTGTCTTTTTGTCAATTTTAGCCCAAAAAAACTAATTTTTGGCAAAGATTAAATTTGTGTAGTATAGATACAGTTCATGTGTAGAATAAATCTAAACTATAAGATGATAATTTTAGATAAATGTTGAGTAGTTAAGCCTAAATTTGTAGTGTTACTAAATTATTTAAGGAAAATGTTTGAAACCCTTAAAAAAAAACAAAAAAAAATCCTTAAATTTGTAGTGTTACAAATTAGTTGTGTTACTAAATTAGTTAATCTCTACTACTACTCTGTTCATGGTTTTTGTAGTTTGAATTGTTTTTATATTTTAAGAACCACAGATTGTAATACTTTATGTGTATAAGGCATACTGTGATTATAATATATGAATGAGGCATGTAGTGATTGTAATATTCTAAAATTTCAAACTTTCTTTCTTTGGATGAGGCATGCAGTGATTGTAATAATTTTTTTAAGTCATTGACCTTAAAACTTTTTTTTTTTTTGAGGAAGTGTACAAGTTGAATTATGTTGAAAATTTATAAAATTTTAAACCTCCAAATCTATTCGCATCCATCCGCCAATCTGTTCAATCCACATCCGCCGAATTGTCGGACAAATGCTAATTGACTTTTTCTAATCTGCCAATCTGGCGGACAGATGGCGAATTGGAGGTTCTATGGCTGCAACCAACCCCCCTATCATAATAATATGTTAAGTGTCAACTTTTAATTTATTACACATTTAATGATGGAGGACCCCGTTCCCTTACTATATCGTTGTGGATAAATTTATGAGTCAAATATGTGGATCTCTAACATTACTCATTATTTAATACTAGCGTAAAATACATGCTATACACGGGCAAGTAACAAAATGTGATAAACAATACGAAACATGTTCAAAATTAGCTAAATACTGTGATATTAATTTAGATAAGTATTTAAATAATAAATTTGAGTGATTTCCCTATATTTATATAAATATGCAGGACTAATTAATCTTTTTGAAATACACTCAATTGAATAAACTCAATTGAAAATCAAGAGTAAGAGTAAAATTCTATAAACATAAGATAAAGATTTTTTTAAAAAAAAGTTTAAATTTGAAGATGAATATTGAAAGATTAGATAAATCTTTGGGGAAAATAAATAAATAAAAACTCAACTGAAAATCAAGAGTGATAGTGGATTATGTAAATATATGATAAAGATAAAAAATGAAAAAAAAAAAAAAATCAAGTTTAAATTTAAGAATGAACTATAAGAATATCGAAAGAGAAAATTAAAAAAAAAATTAGAAAAATGAGGTAGAGAGAAATTCAGTAAACATCAAATAAAGATTGAAAAAAAAAAAATCAAGTTGAAATTTAAAAATTCAAAAAATAAAATAAGATAAATCTGGAAAAAAAAAATCTAATATAACTTTAATAATAGAATAACAGAAAGGGAAGTAGTTTAAAAATACAAATAAGAGTGAAATGTCACATATAATTTTTTAAAATTTGTACCAAAAAAAAATCCTCAAAAATAAGAACCGAGGTTTAGTAAGTTAAAAATCAGATAAAAGTTAAATGATAACTATAATTTTTTTAAATTTAAATTTTGTGTAGTTAAAAATAAGCATTTATGATATTTTATTATACAAATTTTAAATCTATTTTGTTTCTACTACTAATAATTTTTAACAATTTTGGTATTCTAAAACTACTTAATCTAAAAAAAAAAAAATTCAAGGGATCACCCTTTTATTTCTTAATTTTGTTTTGTGTCAATAACCTATAAATTGCAACAATTTTTGTATTCTGAAGCTACGAAAAAAAAAAAAACAAAAACAAAAACAAATAGCATCACTTTTATTTTTAAAATATTAGTTACTTTCATTTTAATTTTATTTTGTGTCAATAACCTATCAATTTTAGCAATTTTTGTATACAGAAACTACTAAATAAAAAATAAAAATAAAAATCACTTTAAAAAAAAAATCTTAGTTAGTTTTATTTTTATTTTGTGTTGAAAGCTAGTAAAGTATTCTTGGTAGTGCTATGCACGAGTGTAAATAAATAATCAAAAATTAGTTTTAAAATTAAATAATAATATAAAATTTTTCTAAAATATGTAGTAAAAATGATATATAATCAATTAAATTTTATTCATTTTTATCATAATTACACATAAATGACTTGTATATTTATGCCAATGTGACCTTTACCTAATTATTAAAAATTATCTTGGTCTATGCCCAACTTATAAATCATTTGACCTATTTATTTATTAAATTCGTAAATAAATATCTATAAGTATTTTTTTTATTTTTTTAAATAAGAAATATGAACATATTTTATGCATATCTGTTACAAAATTTGAAGTTAGGTAAAAAATTATATATTTATGTTAACACTACGAAATAAATAGTTACATATATTCATGTATTGAAAAATTATCTAAGAGAGGCATCTTGAATTATATGTCATATTTTAGCTTTAATCTTAGTAAAAATATTTGATAATAATAAATTTAAACGTTATGTATAAATTATATCATAATTTATCGATTCATGACCGGTATGAGCTAGTTTGAGGGTTCTAATATCTGATTAAACATTTAATGGGCCCTTTTTTGATAATCCGAGCTGTTCACATTTTAGGGTTCGTCGAATACATCATTCTTGCAAAAAATCAAGTCGATCAAATAACGAAAATCATGTGTTTAGATCAATTTTGTATAAAACTATTTATTTTTTAACCATCTATTTTATATATACATATATATACAAAACTGATACAAACACATGGTTGTTATTACCTGATCGACTTGATTTTTTCATAGGAGTGATGTATTCAACGAATCTTAAAATATGAATAGTTCAGATTATCAAAATGAGGTCCAAAAGTGAGCCCATAAGGCCCAACAACACCTCTCTAGTCCGATGAAGGGCTAGAGAGAAGCCTAGGCCATGTTAAATAATCAATAATGTTAAAATTTTAAGTTAAAAAATTAATTATTTTCCATATGTGTGTGTATGATTGTATCAAAATCATGCATTAATGAAATCTTAGGGAATCAAATTTGAAAATAAATTTAATATGGTAAACATAAATTAATAAGGAGATAATTTGAAATGGTAATTATGGTAGTATAATTTAAAGATTTAATATAAAATTTCATGAATTTAATTATGAACTAATTAAAATGAAATACATAATGACACTTAGTATTTTCATTATTAAAAATTTAACAGTTAAAAAAATTGAATTGCGAGTTTGCACCTTAAAAAAACCATGTTAACGTCTACCGTGTACGAAAATAATGAGGTTTGATATATATATATATTGAGTAATAATGTTCATGGTAAAAGGGGGGAAAAAAAAACATGTTACAAAATTTTAATTATATAAATTATTTTATAATTTATGGTGAAGAATTTAAAATGTTTTAATAGAAAATATATCACAACGAAATGTTTTTGAGTGTGTGATTTATTATTATTTTTTAATTGAAAAAATCCTTTTTTTTAGTGTGTGATTTATTAATTATTTTTTTCTTAATTGAAAAACTCTTTCCTTGTTAGATGGTAAGGAATGCATGATTTTAGGAATAAAAAATACATTATTTGTTTAAAAAAGAAAGTGTTAGTATTTGATTTATTAATTATTTTTTAAAATTGAAAAATCAAGAAATTTGGATTAAACACTTAAGCTTTCTGAGCTCTTCTCACTAAAAACTCCTTTTTATTTATATAATATACTAGCACATCATCCATGTTATGCATGAAATAAAATAATATATTATTTATTAAAAATATAATAATTATATTTAATTTTTTTTGTATTTTGTCTCTCGTAAATAAAATTATATATATAAGTTTAAGAGTTTTATTTCAAATGTTTCTTTACTATCACTGTAACAACCCCGACCCATGATTAACGTATAATCCATGATTAAGAATGCTAAGGTTTAAGAATGAGAACATGCGTTAATTGTGCATTTTGTCTGTGTTTTGCATTCTTATCTGTTGATCATATGAATATTTGTTTAGAATTCTGCTTTGTTCTGTTAATTGAAGGCCCTATCAGCCACCAATCATGAGATTGACTAAGTTTATGTGTTATTTAGAATTTTTAAAATTTTCTGGTAAGTGTTATTAGAATTCGATTCGGAATCAAATAATTAGAATAAATTAATTATTAAGTTGAATCAACTTTGATCTAATCACAATTAATTAGCCTAAGCTAATCAAGCATATAAATAGGCCACATATAGTTGAGTAGACTCATTCCTACCACCATCTTTAGCAACAAAACGTGAGGGAGAGAGAGAATTGGAGTGAGAGCAACAAGTTGAAGAAGACTTGGAGGATTTGACTTAGAAACTCACACAATTAGCCAACCAGAGTTGAATTAAGCATCTAAGGTAAACAATCAAGCCTCTAATCTTGTGATTTAATTGGTTAGTGCATGCATTCAAAGAAATTAGGCCATGAGATGCATGAATTGAACTAAGAAGTAGTAAAGAAGAGCATCTCATGCATGAATACATAATTCTCATAATTTTGCAAGTTGATTCTCATGAATTTCCACATGCATGTCCATATCTTGGTTTTGTTTAAGGAACCCAACATGTTTTTGACCTCAACATCTCATTTGCTCATGATTTCGAAACTTGGAGCTCAAATCACTCCATGCATATCATATTCATGTTATGTTTTCACAATTCAAGTTTGAGTTTACTCAGTTGACAAGCTTATGGGCCTTGTTTTATGAAATGATCTTTAATTCTCAATGTATTTCAAGTTTAGACATGTTTTCTTGAGTTTTGGCCCAAAAGAACAGGATTTATGGTTTTGAATTTGAGTTTTTATGCTTGAGAGCGAATTTGGAAATTCTAGAATTTTGCTCTCCACTCGAGCGACATAATCTACGCTTGAGCGACCACTCTATGATCTTACACTTCGCTCGAGCGACCAGAACTTCGCTCGAGCGTGAAATGTAAGCTCCTAAAAGTTTCATGTTTTTGCAGATTGCTCGAGCAACAAGAGTTGCGCTCGAGCGAGGACTTGAGTCTCACGCTCGAGAGACTGTCGAGCGAGCATTGAGCGAAAAAAGTAAGCAACCAATACTTTTGCAGAGTTTACAAACCACTCGAGTGACAGAAGTTGTGCTCGAGCGACCATTCATATTTTGCATATCCGCTCAAGCGAAGGAAGTTGCGTTCGAGCGAGACCCCTATTTTCAGCAAGTTTTCTTAAATGTTTTCAAATGCATTTTTGCATCCTCATTTCATCATAGGCATTCTTAGGCCAATATTAAGACACAATAATGAGGATAAAAGTAGAAACACACCAAGATAAGATAATACTAAGTTAACAATTTGAGGTGTGTAATTCAGTACGTATTCATTCTGTATCTGTGTAGGTCACGTACTGTGAGCTATTCAATCTGTCTGCTTCTGAAACTCTCTATGAGTAACTCTGTAAAGTTATGTTTAACTTTAATTATTTTTTGATGATATGAAATGATCAGTTTTCTGAAATGCTATGTTTTGTATGAATGAATGATTGTCCAAATTTTTGAAATGTATTCGTGGCATCCTTAGCATCATATGATATGCATCCCATTATGGGCCATCGATATGCCTTTATGGCCATCCCTTTGTGGGTCATCGGAAACATCTCTGTGTACATGAGTCATTAGAATGCCTTCGTGGCCGTTCTTTCATGGGTCATTGGATTTATTAACGCTAATGGATGTGCCACGCACTATAATGTGAAATGTATGAACTTTGAATATGAAGACGACTACGTATATGAAACTGCTTCCGTTTTGACATCCGATCATATATAAGACTTTGTTTCTTTCTGGACATCATTCAGTAAAATCTTTACTCTATTATTATTTACTGGGCTTTCGCTCACTATGTATTATTTATGTATGTAGGTGAGCAAGCGCATGACCAGGCCTAAGCTGTTGCATGGGGAGTTGGGTCAGCTAGCCAATATGTCTCCCGTGGAGGTTCCCTTTTGAGATCTGATCAAGTTTTTGAGTCTTTGGGACTTTTGTACTTTCTGATGTTTATGTTTTATCTGAACATATTTTGGAAGTTTTGTGTATGTGGCTTTGGTGACATATGACTAATGTATTTATATAACGTCACTCATATATATTGAAGTTTAAGCTTTTGTTCCATGTATGTCTGCACAGCTCTATGGACTATGATTATTTCTATATTTGCTTCCGCAGCCCCATATCATATGTTTTTTATGCCAATGGCTTTTGGTAATCCTAGAAGTACTTGCCGGTTATGATGCTAAACCTACAGGGGCAGGTTTAGGTCGTGACAGAGTGGTATCAGAGCACGTGTTCTACTGCACACACGAGTCCATATGAGCTTAGGATGTCCTAGTAAGTAGAGGCATTCCATTTGCATTTATGGGTGTGTGTTCTTTAAAAATGAAAACTGTATCTAACCATGACCACTTGACATTGAAATGAATGATCTGAATATTGTGAAAAGGATTATTTGCCTATGTTTATAGTGCTCTATTACCTATAGCAAATGGAAAATGCAAGAAGTGATGGAACAGCTGAATCATCTGAGGCTCGAATGAGCCGCATGGAACAAATGCTTACAGCTTTAATTGAGGCAATGACACAACAACGGAGGCAACAACCTTTACCTCTTCCGCCTCTGCCGGTCCAAGTTGAACCGAATAACAATGACATTATCAACTTAACCCAGAAGTTCATGAAAATGAAACCATGAACTTTCTTAGGTGGTATTGAGCCGTTGAAGGCAGAAATGTGGCTACTTGAGATGGAAAAATTATTTGAGGTCTTTCCCTGCTCTGAGACTCAAAAGGTTCTTTTGGCCACCTACACCTTAAAAGATGAAGCCCGTAGATGATGGTTGCTAATCCGAAGTAGTAATGGAAATATGACATGGGCTCGTTTTGATGAGGTTTTCTACGACAAGTACTTTCCCCAATGCTTCAAGGATCAGAAAATGTTAGAATTTCAAGAACTCAAGCAAGGTAGGATGTCAGTGGCCGAATATAAGGCCAAGTTTACCGAATTAGCTCGTTTTGCTCCACATATGGTAGACACAGATTATAAGAAAGCACGAAAGTTTGAGGGAGGACAGGATCTAGATGTGTTTGATCGGGTAGGTGTCTTAAAGCTACCCACATATGTGGACGTACTTGATAGAGCGCTCATGGCTGAAGCCAACTTAGCCACAAAGAAACAGACCAACACTCCGACAACTGAATGGAGGGGTAAGAGGTTGGGATCTAATTTTAAAAGGGGTCGGTCACTCTTAAAGAAGCAAAATACGGGATCTTGCAGTAGCTTAAGCCAAAGTAGTGGATCTGCACTAACTTGCCCAAAATGTAGTAAGAAACACAAAGGGGTTTGTTGTCGAGCGACGAATGCCTGCTTCAGGTGTGGTAAAACTGGCCATGTGATGAGAGATTGTCCTATCAGGCTCGAAAATGCCAACTAACCAGCAGCAAGTTCAGCTGGGTTTGCTTCCGTATTAAGAGCAAATTCAAGAGCTAACATCGGGAAAGAAACCTTGAGACAGGGTCAAGTATTTACACTTGTGCCTGGTGATGTGCAGAACACCGAATCCGTGGTGTCAGGTATACTCCCTATTTGTACTCAAAACGTATATGTGTTGATAGACTCTAGTTCTACACATTCATTCGTGTTGCATGTTTTTTCTCGAAAATTTACTAGACCACTAGAACCCATGACATATTTGTTAGCTGTATCTACACCTGCTGGAGGTTCTATGATGTGTGCATATGTGTATCCGGCATGTGATATTATGATTGGTGATATGACAATGTACGTTGATTTACTGCCTTTGATCATTGACCATTGTGATTGTATTCTGGGTATGGATTGGTTGACTAAATACTATGCCACCATTGACTGTGCGAGTAAATTTGTTATGTTTAGACCACCTGGTATGCCTGAGTTTGTTTTTACTGGAAATGGGGTAGTTCATTCGCCATACTTAATTTCATTTATGAAAGGTAAGAAATTATTAAGAAAAGGTTGTCAGGGCTACTTGTGTTGTGTGTTAAATGTGTCTTCGAATAATGGTAGTGTGGAAAATATTCTCGTGGTCTGTGAATTTCCTGATGTATTTCCTAATGACTTACCTGAGGAGTTAATTGATAGGGAAATTGAGTTTGTCGTTGATGTAGTACTCGGGACACAACCAATTTCTAAAACCCTATATAGAATGTCCACTTCTGAATTGAAAGAATTGAAAATTCAACTTCAAAAACTGTTAGACAAGAAGTTTATCTACCCGAGCACTTCACCTTGGGGAGCTCCAGTGTTATTTGTCAAAAATAAAGACGGATCTTTAAGGCTATGTATTGACTACCGTGAATTAAACAAAGTAATCGTGAAGAACAAATACCCATTACCCCGAATAGATGACCTGTTTGACAAACTTCAGGGAGCACAAGTGTTCTCCAAGATAGACCTTAGATTCGAATATCATGAGTTAAAGGTCAAAGCAGAAGATGGTGAGAAAACGGCATTCAGAACTAGGTATGGGCATTATGAATTTTTTGTTATGCCATTCGGAGTAACCAATGCACTCGCAACTTTTATGGACCCAATGAACAGGGTTTTCAAACAATTCCTTGATGAATTTATCATTATTTTTATTGATGATCTACTGATTTATTCCAAAAGCAGGGAAGAACATGAAAATCATCTGAAAATTGCCTTATAGATTTTGAGAGAAAAAAAATTGTATGTAGAATTGTCCAAATGTGAATTCTGGCTTGACAGTGTAGCATTTTTGGGGCATGTAATCAACAACGATGGTATCTCTATTGACCCACAGAAAATTGAAGCTATTGTGGACTGGTCTAGACCGACAAATGTTTCAGAAGTTAAAAGTTTTCTAGGACTTGCAGGTTACTACAGAAGATTTGCGAAAGACTTTTCAAAACTTGCTATGCCATTGACCCAGTTGACCCAGAAAAATGTATCATTTGACTAGAACAATCAAAGAGAATTTGCCTTCCAAGAGTTGAAGACCAGATTAGTAACTACACTGATTTTGACTTTGCCTAATGATGCTGATGGGTTTCAAATTTATAGTGATGCCTCCTACAAAGGCTTAGGTTGTGTGTTAATGCAGAATGGGAAGGTAATTGCTTATGCCTCTCAACAACTCTGTCCTCATGAAAAGAACTATCCGACTCATGATCTTGAATTGGCAGCCGTGATATTTGCTTTAAAATTTTGGCGCCATTATCTGTATGGAGTAACTTATTGCGACGACCCTACGATATATAGTAATTAGCACTTAATTAATCGAGGAGATTTGAATTTTAATTGTCTATTATTCCAATTTAATCCAAGATTTATGAAAACTATGGAGACTGGTTCGTATATAATTCTATTGAGGATTTATTTTGGAATTAGAAGTTAAAAGCCTACATGGCTCAAGAAATTGGTGAATTGAATTATTTTAATTTCGAGTATCGAACCGTATGGAAATTTAATTAAATATTCTATTCAGATTTATAAAATTGAGATTTGATAAATTGGATCCGAATTGGAGTTAATTAAGTTATGAATATTGGGAATTAAGATTATTGTGAATTAAATTTCTTTATGAGGCATTCAATTAAGGTATTCATTGAGTATGTAATATATTGGCGAAGATTTTGAAGTTTAATCTGAAATTGAAGACTTTAATGATTCAAGAAACTAAAATTGAGGATGTAAATAAATTTAATTTAATATTTGGAGCCTTTTGGAAGTTTGATTAAAAAATCTGATTCGGATTGATAAACTTAAATATATTTAATTAGGCCCTAATGGAAGTCAATTAGACTTAATAAATTATGTGGGATTTGAGATTAGTTATAATTAACTAATTTTGTGTTAATCAAAATTTATTAAGATTAAGTGATGCTTAATTAAATTAATCCTAGACATAAATTAAATTATGGAACAAACTAGAATTTTGTGTGTGGGTGTGCAGAGAAACTTGTGTGGTTGTACTAAGAAATCTGATTGTGTGCATATGTATAAGTGATGTGCTGGAAGCTTGAACCAAGGTGCACGTGTGCAATATGTGTCAACAAGAGAGGTGTGTATGTGTGTGTGTGTGTTGAAAGATTTGAATGAAGGCCTATTTGGGTGTTCTGCCGGAAGCCCGTGTGAGAGAGGGAGAGAGTGTTCCAATGTACTTAGTTGCTGGGAAAAAAAAGAAGGGGGGGAGTTGCTCTATGTCAAGAAGAGAGAGATGGAGCTCAAGGAAGTATGGGTCTAAAGAAAGGAAAAGGAAATTCAAAAGAAATTCATCACTCAAGAACTCTAGGTATGGAATTTAAGTTCAAATCTTTTAGATTAATCACCTAAAAGCTGAAATTAAAAAGGATTCATATTCAATTTCATTTAATCAAAAAGAAATGAGAAAGAAGATGAAGAAAATCAAGTTAGGTTTAGGATTATAGAAATAAATTTGAAAATTAATTAGTTTGAGTTTGATTTTTATTATTCTTCATAAATTTGAAGTTCATCCTTACATGCATGTTAGAATTTCAAAGTTTTAGATTTAATTCATGTGTAAAAAGACTTATGAGATTAAATTTGGGTTTAATATGAAGAAAGTAATAAAAATCTAAATTAGAGTAATTCAAGAAGTAAAATTATGATTTAAAAATATAAAATAGTTAGTTTTTATCTTAATTCTATACATGCAAATGGGTATCTAAGAAGTTTATAATTTTAATTTCATGTCTTGAAGGGAGATAGAAAAGAGTTTGACGTCAATTTTATGTAAGCAAAAGAAAATAAATTAGCAAGAAGATGAGTTAGGTTCATGATTATGGAAATTGACTTAGAAATTAATTATTTTGGGTTTGATTTTGAATGTCTTATATGAATTTGAATCTTATTGTTATATGCATTTAATTTGGAGAAATTAAAGAATTAATTCATGAACATGGTTAAGGTTAATCAATATGGAAATAAATTATAATTTATATTTGAGAATAAAAAATTAGTTTGATTTCGATTTAAGTTTCTTACATGTAAATATTTTGAAAGGGGCTTATAACTTCAATTTATGTTTTATAAAACAAAGAAGAAGAATGTTGGAATTATTATATTCATGAAATTATTGGTTTTAATCTTAATGATCAAAGAGATTTTTGTATTAGAAATTGGAAAATTAGTCATGGATTCATCTTTATTAATAAAATTACATGTTTAAATTGGTTCATGCAACAATTTAAGTTTTGAAAATGTGTTTGAAAATTATTTGTTAATTTTGAAAGCACAAGAAATTTGTGGGCCGGTCGAGCGAACATTAAGGCCAACTAGTATTTTTATAAAGCTTTGTAGACCGCTCGAGCGTCTAAAGGTCTGCTCGAGCGAAGACCCTATTTTTAGCATATTTTGGAAAATTGCATTTAATTCACATTTTTATTCTCATCTCTTTCCAAAGCATTCTAGACATGATTTATGACACAATAAAGATTAATAAGCTAGCAATCAACATTAATTAGTTGATTAAAGAATAAGTCATTAACTTAGTGATACTTGATTAAGAAGCCAAGTGAGGAATTGGTTTATTCAGAAAATAATGATTTAGTAATAAAACGGGGTTTGTGAAATGAGGACCCGATTCATTTGACTAAAGAAAGGATAAGCGTAATGGACCTTCGAATTATTTAGACAGAAAACAAGAAAGTCAAGTTTGATCAAGGAAGTAATATTGTGCTTCAATGTATATATGTTATGTGTTTGTGTAGGTCACGCGCTATTGTCATCTTGATCTGTCTGATCTGCTTCTGCTACTACCTGTGAGTAATAACTCTGTAAAGTTATGTTGGACTTTGATTATTCTCTGATGATATGACATGATTTCTTTTTCTGAAATGCTATATTTTGTGTGAATGAATGATCGTCCAAGTTTTGAAACGTACACGTGGCATCCATAGTATCATGTGATAATTTGCGTTCCTTTATGGGTCATCAAGTCCCTTTTTGTGTCATTGGAATGCCTTTATGGTTGTCCCTTTATGGGTCATCGGAAACATCTCTGTGCAAATGAGTCATCAGAATGCCTTCAAGGCCGTCCCTTTATGGGTCATCGGATTTGTTAGCGCTAATGGATGTACCACGTATGATTATATGCAAAATTTGAATATGAAAATGATCATGAATACGTACATGAATCTGTTTCTGATTTGGAATCTGAATATGCATAAGACTCTGTTTATGATAAGAATTTGATTTCTAACTCTGTGATGGACATCATTCATTAAACCCTTTACTTTGTTATTATTCATTGGGCACCAGCTCACTGTTTATATATATGTATGTAGGTGAGGCGTCTACCTGGAATCAGTTTTTGACAGCCAACCTATGTGCCTCCCGTGGAGGTTCCAGACATGTCTAGTGGTTATGGCTAAGTGCATAAGTTGAAGTTTTGTTTTCCAGTTCAGTTAGACAAGTCTTTGTATATTTTGTAAATAGGGCTAAGTCCCTTTTTATCTAGCTTATATATGTATATATATGATGATGTGTACATGTATGTATATAAAGTTTAAAATTTTTCTGTCTCATATAAGTCTGCACAGCTCAATGGATGTCGTATATAATTGCTATTTGCTTTCGCAGCCCCTAATTATATGTTGGTCTGTTAAGAGGCCTTTGGTAATCCAAGGATTACTGGCCGGTTACGACGCTAAACCTATAGGGGCGGGTTTGGGTCGTGACACTTATGAAGTATACACAAATCATAAAAGCTTAAAATATTTCTTCACCCAAAAAGAGCTGAACATGAGGTAGAGGAAATGGCTGGAATTGATCAAGGACTATGATTTGCAAATTCTGTATCATCCAAGGAAGGCAAATACCGTTGCAGATGCATTGAGCCGAAAATCTATTGGGAATTTGTCATGTTTGCTTACCGGTCGGAGAGAGTTAATGTGTGATTTAGAGAAGAATGAAATTGAAATTGCGTTGCGTGAATAAGGTGGGATCTTGGCTGCCATTTCTGCCCAACTTGCAATCATTGAAGAAATTAAAGAGAAACAACGAGAAGATGAGTTTTTGAAGAAAATTTTTGATGAAATTGACTCAAAATCGGGGCCGGCATTCGTGATTGAAAATGAAGTGCGGAAATTTCAAAATAGACTTTGTGTCCCAGATTGTTGTGATTTGAGAAAACGTGTTATGACTTAAGCCCATAATTCCAAATTTGCTATGCATCCGGGGAACATAAAGATGTATCACGATCTAAAACAAAAATTTTGGTGGCCTTGAATGAAGAAAAGTATTGCCAATTTTGTAGCTAAGTGTTTGCATTGCCAACAAGTTAAGGCTGAACATCAACGACTAGCTGAACTACTTTAGCCGCTTTAGATACCAGAATGGAAATGAGAGCACATCACGATGGACTTTATTATGGGACTACCTTACTCCTCTCGAGGTATGGATTCTATCTGGGTCATTATTGATCATTTAACTAAGTCTGCCCATTTTTTACCTATCAAAACTTTCCATAATGCGGACAAGTTAGCTAACATTTATGTGAATGAGATTGTGAGATTGCATAGTGTGCCAGTATCCATTGTATCTGACCAAGATTCTAATTTCACGTCAAGATTCTGGCAGAGTTTACAACAGACTTTGGGGACTAAACTCAAATTGAGTAGTGCTTACCACTCACAAACAGACGGCCAAACAGAATGATCTAATCAAACTTTGGAAGATATGCTGCGGATGTGTGTGTTGGATTTCAAAGGAAATTGGGAGACTTACCTTCTTTTGGCTGAATTCGTATACAACAACAGCTATCATTCAAGTATTGAGATGGCTCCATATGAAGCTTTGTATGGTAGAAAGTGCTGTTCACTGATATGTTGGGCCGAGGTAAGTGATAAACCTTTGTTGGGACCAGAACTTGTGCAAGAAATAACAGAAAAAGTAAAACTGATCCAATAACGTTTGAAAACTACACAAAGTCGCCAAAAGAGTTATGCAGATGTTCGAAAAAGAGACAGAGAATATGAAATCGTGGATCACGTGTTTATCAAAGCAACTCCAATGAAGGGGCAAACGCGGTTTGGTGTGAAAGGTAAACTGGCACCGAGATATGTAGGGCCATATGAGATTCTTGGAAAGGTCAATCCGATGACGTATCGGGTAGCCTTACCGCCAGTCATGGAAC
Source organism: Camellia granthamiana (assembly GCA_036172215.1). Classification (NCBI taxonomy): domain Eukaryota; kingdom Viridiplantae; phylum Streptophyta; class Magnoliopsida; order Ericales; family Theaceae; genus Camellia; species Camellia granthamiana. Next base: position 131,410,162 of record CM069906.1, on the reverse strand, counting down.
ATATGCACAATGTTTTCCACATTTCAATGCTCTGATACTATCTGAGGGACCCATTACATATGATTGAACCGACACATGTACTACTAAAGGATGACTACACGTATGAAGAACGGCTGATCTAAATTGTTAACCAAAGAATCAAAAGATTGAGGAACAAAGAAATACCGTTGGTGAAAGTTGATTAGTAAAACCACGGAGAGACTTATGCAACTTGGGAGACAGAAGAAGATATGATGAAGAGATACCCTGATTTGTTTCTTTTGGACCCAATGTTTCTCCAGAATGAAGGTAATTCGAGTTTGGAGGAGCAAACTCTTTAAGGGGGAAGACTGTAACAAACCCAACCCATGATTAACATATAATTCATTATTAAGAATGCTAAGGTTTAAGAACGAGAACATGCGTTAATTGTGCATTTTGTATGTGTTTTGTATTCCTATCTGTTAATCGTAGGAATATCTGTTCAGAATTTTGCTTTGTCCTGTTAATTGAAGGCCTTATCAATCACCGATCATGAGATTGACTAAGTTTATATGTTATTTAGAATTCTTAGAATTTTCTAGTAAGTTTTATTAAAATTCGATTCGGAATCAAATAATTAGAATAAATTAATTATTAAGTTGAATCAACTTTGCTCTAATCACAATTAATTAGCCTAAGCTAATCAAGCATATAAATAGGCCACATATAGTTAAGTAGACTCATTCCTACCATCATCTTTAGCAACAAAACGTGAAGGAGAGAGAGAATTGGAGTGAGAGCAACAAGTTGAAGAAGACTTGGAGGATTTGACTTAGAAACTCACACAATTAGCTAACCAGAGTTCAATTAAGCATCTTAGGTAAACAATCAAGCCTCTAGTCTTGTAATTTAATTGGTTAGTGCATGCATTCAAAGAAATTGGGCCATGAGATGCATGAATTGAACTAAGAAGTAGTAAAGAAGAGCATCTCATGCATGAATACATAATTCTCATAATTTTGCAAGTTGATTATCAAGAATTTCCACATGTATGTCCATATCTTGGTTTTGTTTAAGAAACCCAACATGTTTTTGACCTCAACATCTCATTTGCTCATGATTTGGAATCTTGGAGCTCAAATCACTCCATGTATGTCATATTCATGTTATGTTTTCACAATTCAAGTTTGAGTTTCCTTAATTGACAAGCTTATGGGCCATGATTTCATGAAATGATCTTTAATTCTCAATGTATTTCAAGTTTAGACATGTTTTCTTGAGTTTTGGCCCAAAAGAACAAGATTTATGGCTTTGAATTTGCGTTTTGATGCCTGAGAGCGAATCTGGAAATTCCAGAATTTTGCTCTCCGCTCAAGCGACATAATCTGCGCTTGAGCGACCACTCTGTGATCTTGCACTTTCGCTCGAGCAACCAGAAGTTTGCTCGAGCGTGAAATGCAAACTCCTAAAAGTTTCATGTTTTTGCAGACCACTCGAGCGACAAGAGTTGCGCTCGAGCGAGGACCTAAGTCTCACGCTCTAGTGATCGTCGAACGAGTATCGAGCGAAAAAAGCAAGCAACTAGTACTTTTGCAGAGTTTACAAACCGCTCGAGCAACAAAAGTTGCGCTCGAGTGACCACTCATATTTTGCATGTTTGCTTGAGCGAAGGAAGTTGCGCTCGAGCGAGACCTCTGTTTTCAGCAAGTTTTCTTAAATGTTTTCAAGTGCATTTTTGCATCCTAATTTCATCATAGGCATTCCTAGGCCAAAATTAAAACACAATAATGAGGATAAAAATAGAAACACACCAAGATAAGATAGTACTAAGTTAACAATTCGGGGTGTGTAATTCAGTATGTATTCGATCTGTATTTGTGTAAGTCACGCACTATGAGCTATTCAATCTGTCTGCTTCTAGAACTATCTGCGAGTAATAACTCTGTACAGTTATGTTTAACTTTAATTATTTTCTGATGATATGAAATGATCAGTTTTCTAAAATGCTATGTTTTGTATGAATGAATGATTGTCCAAATTTCTGAAATGTATTCGTGGCATCTTTAGTATCATATGATATGCGTCCCATTATGGGTCATCGGTATGCCTTTATGGCCATCCTTTTATGGGTCATTGGAAACGTTTCTGTGCACATGAGTCATCGGAATGCCTTTATGACCATCCCTTTATGGGTCATCAGAAACGTCTCTGTGCACATGAGTCATCAGAATGCCTTCGTGGCCGTCCCTTCATGGGTCATCGAATTTGTTAACGCTAATGGATGTGCCACGCACTATAATGTGAAATGTATGAACTTTGAATATGAAGACGACTACGTTTATGAAACTGATCTCTTTTTGACATCCGATCATGTATAAGACTTTGTTTCTTTATGGACATCGTTCAGTAAAATCTTTACTCTGTTATTATTCACTGGGCTTCCGTTCACTATGTATTATTTATGTATGTAGGTGAGCAGGTGTGTAACCAAGCCTAAGTTGTTGCATGGGGAGTTAGGTCAGCTAGCCAATGTGCCTCCCGTGGAGGTTCCCTTTTGAGATCCAATCAAGTTTTTGAGTCTCTAGGACTTTTGTACTTTCTGATGTTTATATTTTATCTGAACATATTTTTGAAGTTTTGTATATGTGGCTTTGATGACGTATGACTAATGTATTTATATAATGTCACTCATATATATTGAAGTTTATGCTTTTATTCCATGTATGTCTGCACAACTCTATGGACTATGATTATTTCTATATTTGCTTTCGCAGGCCCATATTATATGTTTTTCATGCCAGAGTTATAGCGACCCAGGTTTTACCTCGATCTTTATTGTGTTCCGGACTCGGGTTCCATGGTTGGTTGTTGTTGTCTATGCCTTGTTTCCTCCCTTTAATTCTTTAAATTTGAGTTTTGGGACTGGTTGAGCGAGTTTGGAACAGGTTGGTTGTCTTATAGTACAAATGGTTGTTACCCAGATTTTGGCTTCTTCGTTAGAGCGAAGCTTCTTGCGCTCGAGCGAGCCTTGTGTAAACTGTTCTTCGCTCGAGCGAGCACTCATGCGCTCGAGCGTACGTCTGGGTCTCTGTAAGACCTGAAGGTTGATATCCTTCGCTCGAGCGTGCTTCTGCGTTACAAACCTAAAGCTTTTCATTGTTCGCTCGAGCGTCACTTCCTTCGCTCGAGCGAGGCGACCTTTTCGTGTCTGGTCACTCGAGCGAGAACTCCTTCGCTCGAGCGAGCCTACGTATATCAGATTGCAGTAGTGATGTTTTACATCACTTTTGATTCCCTTTCTTCCCCAAAACCCTAATCTGGCTGTCTATCTCTCTAAAACTCACATTCTCTCTAAGATTTCATCTAGATCCGTTGTGTTCTTGACCCCAATGTCTTTGAGAATAAGGTAGAGGGCTTCAAGAGCTTCGTTTTGATCCAAAAAGAAATTGGTTTCGTCATCTTTGGAGTTCCACCTTGTTGCTTGGGTTTTCTACACTTGAGGTAGGGATTTTCTACACTCTAATATGGCTTTTAGCTTAGTCATTTGCTATTGTGTATAGATGATGAGATTTGGTTGTGGTTAGGACAAATCTAAGTTTTGGGTGTCTTATGCAAAGAGGGATTTTTTATGAAATTGGTATAAATGGGTTTGAGGTTTGAATACAATGTTGTATTGCACCAAAATAGTTATTTTTGGGGTTTGGGTTGGCATTTGGTAAAAAGGGGAAATTTGCCCTAATTTGATTAAATCATTATTTTGCATAAATAATGGGGATTAACATTTAAAATGTGAAATTGGAAGGTTGTGGTTATAAATGGTGATATTGGATATGTATTATCTCACCTATGGAAGTTTTGAATAAACTATCTATCCCAATATTGAATATCTTTTTGGAAATAATTGGATTGGGCTATCGGTGGAGGATAGTTATGATTGTTGTAGAAATTACATGAGGATTAGGCAATTTAATGCTAATCCATTATTGATGTCATTGAATATGACTATGCATATAACTACAATGTATATGTATAATTATTGGGAGGAGAAAGGGGATGTACTCCAAGTGTGAATATGTTTATAAAATACATTGCATATATATGTATTTGTTTGGGAGGAGAAAGGGGATGTACTCCATGTGTACTTATGCTTATAAATATATAGCATATGTATATTTGTTTGGGAGGAGAAAGGGGATGGAGTCCATTTAAAGCAAGTTGACCGGAGTGTCCAGGGTGAAAGACCCAAAATCATATATATACATGGGTGCCGATTCCCACGGACGAAATATCCGTAAAATGGCAAAGTTTGAAGTGTTTATATGTGTTTTGCCGAATTGGAGAACTATTGAATTGTAGTCTCATGTTGGTTGTTGAAAGATAATGAATTTAACTCATGAATTGAGTAGCATATATGAATTGGAAATGAATTGATGGAAAATGGAATAAGATTGGCCTTAGTGGCATATGGATATGCAGGTCTTGTGGTTGCTTCCATAATCGGTATTGTTTATGTACGTGGTATTTATACCTTTACTAAACCTCATAAATTGTGTTAGATTATCTCTACTGGGCTGTTAGCTCACCCTATACGAGAATATCATTTTCAGGTGCAGGCGAGATGTTTCCTCCAAGACAATAGCATGGATGGACTTTCGGGAAGCAAAAGCTTCTTATTTATGCTTTATGTGTGTATGTTTGTTATTTGTAAAGCCAAGGGCTTAAGTTGTAATGAGCGAGACTCAATTGTGTAAATAAGCAATGTCTTGGAAAGATGTAAGCCTATATGGCATTTAACTGGTTGTTAAACTGTAAACTCTGATGAATGAAAGTATTGTATTTCTATTATATTCTTCCGCATGATAAATACGTTTATTGTATTATTTTGGGCGCATTACAACTTGGTATCAGAGCGTACCGGGTTTGAATACTTTGGGTACGTGGGAAGTGGTTTGTACCACAATGGGTTTGTCTCGCTTGATTGAGATGTTAGCATGTATTGTATGCCTATGTGATAACATGCTTATGTGATTATGTAGGTATGGAATTTAGTTCCTAAGATGTTGATTGAGTCTACGGGTTTGTGGAAGTCCTATTGGAAGAGCACTTGATTACTGCTATTTCTAATTGGAACTCTAGCAACACCGTGGGACGGTCATTATCTAGGAAGGAAATTCGCATGTGTTTATGTGATTACATGCTTATGTGGAGTGATTTACTTTTGTCCAATGTATTAGAATGCAAGTGAGTTATCCTTGGCACGTTTGAAAATGTGCTAATCCTATTGTTACCTTTATTAGGATGTCAGGACGTAGGCGTGGTGGTAATAGGCGTGGCAGGCCTAGAAGGCATGGGGTGCCTTTACCGGATAACATTCCGGCACAGGAAGAAGGAGTTGGTCAAGCCAATGTGGCCGAACCGGTTAATCAACAGGCCATGGGCGCCTTAGCCCGTGAAATTACCGGAGCATTGAGAGAATTTATGGACATTCTCTGAGCTGAGAATCAAGTCCAGGCCTAAGTAGCTGAAGCAGGTCCATCCTTCTTAAAGAGAGAGTTTTTCCGGTCAAATCCGGATGAGTTTGTGGGTGATCCTAGAGAGCCATTGAAGGCAGATGAATGGCTAGAGCAATTGTTGAAAACATTCAAGATACTTGACATCGAGGATGACCATTTGAGGGTGACCTTGGCATCGTTCCAGCTAAAGGGAGATGCGGGTCAGTGGTGGAAGTATGCGCGTGGACACATTGAGATGACTTGGGAGGCCTTTGTCAATGCTTTCCAATACAAGTTTCTACCTCCCACAGTTAGGGAGAGGTTGAGAGATCAATTCTCTAAATTGGCACAATCGGGTACACCTGTGGCTGAATTTGAGGCAACCTTTACTAGCTTGTCTAGGTTCGCACCGGAGTTAGTGGCGACTGAAGAGCGCCGTTGTTTGGAAGTTAAGAAGCGGTTGAGGACTGGACTCAAGCTTCGAGTGGCCGGGTCCATGATTAGGGATTTTAGGCGCCTTGTGGAGGCAGCAGCCCATCTTGAGATTGTTATGCAAGAAGAGAAGGAAATGAGGAGCTTCAGGAGGAGTCAAAATAGTCAGGGGGACAGTAAGAGGCAGAGAGGTTCTAACTCTCAGCAGTCCCAGGGGTTTCATTCTAGGTCCACTTTTCCAATACCGAGATTGGGTTCTGGAAGGGGTGGCCAGGGAAATTGCACTTGCTTTAAGTGTGGTCAGTTGGGCCACAAGTCTCCAGCTTGTCCTCAGAGAGGAGGAGGGCAGCAAGCTGCATCATTTTCGGCTCGTTTTCAGAGCCAGAGTCAGGGAAGAGGCCAGCTGCTCACTTGTTATCAGTGCGGGCAGGCGGGGCACCTGAAGAGGCTTTACCCACAGTCAAGTGGTACACCTGGTGTGTTTGGTTCGAGACAGACACAGAGTCACCAGCCAACACAGTTAGCACAGGCCTCGAGGGCCAATCAGGGAGTCTCTTCGGCTCAGTCCGTGCATCAGGCTTATGCTCCGAGGGGTGAGCAGGTTGAATAGAGGCCTACTGGACGTATGTATATAGTTGTAGGGCCAAATCTTGCACCTGATCCTTCTGTAGTGAGAGGTATCTTTTTGTTTTGCAATTCAGTTGCTAATGTGTTGATTGATACGGGTGCATCCCATTCTTTTGTTTCGTATGCGTTTGCATCAGTTTTGGGTTTGAAGTTGGCACAGTTAGCATCTCCTATTTGTGTAGAGTCACCTATTGGTGGTCAGACTGTCTTGAGGCAGGGATATCGGGATTGTGACATCGAGGTTGCTGGTCGTCGATTACCTTTTGCATTTGTGTTGATTGACATGCTTAGTTTTGATGTCATATTGGGTATGGACTGGCTATCATCATACCGGGTGTAGACACCCATTTTTTACCGTCCTCAAGACTTAGTTGTGCTTGCAGGTACATCCAGCCACAAGTTCGGAATGTCACAGGTTTGAGCTTTCCAAATCCTGTATCCTTTCTGTCCCATTTTTGGACCATGAGTTGACCATTTCAGCATGCTCCTCTTGGTGCACTGCCGGCCACCCTATGCCACTGCCGGCCTTGTTTTTGTCCCTGTCGGCCATTGATGATGCCTGTCGGTCATCAATGAGCCACTACCGGCCACAAATGATGGCCGGCAGAACCCTTTGTCTCAGCAGATTTCACTCCAGATCTTTTGAGCCAGCTAGTTTTCACTCATCCCTCCTCCATACACGTGTATGGAGGGATGAGCCCCTTTCCAAGCTTGTTTAACAAGCTTGGCTTTGCCCTCTTCTATATAAGGAGGGGCTCCTCCTTCATTTTAGAGGTTGGAGCATTTTTAGAGAAGTTATATCTCTCTCTTTCTATATTTCTCATTCTCTCTCTCTCTCTCTCTCTCTCTCTCTCTCTCTCTCTCTCTATTGTTGTTGGTTTTGTGCCTTAAAGTCCATTTTTCTTGTACTTTTGCACTACAACACATAGTGATACACCACCACCTCTGGGCTAAGGTTCTTAGGAGTGTTATTTGAGCTCTGAAAGTTGGTTTCTAGCCCTTGAGGTTGCTGGTTTCGAAGTTGAGTTTCAAGGGTGAGTATATTCCCCTTTTTAGCATTTATTTGTACCTCATTTTGGCCATCCTTGCATATTTTTTTAGGCCTTGCTTTCAACTGAAAAAAGTTCTGTATTTAAGTGCTTTTGATGTTTGTTTAAGGCCTCTTTGGTGTTAAGGGTCTTCTACTCTCTTGTATGCCTTGTTTGGCCTTGTTTTGAGCCATGCCTTAAGGCCTTTGAGCTAGTCTTTGTGTGACCTTTTAGCCACTAAAATCCAGTGGATTTTTAGTGGTAGGCATGTGGTTTTGAGGCCTCAAATCAGAGGGGGGTGATCTTCTCTCTTCTTGTTTTGTTTGCTTGTATTTTTGGCCTATCAAAGGAGTATGTATCTATATACTTTTGAGGCTTGGTTCAGGCACTTTTTTGTGACTTTTAGACCTTCCTTGACTCTGTCCATGGCTGGTTTGGTCACTTCTTGCATGCTTCTTGTATGTGTAGTGTAATCCCATGTGTGGCTCATCAAAGTAGTATGTCTTTCTAGCATGCATTGGCTTCATTTCAGTAGATTTTTGGCCATCATTTGACATGTCATAACTCTGATTTAAGTTGGTTTGATAGCCTTTTACATGCATCATGCACTTGTAGTGTAATCCTCTCTATTGCCTTAACATGCACCTTGCATTTGGATCACTATTCTTGCATGTTTTGGCTCAACTCAAAGAAGCTTTTAGTCATGTTTTACCATGCTTGAGCTCTATTTCATGTTGTTTTAGGCATGCATGCATTGTTTTGTATAGCCATGGTTCAATCTAGCTTGTTAGCTTTGAGTGTCCAAGTCATTAGCATGCATTGCTTGGACCATTTTCATGATTTGGCATCATTCCATATGTTATTTCAGTCTATGAAATGTATCCATACACTTGCATTTGACATGCTTTCAATGCCTTGAAGAGTTTGTGTTTTATACCTCATGAATGGATCATTGTGCATGTCTCTATGCTTAGGTCTTTGGGATGCCATCTCAGTGGGTTTTTGGGCTTATTTTGACATGCCATAACTCTGATTTTTATTGGTTAAGTCATGCCATGTTTGGTTGTAATAGGTGTAGTGTAATCCCCCTTTGTTGGCCTTACTTGCACTATGTTTCATGCCTTTCATGTTGACTTGTTTCGGCCTTGGTCCATGCATGTTTTAGATTCATTTTGGCATGATCTAGGACTGTTTTGGTTGTCTTTGGTGCTTTGGGGTTTGATTCATGTGGCCTTCGTACAAGCTCCTTAGCTAGTCTTAAGCTTTGAACATCCTAGCATGCTATGCTTGCATTGTTTAGTTGATTTGACATCAATTCACATGAGATCTCAGAGCTTACCTCATTGCCACATTATCATGATTGTCACTCCTTGCTCATGTTTGAGAGTTGTGTCCTTATGCCTTAATTCTTAGGCCATTACATGTGCACGCTTTGCTTTGCATTTCATGCCATCATTTCAGCACTATTGGCCACTGATTTGGGCACGGCTGAGGTCTACCCATTTTGGTTTAAGTCCATTTTTGCATGTTGTTGCATGCTTGTCTTGCATGTTGTTGCATGCTTGTTCCATTTTGTCGTTGTCGCATGCTTGCTAGTTTGCATGTTGTTGCATGCTTATCCATCTTGTATGTTGTTGCATACTTGTTAGATTGCATGTTGTCACATGCTTGTTGTCGGCATTGTTGTTACATGCTCATTACATTACATGTTTGCATTTTGTATGCTTGGTACATCACATGTTTGCATGTCTAGGTTACATTGTATTTTGCATGCTTGTTGCATTGCATAGCATCTCCATGTTACATGCATTGCATTGTGTTTGGCTCAGGTGTTAAGCCAAACACGGGAAACGAGGAACGTCTCATACTTGAAGTGATGAAACATGCCTCGATTCTCGGTCGCCGACGCTCTTGATTGAACATGATAGAGTTTTAGGCATTTATGTGTTTTTGTGCATACATTTTACATTAAAATGTGCACAAGTTGGATCTTTGGCCATCATGCATCGAGATACGTGATTGATGGTCTTGGATCCGATTATGCCTCTCCCTTGATGTTTTGAGGTGATACGGGGTGGCATAGTGCGTACATATCATTGGGAGACCCTCTATTTTCTCTATTTTGTGCTCTGTTGCAGCTTGATGTCACAGCACACCAGTGGCCGGCAGTGCCTTGCAGATGGTCGGCAGCCTTTCATTCTTGGCCGACAGTGTGCACTCTTGGTCGGCAAGGTGGTCGGCAGTAGCTCTTCATGGCCGGTAGGCCACTGGTGCACTCATCAGCACTGTTTTGGTAAGATCCAGCAGCTAGTTCTCAAGGACACCCTGCAGACAAAGCCTCTAAAGAGCAACCGGAGAGCTTTTCGGGGTGGCAACCGAGCATGCATCCTCTTCTCCTTCAACCAGAGCTGGAACAGCATTGTTTACTGTTTTTCTTACTTGTTAGTTAGCATTTGATTTTGTAATTTAATTAGTTAATTTGTTAATTAATTAAGTTTTGTAATAATTAGTTGTAGCTAGTTATTCATTCGGTTATGTAATAATTAATTAGCTTGTTAGTTAGTTAATTAGTTGGTTTGTATTGTTCATTCGGACCCTTCGTCGCGAGGGCGAATTTTGTAATAAGTGTGCGTGAGTTTGTGAATGTCTTCCAATCCCACATCTTTCTCCCTTTTACTTACCTGCTTTTGATGGTTAGTTCTAGGTCATTTTTTCAATTAGCATACTTATGCTTCGCATGTTTGCGTTCATTCGTCTGTCTTGCATGCACTGGGCTCGGTGCATCATACTAACTGCATTGTATTTCAATTCCAAGTTGAATACATGTATCAATTGTTGCATCTCATATGCCATCTTAGAATAGTCGAGCCTATTTTAGTTGCATTTTCGCATGTGTTACATTAGCCATTTTAACATGAACTAGGATCATGCATGATTTCTAACTAGTTCTCTATTTTGGCTCGGAGTACACTGTGAGTGTTTACGCTTTAGCATACTGCATGTGTGCTAATGTTGCCATGAAAGCATGCTTGCCATGAGGCTAATTGCTTCTCTGATTAACTGCCTGAATGCCTGTGGGTAAAGGTTGGATTACTTGAATTGGAACAATTCATTGAATCCCGAATTTAGCCTACTTGCGAGTAGCAAACTTCAAACTGTTTTCAAACAAATGAATGTGCAATGTTTTGTTCCAAATTAGGCGATCTAGTCTATACTTGTTTGATGTGCGCATCACGTAGTAAGATTAGCTAATTAATCGGAATAAGAACACATGTGTTTTTAAAAACAAGATATCATGTTAGTAAAGGCCGATCTTTGATCGAGCGAGTGGGGGTGCTCATTGCATGACCTTCCCCTCTTGTACCCAAGTTCCCGAGCCGAGGCAACTTTGGTGATAACGGACACGTGGCCTTAGGCACGAGTCAGGGTTTCCTAAATTCCCCCAAAACAAAATATTTAGGTGGCGACTCTGTATCTGGCAAAGCAGTCCATGTTTGGCACTTCTTTTACAAAAATCAGTTTTCCAAAACGATTTGCCGGATTTGGACTCTTTGGTGGTTTATCGGTCTTGCATTGCACTTTGCGAGATTAGATTCAGAACCGTGACATTGAGTCCGAACTGTAGTAGTAAGCCCAATGAACGAAAACAGATTTCGTGCCCAATTCGCGCGCAGAGCCGGGACGTTCGGGCGCGTCTACACCGGGCTATTATAGATTGCTACCATCAGAGGATTACTGTAAGTACCTTGAGCGGTGATTGTTTTTATTTCTTGGGGGACCGTATGGATAGAGTCTTATCATCGGTATATGATCCGCGTGGGCGGAGTAAACTTAGTTGTCTCCTTGCTAGCTTTTTTAGTAGTGAGTGTGATGAAGTTCGGGTTGAATTGCCGAGGGTAGTTTGTGAATACTCAGATGTTTTTCCCGAGGATCTTGTCAGTTTACCATCTCACCGAGAGATCGAGTTTTCTATTGATTTAGTGCCTGGTATGGCATCGGTTTCTATGGCTCCATATAGATTTGCACCTGCTGAATTGAGTGAGTGAAGATTCAACTTCAGGAATTCTTAGATAAGGGTTTTATTCACTCTAGTACTTCACCTTGGGGAGCGCCGGCTCTCTTTGCTAAAAAGAAAGATGGAGCATTACGGCTTTGTATTGATTACAGAAAGTTGAACCGGGTTACTATTAACAATAAGTACCCAATGCCTCATATAGATGATCTGTTTGATCAGTTGAAGGGGTCTTGTTGTTTCTCTAAGATAGACTTGAGATCGGGTTATCATCAGTTGAGGGTAAAAGAGGAAGATATCCCAAAGACGACATTCCGTACGCGGTATGGCCATTATGAGTTTCTTGTGATGCCTTTTGGGCTAACTACTGCTCCAGCTGTGTTTATGGATTTAATGAATCGGATCTTCCGTGAATTCTTAGATTGTTTTGTGGTTGTCTTTGTGGACGACATTTTGATTTATTCACTATCTGAGGAGGAACACGAGGGACATTTACGAGTAGTACTTGAGTTACTTAGAGCCCATAAGCTGTATGCTAAATTTGGGAAATGTGACTTTTGGCTAGAAGAGGTTAAATTCCTGGGACATGTAGTGTCAAGGGAAAGGGTGACTGTAGATTCATCCAAGATAGAGGCAGTGCAAGATTGGGCATAACCTAAGAATGCTTTCGAGATTCGTAGTTTTTTGGGGTTGGCCGGGTATTACCGTCGATTTGTGAAGGATTTCGCTAGACTAGCTTCACCTTTGACTAAGTTGACTAGAAAAGAAATCAAGTTTGTGTGGTGTGAGACGTGTGAAAAGTCGTTCTAAGAGCTCAAGATTAGACTCACCATTGTTCCAGTATTGATCATATCGGAGAGGGGTTTGAGTTATTCAGTTTACTGTGATGCTTCACGGGAAGGACTAGGTTGTGTGTTGATGCAAGAGGGTAAAGTGGTAGCCTATGGCTCACAGCAATTGAAAATACATGAGAGAAATTATCCCACCCATAACCTAGAGTTAGCAACAGTGATATTTGCCTTGAAGATTTGGAGGCACTATCTGTATGGTGAGAAATTTGAGGTATTCTCTGATCACAAGAGTCTGAAATATCTGTTTATATAGAAAGACTTGAATTTGAGGCAGATGAGATGGATGGAATTCATAGAGGACAATGATTTTGAGTTGCATTATCATCCCGGGAAGGTCAATGTTGTGGCCGATGCTTTGAGTAAAAAGCCAGTTATCAGTGTAGCTTCTATTGCCATCCGAGAATGGGAAATACTGGGTACTCTTAATGAGTTTGACTTGCAACTGGGCGAGTCTGTTGGATTCGCAGTTTTGTTTTTAGTAGTTGCACAACCTACACTTGTGAATCGAGTGTTGGAAGCACAGAAGGGTGACCTTGAGGTGGAATCGTTCCAAAAGAAGATTTCCAATGGAAAGGTAGAAAGAGGTTTGACTGTGTATCCCGACCTAAGTGTGAGATACCGTGACCGTTTGTTTGTACCGGAGTCTTGCCGAGAGGAAGTACTCCAAGAGCTTCACTATTCGCGCCTTGCGGTACATCCAGGAGGCACAAAGATGTATCATGACCTTAGTCGCCAGTTTTAGTGGAGAGGTATGAAAAAGGATGTGGCTGTGTTTGTATCAAAATGCCTTACTTGTCAACAAGTGAAGGCCGAGCATCAGAGGCCAGCAGGTTTGTTGCAACCCTTGCCTATAGCTGAATAGAAGTGGGAGCATGTTACGATGGACTTCGTTGTGGGCCTTCCGAGGACTCAACGGGGTAGTGATGCCATTTGGGTGGTCGTCGACCGATTGACTAAGTCGGCACATTTTATTTCCATGCGCGTAAGTGACTCGGTAGATTATCTTGCCGACTTGTATATTAGGGACATAGTGAGGTTGCACGAGGTCCCTGTAACGATTGTTTCGGATAGAGATCCGCGTTTCACTACTCGGTTGTGGCAGAGTTTGCAGAGTGCCTTGGGCACTAGATTGACTTTTAGTACTGCGTATTATCCTTAGACTGACGAGCAGTCCGAACGTACTATTCAGATCTTTGAGGATATGCTTAGAGGCTGTGCCCTTGATTTTAAGGGGTCGTGGGAGAGACACCTACCCTTAGTGGAGTTTGCCTACAATAATAGTTTCCAATCAAGTATTGGTATGGCACCGTTTGAGGCCTTGTATGGTCGACCGTGTAGATCTCCAATGTGTTGGGCCGAGGTGGGTGATGCACCATTGTTGGGTCCAGAGTTGGTTCGAGAAACTACAGAGAAATTGCACTTATCCGTAAGAGGCTAGCTACGGCTCAGAGTTGCCAGAAAAGTTATGCCGACCGTAGGAGGAGACCTTTGTCATTTAAGGTGGGTGATAATGTCCTTTTGAAAATATCACTTAGACGAGGTTTAATGAGATTTGGGAAAAGTGGGAAGTTGTCCCCTCAATTTATTGGCCCTTTTGAGATTCTTGAGCGAATTAGGGAGGTTGCTTACCGTTTGGCGTTACCGCCACAGATTTCTGGGGTTCATGACATGTTTCATATCTGTATGCTTCGAAAATATGAGCCGGATCTATCGCACATGTTAGATTGGACCAACTTAGAGGTAGATGAGGATGCCTCCTATGAGGAGAGACTGGTGAGAGTCTTGGATAGACGGGATCAAGCTTTGCGAGGCAAGACAATTCCCTTGGTAAAAGTATTATGGAAACATCACGGAGTCAAGGAAGCGACTTGGGAACGTGAATTAGAAGTCCGAGAGAAATATCCAGATTTGTTTGTTGATGCATGAGCATGTATTGAGAATTTATTGTATTAATGAAAAGTCTAAGCATTGTATATGTTTTAACTTATGAAAAACATTGTATATGTTATGGTTGTTTGGGAAGAACATGGATTCAATATAAACATTGCATATGTTTTGAGAATTGGAATATTGTGGGCGTTGTATCACTCTTGGAAGCATTGTGTATGCTGTTGGTAATCATTTTGGAAAATTGACAAAAACATGGTTATGAAACATGGTTTGTAATTTCGGGGACGAAATTCTTTAAGGGGGGGAGGTTATAGCGACCCAGGTTTTGCCCCGATCTTTATTGTGTTCCGGACTCGGGTTCCATGGTTGGTTGTTGTTGTCTATGTCTTGTTTCCTCCCTGTAATTCTTTAAATTTGAGTTTTGGGACTAGTTGAGTGAGTTTGGAACAGGTTGGTTGTCTTGTAGTACAAATGGTTGTTGCCCAGATTTTGGCTTCTTCGCTCGAACGAGCCTTGTGTAAACTGTTCTTCGCTCGAGTGAGCACTCTTGTGCTCGAGCGTGCGTCTGCGTCTCTGTAAGACCTAAAGGTTGATATCCTTCTCTCGAGTGAGCTTTCCTTCACTCAAGCGTGCTTCTGCGTTACAGACCTGAAGCTTTTCATTGTTCGCTTGAGTGACACTTCATTCGCTCGAGCGAGGTGACCTTTTTGTGTCTGGTCGCTCGAGCGAGAACTCCTTCGCTCGAGCGAGCCTGCGTATATCAGATTGCAGCAGTGATGTTTTACATCATTTTTGATTCCCTTTCTTTCCCAAAACCCTAATCCGATTGCCTCTCTCTCTAAAACTCATCTTCTCTCTAAGATTTCGTCTAGATCCATTGTGTTCTTGACCCTAGTGTCTTTGAGAATAAGGTAGAAGGTTTCAAGAGCTTCGTTTTGATCCAAAAAGAAATTGGTTTCGTCATCTTTGGAGTTCCACCTTGTTGCTTGGGTTTTCTACACTTGAGGTAGGGATTTTCTACACTCTAATATGGCTTTTAGCTTAGTTATTTGCTATTGTGTATAGATGATGAGATTTGGTTGTGGTTAGGACAAATCTAAGTTTTGGGTGTCTTATGCAAAGAGGGATTTTTTATGAAATTGGTATAAATGGGTTTGAGGTTTGAATACAATGTTGTATTGCACCAAAATAGTTATTTTTGGGGTTTGGGTTGGCATTTGGTAAAAAGGGGAAATTTGCCCTAATTTGATTAAATCATTATTTTGCATAAATAATGGGGATTAACATTTAAAATGTGAAATTGGAAGGTTGTGGTTATAAATGGTGATATTGGATATGTATTATCTCACCTATGGAAGTTTTGAATAAACTATTTATCCAAATATTGAACATCTTTTTGGAAATAATTGTATTGGGCTATCGGTGGATGATAGTTATGATTGTTGTAGAAATTACATGAGGATTAGGCAATTTAATGCTAATCCATTATTGATGTCATTGAATATGACTATGCATATAACTACAATGTATATGTATGATTATTGGGAGGAGAAAGGGGATGTACTCCAAGTGTGAATATGTTAATAAAATACATTGCATATATATGTATTTGTTTGGGAGGAGAAAGGGGATGTAGTCCATTTAAAGCAAGTTGACCGGAGTGTCCAGGGTGAAAGACCCAAAATCATATATATACATGGGTGCCGATTCCCACGGACGAAATATCCGTAAAATGGCAAAGTTTGAAGTGTTTATATGTGTTTTGCCAAATTGGAGAACTATTGAATTGTAGTCTCATGTTGGTTGTTGAAAGATAATGAATTTAACTCATGAATTGAGTAGCATATATGAATTGGAAATGAATTGATGGAAAATGGAATAAGATTGGCCTTAGTGGCATATGAATATGCAGGTCTTGTAGTTGCTTCCATAATCGGTATTGTTTATGTACGTGGTATTTATACCTTTACTAAACCTCATAAATTGTGTTAGATTATCTCTACTGGGCTGTTAGCTCACCCTATACGGGAATATCATTTTCAGGTGCAGGCGAGATATTTCCTCCAAGACAATAGCATGGATGGACTTTCGGGAAGCAAAAGCTTCTTATTTATGCTTTATGTGTGTATGTTTGTTATTTGTAAAGCCAAGGGCTTAAGTTGTAATGAGCGAGACTCAATTGTGTAAATAAGCAATGTCTTGGAAAGATGTAAGCCTATATGGCATTTAACTGGTTGTTAAACTGTAAACTCTGATGATTGAAAGTATTGTATTTCTATTATATTCTTCCACATGATAAATAAGTTTATTGTATTATTTTGGGAGCGTTACACCAGAAGCCTTTGGTAATCCTAGGATTATTGGCCGGTTACGACGCTAAATCTGTAGGAGCGTGTTTAGGTCGTGACAATAACATATAGGCTGTGTTCGGGAAGAGGCTAAAAGGCTATTTTAGCCTCATTTTCAACAAATAGCCAAAAAGTTGTACTGTAGCTGAGTTTTTTTTTTTTTAATCAGAAACTGACGATTTTGCTGTGCAGTGTATATTTGAAATTATGACTGTGCAGTGTATATTTGAAATTACGCTTTTGCCCTTTTACTTTTTGACTAACCCACCAACTTAGCATTCCAACCCACGGGGGCGCTTTAGTCATTTCATATCCCAACATAATCATAATCCAAGTCAGGCATAGCTTCATCACGTCATGCACGACTTTTGGGGAATAATTTAATTATTTTTTATCTAAACATCATTTCAAACACATCTTTCAATACAACAACTCAAACAAAAATCCAACCCAACTTCCCAAACAAAAAAACTAAAATAGCCTACTAAAATAGTCAAAAAGTTAAAAAATCTCTAAAATAGCTACTTCCCAAACACCCACATAGTATAGATAGATTAAAATTGTTGTATTGAACCATGAATAATTAAAATTATGCTTTGTTATAAAAAAAATTACAAAATTCTAATATTTCATTATTTTAGAATAAAAATATATGAATTTTAAAAAATTGTCATATTAGTTTTTGAAAGGGAAATAATTAAAGAAATTTTAAAATTTTAATAAGTAAGAAAGAATTATCGTAACATATAAAACCGCTAAAATTACGGTTAAACCAGCAAATCATTGAAATAAAAAATGGTTTAGTTTAATCAGTTAGGTCAAAAGACTAACCAGCTTATACAAAAATTAATTAATTAAAACTCTTAAATTTTATTTTATTAAAATTTAAACGGTCACTAAATATGGAAAGTAATCTATTAATTTAAATTTAAAATTGACACAATATAAGTTTAAAATTATAATAATCTATCCCATAATTTATAAGTTATAAATATAAATTTAAAATTATCATAATTATCTCATAATTTTTATATTGAGGAGTAATAAAAATGACATTGAAATTATCAATATATCTATATATTTTACAAAAGAATACTTTTATAGAGAGATATTATAAGAGTTTTAAAATCTCATACAAAATTATTTTTAAAATCAAAACCTCTATGTAAGATTGTAAAATAAAAGTTAAATAAAAGCTAGCCAATCGGGATTTTCTTAATTGTTTAAAATTAAAAAAATCAAAAAAATTAGTAAGAGATATTGATCATTAGGCTTCTCACTAAAAATCTCTTTTTACTTATATAAATAGGAGCATAAGATTCGCTTTATGTAAGTGAAACAATTCATTTTTTTCCTTCTTTTCTCGATCTAGGATTGTAAAATGAAAATTAAATGGAAACTAGCCAATGGGAATTTTCTTAATCTTAATTGTTTAAAATTAAGAAAATTCAATAATTTATATAAATGGGAGCATAAGATTCATTTTATGTAAGTGAAACAATTCTTTTTTTTTTTCGATGTGGGATTGTAAAATAAAAGTTAAATAGAAGCTAGTCAATAGAAATATTCTTAATTGTTTAAAATTAAGAAAATTTAATAATTTTAGTATGAGAGTTTGGTACTCCTATAAAATCTTCTCTCTAAAAACCTCATTTTTCTTATATGCTATAAGCCACATTTTCCTTCTTTTCCCGATGTGGGATTGTATAAAATAAAAGTTAACAATTATTTGGGCAGGAAGTTTATTTCAAATCAAGCAATTTTAACCGTTTAATCTTTAATTAGGTCGATCTTTAATTTATTTCGAATCAAACAAATCTAACAAATATATTTTAATAAAACCGCTAAAATCGCGGTTAAACCAACAAATCAGTCAAACCGAAAATGGTTCACTCTATTGGCAAAGTCAAAGGACCAATCAACTTATATAAAAATTAATTAATTAAAACTTTTAAATAACCAGTGAATCAGTCAAATCGAAAATGATTTAGCCTAATCGATTAAGTCAAAAGACCAACCAATTCACAACAAATTTAATTAATTAAAACTTTTAAATTTTATTTTAAAATTTAAATCATCTTGAATTGAAATATGCACAATACTACAATATTAAATGGGAGTATAAGATTCACTTTATATAAGTGAAACAACTCACTTTTTTTTTTTCTCTTCTCGATAGGGGATTGTAATTATTTTAAAATTAAATATTATAAGAGTTTCAAAATCTCATGCAAAATTATTTTTAAAGTCAAAATCTCTTATGTAAAATTATAAATAAAAGTTAAATGGAAACTAGCCAATAGGGATTTTTTTAATTGTTTAAAATTAAGAGAGAGAAAAAATTGGTATGAGATATTGATCATAGGGTTTCTCACTGAAAATTTCCTTTTACTTATATAAATGGGAGCATAAAATTCATTTTATGTAAGTAAAACAATTCACTTTTTCCTTCTTTTCTCAGTATGAGATTGTAAAATAAAAGTTAAATAGAAGCTAACCAATGAGGATTTTCTTAATTATTTAAAATTAAGAAAATTCAATAATTTATTTAAATAGGAGCATAAGATTCACTTTATGTAACTGAAACGATTCACTTTTTTCTTTTTTTCATGATGTGGGATTGTAAAATAAAATGTAAATGAAATGTAGTCAATGAGAATTTTCTTAATTGTTTAAAATTAAAATTAAGAAAATTCAATAATTCTAAAATGAGGGTTTGGAGCTTTTAGAGGACTTTTTCCTCAAAACCTTTTATAAGATTCACTTTATACAAGTGAAACAACTCATTTTTTTCTCTTTTTTCCCCATGTGGGATTGTAAAATAAAAATTAACAATTATTTGGGCAAGAAATTTATTTCTAATCAAGCAATCTTAGTTCTTTAGTTTATTTCGAATCAAACAAATCTAAGTAATATAATTTGGTAAAACCGCTAAAATCATGGTTAAACCAGCAAATCATTCAAACCAAAGACAATTTAGCTTAATCAGTTAGATCAAAAGACCAACCAACTTACATAAAAATTAATTAATTAAAACTTTTAAATTTTATTTTATTAAAATTTAAACTGTCACTAAATATGGAAAGTAATTTATTAATTTAAATTTAAAATTGACACAATATAAATTTAAAATTATAATAATTTATCCCATGATTTATGAGTTTTAAATACAAATTTAAAATTATCATAATTATCTCATAATTTTTGTATTAAGGAGCAGTACGAGTGACGTTGAGTATATATTTTACAAAAAAATACTTTTAAGGAGAGATATTAAGAGAGTTTCAAAACCTCATACAAAATTATTTTTAAAATCAAAACCTCTATATAAATGAGAGTATAAGATTCACTTTATATAAGTGAAACAATTTATTTTTTCTTTCTTTTCCTAATGTGGGATTATAAAATAAAAAGTAAATGGAAACTAGCCAATGAGAATTTTCTTAATTGTTTAAAATTAAAAAAATTTAATAATTTTAAAATGAGGGTTTAGAGCTCCTAGAAGATTTCTCCCTAAAAATGTCATTTTTCTTATATAATATATAGATAGATAGTGAAACAAAATTTTCTTTTTCTTCTTCTCCCAATGTGGAGTTATAAAATAAATCATAAACTAATTAGAGTTTTATTTTTATATGGTTAAATGGAAGTTGCTAATGAAATTTTTTTTAATTGTTTAAAATTAATAAAATCAGTATGAGAAATCGCGATTGAACCGGCGAATTGGTCAAACATCCAAAATGGTTCAGCCTAATCGGTTAGGTCAAATGACCAACCAACTTATACAAAAATTAATTAATTAAAACTTTTAAATGTTATTTTAATTTTAAAATTTAAATTGTTTTGAATTGAAGTATACACAATATTGCACTATTAAGATTCACTTTATATAAATGAAACAACTCACTTTTTTCTTCTTTTTCCGCTGTGGGATTATAAAATAAAAGTTAATAATTATTTGAACGGAAAGTTTATTTCTAATTAAGCAATCTCAGTCTTTCAATCTTTAATCAGATCAATCTTTAATTTATTTCGAATCAAACAAATCTAATCAATATATTTTGGTAAAGTCGTTAAAATCACGGTTAAACCAACGAATCAATCGAATAAAAAATGATTTAGCCTAATCGACTAGGCCAAGATTAATTAATTAAAACTTTTAAAATTTAAACTATATCGAATTAAAACATGTACACCATTATAATATTAAATAGGATGAGAGTATAAGATTCACTTTATATGAGCAAAATAACTCATTTTTTTCTTTATTCTCTCGATATGGGATTATCAAATGAAAGGTAGCCGAAAGGTAGCTAATAGAGATTTTCTTAATTGTTTAAAATTAAAAAAATTAATATGAGATATTGAAATTCTCACAAAATTCCTCACTAAATTTTTTTATTTATTTATAATATATAGATGGATAGATGAAAAAATTATTGAATAAAGCTTCAGACCTCCAGTGGGGATGCTGGGGTCCCTTTCTATTGGTCCAAAAAACAAATTTTTTTTTTTTTTTTGATTTTTAGCCAATCTCAAGCCGACATGTAACACTGGGGGGGGGGGGGGGGGGAGGGGGTGTCACTGGGGGTCACCCCTATTGGGGTCTGTAGCATTGTCGAAAATTATTTAACAGTTGGAGCCGTGAAAAAAATTATAAAATATAAAAGTGGAAGTAATTTTATAATGAAGTGCAAATAAAATGTTATGAAAGTGGAGGTCTCGCTTGTATATCTCTATGTATTTATATAAAAAAAAAAAAAAAAAAAAATTCTATCCAATTGATAAGTAATTTCTCCACTTAAATATTGAGAGGTTAGATTATAGAGAATTTTATAAAGATACTTAAAAGTTAATTTTTTAATTTTTTAAAATCTTTTTTTACTGTTTAAGTGAGATGTTATATAATCTAAAATAAATTATAATTTGACTTTTAATTTTTTTTTTTTTTTTTTTTTTTTTTTTTTTTTTTAGTGAATTGCCAAAACAACCTATCTATCTACGGACCAAACAAGCACCAATTTCGAGATTTTGTTATCGAGACAACCACCAATGACCAGACCAAACCAAACCCTACCCAACATATCAGTGTTTAATGGCCTAACATTCGTTTGTGTATTCTTGGGAAACGGATAGCATTGCTTACTACTACTATTTAGGCTACATCTTTCAATAAATTGGTTTGACCCCGTTACCTTTGTGGTTCCCACTTCATACAAGGTCACACGTAAATAACGTTTGTTTTTGAGATTAAGGGGTGTTGTGGGAAGTTGGTAAAAAATTAATTTTTGATTTTTTATTAAGTTTTTTATTTTTTTGAAAAGTGATTTGGAAAGTTGGTAAAAAGTTGATCTTTGACTTTTTAATTTAATATTTGTTTATGATGTTAAATCAAATTAAAATGATTAAAATATCCTTACCCAACATAAGAAATTTTTATTTTTTTATTTTTTTGTCATAGGTCGTAATTTATAATTTCCTACTTGCGCTTTCAGAACTTCCCAAACCAATTTTGTTGCGTTTTTTGGCCACTTGCGTTTTTGAAAAATGATAAAAAACGTGGTTTTTTTTCAAAGTTCCCAAAACGGCACTAAGACATTGTTTGGAGTGTGTTATATAAATATATTTATTTTTATTTTTTGGATCATATTATTTTTTTATTTTTTTGTTTATTTTTTTATAAAAAATTTAAAAATATACTTATTTAGATCATCTCAAACAATTATTTTTAGTGTTTCGTTTAATTTAATTTTTTGAAAATTAAGTTTTTAATTTTTCGTATTTTTTTATTTTTAGTGAATATTTTTAAAATTTTAAGTAATTTTTTTTACTTTTTTAGATTTACATTACTTATGGCTCTTTTGGAAAGTGAGTTAAAACCTAGGGGTGTTCGCGGTTTGGTTGTGATCGGAAAATCTCTAATGAAGTGAGTTAAAAACTAGGGGTGTTCGCGGTTCGGTTGTGATCGGAAAATCTCTAATCCACCATCCGTTCGTTCAATGGGCAGATTGGAAAAATCAATCCGCATTCATCCGTTGAATTGACAGATGCGGATTGAACGGATTGACGAATTGGCAATTTAAACTTTTACAAATTTTGAACATAATACAACAATTTGTTAACATTTTTTTTTTATAACAATCCAACTCAACATAACCAAAAGATTATCAAGTAAATTGTTAAATACCAATAATAAATACATATAAGTAAACTATGAAATGGCCTTTGATAGGGCCGCTTGGAGAAGAATGATTCATGTAGCCGACCCCATTTGATGGGACTTAAGGCTTTATTTTGTTTGGTTTGGTTTGTAAGTAAACTATGCATTATCAAAACTATTCCATTACAATTGTTATCCAAAAACTATTTAATTTAATTTTTTTTTAAAAATGACAAAATTTTCCACATAAAAATACCAAATATCAATCATTGTCATTTGATAAAAGGATTTTTATATTGAAAACACCAACAAAATATCTAAACAATTTGAAAACATAAAATCTTACAAATTACTAGGGATGCTCGTAGTTTGACAGTTTAGTTGCGGCCAAAGAAATCTTAAATCCCCTATCCGTCCAAAATTAGGCAAATTGGAAAAAAATAATCTTCAACCGTCCACTCGGCATCATTCATCCGTCCAAAATACAGCGGATCGGATCGGATCAGATCAAAATATCCGCTGCTCACCCCTATTAAAAACTACTTCCCAGCTTTTAACACATTTTTGGTCACACCATTTCTCACATTTTTTACACGTTTTTTCAAAAAAAAAATCAAAAAGTCAGCTTTTAATCATCTTTTCAAAATAACCCTTAGATATATCTAAATAGTAAAATATTTGTGAAAAATATTTTTAAAAATTAATAAATATACAAAAATATGAAAAATATACTGAATTTTTTTTTTTTTTTTTTGTAGTTTTGATATTCAGTGATTTTAAAAAAAAATTTTGTGTCTAAAAATTAAAAAAATTGCTTAAAATATTAAAAAATTCAGTGAAAACAAAAAAAAAATACGAAAAACGAAAAAGTAAAATCTTTGAACAATGAATTTTGAAAACTGAAACCAAACAGAATGATTAAGTTGGAGATTTATAATAAAGGTTAGTTGAATTTTTTTTTATAATAGTTAAAAAGTTAATTAAAAACTTAAAAAATTATACAGATAAGTCAAAAAATTATTTTTTATTTTTTTATATTTTTTTTTTCCTTGAAAAGCCAAAAAATTATTTCGAACATTAGTTTTTGGAGTTGGCTCATCTCGAGTCCGCCATTGGATTGGAGAGTACTATTTTGTCATTTTGGACCCTAATTCGAGCCCAAAATCATAGTAATCAGATATCGATAGTTATTTAATCAGATTACATTTTTGTCACAATTTATTTTGAAAATTAAACTTGCTATTGATGGTAATGTGATCTAATGAAATATCTATTGATATCTGATCAATATGATTTTTTATAAAAATAATATACTCGATGAATTTTACACATTAAACGATTTAAACTATTAGGATGCCCGAAGTAGGACCCACAACAGCCCAGCAATACTCTGCACTTTGACAATGGACTAGAGATGAGCCAGATTCTTAGTTTTTTTTTCACCTCACATTTTAATCATAAAGTTAAAAAATTATTAAAAATAACATTTTCTCAAAACAAATCTTAAATTGTATTTGTTTGTCTAACAGTATTATGATATTAATTGGTTGAGATTTACATAAAAATTTTCACTACATAAAAAGTAACTTTTTGTATAAAAGAAGATACAAAATAGTCACTTCACCTCGCGAATTTAAAAAACTACCTCTCCCATTACTAATCCCATCACTAGAGAAGGATTGGTTGATGGAAATTATACAAGTAACTTATAAATTATTTTAATTTAAGAATTGGTGTTAGATTGTGTGATTTAGTTTCTATTTATTAGGCAATAATTTAAATAAATTAGAAAAAAATTAAATTTTCAAAAACTGAGAGATTAGTACTTTTAATTCTATTTTACAATTATTAATTTCTAACTTAAAATAATTCCCACCAGACACGCATGAGTAATTCTTAAGGGTTGTTTGTGAAGTGTTAGATTACTATACTTTTTGAATTTTTATTAAAAAACATGAAATATAAATTGAATTTAAAATAATATGATAGAAATATGATATAACATAAATAAAATAATTATAATTCAAATAACATAATATATTAAAATAATATGTATTATTTTAAAACATGCCAAACTAGCACGTAATCTCACGAGGCTCGCCATTTCTCCAAAGGAACATGTTTATTGTGGGCTGACGAAATTGGTAATCCAATCACATGAGTTACGAAGGAAAGGCCATAAAGACTTGATAATCATAATGGGGGCATTTTGATTATTTAAATTCTCATTTGGGAACGTATTAATTTAATAATTTTTTAGTTATTTAGTTAAAATATGAGTTAAAAAAAATTAGTATGTTTAGGATGACTTTTTGATTTTTAATGAAAAGATGTGCAAAAAGTAAAAAGAAAAGAGAATCTTTTGATTTTTTAGTATGCATTGTTGGCTTTTTAATTTTTTTAGTGACTTTTTAACTTTTTAGCTAAAATAGCCACTTGCTAAATGAGGCCTTAGCTATGATGGGGTAGAGTCGTTTGGTTTTTGAGTTGGACTAAAAAATTACAAAAGGACAAAAAAAGTTAAAAAATACAAAAAATCAAAAATCATAAAAAGACAAAAAAAATTCACTATTCCAAAGTTAAAAAGTTAAAAAAGTCAATTAAGAATACCAAACGAACAAAAAAGTCACAGACTAAAAAAATTAAAAAAACCAAAAAATAAATTTAAAAAGTTATTGACAAACGAAAACTTAAACTACCCTGGAGTTTCTATATGCACTTTTAAAATTTGTTCCACATCTCACACCTAAATAATTTGTTCCACGGATGATTCTCCTGACTTTTTTTGACCGGAAAAAGATTTGGACCCCCATATAAAGTGACCTCCACGACTCCCTCTGCGACGTGATTGGCCAAATTTTTTTTTCTTTCTCTCCCAATCACCAACCTCCACGTGTGTGTGGGGGGGAGGGGGGCAGATGATTCTCCTTACTGTTTTTAGCCGGAAAAAGATCCGAACTCCCGCAGAAAGTGACCCCCATGACTCCCTCTGCGATGTAATTGGCCAATTTTTTTTTTTTTTTTTTCTTTTTCCCCCAATCACCAACCCTCACGCCGGGGGAAGGGCCAATTTTTTTTTTTTTTCTTTTTCCCCCAATCACCAACCCTCACACGCGGGGGAGGGGGGAATTTTTTTTTTTTTCTTTTTCCCCCAATCACCAACCCTTACGCCGGGGGGGAGGAGGGGCAATTTTTTTTTTTTCTTTTTCCCCGAATCACCAACCCTCATGCCGGGGGGGGAGGGGATTTTTTTTTTTTTCTTTTTTCCCCAATCACCAACCCTCAGGCCGGGGGGAGGGGGGGTGGGGAATTTTTTTTTTTTCTTTTTCCCCCAATCAACAACCCTCACGCCGAGGGAGGCCAATTTTTTTTTTTTTCTTTTTCCCCCAATCACCAACCCTCATGCCGAGGGGAGCCAAATTTTTTTTTTTTTCTTTTTCCCCCAATCACCAACCCTCACGCTAGGGGGGCCAATTTTTTTTTTTTTTTTTTCTTTTTCCCTCAATCACCAACCCTCACGCTGGGGGGGCCAATTTTTTTTTTTTTCTTTTTCCCCCAATCACCAACCCTCACGCCGGGGGGAGGGGAATTTTTTTTTTTTTTTCTTTTTCCCCTAATCACCAACCCTCATGCCGAGGGGGGGGGGCCAATTTTTTTTTTTTTTCTTTTTTCCCCAATCACCAACCCTCACGCAGGGGGGGCCAATTTTTTTTTTTCTTTTTCCCCCAATCACCAACCCTCACGCCGGGGGGGGGGGGCAATTATTTTTTTTCTTTTTCCCCCAATCACCAACCCTCACGCGGGGGGGAGGGGGGGGCCAATTTTTTTTTTTTTTCTTTTTCCCCCAATCACCAACCCTCACGATCACCAACCCTCACGCTAGGGGGGGGCGGCAATTTTTTTTTCTTTTCTTTTCCCCCCAATCACCAACCCTCATGCGCGCCGGGGAGGGGGGGAATCTCACGCCGGGAGGGGGGGGATTTTTTTTTTTTTTTTTTTCCCCAATCACCAACCCTCACGCTGGGGGGGTGGGGGCAATTTTTTTTTTTTTTTCCCAATCACCAACCCTCACACCGGGGAAAAGAGGGGGGGTAATTTATTGAGGGGTCTCAATCACCTCTCTTCTTTTGGACCTTCAACATTTGGATTCAAGCATTCCTGGACACATGGTGGAAACCTAAATAATTTTGTTCCACAGATGATTCTCCTTACCTTTTTTGGCCCTTCAACATTTGGAATCAAGCATTCTTGGACTCATGGTGGAAAGGAAAGCTATAACTGGAACGAAATGTACAACTGATTAAGATGAGCCCACGTGTACGGTGATGGATTTAGGTTCCATCATCAACAATGGATATCCTCCATATCATGTACATGTTTATATGGTACTACTTGGAGAACAGCAAGCCACAGAATGTCTGCGGAAAAGTCAGAAATCAGAGAAAGGAGCAAGGAAAATGTCTCGTACCTCAAATTTTGTGGCTCAAAAATGGCTCAAATGGCCAAAACGGTCGTTTTGGCCATTTGTATGTTGTTCTGTACTCAAAACGACGTCGTTTTGGCCATTTGAGCCACTTTTGAGCTACAAAATTTGAGCTACGTAGCATTGTCGAATTGTATTTTTTCAGGCAAAATATTGGATAAATTACAATTTGCTCTTTATTTTTGTTCAATTTTTATTTTTATTTTAATCTTTAAAATTTATTTTTTTCATTTTGACTTTTTAAATTTAAATTTTGTTTCATTTTATTTTTAAAATTAGTTTATGTTCAAAATTAGACAGAAAATAACATAATAACAGTCACGTGAAATAAAAATATTTTATTATATGTAACTCACATTTCTGACATAAATTTAAATTTTAATATAATAATATATTATTTATATTATATGACAGTTATTGTAATATTTTCTATCTAATTTTAACAGAAGTTAGTTTTAAGAGTAAAATGAGAAAAATTTAAAATTTGAAGGAGCAAAGTAAAAAGAAACAAACTTTAAGATTCAGAAAGAAAAAATGAGCAAATACAAAGGGATAAAGTGTAATTTATCCCAAAATATATTTATATGCATGCATTATTCATATACAAATCAGTGACGATGTAGGGCTCTACTGAGCTGGCAGGTTCTTAGGAAAATAAAAAAAAATTTAAACCAAGATGAATTTCACATAACTGCCACATCAAGGAAATTATTAAATTTTTTATAGAATATTCACATGAGTGGGAGGTCCATACGCAAGTGAATCTTACATCTATTTAAAGTGTTTGATAAAATTTTAATAATTTTTTTAAGGAAAATGATTTGGAGCCCTAAAAACACCCCCTAATCCCCCTAATTTTTAATTTGGGCGACTGTTTCCTCTTTTTTTTTTTTTTTTTTTACTTGATATGGAAATTAGGGGGATTAGGGGGGGTGTTTTTAGGGGATGTAGCAAGGTCCTTTTTTTAAGGTCTTTAACATTTTTCTTTTAGAAATCAAATTTTCCATTCTCAAAAATAAAAATTTTGTTATAAAAAATAGGATAAATTAAACCGACATTACTTCAAAGTAGGAGAAAATATAAAAAAATATAATAATTATATTAAAATTTTAATTTACATAATATTTAGTTTCATTTTTATTAATAATTAGTTAGTTATATAAATTAAAAAATAATAATGTCATAATTTTTATATTTAAATGTATATATATATTTTTCTTATTTTCTGTTGTGATTTCACATTGCTTACATTATTTTCAATCACTTGTCTTATTAGAAAGTAAGTTAATGTAGTTATATTAAAATTATAAAATTACTTGCATTTTCACACTGTATCTCCATGGAGATCAGTATAATTTATCTTAAAAAATATTGGAAGATTTTTATCCTTGCGATTAATAAATGATTGATACAAAAAATTAAAAAAATGTCGTTAATATATACACTTTTAAGAGTAAAATAATTTTGTATAAAAAAATATTTATTTGAAATAAAAATTTTGATCCCAAAAGAATAATAATTTATCAAGAAATATTAATTTGGTCTCTTAAAATACAATATAGCTAAAATATTTCACTGCTAAAACATGATTTCATCCCTAAATTTTTAGGAGTAATACCCTAGTGGAATTCAGGGGGAAAAAGAAAAAAAAAATTATAATTATAATTATTAATAGGGGTATTTTTTTTCAAGTCCTTGGTATTATGATTTTAGAGTATAAAGGACACCAAATATTTTCATAATGTCTAAGGTCCATCAACAATATTTTCATAATGTCTAAGGTCCCTCAACCTTGATCCAGAGAAATTTTAGTCCAGAGAAATTTCAGTCCAGAGAAAATTGGTCCAGAAAAATTCTGACCCAGAGAAATTTCAGTCCAGAGAAAATTGACCCAGAGAAATTCTCTGGATTCAAACCAGAGAAATTCTCTCACTGCACAAATTTAGTGGCCCAGAGAAAATTACGAGAGAAATTTCTGTGAGCTAAATTACCAGAGAAATTTAGATGTTCTGTGAGCTAAATTCAGAATAATCTATTGAGAAATTTAGATTTAGATGTTCTGTGAGCTAAAATGTTGAGAATAGATTGATGACAATTCTGGAAAGGAAATGATTATGAAGGGCAAAGGCTGAATGCTTGTATGATGATGGGGACAATCAAGTAATCAAACCCAACAATCAGAGAGAGAGAGAGAGTATGTATAAGCAATTCAATTTTGACAGTTGGAAGCAAAGCACTAATCCAAAGTTCCAAACACAAACACCTTCTTTCTTGGACAATAGGCAAAATATGTCTTCTATTACCTTGGTAGCTGAGAAAGAGAATGCTGGAAAGGAATTTAAATTGGAGAACCAAAAATTCACAAAACTGTTCGAACCACAAAAACATGCAATTCTCTGGTTTGGTTGGACTGAATTTTCTCTGGGTTGTTGGACTGAATTTTCTCTAGGTTGAACCCAGAGAAATTTGAATTTTCTCTGGATTGGATGTGTATATAAGAACCAGTTTGTGTGTATACTTTTAAAAAACAATTTTGTAAAATTCCAGGATTTATAACAGAGGAGGAATAGTAGGTGTAGCATATCAATCAACATAAGAAATGCAAAATTACAAGAGGATTTGGAAGTTTCATGAACATGCATGATAACTAGCTATATCAATATTACCTCTCCAGAGAAATTTTGATCCTTTGAATAATTTTTTAATGCAGTACCTAACTGATATAGCCACTGTATACAGATGCAGTTGAAGTTCACTAATCCAGAGACACTAGTTAGTTGCAATCTCAGAAGCATGCAAGGAGGTTTTCACGCAACAAACCCAAAAGACAGATAAATACATATATTTCTAGTTCAAAGCCCTTCAGGGTGGCTATAATCATCCATTACACTTCAAACAGCCGCAACTCAGGGAAATTGGCCTTCTTCTCTATTCCCTCAGCTTCGGCATAGCCTTCTTCATAGTTTCTCTGGTTTGGTTGGTCTGAATTTTCTCTGGGTTGTTGGACTGAATTTTTTCTGGGTTGAACCCAGAGAAATTTGAATTTTCTCTGGGTTGTTGGACTGAATTTTTTCTGGGTTAAACCCAGAGAAATTTGAATTTTCTCTGGGTTTGATGTGTATAAAAGAACCAGTTTGTGTGCTGATATCTGTAATATTTGCAAAATGTGCATGTCATTGATGTGTACAGCATGTGGTGGGGAGAGGGATTGAATTTTGAGAGGGTAAGCTTTAGTGTCCAACTTACACACAGCATTCAACGCAGCACAAACCACCAAGAAATTGTCCGACTTCAAGTCTTTCTGAATCGTATTCACTATCAATATAATCAGATCGTGGTCCTCGTTCAAAAAAAGCGTCACAGCCAAGTACCCAGTTCGCTTCAACAAAAGATTGTCATCGTGGGTCATCTTCACAGCATGTATGTACCCGAACGAAGCATCATGACCGAGCATTTCAACATAGACGAGTCGAATTATGTACTCCTTCATCTTCCTCTTGGGTATATCGGGCTCTGAAATTCGGCGCTTGAGGATCTCGATCTCGTGTAAAACAATCCGATCTTCTTCGGCCTTGGATCGAGCCTCGCCGATCGACTTCACGAGGTCGAGGAATTCCTTCGACTGCCCAAACCCGCCTTGGGAGCCCATTGCGAGCTCTCTACCGATTGTCTTCAGCTGCTCCATCTTGGAATTTTCGATTCCAGGGCTTCGATTCGATTTGAAATATCGAATTTGAATCTAATGGGTCTCTAGGGTTTTTCGGGTGATCGAATTTGGGGTTAGGGGGTCGCCAGAGAGGGATCTGAGAGAGAGAGTGAGGAGAAGATGAAGATGACTATTTCCATAGGCGTAGCAGCAGAAGAGGAATCTGATGAAGAATCAACAACGCGAAGTCGAAGAGAGAGAGAGAGAAATCGTGGGCAAAGAGTAAAATTTATCTGATATATAAATAGGGACCTTAGACATCAAAAAATAATTTTGTGGATCTCTTCCATTACAAAAAGTGTGAGAGGGACTTTAGACCGATTTTCCCTTATTAATATGTATAAAATTTCACATTAATTTGTAATTATTTTTTCAAAACCTCACTGGTATGATATTTTTTAAAATTTTTAGGATAAAGCGTTAAGATGTGATTATCAGATAGTAGTCCCTCACACATGGGATTGATGCGTGTGATTCTTCACAACTCTAAAAACTTTGCCAAAGAAAGGAGGGTTGAGACAGAGAAAGTCTGAAAGAAGAGTAGAACCCAGCCCAGTAAAAAAATGATTCAGATAGCAGAGCAGAGAGATCTGAACTGAGTGAGTGAACAATAAAAGTGCAAAGATATCAATCCTTTTCATTCCATATCTCTAAAGATTAAAACACTGCTTTGCTTTTGTGGGTTGTGGACTCTGTATATAAACCCTGCAACTACACATGGCTGTACTACATACTGATCAGTTCTTTTCTTTATAGAGAGAGAGAGAGAGAGAGAGAGAGAGAGAGAGGAGTGAGGAAAAAATTAAGGGTAAATTACAGATACACTGTCTGATATTTACTAAGGAGTGAGGAAAAAATTAAGGGTAAATTACAGATGTTTACTTAATATATAGATTGTTTTCTGTAAATTGAAAATTATAAATATTTTTATTATTATAATTTTTTATTTAACATAATTAATTAAAAAAATAAAATTTATAACGGTTCTTTTATATAATAATAAAATTATAAGAATTATAATTAACATATATTTTTAACATCATTAAAATTATTAATTGATTTGATGATTTATTAAAAAAATAGGCCATTTGTTATGAATGTAATTTGTTATGAAATGAGCCACTCATATTTTAAACAACTTTAAAGGGTGCATTTATAATTTATTCTAAAATTTTTAATTGGTCACAACTTTTGAAACTTTATTTGTATTTCACTAAGAAGTTAAGGGTTGTGTGGATAGGTATCAATATGGATGATATTAATTAATATTAGACCGTATTAATTAGTATATCAGTGAATATGGGTATTAAATTTTTTAATACATTTTGATTGGTATTTAAAACTCTAGTGGTCAAACAAGCTCGCCCTCTTAATCTTATGGTCTTCGATGTAATATATATATAGGTAAAGTGTGTGGAAGAGAGTAAAAAAACCTAGCAAATGATTCAACCAAAAAAAAAAAAAAAAACACTAGCAAATGTAAAGGTAAATAAGACCTACCTTTCAGTTTTCTTGAAAGAGCAATGAAATTATGCAAAGAAGCCAAAAGTCTGCACTTTGTTCACACTCACAGATAGATGGAGTGTTGCTTTTGTGGGAAGAGTTTCTAAACATTGTTTGTTAGAGAGAGAGAGAGATAGTACTGATGACTAATAAGTTTGGAAAGTTGGAAGAGAGTATGAAAAGGATTAACGAACTGAATCTAAAAAAAGAAAAGGATTAATGAACAATTAATAATGATACTAAAATTTTGGAAAAACAAATGTTTATTCGTTGTGTTTTTTTCTTAATTTTCTTTTATATTTTTTATAATTAGGTATCTGGATTAAGAGATTCTGAAATTAATAACCGAACAACTAAACAAATTATTAGTGATTCAAACTCAAAATTTTAAATTTTATTTTAAAATTTTTACCGCTCGACCAACTCTAAAATTTGTTTATGTCTCTTTACAGTCACCATTGGATATTTCCAAAAAATATAAGAAAAATTACATTTTAGTATAACAGTGAACCTGTGCAAAAGTATCGTGTATGCACGCATTTCCTGTGTTTGATATAAATATTTTTTGTGTATCAAAATTACACAAAATAATTATTTTTTATTGTCTCACTTAATTGCAATTTTCTCAAAGATATCATAGCTTTTATTTTAAGGTAATGCTAGAGATATCAAATTTTTTACTAAATAAATAATTAAATATTTTACATGAGTGTGAGGTTTATAATTTTGTGAACTCAACATCCATATAAAATATTTAATCATTTATTTAATAAAAAATTTAGAGCACATAATATTTTCCTCTGTTTTATCTCAGAAAGCTACTAATATCCCTATCTTTCTCTTTAAAGCTGGTTTGGGAAAAGTATAATGCAAGGTATGAAGCTTTTAGAGGATGCAGGGTCCACTGTAACTTTATGTACAGATTTCAGATTTGTATAATTTTGGCAGTGCAATAATGTGTTTGATATTAAAAATGAATAAATTGTGGTAGATAGTATACCCTTTTCAGCCTAATATTACTAAGAAATGTTTTGAAAAGATGGTTAAAAATTATTTTTTGACATTTTTTAATTTTTTGGTGAGAGACGGAATTAGATTAAAAGTTAGGAAGTGACTTTTAACCCATTTACCAAAATAGACCTAACAATGCCACTACAATGCAATTCGTTTTTCAAGGAATTCAATTATACTGTGTAAATTTTAAGTTTAGTTAAAGTATTTGTGATAGGGAAAAAAATGAAAAGGTAAAAGTAGAAAAATATTTTTTTTCCGCTCTTTTCTTTTTTCTTTTTGCAATTTTTTTGTCTACAATTTCAAGATCGAAACAGAGTGTTAGACTCCTAAAACTTCAAGTTTAGTCAAGACCATTATTAACTCCAAATTATGTAGGTTAGGGCCAATTTTGGACCACTATTGACTATATCATCTATTAGCCTTAATTATTAAATTTTAAATCAAGAATATCATATGAAAAAGTCTATTGTCCCAGAAAAAAATATACCCACGGCACCCATTATAAATAAATTCTAACTTTAGATTGTAAGTATTGGGTGATTTTTTTATTTCATAGACTGGTTAATATCAGATTATAGTTCTAACATAGGTGTAGGGGATATATTGCTAAGCTAAAAATTCAATCAATAATTAAGCATTCGAGAATTCTAACCACTAAACAACCAAGCTTCTCTGGTTAGCCCTGATCATAATTCACCCATGCTATTAAGGACTTGCATCTTGGGCTCAACCAAGCTTCTCCGATTAGGCCTAATTTGAGCCATGATTCACCCATGCTACTGTCGACTTACATCTTGGGCTCATTAGACACAATTTGAAAAGGGCAATGTTAACTAATTAATTAAGCAATACTAATGTTACAGCAGCAATTAAATTTGAGTACCAAATTTTAAATATATTTAACGTGTTATTACTGTATTAGTATATAACATAAAAACTTAGATACATTAAACTAATGCATTATTACATTTGTTAACATCTAAAATTTGATAAATATAACAATATTAAGTAATCAACAATTATGCTTACTAACTCAGTGTTCAACATTCTTTAAGAAGCCAAGGCCTCCACATCATATGTATTTCTTTGAAAACCAGTGATAGTTTTTACATATGCTAGAGTTAAAGAACTTAAAATTTTTTAATAAAACTTTGAAAAATTATTACTAAAGAGTCAATTTTTTATTTTTATTTTTTCACACGTCTTTTTTAAAAATTTAAAAATTTAATTAAAATAATTAATTTTTAAAATAATCCTAAATAGGCAAAAAAGAAAGGGGATATTAGAATAAGAACTTTATGTATTGGAGGTAGAGAAAGTGTTGTAGACTAGAAAGTAAAGAAAAGAAAAGAAAAGAAAAGAAAAAAGATATGGCAAATTGGACCAAAGAGCAAGGGGCAGAGGGGCATTTGTTAATTGAGAGAGATGATAGATAACTTTTTCTTGGGCCAACCCCCTTCCCAATCTGCAAATAGTCAATTTTAAAAGCAGCCGTTTTTTCTGACGTCTCAAATCAGTGTTTTTAGTGATCATTCAACCATGAAACTCTGTTAAAAATAAAATAAAATGATCCTATATATATATTAATTAATATATTAATTAATGTATTAATGAATGATATGATATAATTTTAAAAATTTTAAATTTTTATAATTTTTATAATAGGTATGGTTATAGTATTGAAGTGTTAATATCATAGTATATGTTGTACACTAATTAATATATTAATTGGTGCGTGTAGCACCATTGTAAAAAAATCATGAAACTAAAAAAATAATAATAATAATAACAATAGTAAATTATTTGGATATAAATTTTTTTAGTAAAATTAAAATGGCTGAAATTAATGTAAATAGTGAGGAACACTCAAATAAATAACTATATATATGTCAAAACTAGATGATAATATCATTATTTTTTTCATTCGTATGATTAACAAATTACTAAAAATGACCTACCTAACATATGAATAAAAACTTTAAGGAAGTCAATGTAATTATGTTAAAAATATGAAATTATATATATATTTCAAATCTCAAGAGAAATGAGTGTGGTTTATCCTAAGAATAATAATAAGGGAAAATTACAAAGAAAAAAAAAAAAATAGAGTTTGACTTTTATATATAAACATTTAGTTTTTGATTTTGTCAGCATAAATCTTAAACTTTTGATTTATTTTTAAACTAAATCATTTGTCTATTTAGTAACCAAATAGATTGAAAAGAGGTATTTTAGACATTATTTAATGTAGATGTATATAAAATGTCTAAAATATCACTTTTCACTGAGTTTAATGACTAAAATACATGCGTTAGTTTTACTTAGCATAAATAGATAAATATATTAAATTGAAAACAAATAAAAAATTTAAGATTTAAATTGATAAAATTAAAAATTCACGGTTCATTTGTTTAAAGGATTATATTCTGTTTTTTTTTTTTCCATAATTTTTTCTAATAATAATAAACAATAAAACTACAAACACATTATTGAACAAAGAAAATAATTGGATGAATGAAATTTTTGAGAAGTGAATTTCACCAATAAATTTTACAAAATATTATTTATTTACATATTTTTTGTATTTTGATTTTTATAATAAAGTAAAGAAAAGTGAGTAGGAAAAGATGATTTTGTTATGATGAGACCACATTGTATGGGGGAGGTGGAAGGGGTCCATGACTCCATGTTATTTGTTGCACCTTTCCTTTTCTTTTCTCTTTTTGTTTGTCACGTGGTGTGGTCTTCTTCTTGTTGTGTGAGTGCTAGCCATATGCTTGAATAAAAATGGACCACGTTATGTATGGAACATGTGTATTTGGATGGATATATATTAATACACTCAATGATGGATCTAGGGGGTGGCCCATCCTAAAAAATTAAAAAAATATCATATATTATATTAAAAATTTTAAAATAATTTAAAATTATAAGAGTTTGCACCCTTAAATTTTTTTTAGATAATTTCAAAATTATATAGATAAGTCTCCCCAATTTTTCAAACTATAGAGTAGCCCCCCAAAGTCTCAATTCTAGCTATCATCCTAAAATATTTAAGGGTTGTTTGGGATGTTTTAAATAAGTACACTTTTTGACTTTTTATAAAATATGGATTGAGTTTGAAGTGATGTAGTAGAGAGGTGATGTGACTTAAATAAGATGATGTGACTTAAATAGGATAATGACTTTTAGACTTTTTGATTTTTTTAGGATACTCCAAATAAGGTCTTAACAAGAAATAGTTCTAGAATTGTTACATTTGAGATATAATACGTGTTTTATGAAGTTGATATGCATAATGAATCTAACATACATTAATGTTTTTGAGTAAAATTTGATATAAAAATTTTGAGTACATAATATATATGGTCATGTTACAATGTACAACATATTTTTAGGTGTTATTCTATACATATTTTAGACCATATGTACGTTTGTTGAGTGTGCTATGATAATCAACAAATTAGTGAAGGGGAAAAAAATTAAAAAGTTATTAAAATCTAAAATTTAAAATTGTTGTATATAAGTAGTTGCACAAGGGTAATTTAGAAATTGAAAAAAATGTGACAGCTCACACTAAGAAATGTGTGCTCTTTATATAATATATTAGAAGGTGTGGATATCCTATCCATATGGATGTACTTGAATCAACTACTATATATAGACATGTAATATAATTGAATTCAACAGTTATAATTGTCCTTGCAATTTCAGATGGAAATTTTTGAAAAATAAAAATTGTGACATTTATGTCAACACCAACTTAAGCTTTTGTTTTATATAATAGAAGAAGATATATAGAATAGATACACAAGTTATGATCTAAATTATTCAAAATTACGAACAATTCTAGTATTTGGTTATAGGTTATTGTTGGATGGAGCTCAAAAAATAATCAAAATAATTGAAGGTGATGATTTATTATGACGTTTGGCTTAGGCTAAATATAAAAATTAAAGAAATTACAAATTGGTTCCATCCAAATCAAATTATATAATTTAGTATGATTTTTTTTAATAATTGGTCTAGTCACAAATTAGGTGAACCACAGGAAACCATTTGCGAATTCAAAATCATAGTTTTGATTTGGAATCAAACCAAATCCAACTATTTGTTTATACTCTTGTTGGAATTTTAGGTTTGTAACTTTTGATGGCATAATAGTACTAGTTGTTAATTATTGAACAATATTGAACAATGGCTGCACAATGGTAGGTTTAATGTTGGGAAAAATCTCAAGATTTCATATTCTTTGTTTCAAACCGAATCAAATCAAGATTAAAAGATTCGTTTTGATTCCAAAATTTATGGAATTGTAACTAGCATAATTGGTCTATGATTTTCTTCAAAATTGAACCAGACTCACCCTTAATTTGCTTATTTATGTTTGGACAAGGGTTTCCTCCGACCCACTATGGAGGAGCTCCTACATCCTAAGCGATATGACATTTTATAATTGATCACTTGTTACACAAATCAAAATTTATTCAATTTCTTAATAGCTTTTTGGTGGTCAACGAAAACATGTATTTAATAATTCTAAATTATTTTTGGTAACTTATATAATTTTTTATTAATTTTAAATTTTGTCTAAAATTATAAATTTCTAAAATTATTTTATTATACTTGGATTTCTAAAATCCTTAATGCATGTATCTTTACTCCGGTTGAAAAATTACTTGGTGGATTTTCTATTATTATGAAACTCAAATTTCAAAATTGTTTTTACTCTTTTTAAGTTTTTTTTTTTAAATTTAATTTAATTTTTTTTCTCTAGATTATGAAACCAATTTAAATATAATAAGGTTATTTTGTTTCAATATATCATACTATACAATAGGTAACATCTTGTAATTCTCTACTTATTAAGTTATTATTTTGGCTGTGAAACAAAGACCAATGGGTACTAGATAGCCTCTTGATTCTAATGTAATTTTTTTTTAGGGAAAGTTACCAATAAATCCTAAATGTTAAGATTGTACTCCATTTGATCCTAATATATATTCTTATGATCTATTTAGTCCTTTGTATTGTCAAATGACATAAATACCATTTAATATTTAATGTTTAATGTGTGAAGAATTTCCAATTAAATTTACACGTGGCACGTTAATTGTGTTTGATAGGTGCCACAAAACTGAAAAGTACACCAATGCCTTTATTACTTTCTTACGTTTGGGAGGCTGAAGCACGTGCCACACATTTGGAAGAGAGACCCAGCAGACACCCAGATAGACATGCATACACACAGCCAATTGTGATCTCTCTCTCTCTCTCGGCTTGGAGAGGGAGACCATACACACACAGACCAAAAGCAGCTCTCTTCTCTCTCTAGATTCCTAGGCTTCTCTCTCTCTCTCTAAGAACACACACTCAACAAACACAAACACACAGCACAACATTCACACACTCTTTCCCTACCATTCTCACCATCAATACACGGCATACAGGCACACACGAGACCCATGCATGACACACACACCCACACGATGCACAGGGGGGACTGATCACTCATACACACAGATGCACACACGGGCTTAGGGAGAGGGAGAAGATACCATTAAGAGCCACCCATGCACACCTACACACAGACTCTCAACCTCTCCCTCTCGGCACCTCTCTCTCCCTCTCTCGGGGTTGGGGGGGGGCTCGGAGAATGATGAGCACTTCTTCACTTTTCTGTGGAAAGACCAAGCTTCACCAAACACATGCACAACACACACCCTCACCACACCACCACTGCCATCCCATACACAACACATCATACACCCATTTACATAACCCAACACACGGCTCTCTCACCTCTCTCTAACTGGGTCTCTCCCGGAGACACCCGACCACACAACTCACACACCCAGCACCTCTCTCTCACTCACGACCACACAGATGCCATCGCCATTCTCTCACTCTTAGCATTCTCTCTCTCGCACATCATACACACAACATACACACACAGATGGCCACACCATACACACAACACACACACACAGAGCACAGTACAGACCAAACCCATATTTCTCTTCTCTCTCTAAGACACACTCAGCGCATAACACACACACACACACTGATACATGCACACACACACAGTGACCCATACACACACAGCGCCATTGGTGCCTTTGCCGGCGACACAGATTGGTCTGTGTCATCTCCGATCAATCAATCAAACAAAAGCCTTTCCGATCAAGAAACCCAGCCACACAGATGCCATCGCCATTCTCTCACTCTTAGCATTCTCTCTCTCGCACATCATACACACAACATACACACACATATGGCCACACCATACACACAACACACACACACAGAGCACAGCACAGACCAAACCCATATTTCTCTTCTCTCTCTAAGACACACTCAGCGCAACACACACACACTGATACATGCACACACACACAGTGACCCATACACACACAGCGCCATTGGTGCCTTCGCCGCCGACACAGATTGGTCTGTGTTCTAGGGTTTCTATTGGCGATCGTTGTGGGGAGAGAAGAGAGTTTTAAAAATAAAATAAAAAAGAAAAGAAAAATTTTCTGATGTATTGTTTAAAGGAAAGCCACGTGAAAAAGGGTATAATTGACCAATACATATTAGCAAAAAAGGAAAAAAGGATCAAGAAGACTATATTCTCTCACTGATAGGATCAATCAGAGCAACAGACACAATGATGGGATCAAATGATGTAACTGTTTGTGGGATGGGATTTATTGGTAAATATCCATTTTTTTTAATAATAAATAAATAAATTCCAATGTAATATTTTTTATTGTAATCATTGGAAAAATTATTTTTCTTTAACAATTGAATTATTATGGTTGCAAAATGTGATGGCAGAGGATTTTAAAAAGATAAAAAATTGAATTAAGTGTTTTGGATGACTTATTTCACTTGAAATTGTCTCTATTTTTTTATTATCATATTTTTATTTATTTAGATAGAGTTTATTTATTTATTTTTATAGGATCAAATTTTGCTACAATTGTACTCCGCAATTAGTACTAGTTAATTGACTAAATATAATGAAATTCTGTTAAAAAATAACAGAATATATTTTAGAAAAAGATTTAAATTAAAAAGAATACATAAGTTATCTAAAAATATTTAGGATTCCTAACACATATTTTCTAACATTAATATTAAGGTTAATCACAAAAAAGTTGCTAAAAATTAAATATTTTTTTTTATTTGAGTAACAAGTGGCCAATTATAAATTGTCTTATTACTTGGGATGTAAGAACTCCTACATTAGGGATTGGAGGAAAACCTTTTTCTTTATGTTTATGATTGATTATGCTCCAAATAGTCCTATATTATCCTAAAGTGGTGTTGATTACTATTTTCTTTTTATTTTTTTATTTTATAAAAAAATAATTATAAATATGGAAAATATTACATCACACAGACTAGTACGATTAGCTTGTTTGGTTTCATTTTTTTGAAAACAGTTTTCAGAAAATTCTACTTTCTTGTTTTTCATATTTTTTTATTTTTACTAAATTTTTTTAATATTTTAAGCAATTTTTTTAATTTTTAGACACACTTAACATAAATACACATAAAAAGTGTAATTTTTGTGAAAAAATATTTTAAAAATTCAATAAATACCAAAAATACAAAAAAAAAAAAAATTTAGTATATTTTTCGTATTTTTATGTATTTGTTAATTTTTAAAAATATTTTTTCATAATTTTTTTACTGTTTAGATACATTTAAGTAAGGTGCATCTAAAAAAGTAAAAAAATGATTAAAATTTAAAAAATATTCACTAAAAACAAAAAATCACGAAAAACAAAAAACTCAGTTTTCAAAAAACTTAATCTAGAAAATTCAAACCAAACACACTGATATTATTATTATTATTATTATTATTATTATTATTTCATTTGTGGGTTGGTGGTATTGGGCTCCAAGCAGCCCCCTAGCAAGAATATAGTGTGGATTATGCTTTTACAAAACAGGCTCTGCTTTCGGGCTTGTCTGGACTTTGCCAAATTCAGATGATGAATTGGGCCCAAAGTATAATAATTTGTTTAATGCACAATTTTATTTAAAAGAGAGAGAGTGAGAGAAAAAAAAAAAACTCTTATTAAATTGTACCTTCTTTAAATTTGAAATGAGTTTTTTATTTTTTGTTTTTGGTAAACTTCTTTTTTCTTCTTCATATTTTAGTTATTTTAAAAAAAAAATAAAAAAATTAGAGGCATCTATTCTAGTTATATTTAAAAAATAAAAATATTTATAAATAGATCTTAAAAAAGTTCACTAAAGACAAAAAAATAAAAATAAAAATAAATAAAAAAAAAGGTAGATTTACTTTTTTTTTTAAATTTGTTTTGTTTTTAGTAGACTATTTTTAGAATCTTTCATAAATATTTTACTTTTCAAGAGTACCTAAAAGTTAAAAAAATTTGTAAAAAATTAACTAAAGAACATACGAAAATTTTAAAAAATTTAGAAATAAGACAAGTTTTTTAAGCAGGGGAGGATGATGTAAAGTGATTTAAAATATATATTTCTTTTATTTTTGATTGTTTTTAATTTAAGTATTTCTTATTTTACAAGAATTATTTTCTTTTTTTATATATTTTTAATTAGAAAAAATTAGTTTAGTATACACACTTATTTAATCCTTACGGATAAATAAATTTTTGATGAATTATTAATAATTGCATAGAGTTTTTCACTATACAAAGTTGTCCGTAGTTGTTCTTGTTATTTATCTTCGTTCGATACATACTTCACCAGTTAGTAAGAAAGGTTTGTAAAATTGATTAATTTATATAATATTTGCAAAAATGAAAAACTGCTTATTACGAATCTCAAATGATCAAATATTATTGATGTTTGATGTTTGATGTTTGGTTTGCAGCATTAATCCCATTGTGATCCCACTTATCTGTTGGTATTAAAATAATTAATCATGTTTCTCGTTTCTTCAATGACTTTACATGACAAAGAAAGGGAGTGCTTATCAATGTTGGAGATGGAAGAATATAAAGTTGACACATCATTATGTACAAATTTTATGTAGGGTTTATTGGTGATGAATTCATTTCTATGAAGGAATATGACATTAGGTTCAATGATTGATTTTTTTTATCATGATGAAGACATGATTAATGAAATTATTTGGTAAGAAAGACAAATTATTATTTTGAATGACTTTATTTATTTATATATTTTTTTCATTTTTACGCAATTGCTGTTAGATCATTGCCGGACAACCATCGATGCTAGAAAAGTTGTCGAAAAGTCGCTGGTGGTGGTGATATGGAAAGATAGATAAATTAGATGGACAATAGAGGAATAACACAGATATGTGACAGATATATAATTGGGACAAATAGACAGATATGTAAAGGTAATATGGTCTTTGAAATTAGTTCGTCATTTTCGCCAAAAAAGAATAGAGTTAGGGACTATTAGACCAAGGCCAAGTTTGGCAATCCAAAAATAATTCATCTTTTTATCTTTTTTCCATCACATTACCTCTCTACTTTTCTGCACATCTTGTCATAAAAAGACAAAAAGTACACTTATTTAGGTCATCCCAAACAACCCCCAAAAGTTTTAAAATTGGACTTATAGGCTTAGTATCCTTTAATGTATAACTTTTTTATTTATATATCATTACTCGTTTCACTATTTGATATGTAAAACAATAATAATTTTCTGTAATTTTGTGAATAATTTGAGTAAAATAGTCATTTCAATGATGGATTCGACTGCTTTGTCATGTATGACTATAATTATTTTTTGTAATAAGTTTTGTGGTTGGTTTTGTGTAACTAGACTTTTTGCATTTGTGCATGACTGCTGCTAATAGATACCTTCTTTTTTAAGCACAATATTTGTTGAATGTATCAAAAGATATGATTCTTCCTAAAGTTGTATTTCATGTGAACATGTAAAATATAAGTACAAGAATCATGTTATGGTTCTTAACCTTTGTTTAATTGTGTTTAAAGTCATGCTATTCTCAAACTCTATTGTCAAAGAAAAACATTCTTCCTTTCCATATAAAAGTTAAAGTTATCTTTTTATTATTTTTATTTTATTAAAAAATAATTATAAATATGGAAAATATTGTATGATTATTATTATTATTATTATTATTATTTTTTCATTTGTGGGTTGGTGGTATTGGGCTCCAAAGCAGCTCACTAGCAAGAATATAGTGTGGATTCACAAAAATGCTTTTAGAAAACGGGCTCTGCTTTTGGGCTTATCTGGACTTTGCCAAATTCAGATAATCAATCGGGCCCAAAGTATAATAATTTCTTTAACACAATTTTATTAGAGAGAGAGAGAGAGAGAGAGAAAACTCTTATGAAATTGTACCTTCTTTAAATTTGAAACTCAATGACAACTTTTGAGTTTTTTTGTTTTTAGTAAACTTCTTTTTTTCTTCATATTTTAGTTATTTTTTTTAAAGAAAAAATTTAGATGCATCTATTCTAGTTATATTTAAAAAATAAAATATTTGTGAATAGATCTTAAAAAAGTTACTAAAGACAAAAAATATAAAATAAAAACAAAAAAAATGGTACATTTATTTTTTTTTCTTGTTTTTTTTATTGGACTA
This sequence comes from Camellia granthamiana, assembly GCA_036172215.1. Classification (NCBI taxonomy): domain Eukaryota; kingdom Viridiplantae; phylum Streptophyta; class Magnoliopsida; order Ericales; family Theaceae; genus Camellia; species Camellia granthamiana. The sequence continues at coordinate 131,366,067 of CM069906.1, read as the reverse complement.
TTTTTAGAATCTTTCATAAATATTTTACTTTTCAAGAGTATCTAAAAGTTAAAAAAAATTGTAAAAAATTAACTAAAGAAAATACGAAAATTTTAAAAAATTTAGAAATAAGACAAGTTTTTTAAGCAGGGGAGGATGACGTAAAGTGATTTAAAATATTTTTTTTATTTTTGATTTTTTTTAAATTTAAGTATTTCTTATTTTACAAGAATTATTTTCTTTTTTATATATTTTTAATTAGAAAAAATTAGTTTAGTATACACACTTATTTAATCCTTATGGATAAATAAATTTTTGATGAATTAGTAATAATTGCATAGAGTTTTTCACTATACAAAGTTGTCCGTAGTTGTTCTTGTTATTTATCTTCGTTCGATACATACTTCATCAGTTAGTAAGAAAGGTTTGTAAAATTGATTAATCTATATAATATTTGCAAAAATGAAAAAACTGCTTATTACGAATCTCAAATGATCAAATATTATTGATGTTTGATGTTTGGTTTGCAGCATTAATCCCATTGTGATTCCACTTATCTACTGGTATTAAAATAATTAATCATGTTTCTCGTTTCTTCAATGACTTCACATGACAAAGAAAGGGAGTGCTCATCAATGTTGGAGATGGACGAATATAAAGTTGACACATCATTATGTACAAATTTTATGTAGGGTTTATTGGTGATGAATTCATTTCTATGAAGGAATATGATATTAGGTTCAAGGATTGATTTCTTTATCGAGATGAAGACATGATTAATGAAATTATTTGTGGAGGACAAACTATTATTTTGAATGACTTTATTTATTTATTTATTTATTTTTTACGCAATTGCTGCTAGATCATTGCTAGACAATCATCGACGCTAGAAAAGTCGTTGAAAAGTTACTGGTGGTGGTGATATGGAAAGATAGATAAATTAGATGGACAAATAGATAAGATGTAGACAATAGAGGAATAATACGTGGACAGATATGTGATAGATAGATAACTGGACAAATAGACAGATATGTAAAGGTGATATGGTCTTTGAAATTAGTTTGTCATTTTTGCCAAAAAAAGAATAGAGTTGAGGACTATTGCACCAAAAATTTTAAAATTGGACTTATAGCCTAAGTATCCATTTATGTGTAACTTTTCTATTTACATATCTTTACTCGTTTCACTATTTGATATGTAAAACCATAATAACTTTCTGTAATTTTGTGAACAATTTGAGTAAAACAGTCATTTCAATAATGGATTCGACTACTTTGTCATGTATGACTATAATCATTTTTCGTAATAAGTTTTGTGGTCAGTTTTGTGTAACTAGACTTTTTGCATTTGTGCATGACTGCTGCTAATAGATACCTTCTTTTTTAAGCGCATATTTGTTGAATGTATCAAAAGATATGATTCTTCCTAAAAGTTGTATTTCATGTGAACATGTAAAATATGAGCACAAGAATCATGTTATGGTTCTCAACCTTTGTTTAATTGTGTTTAAAAGTCATGCTATTCTCAAACTCTAATGTCAAAGAAAAACATTCTTTTCTTTTTCTTGATTTTCTTTCTTATTTATTTATGATGATTCCCCTCTTATGAAAAAGAAAACAGCAGCAAATCAAATAGCAGGAACACAATTATCCCACAATTTGCTTCAATTATAAACAAGAACACTTGTACAAATTGTGATTTAAAAAAACTATGCAAATGAAGACTTAATTTTAGTTGTTCATAGTCAAATTTTATACTTAAAAGATTTATATAAGATCATAAAGTATGTAATACATAGCTCATGGATGATTCATTGATATGTCGAAAGCGATAGATTAACGAACCTAAGAAAATTTTGTATTTATTTTAATTACTTGCAAAATAATTTCATTTAACACGTAATTAACCTCATAAAAAGTTGCCCCATGAAGGAATTCAAGTTGGCAAGTTCGATACCAAATATTAGTGAAGGAAATGGACAGAAGGGAAATTCTATACTCAAATTGCTCTTCTATAAGAATCAACTTTCTTGCGTGTAAGCAATTTCAAAAGAGAAGATTAGCTTGCCACAAGGTTTGGATTCCAAAAATTCAGGTGAATCAATCTAGAAGATGAAGCATTAGTAGAATCTAATGCCTCAAAACTTAGAACATTTTCATATCGAAATTAAAGGAATGTAATCCCCAATAATATTAAAGTTAGCAGCCATAGGTAGTATTATCCTTTGTATCTTCACTAGTGACGACTTTATAATTTTTCTTCACTAGGGTCAAAAAAAACTTAAACAAGTTTTATAAAAAAAAAATAAAAATTCAGTCTTATAAATATTTATTTTCAATAATTGATAAATACAATTTAAATTTATTTGAATCACAAACATAGGGTTTAGTACGTTCACGTGAATGTTTTTTTTTTTTTTTTCTCTCTTCTTTTTAATGCATAAACTTTCACATTGCACTCAACATGTTTATATATTTTGAAATCATTGCATAATAGTTTCATTATCAATACTACCAAATATTTCATTTTCAAATATATGCGATTAAACAATCATTCATCCACTGATCTCTTATTCAATTGGGCAATTTATTCTTTGTGAATTTCATTGCTAAAATAGTGTTTTTGTCCATTATAGTCCCTATTTGCAAAAGTAATAAAATAGATATTTTGTACTCAAATCGCTCATATTCTCTATTGGTAAAAAATTAACATAAATTTTGTTTTGACTCTTTGCATTAAGTTCAATTTTTATAAATAAATGAGGCCAATTTTAACAAATAAATATAAATATTTTTTAATAGTCTTCTAAAATTTAATGGGGTCAATTCATACCATGTCATTATAAACAGAATCGCCATGCATCGAAAGAGATGGAGAGAAGAATGGAACATTTTCAGTGGCACCATTATTTAAAGATGCTGTTTATCCATTGTCTTGTCGCATTTTTAGTAGATGTATTGGTCCCTTAATAACTTGAATACTGTATTTTTAGAGAGTACTTGTATCATATATTTGGTGCATAAAGACCACATAAATGAGAATAAGAATAATATGCATCCCCAATGGAACAATACAAGAATTCCACAGTGGAATCTTAATCATGAATCAATTTGATGTAGTAACCAGCAAATCTTAATCCTCCTACCCTATTTTTTCTTGACAGATTTTTTTTTGAGAATTTAAACACGTTTTGGATGAAAGAATTTATACGAGTTTTGTGTGCAAATTGGGAGTTTTGTTATTGTTCGTTAATTTCTTGCCAACCAAATGTGCATGTTTGTTGCATCAAATTGAATTTAAGCTGTGTGGCTTCCACAATTGATACCTATTCATGACAGATTTCTTTTGTAATGTTTTATTTATTTAATAAAATATTACTTCTTTTACCGATCCAAAACAAAAACAGAAAACAAAAAACAAATGGAGGTTTGACTTGAAAGACAATGTTAAAACACCGATAAAGCTTGTTCCTTGTAAAACTCACTTGGATTTTTCTTTCCCTTACGATTTTTTGTTTTCATTTTTGTTTTGTTCTTCTAAATTTCCTTTGCATTGACAGCAATGACACAATGCAGCCATTCCACTGTTAAGAGTTTAGACACTAAATCAATTAATTTCACACGAATATATTAACAATTAAAATCACCATAAATAAAAAATCAATAAACGTAAAAAGCCTCAAGGGGTTGGCCTAATGACTTGAGGTCTAAGGTTTAGGATATATTCCTCTAGGTCTTAGGATACTACGGACCACAGGAAAACTTGTTTCGAAAGGTTTGTTCGGGCTGTAGAGATTAGTCTAGTGCATGAAAGTTGGCTCAGGATACCGTGATAATAATATAAAAAAAGACAAAAAAATAATAATAATAAAAATAAGAAACAAAAAATAGCATGTAAAATTGATGAGAGGCACCACATGCAGTTGTCCTAAAACAGAACATACAACTCAATCTTACAGAGTATCTAAAACTGAACATACAACTCAAAATTTTACAGAGTATCTAATATGTAGAAGGGTCATTGGCAAATGGGAGTGTGAAGTCTTTGTCAAATTATCCAAAAATATATATGAAAGTATAGCGAGTTGTTAAAATTATCCAAAAATATATATGAAAGTATAGGGGAAGGAAAAATATCCAGCTCCTATGGATATTTATTACCATATTTAACAAAACTAAAAGGATTTGAAAAAAAGGCATGGCGAGTTGTTAAAAATTTTACTCTTTATACAACTCTTCCACAACTTCGCCTTATGGTAATAATAGCAAGAAAATTTTATTTGTACATTCAAATCATATCATGAAGTCTTTGTTTGTTGGGTATAGCTAGAGGCGGGTATGGTCGAGTTTAGGCTGATCAAAACAGGTTATGCATTTAAAGCAGCTCAATTCAAACCCACCTATTTAATAAATGGGTTTAAATGGATTGGGTTGAATTGGATATGAGTTGAACAAATGAACCCTGTTATGAAAATAGAGAAAGAAGAGAAAAGAGAAACTCTATATTGAATTGAATTAAATAATACAATACGAGAAGCCTGTATATATAGGCAGAAAGGAAACCTAGATAGGTACAGAAAAGGAAACCTAGATAGGTATAGAAAAGATAGAGAGATAGAGATAGAGAGAGATAGATACAAATAAATAAGATACATCTATAATAATATACAGCTAACACCCCCCCTCAAACTCAAGGTGGTAAGTTAGATATCAATTTGAGCTTGGAGAGGAGATCGGAAAAGCGGTCTGGAAGATGAGCTTTGGTGAAGAGGTCGGCGGTCTGATCAGCAGAGGTAATAAAGAGAAGACGAACATGGCCACTAGTAACATGTTGTCGTATGAAGTGACAATCGATCTCAATATGCTTGGTGTGATTATGGAAGACATCGTTATGGGCAATCTGAATAGCACTTTGATTGTCACAATAAAGATTAGTGGCAGCTGAATGAGAAACACCCATGTCAGAAAGAAGCCAACGAAGCCACACAAGCTTCTGAGTAGTGTCTGCAAGAACACGATACTCAGCCTCGGTACTAGAACAAGCAACAAGGGTTTGTTTTTTACTACGCTAGGAAATGAGAGAGGTGCCCAAGAAGAAGCAGAACCCAGTAGTGGAACGACAATCGGTAGGATCCCTTGCCCAATCGGCATCAGAAAAGGCATGCAGCTGTAGAGAAGAGTGAGGGGAATAGTGAAGACCATGAAACAAAGTTCCTTTGAGATAGCGCAAAATGCGAACCAGAGCAGCATAGTGTGGAGAGCGAGGAGCAGGCATAAATTGACTGACAATGTGAACAACATAAGCAATATCTGGACGAGTAACTGTGAGATAAACAAGACTACCAACTAATTGACGATATAAAGTTGCATTTGACAATAGGGGGCCGTCAAGAGGTGTAAGACGAGTTTGAGGATCAACTGGAGTAGTGACAGTCTTACAATCGGAAAGGCTAGCACGAGCCAAAAGATTAGAAGTATACTTGGCCTGAGTAAGAAAATAACCAGAGGAATCTTGAGAAATTTCCAAGCCAAGGAAGTAGCTAAGTGCACCCAAATCTTTCATCTCAAACTGGCGATGGAGATACTGTTTGAGACTAGAAATACCCACTATGTCATCTCCAGTGATAATCATATCATCCACATAGAGGAGAAGGAGAATAGTACCGTGCTCTGTCTTACGGATAAACAAGGCAGAATCATGGGCACTGGAAGAAAAACCAAAGTCACGAATGGTAGAGCTGAACTTGGCAAACCAGGCACGTGGAGCTTGTTTCAAGCCACATAAAGCACGACGGAGTTTGCAAACCTTGTTTGAGGGAACAGAAGAACCAGGAGGAGGTTGCATATAAACTTCCTCAGTGAGATCACCATTGAGAAATGCATTCTTGACATCCATCTGAGAAAGGTGCCAGTGGCGAGCAGCAGTAATGACAAGTAAGCTGCGAACTTAAGTAAGATGGGCAACAGGAGCAAATGTTTCCTCATAGTCAATCCCATATTCTTGACTAAATCCCCGGGCGACAAGGCAAGCTTTGTAATGTTCAATGGAACCATCAGAATGAGTTTTGATTTGTAAACCCATTTGCAACTAACAGTACGCTTGCTAGGAGGAAGATCAACCACATCCCAGGTATGAGTTTGATCGAAAGCCTGCAGTTCATCAGTCATAGCTTGTTGCCAAAGAGGGTTAGAAGAAGCTTCTTGATAAGAAGTAGGTTCATGAGAGCAAAAGGCAGTGGAACCAACAATATAATCATGGAGAAGAACATAAGGTTGTCTTACCCGAGTAGAATGACGCTCAGGTAGAGGGGGAACCTCAATGGAAATAGGTTCCAGAGGAACCTCCACCGGAGCCGGAGAAGGCGTAGGGCCATCAGCTGACACAGGATCCTCAGGATGGACGATAGGCTTAGGCGGCTGTGGAAGCATGGGGCTAGAATCTGCATCAAAGTCATTAGAAAACAAATCTATAGAAATATCAGTGAAGGCCGGTGAGTGGGTGAATTGTGGTAGGTGAAACTTGGAAAGAATGGAGAACATTTTGTGTTCCTAGAAGACCACATGACGAGAAATACGAAGACGCTTGGAGATAGGATCCCAACAACGATACCCTTTATGTTCGATACCATACCCAGAAAACAACAAAGACGAGAACAAGGTTCTAGTTTAGTGTGTTCATGAGGCTGAAGTAGAACAAAACAAGCGGAACCAAAAACTTTAAGAGTGGTATAATCAGGAGAAGAACCATACAAACGCTCGTAAGGAGTTGTGTTAGCTATGACAGGGGTAGGGACTCGATTGATGGTATGGATGGCAGTGAGGGTAGCTTCTCCTCAAAAATTTTCAGGACAAGAAGAAGAAAGGAGAAGAGCCCGAGTAGTGTCGAGAATATGATGGTGCTTTCTTTCGGCTCGTCCATTTTGTTGGGAAGTGCCTGCACAAGATCGATGAGAAAGAGTACCATGAGCCCGAAGAAAAGAAAGAAAATCAGAATCCAAGTACTCCTTAGTATTATTAGAATGAAAAAGCTTAATAATACAAGAAAACTGAGTGTGGACCATAGTAGAGAAATCATAGTAAATCTGTTTAAGTTCAGAGCGATTTTTGAGAAGAAAAAGCCAAGTATAGCTAGAAAAATCATCAACAAAAATCACAAAATATCTAGACCCCCCCATGGTAGGTGTGGGGGAAGGTCCCCAAATATCTGAATGCACAAGATCAAAATGAGCAGTAGAAATAGAATTACTTTTATTAAAAGGTAATGCAGGTTGTTTAGCAATTTGACAAGATAAACAATCGACATCGTTAAGACAGACACGACCTAACCGACCACTAAAAACTAAAATTTTTAAACGACTAAAAGAGACATGTCCTAAGCGACAATGCCAAAGATGAAAAGGAGACATAGTAGATGCAGCAGCAACAGGAGATGATTTGTGCGGACTGTGAAGATGAATAAGCTCGAACATACGTCCATGCTTACGGCCTATCCCAAGAATCTGTCTCGTCTGAGGGTCCTGCATCAAACAACCATTAGCAGAAAAGGTAATACTTAGACCAAGTTCACATAACTGACCAACAGAGATAAGGTTCAGTTTAAGAGAAGGAATATGGTAAGCATCAGAAAGAGACACAGTGGAAGTAGAGATTTGGCCAATATGACTAACAGGCATATGAGAACCATCAGCAGTGTATATAGTGGGAGCAGAAGAGGATGATGACAAAGAAGAAAATAGAGTGGAGTCAGAAGTCATGTGATTACAGCATGCGGAATCAAAATACCATGAAGAGTTACCTAAGGTTACTGAAAGAGCAGTAGAAGGAGGAGTACCCGATTTGTTGAGCACCTGGTGGATAATGGACTCAACATCATCCATAGAGAAAGAAGGAGCAGAAGAACCCCCAGAGGCAACAGCAGCAGAGCGAGAACCGTGGTTAAATTTCGACTGAGACCCAGAACGAGAAGTCCTTTTCTTAGATGAAGTAGTGGAGGGAGCTCGAGGACAATTGCTTTGGAGATGGCCCGGAGCAGTCTTATGACAAGTCAAGCATTCACGAACCTGGCAGTGAACAAGAGAATGATTGGTTGGCAGGCCTCGGTTGTGACAATAACTGCATATGAGTGGCTGTGAAGATGAGGAACTCTGAGAAGACGGAGTAGCAAGAACAGAATCCATGTTGTGAGATCTGAGACTCCCAAAACGAGTCTCCTCTGATAAGAGCTCAGTAATGGCTTGCTCTGAAGTGTGCAAGGGCAAACGATGAAGCAAAGAAGCACGCACGGGCTCAAAAGTGCTATGAAGAGCCATAAGAAACTGTAGTAGTCGCTGATGATTCCGATAAGTAATAAATAGCTGTGCATCATCAGAATGAGCCCATGGAGGTTCAGAAAGAGTGAGCTGGTCCCAAATGGACGACATATGGGATAGGAAGTCATTGAGAGACTGACCGGGTGCTTGGCGCATGTGATGAAGAGTCTGCAACAGTTGATATTGATGAGCATGGCCAGTGGTTTGATAACGTTCCTTCAAAAAATCCCAAAATGCTTTGGTAAGAGAGGCAATGGAGTCATCGTCCTGAAAGCGTCCAAATTGAAGGTTGATGGAAGGAACTGAGGTAGCCCGAAACCATGTGATAATTTGATAATTCTTACTTTCTCATTCGTCAAGACGATCATTGAATGCAGAGTCCGTCTCATCCTTCTTTTGGTTGGGTTTGGAAAGAGTACCAATAAGAATCCACCAAAGGCGTTTCCCTTTAATGAAGCTAGAGAGGGCTTGGGCCTAACTAACATAATTAGACCCATCAAGTATAATAGGAACAGATTGGATATTGTCAGTACAATCCATAAGTGCCAAAACGGAGGTCACCAATAGATTCAGAAGCCCAAAAAACCTTAGGAACAAGTAGGGCAGACGTTAGCACTGTGCTGTGATGATGTCAGCAGCCAGCCAGGGGCTGAGAGAGGCTGATGTCAGCGGCTAAATAGGGCTGACGTCAGCGGCTAAACCAAACAAGGCACGTGGCTAAGAGAAGCCAGGCGGAAGCCGAGGGGAGATCGGCTGAGGTGGAAGCCGAGAACAGAACGGCTGAGGCGGAAGCCGATGGGCGAGCCGAGGTTGATGCGGAAGTGGATGGCGAGCCGAGGCTGATGCGGAAGCCGAAGAGTAGAAGCCTAGGAAAGCCGGCTGAGACGACGCATGTGGGAGCGTGTCGAGAGTAGAACCGAAGCAAGCCGACGCGCCAATCTTTGGGTAGCGCGTGACGGTGCGTGTGATGTCTGATGGGGGTGATTCTGGTGGCGTTTACTTCCTCTTGAAGAGACGAAGAGTTTGGTGTAGTCCAATCGTTGAAACAGAGAGGAACTAGATACGCAGAAGCCAGCAGAAACTAATCAGGGATAGAACCAGAAAAAAAATAAGGCTAGGAGAGAACCTAGGCTTTGATACCATGTTATGAAAATAGAGAAAGAAGAGAAAAGAGAAACTCTATATTGAATTGAATTAAATAATACAATAGGAGAAGCCTGTATATATAGGCAGAAAGGAAACCTAGATAGGTACAGAAAAGAAAACCTAGATAGGTACAGAAAAGATAGAGAGATAGAGATAGAGAGAGATAGATACAAATAGATAAGATACATCTATAATAATATACAGCTATCAAACCCAAATAACTCATTTGCTTCATTTTTTAAAATTCTTTTTTTCTTTTTTATTTTTTAAAAATTTATTTTTATTTAAAAAAAAAACTCTTTGTATTTTTTTTAAAATTTATTTTTATTTTTTCAAAATAAATTATATTTATTTTTGAGCTGTTGCAGATAATTCCCCTGAGATTTGAAAATATGCATATATCTCCCCTATGGTTTTGAACTGATCTACAACTGTTAGCTTTTTTTATCCAAACAAATGGCAAGCGGGCTGCACACTGTCACGGCCTTAGGCTTCGCAAGCCAACCGTGCGGCCTTAGATGCTTTTCAACCCTTTTGGTTGCACCTAAGTTAGCTTTACCCACTCAACCACACTAACACACACAGTTTAGGTGGAAGAATGTCTTCACTATACAAGTTAACTTTACAAGTATAGTCGTGTACAAAGCTTTACAAGGCTCTGACACTCACACTCACACTCACAAGTGCTTCACTCTTAGGGCTCTCTTGGATCTCCAGGTCTCTAGGTGCCTAGCAACTCTAGATGCCTAGCAAATGAGATCCCTCACCCTTATATAGCCATCCCCCTCCTCAATGGACGGCTAGGATCAATTTGATCCAAGGGCTACAAACTCTCATCTAGAACACTCCATAGAACTATCTAGGATAACTACCCTATCTACTACATTCTAGATCTCTCCTCACTAGTGTAGTACATGGTAGGCTTCTCCAGCATAATCTAGGATGTTCCAGACCCATCCAGACTCCTCTGGACACTCCAAGGTTCTTCCACATTCCAGAATCTTCCAGGCCACTCCGGACCCTTCCACTACGTTCTAGAGTCTTCCAGCATACTCTAGCCCGTTCTTGCAACTTCCGGAACCTTCCAGCGCATTTGGCACACTTCAAATGCTGCTCCTCGTGTCACATAAATTCTCGGGGCGTGACACTCTCCCCCACCCAATCCCGTGACGCCCACATCACGCAGAAGGATACCAGGCCACCATGTCTCGATATAATCTGCGTCCGCTGTTGCTGGTGCTTGCCTCCTCTTTGCCCTTGCCATGCGGCCCACTCTGCTGCATCCCTGCAAGTGCTTTCTCCTTGTCCTTGCCATGCAGCCTACTCTGCTGCATCCCTGCAAGTGCCTTCCTTTTCGGGCAGTCCCTCACCATGTGCGGTCCGTTGCACAGGAAACACTCGAGCTGCCCTTTCCTCTTCAAGCCCAGCCCCTTAGCCTCGTCGGTGCACTCAAACCTTAGAGTGGCACCTCTCTTCTCCTGCGCATGTGAAGTTTTCCCCTTAGCCTTTACCTCTGCGCACCGCTCATCCTTCTTTTGGATGTTCCTCGACTCTGGCATCTGCTCACTCTTCTGGGATATCGACCCAAGAAGTTGGATGCTCCCCAGCTGTGCCTCCTTCTCTGAAGGGTCTTCACTCTCGGAGTCCCTCGCCTCATTCTTTCCCTTCTTCTCCATGGCACTCAGCTGTTTCTTTTTCTTCGGGCAATTTCTCACCATGTGCAGTCCGTTGCACAGGAAACACTCAAGCTGCCCTCTCTTCCTCGGAGATCCGGTGCGTTGCCCCTTCCCTCGGCGTTCCCGTCTCTTTTGGGCCTCGCCATCACTGTGCTCATCCTCGGTGGTCTGAGGAGACTGCCTCCCACCTTTGGCATGGCTCTCTCGGGCACCCCTCGCACTATCATAGCTCCTAGGTTCTGGCGCATGAACCTTCCTCCTGGCTGGAGCCAAATTCCCTCCATTGCCAGCCACGATGGCCTTCTTGCACAACTCCAACTCTAACTCCAAGCTAGCTACTCTTGCTTCCAGGGCCTTCTGTTGGGTTGGACTGTCTCTAGTTACCTCGAAGCGAGACGAATTCACCCTTCCCTCGAAGGAGTCCACCTTCTCCTCCAGCTCTTCCACCCTAGCAACCAAACTAGCAAAATAGGAGAAAAAGTCACTGATAGAAGATGTGGGCTTACCAGGGCCAACTAGCGCTTCCTTAAGTCTAGTGAACCGCTCTTCCACACTCTCCATCATCCCCTCGAGTCGTGCCTCCAATGCCGCCATCGAGTCCTTCGTTGAGAGCTTCCTCACCCTGGGGACGTTCCCTTCGTCGCCAGACGTAGCCATGTACACCTTTCTCGATTACTTTCTCACGTAACCTCGCTCTGATACCAACTGTCACAGCCTTAGGCTTCGCAAGCCAACCGTGCGGCCTTAGATGCTTTTCAACCCTCTTGGTTGCACCTAAGTTAGCCTTACCCACTCAACCACACTAACACACACAGTTTAGGTGGAAGAATGTCTTCACTATACAAGTTAACTTTACAAGTATAGTCGTGTACAAAGCTTTACAAGGCTCTCACACTTACACTCACAAGTGCTTCATTCTTAGAGCTTTCTTGGATCTCCAGGTCTCTAGGTGCCTAGCAACTATAGCGATCCCGGGTTTTACCCCTTGTTGTACAGTGGTCCGGACTTGAGTCCGTAGACATTAGCAGTTGTTATTCTCTTGTTTACATCCTTTCATACGTTGTTTTGAGTTATAGGATGTGTTGGGCAGGTTTGTTACAGGTTGGTTGTGTCTGGGAGCCAACTGTTGCTACCCAGAATTCTGGACCTTCGCTCGAGCGAGGAGTTTGTCGCTCGAGCGAGCTCTCTGTTTTGGTCCTTCGCTCGAGCCAGGGTTTGGTCGCTCGAGCGAGATGTGTGTTTTGTGACTGGTGGGTCGAGCCAGAGCGACTTCGCTCGAGCAAGCGATTGCGTCTGGTTCTGGACCTGAGAGTCGCATTTCTTGGCTCGAGCGAGCTTTTCTTCGCTCGAGCGATCTGGTTTTTCTTCGCTGGAGCGAGCGTTCCGTCGCTCGAGCGTGCGTCTGGTTGCAGACCTATAGGTTTGAGTTGTTAGCTCGAGTGAGCATTCTGTCGCTCGAGCGAGATTCTAAGTTGTTGGCTCGAGCGAGACTTTCTTGGCTCGAGCGGGGTTTTCTGTGTCTGGACGCTCGAGCGACAAAGTCTTCGCTCGAGCGAGCCTGTTTTATATCAGCAGGCAGCAGCGATTTTAGATATCACTTTTTCATCTCTTTCTTTTTGAAACCCTAGCAGCCGACTCTTTCTCTCTCTAAACTTATCTTCTCTCTAGGATTTCATCTCTCTCTAGTGTGAATCTATCCTAAGTCCTTTGTTAAAAAGATAGAGGGTGTTGAGATCTTCGTTTTAATCTGAAAAAGTTGAGGTTTGGAGCACGTTGGGTTTTGGTCATCATCTCCGTTGGAGCTCAAACTTTGAGGTAGGGATACCCTACTCCTCCTTATGGACTTTGTCTTTCAATTTTAGCTTTTTGATATATTGGGTGTTGTTGTGTAATTTTACAAAAAGTTGGGGTTTTGTTTATAATAAACCTAAATGCAAGTTTGGCATAGAAAGATGAGATAGATGATGAATTATGGATGAAAGTGGGACCATAGGGTTGTTTTGTTAATTATGGGAAATTGTCCTAATTGGTTTAATAAATTAATTTGAACAATTAATTTGAGAAATGAGGTATTGAATTGGAAATGTTGGAATTTGGAATGTAGGGGATTAAAGGGTGTGGTTGGATTAGTTATCACTCACCAAGTTGAAATGTTGATTTTTATCCATTTGATGTATTTCTTTCCTGTTTAGAAATAACTGTTTTGGGCTATCGGTGGAAGATAGTCTCGATTGTTGTAGACAATGCATGATGATTAGGCAAACGAAAGCTAATCAATGAAATGTGTCATGGAGCTTGACGGTTGTTAGAATACATTAACTTTATGTATTGATTGGTGATGTGTATAATTATTGTTTATATACATTGTGTTGTGTTGGAGGAGATAGGGGATGTACTCCACGGTTTAGGGGAAGATAGGGGATGGACCTCTAAATCGGATGTTGTGTGGGAGAAGATAGGGGATGGACTCCATAGACACAGCTCATATGCTTGTCTACTATTATGATGATACAGCTTTTATGCTTATCTCTGGAAGTGTGATATAGCTCTTATGCTTATCTGTTGGCGTGTTGGTATAGCTAATATGCTTATCTATTGTGAAATGGGAAAATGTCTATTATGACTTACTGCTGAACGAAAAGTAAAATGGACTTGCATGTCATAAAACTTTAACGTGGTATAAGTGGATGTATCAGTGTTGGCCACCTATCAACTGCTAATCTTTTAGTCATTGTTCATAGCTGGTTTAGTGTATCTCTACTGGGCTGTGGCTCACCCTATATGGGAACATCATTTTCAGGTACAGGTAGCATGCCACCTCCAAGGACATAGCTTGGGAGGCTAGAGGCTGTCAGACTTTTTGGATGTCGTTTTGCTTTTGATGTATTACATGTAAATTCAAGCCTAGGGCTTAATGTGTATATGAGTTAGTACTCATTTCTTGTCACCAAGTGTTGGCTTGGAAAGTTGTAAGCCCATGGGGCGTTTACTTTTGTTGTCAACATGTAATACTTTTTGTAAGGAAATACTCTGATGAATAGAAGGATGTTGATCTTTTATATATATCAATGCATGTCAATATTGTTGAGTTTATTGTTATTATTTTGAGGGCGTTACAGCAACTCTAGATGCCTAGCAAATGAGATCCCTCACCCTTATATAGCCATCCCCCTCCTCAATGGACGGCTAGGATCAATTTGATCCAAGGGCTACAAACTCTCATCTAGAACACTCCATAGAACTATCTAGGACAACTACCCTATCTACTACATTCTAGATCTCTCCTCACTAGTGTAGTACATGGTAGGCTTCTCCAGCATAATCTAGGATGTTCCAGACCCATCCAGACTCCTCTGGACACTCCAAGGTTCTTCCACATTCTGAAATATTCCAGGCCACTCCGGACCCTTCCACCACGTTCTAGAGTCTTCCAGCATACTCTAGCCCGTTCTTGCAACTTCCGGAACCTTCCAGCGCATTTGGCACACTTCAAATGCTGCTCCTCGTGTCACATAAATTCTCGGGGCGTGACAACACGCTCCATTTGCATGTATTGGTCCGTTTGACAACTTTACCTCAAAAAATGATTTAACCAAAAGACCAAACTGACCCTACCTTTTACTATATAAGACAATACTATAAAATGGATGTTATACTCCACCCAAACTGGAGGAAAAATGGAACCATCCTAAAACAATTAGTACTCCCTCTCCCTTTTATATTTATTTTTTTAATTTTATTTTTATCTCTTATTTATTTTATATTTTATTTAATCAAATATTTATTTGTTTAATTTGTCTTCCACTCTATGCTATCTTTTTCATTTTTTAATTTTATTGTTTAATTTTTCTTAAACTTTATTATACAATTTATTAGGAATATTAAAATGTCTGCTGCAAGTAATATTAGAGAGGAAACACTTGATTATATTTTATTAAACTTTATTGTACAATTCTTTTCTATTATATTTTTATCTCTTATTGATTTTATTTTTTTATTTTTATTTAATAAAATATTTATTTGTTTAATTTTCCTTCCACTCTATAGCGTTTTTATTTTATTTTATTGTTTATTGTTTAATTTTCTTTAAACTTTATTATATAATTTGTTAGGAATATTGAAATGTCTTCTGCAAACAACATTGGAGGGGAAACACTTAATTATATTGTATTAAACTTTATTATACAATTTGTTTATATTCTTTAACAAGTTAGTCTTATTTTTTTAGAAAAATAGAAAGACATAATTCAATCAAATATGATGAATTGGATTTCTCATGACATAATTTTTTCAAACTATTTTTAATGCTAAAATATATGTGACTATTTTTTTTTTTTTTTGGTTTTTTTAGTAGACTTTTTTTTTTGGTATTAATTTGTATTATTTTTATTGTATGATTTGAGTTAATAAAAATACAAAATAATATTTTTATGGTTTAATTATTTTTATCTGTATGGTTTATTAGTATTTTTTGTTTATACAATTGAAGTTAACATTTGTGTAGTTTGAATATTATTATTATTATTATTATTATTAATTTTGTGCAATTTGAGTTAATATTTTTTATTAGTCTTTACGTTTTTAGTAAATAAAAAATAATATTTTTCTGTTCAAAAATAATTCTAAATAATTGTTGTTTACATTAATTTCAAATCATATAAATTATTTTAATTATGTAAGTTTTAATATATTTGTTGAATTATTAATTTAAATTTTTATTAAATATGTTAAATAATAATCTTATTTTAAAGATTTTGTTGTTTTTTTTGAATAATATTAATTTTATAAAAGTAGAATTTATATATTAAAAATTATATGTATTTTATTAAAATAAAATTGAATATTTGTTTTGTTTTTTAATTAAAAAAGTGAGGTGAGTAATGTGGTGTTATATGTGCCGTGGAGAGAGAGAGAGAGAGAGAGAGAGAGAGAGAGTGTGTGCATGTGTGTGTGTTGGGGCCGTTTTGGTGAGTGTGTAAGTGTGTGTAGGAGTAAACTAGTCTTTTTAACATAAATTTTAACGACATGACGATTGCAGTTTAAAATCATAAGGGAGGTGTTGGCATGTTTCAAAACATTAGGGGATCATCTGCAATAGCTCAAAATCATAGGGGATTAAGTTTTTTTTGCCCTTTTTTAAATTTATTTTTATAAAAAAATTAATTTTTATTATTACTAAAAAAAATTATTTCTTATTTTTAATTTTTTAGGTGGGCTTAAATAAGTATCCACGTCCAACTCATGTTTAATCCAATTTTAATTGGATTGATAATGAGCAACCCATTTAAGTCCATTTATTGATTTGGGCAGATTTATATAAATTTTAAATAGGTATAATTAAACGAGTTTATGTGTTTGGACTGAGTTTGTCATCCATATGTATAGCATATTCCATACAAGAATTCCATAGTTAATTTCATCGATCGCGATTGGTAGCTCAAGATTTTTGGCTCGAAATTGGCTCGAAAAAGTGAGAGAGAAGGAGGAGGAGGAGGGACTGGAGGGGGCCAACATATCGGGGTGGAGGTGGAGGCGGGGGGGCGGAGGCGGAGGAGGGGCGGGGGCGGGGGCTGCGACGACAATCGGCGGATGCGGGGCTGTGACGATCGGGCAGAGGCGACGGTGGAGGGCTGCGACGGCGGGCGGAGGACTGCGACGGACGACTTGCCTCCTCTCTCTCTCTCTCTCTCTCTCTTTCTCTCTATCCCTCTCCTCTCCCTCTGTTTCAGACCAGCATGACGAAGAAGAAGAAGAAAAAAAAAAAAAAAAAAAAGACAGCCCAAAACAACGTCGTTTTGGGCTGTCGAGCCAAAATCGAGCCACGATTTCGAGCTACCAGTCATTTTCGTAATTTCATTAATTAAAAAAAGTGAGGTAAGTGATATGATTTGATATGTATTGTGTAGAGTGAGAAAGCAAAAGAGGAGAGAGGAAAGTGCATGTGTGTGATGTATGCGTGGTGGGAGGTGAATGTGTCAGTGTGTGTAAGGGTAAACTAGTCTTTTGACATAAACATTAACGGTGTGACGATTACAGATTAGTCCAAAATCACAAGGGAGGTATTTGCATATTTCCAAAGCTTAGGGGGGTCATTTGCAACAACTCAAAATCACAGTGATTAAGTTTTTTTTTGCCATTTTTTAAATTTATTTTTATAAAAACATATTTTTTAAATTTAAATTTTTAGACTAGTTTAAATGGGTATCAATGTCTAACCCATGTCTAACCCAATTTTAATTGGGTTGACAATGAGCAACCCATTTATTAATTTGGAAAGATTTATATGAATTTTAAATGAACATAATTAAGGGAGTTCATGTGTTTGAATTGAGTACGTATAGCATATACCATACGAGAATTCCACAGCTAATTTCATGAATCAATTTGATGCAGTAACCATCAAATGTTATTCCTCCGTCCTTGTTTTGTACATATTTCGCATTACACTTGGAGATTTCAATTGGAGGACTTAACAAGTGAATGTTAAAGCACTTTAGGCTCCGTTAATTGTCTGAATTAGATATACGGGTTTGAGAAGAATATGTAATATCTAAGAATACATGATCAGATATAATATATTATAAGATATGTGATGGAATATATATATTGTGTGGTCACTTATATTATGGTTGATTGAGATATGATAGATGATGGAATAAGAAGACAGTAGTTATTTTTTACCTTTAAATGAAAGATGAGCTATATCTGATGATAGAAAATATTCAATATCATTGCATATCCCCCTTTTGCATCTTATACTATCTAAATTCACTATATTGAGAGCAACCAAACATGGGATATAGAGAGACAAAAAAATATGTGAGACTCACCTCAATTTGTATCCGGCGCCACCCATATATCCGACCTTTATATACTGTATGTAAACAAACAGGGCCTTAAGGTTTGTTTAACTAAGGCACAAATGGGGAAACTATTAGAAATCTTGGTTGAATAATGTAAATTGATGTTTCATGCAAGAATCAACAGCAATGTCACAAAGTAGCCATTCCATTGTTAGGGATTTGGACACTAAAATAATTAATTCACACAAATATATCAACAATTAAAATCATCATAAATCAAGAAATGTATAATTAATGAGAGGCACCTCAAATTGCAATCTAAAGTTGTATTGGTCAAAATATATATATTTTTTTGGGTGCAAGTACTAAGAACAAAATATCACTGTAAAATACAACCGATAATCTCAGAGTATTTGCCACGTTGCTCAATTGATGACAGGCAAGGGGTGTCAAATCTTTCTCAAAATGTCCAAAAACATATATGAAAATATTGAGGGATCACATCATCATATATTAAGATATTCAACAAGTAAGAAGGAATTGGTATTTGACCAAATATGACAAAAAAGGCATTACTAGCTAGTTATTCACAATGTTGGCCTTGATGCACATCTTCTTCAACTAGGCCTTATGGGGGATAATAGCAGAAAGTTTAATTTCTAAATACACATCATATTCATATATAAAACACTTTCTTGGTATCATGTTGAGTTATAGCATATTCCATACAAGAATGAAGAATTCCATTGGGGGGAATATTAATTCCGTTAGTCGATATGATGTAGTAACCATCAAATGTTCCATCTTATTTTGTATAGAATTCACCGTACAAAAATTTTCTTTGTATATATGACATCATGTGTGTGCGCGCCTGAACTTTTCACACCACAACAAATGGCATTTTTGGTGACTAAATTTAGTCGCCAAAAGTTAGTTTTTAATCGCCGAAACTTTTATCGACTAAATTTTTTGATTGCCAGATTAGTCGTTGAATAATTGTCGGGAAATGTAATTGGTGACCGAAAAAGGTTTAGTTGCCGAAAGTATTCAATTGGCGCCTAATTTTTTAGTCTACAAAAGCTTTCAAATAAAATTAATAGTGCATTTTCAGCGACTAAAACTTGTAGTCACCGAAAGCTTCCAAATAAAATTAATAGCGTATTTTCAACGACTAAAACTTTTAGTTGCCAAAAACTTCAATTAGTTTAAATATTTAGTCGTGATTTTTTTTTTCATTTTATTTTTTTAGTTACTAAGGGTTTTAGTCGCCTAAAGTTTGATTTTTTTTTGCCTGCTAAATATTTAGTTGCCAAATTTTATTTTTCTTTTAATTTTTTTTTTTTTAGCTAGTAAAGTCTTAGTTGCCTAAAAATGATTTGGTCACCGAAAATGAATATTTGCCGATCAAAACTTTGGTTGCCAAAGATTTATAGCAAACATTATGCTAGCTTCTTGGCGACTAAATTTATTTTAGTAGGTAAAAACTAGTATACCACGGTTGAAACAAACTTTAGTAGCCTAAAACATGAACTTTGCTGACTAAAACAATTGTTAATTGCCTATTGTGGGGCATTTAGCGACTAAATTTTTTTTAATCGCCAATAATTAATATACAACTACTAAAAAAATTTAGTAGCTAAAATCGTTTTCAATGCAGACCAATGTAATGTTTAGTTACCTATTCTACAACTTTTGGCGACTAAATTTCCTTTAGTCGCCAAATTTGATCGCCAAAAATGTAAATTTTTGTAGTGTCATGACACTGAGATCATTTGATAGAGAGTGATGATTCATAAGATTGGAATAGTTTCTTTGTAAAACACCAACAAATATTGAGTGTGATAGTGATATCACTGTAAATAAAAAATTACAAATTAAATTTAGAGTTTCTTTCTATCAATTTTTAAGAGTTTATTTGTTAATTATTTGTTATATTTAATCTTCATGATCGTAAGTCATTAAATTTCATTCTACTATTATATATTAATAAATTAATTAATAATAATAATAAAAAAGAGATTCAACCCTAAACCTTCCAATGTTTGCTCACACTGAAAGGTTAAAGAATGGTGGATAATTGAAATCTATAGCATATATTAAGGAAAATGAGATTTGTAATGAGAAGAGTCTCGTGAAACTCAAAATTCTCATACTATTTTTCTAGGGTAAATTACACTGACACCCCTTTAGGTTTGGTCCAATTACATCCCACCCCCTGATGTTCTGGAAATTACATTCCCATCCCTATGGTTAATAGTCTCATTTCACAAACTCCTTGCTTATATAAAAAGTAATAACTCCAAGTAGAAAAAGAGAGCAAATTACATTAAAAAAAAAAAAAAAGTAAAGCAAAGGAAAGGAAAAAAGAAAAAAGAGGAAGTAAAGCAAAGCAAAGCAATAAATGAGAGAGCGCATGAGTTCAAGATCTTCATTCTGTCTAAATAATTACAATGACAGGAGTGGGAATTACATTGACACCCCTTTAGATTTGGTCTAATAACATCCCATCGCCTGACATTCTGGAAATTACATTCCCACCACTATGGTTAATAGTCTCATTTTACAAACTCCCTACTTATGTAAAAGGTAACAACTCTAAGTAGAAAAACAGAGCAAATTACATTAAAAAAAAAGTGAAGCAAAAGAAAGGAAAAAGAAAAAATCGGAAGTAAAGCAAAGCAATAAAAGAGAGAGTGCATGAGTTTAATATCTTTATTCTGTCTAAATAATTACAATGATAGGGAGGTTAGTGTAATTTCCCAAATGTTAAGAGTGATATTTATTAAATCCAAACCTCAGGGGGTGTAAGTGTAATTTACCCATTTTTCTAAAATTCTTATTTTTTGAATAATTAAATTCTATTGGCTA
This sequence comes from Camellia granthamiana, assembly GCA_036172215.1. Taxonomy (NCBI): domain Eukaryota; kingdom Viridiplantae; phylum Streptophyta; class Magnoliopsida; order Ericales; family Theaceae; genus Camellia; species Camellia granthamiana. The sequence continues at coordinate 131,345,287 of CM069906.1, read as the reverse complement.
ACTTTTTTGAATTATTAATTTTTTAGGTGAATTACAAATACACCCCCTGAGATTTGCTTAAAATACGAATTGCCCCCTATGATTTGGAAAATTACAAATACTTCATTGTCAAAATTTTTTATTTAACAAAATTAGTTGAAAAAGTGAAATTTCTAACTGTTCACCTATATAATAATAAAATTATCTGAATTATTAATTGAAATAAATTTTAACATTATTAAAAACTATTAATTAACTTGATGATTTATTAATAAAAGGACCTATTTGTTATGAAATTAAAAACCTTAGGGGACATAATGTAATTTCTAAAATCATAGGGGGTAATTTGTAACTTAAGCAAACCTTAGGGGGTGTGTTTGTAATTTACCCTATTTTATATTATTATTATGTCTTGATTTACATATTTCAAAAGGAAAGTTAATTAGTCCATTTATAAATTTAAATTTACAAATTTGAAAAGGAAAGTTAACGAATCAGTTTTAAAATACAAAAAAAATCTTTTAGCTTTTATTGAATCGTTTAAAAAAAAATCTTATTATGTCTTAATTTACACATTTCATAAGGAAAGTTAATTAATCCATTCATAAATTTAAATTTAGAAATTTGAAAAAAGAAAGTTAACTAATCAGTTTTAAAATTTTTAAAAAAACTTATAGCATTTATTGGATCATTTCAAAAAGAAAGTTAATTAATCCATTTAAAAATTTAAATTTAGAAATTTGAAACAAATCAAATTCAAAATTTAGATTTTTATACCACTAAAATGTAATCTTTCATAGTTTATTTCTTTTGATTTTTAATTTTTTAGATATTTAAAAAATCTTTTATTGGCTAACTTTTATTCTCTTATAATGTAATTGATGATTTATTTTACGAACTTACTTCTTCCACCAAATATTATATAGGTTTTATTTAGATAGTGTATATCATTACAATAACGGATCTAAAATTCCTTTCAAACATTGATGATGTGTTTGGTTCATGATTTTTGATAAAAATTTTGAAAAAGAAATTGAAAAGGTGTGTGAAATTAAGTAAATTACTGTTATTTTTCATTTATATTTCACATATCGTTTTCCTTTCTCATCTCAAATTCTTACGCAAATTTATGAATGAAACATAACAAAAAGTCGGGTACATATTATTCATACTGAGATTTTGAATTAATATTACTTTTTAAAATTGCATACTATAAACTCTTATCACACATATGTCTCCATATAATAATGATTGAAATTTATTTTAGTTGCTATATCAAAAGTTGGTTATAGAGTCAAAGTAAATGTGTAGGTTTTAAAATTTTAAAGTAAAAATTTTATGTTAGAAATTGTTCAAATGTAATTCTCTTAATATTTATAATTTTTTTATTGATTGATAAAAAGTATCGAAAACATTAAGTCTATTTTTATTTTTTATGATATTGAATTATTAAAATATAATGCATTATAGCTTAAACCAAGAATTGTTGAAAAAAAATTGACTTACACTAGATTTTCTAAGCTAATTTTTAGTATTTAATCAAATATTAGAACCTTCAAACTAGCTCATACCGGTCACAAAATGATAAAAACAATTGTTAATGATTCGGTGACATTAGCATAAATATTGAGTTGAGTAACTTCTAGGTCACTTCTAATATTCAGTCTAATATCACAAGTCAATCATAATTCATTTTCATGTATGAGTTATAACATACGACAATTTACATTTTTAAGTAGACAAATTTTTAGGCTTTACAAAATAAGAAAAAATTAGTATATTAACAAATGTAATTTCCTACTATCATATCGTAAATTAAAATTACAACTTATAAAACGAAATGTATTTTTATTTTATCGTAAATATAAATTTTGTAATTTATTATTTAATTTTTACCAATTAAATTATAACACGTAATTTTTTATTAAGAACTTAGAATACACAATTAATGATATTAGAATACAAATCTTCTCTTATGTATAATTCTGATAAAAATGAAAAAAATTTAATTGATTATAAATCATTTTTACTACATAATTTAAATAAATTTTATATTATTATTTTAATTTGTTGGACAATAATGGTTTTTCGGCAACTTTAATTTGAAATTAAAGTGGGACGCAACCTGTAACGTCCCAAAATAAATGCCATAAAACCATCCAAGACAATACGTAACTAACAATATGAATCAGAGTATAATGTTCTTTCTTTTCAAGAAAGTTAGTGATACAAGAGTTTAACCAAATAAATGCCTTATAGGCTTACATTTTTCTGAGACCATGCTTGGTTACAACAAAAGCGGATATAAATCCAATATATTTAAAGCCATTGGCTTGAATTAAAACAATAACATAATACACAAAAGAAAAGCCTTCAGCTCCAATTCCTTCCAAGCTATTGCTTTGGCGAAGGCATATCACCAACACCTGAAAAATATTTTCCTATATAGGGTGAGTCAAAACCCAGTAGAAACAATCTAACACAATGTATGAATCTTAATAAAGACATAAGTATGATATGCATATCCAATACTCATTATAAAATTATTTATAACTCTTTTACAAAATCATGACATGCCAAGCCTTATATCTCAATTCATGAGTCATTTACTACTTTATTCAAACAACCAAACTGAGGGTACAACTCAGTGGGTCTCTAACCAACACAACTATTATACAAATACTTCAATTTTGCTATTTTACGGATATTTCGTCCATGAGAATCGGCACCCATGTATACGCACGGTTTTCAAGACTTTCACCCTGGACACACAGGCCAACTTAATTCAATGAAGTCCATCCCATTTCTTCTCCCAAACATGGAGTACATCCCTTTTCTTCTCCTAAATATCTTACATTTATAATGTATCAAAGACATAGTCATATTCAATGACAATGGATAGGAGATTAGTTTCAATTCATCTAATCCTCATGCAATTTCTACAACAATCATAGCTATCCTTCACCGATAGCCCAAAATAGATATTTTTAAACAGATATACAATCTCTAAGACAGATAAATTATCCAAATTTTCATAGGTGAGAGGTAATATATATCCAACTCCACAATTTATATAAACATCTATTCAGTTTTATATTCCTAATATCGATTTCATTTATTTATACAAAATAACTATTTGAGAAATTTTAGGACAAAACTCGATTTTCTTCAAAAATCCATCCTGGGTATCAAAATCAACAAATTTATCACAACACAACCTCATATCTACTCCCATAATCATTTTTAATACATACATTTGAAAACCCCTTTTTTGATTTTAAACCAAAACCCTAGGTTTGTTCAAAATCATCCGAAAGTTCCAATATTCTTATACATCAACAAATAACTAAGTTAAGAACCATAAAAGAGTGTAGAAAGTTTCTACCTCGAGTTTAGAAGACCAAGGAAGCAATGGAGGAACTCCAAGGATGCCGAAACCAAGTTTTATTCAGATCAAAATGAAGCTCTTGAGATGTTCTACCTTTTTCCCAAAGACACTAGGGTAGAGAAACCAACGGATCTAGGTGAAAATATAGAGAGAGAGGCTCTAGATCTAGGGTTTTGAGATAAAAAGATGTGAAAAAGTGATGAAGAAAGGTGCTGTGGCGAACCGATATACGCATAGTCCGCTTGAGCATCAGACACAATAAGTTGTTCCGTTCAAGCACAAGAAGTGACGCTCGAGCGCAGAACGCACACTACTAGTAGTTTTGTAGACAACAGACCAATGCTCGAGCACAAGAAAAGCCGCTCGAGCTGAGCCCGCTCGAGCATCGAAAGAGCCACTCGAGCGTAGAATACACTCTCCCAGTAGTTTTGCAGACCTGTAAAAGTACTGAGAGTTCGCCAAGCCTACTCGAGCGCAAGAAGTGTCGCTCGAGCGGAGGAGCAAAATCCTGGGCAACAAAAGTTTGGAAACTAAGCAACCAACTTGTCCCAAACACAACCATAACAACCCAATAGCCAAATTTCAGGAAATACAAGGAAAACAAGATACAATCAACAATACGAAACCATGAAACCCGAGTCCAGAATACAACAATGGTCGGGTCAAAATCAGAATCGCTATAATCCCTCTCTCTTAAGGAATTTCGTCCCCAAAATTTCAAATCAAGTTTTAAAGTTATGATTAAACCAAACACAATAAAGATAATTAATCAATTCCATCACCATGATCCATCCTCTCGTCACCCATTCTCATCAATTTGATACATAAGTTCCAACATTGAAAATAAAAACCACATTTTCCAAAACATATACAATGTCCATATTCAACCTATGTTTCCAAAACATATACAACATATACAATGTCTTCATATTTCATTATTATAATATAATTTCAATACATGCTCAAACATCAAAAAATAAGTCTGGATACTTTTCACAGATTTCCAACTCACGTTCCCAAGTTGCCTCCTTAACCCTGTCATGTTTCTACAATACTTTAACCAAGGGAATTGTCTTGCCTTGCAAGACTTGGTCCCACGTAATCAAGACTCTCACCGGTTTCTCCTCATATGAGGCATCCTCATCTACCTCTAAGTCGGTCCAATCCAACACGTGTGATGGATTCAGCTTGTACTTTCGAAGCATGCTAATATAAAACACATCATGAATCCCAAAAAGTTGTGGTGGCAAGGCCAAACGATAAGTTACCTCTCCAATTCGCTCAAGGATCTTAAAAGGCCCAATGAATCGAGGGGACAACTTCCCACTCTTTCTAAACCTCATCAAACCCCTCCTAGGTGATATCTTCAAGAAGACATGGTCTCCCACCTCAAAAGATAACGGTCTCCTTCTACGGTCGACATAACTTTTGTGGCGACTTTGGGCAGTAACCAACCTCTTACGAATAAGTGCGAATTTCTCCGTTGTTTCCTGGACCAACTTTGGACCCAACATAGGTGCATCACCCACATCGGCCCAACCCACAGGAGATCAATACGGTCGACCATACAAGGCCTCAAAGGTGCCATGCCAATACTCGATTGGAAGCTATTGTTATAGGCAAACTCCACTAAGGGCAAGTGTCTCTCCCACGACCCCTTAAAGTCAAGAACACAACCCGAAGCATATCCTCAAGGATCTAAATAGTACGCTCAGACTACCCATCAGTCCGAGGATGATACGTAATACTAAAAGTCAATCTTGCACCCAAGGCACTCTGTAGGCTTTGCTATAATCGAGCCATGGAATGTGGATCTCTATTCGAGACAATCATCACAGGGACCTCGTGTAACCTCACTATGTCCCTAATATAGAGGTCGGCAAGATGATCTACCGAGTCACTCACACGCATAAGTATAAAGTGTGCTGACTTAGTCAACCGTCAACTACCACCCAAATTGCATCACTACCCCGTTGAGTCCTCGGAAGGCCCACAACAAAATCCATCGTGACATGCTCTCACTTCCACTCGGCTATAGGCAAGGGTTGCAACAAACTCGCTGGCCTCTAATGTTCGGCCTTCACTTGTTGACAAGTAAGGCATTTTGATACAAACACCTCCATATCCTTCTTCATTCCCCTCCACCAAAACTGGTGATTGAGGTCGTGATACATCTTTGTGCCTCTCAGATGCACCGCAAGGCGTGAATGATGAAACTCTCAGAGTATTTCCTCTTGGCAAGACTTTGGCATGAAGAGACGGTCAAGGTATCTAACACTTGAGTCGGAGTACACATTCAAGCCTCTCTCTACCTTTCCATTGGAGATCTTTTTTCAGAGGGATTCTACCTCAAGGTCACCCCTCTATGCTTTTATCACTCGATTCATAAGTGTAGGTTGTGCAACTACTGAAAACAGGGCTGCCGACTTAATAGACTTGCCAAGATGCAAGTTAAACTCACCGATAGCACCCAACATTTCCCATTCTTGGATGGCAATACAAGCTACACTGCTAATAGATTTCCTACTCAATGCATCGGCCACAACATTGGCCTTCCCCAGATGGTAATGTAACTCAAAGTCATAATCTTTTATATATTCCATCCACCTCCTCTGCCTTAGATTCAAGTCTTTTTGTGTAAATATATATTCTAGACTATTGTAATCAGAAAATACTTCAAACTTCTCATTATAGAAATAATGCCTCAAGATCTTCAAGGCAAATATTACCGCCGCTTACTCTAAGTCATGAGTAAAGTAGTTCCTCTCATGTGTTTTCAACTGCCACGAGCCATAGGCTACCACCTTTCCCTCTTGCATCAAAACACAACCCAACCCAACCCTTCCCCGTGAGGCATCACAATACACCAAATAGCCCAAACCCCTCTCCGGAATAATCAAAACTGGAGCAGTGGTAAGTCTAACATTAAGCTCTCAAAAAGACTTCTCACAAGACTCACTCCACACGAGCTTGATCCTTTTCCTCGTCAGTCTAGTCAATGGTGAGGCTAGCCTAGAGAAATCCTTCACAAATCTACGACAGTACCCGGCTAACCCCAAGAAACTACGGATCTCAAAATCATTCTTAGGTTGTTTTCAATCTTGTACTGCCTCTATCTTGGATGAATCTACAGTCACCCCTTCCCCGGATACTACATAGCCTAAGAACTTAACCTCTCTCAGCCAGAATACACATTTCCCAAACTTAGCATACAGTTTGTGGGCTCTAAGCAACTCAAGCACCACTCGCAAGTGTTCCTTTTGCTCCTCCTCAGAGGGTGAGTAAATGAAGATGTCATCCATAAAGACGACCACAAAATGGTCGAGGATTTCACAGAAGATCCGATTCATCAAATCCATAAACATAGTTGGTGCATTGGTTAGCCCAAAGGGCATCACTAGGAACTCATAATGGCCATACTGCATACGGAATACCGTCTTCTGGATATCCTCCTCCTTTACTCTCAATTGGTGGTAACCCGATCTCAGGTCTATTTTAGATAAACAACAAAACCCCTTCAACTGATCAAACAAATCATCTATGCGAGGCATTGGGTACTTGTTCTTAATAGTTACCTAGTTCAACTTCCGGTACTCTATACAAAGTCATAACTCACCATCTTTCCTTTTGGCAAAGAGAGCCGGTGATCCCTAAGGTGAAGTACTAGGGCGGGTAAAACCCTTATCTAACAATTCTTGGAGTTGAATCTTCAACTCACTCAACTCGGCAGGTGCAAATCTATACGGTGCCATAGAAATTGGTGTCATACCAGGCACTAAATCAATAGAGAACTTGATCTCTCGATGAGGAGGTAAACTAGTAAGATCCTCAAGAAAAATGTCCGGGTATTCACAAACCACCCTTGGTAACTTAACTCGGACTTTATCACACTCCCTACTCAAGAAGTTGGCAAGAAGGCAACTAAGTTCACTCCGCCTACGTGGATCATACATCGGTGATAAGTCTCTATCAACCTGGTCCTCCAAGAAATAAAAGCAATCACTGCTTAAGGTACATATAGTAACCCTCTGACAGTAGCAATCTATGATAGCATGCATGATGACAACCAGTCCATACCCAAAATAACATCAAAACTAGACATGTTAATCAATACAAAAGCAAAAGAAAGTCGACGACCGACAACCTCTACATCACAACCTCGACACCCCTACTTCAAAACAATCTCACCGCCAATAGGTGACTCTACATAGAGAGGAGATGCTAACCGAGCCAACTCTAATCCCAAAACTGATGCAAATGTAGACAAGATAAATGAATGGGATGCATCCGTATCAATCAACACATTAGCAACTTAATTGCAAAATAAGAAGGTACCTCTCACTACTAAAGGAGCTGGTACATGATCTGGCGCGGTTATAGCATATACACACCTTGTAGGTCTTTGCTCAACCTGTTCACCCCTCGGAGCATAAGCCTGATGCACTGACTGAGCCGAAGAGGCTCCTCGATTAGCCCTCGAGGCCTGTGCTGACTGTATTGGCTAGTGGCTCTGTGTTTGCCTCGAACTAGACGCACCAGGTGTGCTGCCCAACTGAGGGCAAAACCTCTTCATGTGCCCCACTTACCCATACTGATAACAAGTGAGTGGCTGGCCTCTCTCCTAACTTTGGCTCTGAAAATAAGTCGAAGACGCTGCAGACCACTACCCCCCTCCTCTTTGTGGGCAAGCTAGAGACTTGTGGCCTAATTGACCACACTTGAAACAAGTGGCATCTCCTTGACCACCTCTCCTAGAACCCGAACTCGGTATTGGAAAAGTGGACCTCGACTGAGCTCCCTGGGACTGTTGTGGGTTAAAACACCTCTGCCTCTTACTATTTCCTTGAATATCCTGACTCCTCCTAGAGCTTTTCATCCTCTCTTCCTCTATCTGCATTATAGTCTCCAGATGAGCTGTCGCCTCCACAAGACGTTCATAGTCTCTAATCATTGACCCGATCACTTTGAACATGAGCTTGGTCCTCAACATCTTCTCGAACTCTAAACAACGGCGCTCCTCAGTCGCTATGAGTTTTGGTGCAAACCTCGACAAGCCAGTAAATGTGGCCACAAACTCAGCCACTAGAGTGTTCAACTGCACAAGCTTGGAGAACTGATCTCTCAACTTCTCCCTAACTGTGGGAGGCAAAAACTTATCCTGGAAGGTGCTGACAAAAGCCTCCCAAGTCGTTCCTATGTGCCCACACGCATACTTTCATCACTGACCCACATCTCCCTTCAACTGGAAGGATGCCAAGGTTACTCTCAACTAGTCGTCCTCGATGCCAAGCATCTCAAACGTCTTCACTATTTGTTCTAGCCATTCATTCGCCTTCAGTGGCTCCTTGGGATAACCCAAAAACTCATCCGAATTCGACTAAAAAAACTCCTGCTTCAAGAAAGACGGCCTTGCCTCAGCTACCTGGGCCTGGACTTGATTATCAGCTCTGAGAATGTCCATAGACTCTCGCAATGCTCCGTCCATTTCACGGGCTAAGGCGTCCATGGCTAGCTGACCCACTGGTTCAGCCACATTGGCCTGACCAACCCCTTCTTCTTGTGCCGGAATATCATCCGGTAAAGGCATCTCATGCCTTCTAGGCCTACCACGCCTACCACCATGTCCACATCCACGTCCTGATATCCTAATGAAGGTAACACAAGAGATTAGCGCATTTACAAATGTGCCGAAGCTAATTCACTCGCGTCCTAATGCGGTGGGCAATAGTAATTCACTCCACATATGCACGTTGTCACATAAACACATACGGATTTTTTTTTTTTTTTTTGGGTAATGACCATCCTAAGGCATTGCTAGAGTTCTAATTAGAAACAGCAGTGATCAAATGCTCTTTGAATAGGACTTCTAGAAACCCGTAGACTCAATCAACATCCTAGAAACTAAATCCTATACCCATATCACCACATAAGCATGTTATCATGTAAGCACATCGTACATACTAAAGTCTCTATCAAGCGAGAAAAATCCATTGTGGCAATAACCACTTCCCACGTACTCAAAGTATTCAAACCCAGTACGCTCTGATACCAAGTTGTAACGCCCCGAAATAAATGCCATAAAACCATCCAAGACCATATGTAACTAACAATATGAATCAGAGTATAATGTTCTTTCTTTTCATGAAAGTTAGTGATACAAATGTTTAACCAAATAAATGTCCTATAGGCTTACATCTTTCCGAGACCATGCTTGGTTACAACAAAAGAAGATATAAATCCAATACATGTAAAGCCCTTGGGTTGAATCAAAACAACAACATAATACACAAAAGAGAAGCTTTTAGCTCTGATTCCTCCCAAGCTATTGCCTTGGCGGAGGCATATCACCAACACCTGAAAAACGTTTTCCCATATAGGGTGAGTGAAAGCCTAGTAGAAACAATCTAACACAATGTATGAATCTTAACAAAGATATAAGTATGATATGTATATCCAATGCTCATGATAAAATCATTTATAACTCTTTTACAAAACCATGCCATGCCAAGCTTTATATCTCAATTTATTTTATCTCAATTCATGAGTCATTCACTACTTTATTCAAACAACCAAACTGAGGGTACAACTTAGTGGGTCTCTAACCAACATAGCCATTATACGAATACTTCCATTTTTCAATTTTATGGATATTTCATCTGCGGGAATTGGCACCCATAGATACGCATGGTTTTCGGGACTTTCACTCTGGACACACAGGCCAACTTAATTCAATAGAGTCCATTCCCTTTCTTCTCCCAAACATGGAGTACATCTCCTTTCTTCTCCTAAATATCTTACATTTACAATGTATCAAAGACGTAGTCATATTCAATGACAATGGATAGGAGATTAGTTTCAATTCACCTAATCCTCATGCAATTTCTACAACAATCATAGCTATCCTCCATCGATAACCCAAAATAGATATTTCTAAACAGATATACAATCTCCAAGACAGATAAATTATCCAAATTTCCATAGGTGAGAGGTAATGCATATCCAACTCCACCATTTATATAAACATTTATTCAATTTTATATTCCCAATACCAATTTCTTTTATTTATACAAAATAACTATTTGAGACATTTTAGGGCAAAACTCATTTTTCTTCCAAAATCCATCCCGAATATCAAAATCAACAAATTTATCATAACATAACCTCACATCTACTCCCATAATCATTTTTAGTATATACATTTGAAAACCCCTCTTTTGATTTTAAACTAAAACCCTAGGTTTGTTCAAAATCATCCCAAAGTTGCAATATTCTTACACATCAACAAATAACTAAGTTAAGAACCATAAAAGAGTGTAAAAAGTCCCTACCTCGAGTTTAGAAGTCCAAGAAAGCAATGGAGGAACTCCAAGGACATTGAAACCAAGTTCTATTCGAATCAAAACGGAGCCCTTGAGAGGCTCTACCTTTTTTCCAAAGACACTAGGGTAGAGAAACCAACAGATCTAGGTGAAAATGTAGAGAAAGATGCTCTAGATCTAGGGTTTTGAGAGAAAAAGATGTGAAAAAGTGATGTAGAAAGGTGCTGCTGCGAACTGATATATGCACAGTCCGCTTTAGCGCAAGAAGTGACGCTCGAGCGTCAGACACAATAAGTTGTTTTGCTCGAGCACAGAATGCACACTACCAGTAGTTTTGCATACAACAGACCAGTGCTCAAGGTTAAGAAAAGTTGATCGAGCGTCGAAAGAGCTGCTCGAGTGTAAAATACACTCTCTCAGTAGTTTTGCAGACCTGCAAAAGTGCTGAGAGTTCACAAAGCTTGCTCGAGCGCAAGAAGTGCCGTTTAAGTAGAGAAATAAAATCCTAGGCAACAAAAGTTTGGAGACTAAGCAACCATCCTATCCCAAATGCAACCACAATAATCCAATAGCCAAATTTAAGGAAATACAAGGGAAACAAGATATGATCAACAATACGAAACCATGAAACCCGAGTCCAGAATACAACAAGGTTCGAGTCAAAACCAGAATCGCTATACAACCGCTAGTTAAGATGGGTTTGAGTGGTTTTGTGTTATCTTAAGTGAGAAAATTACAATACAAAAATAATGAGCCAAAACCATGTGTTGTGAATGAGAATTGTCTCATAAAGTGGGCATTAATAATGTTGGGTTAGATTTGGGCTTAGTGTTGGTTTGGACTGGGCCTAGATGTGTACTTGTGTATGTGTTGGGTTTGGTCTTAGACTTGGACTTGGACCTAGTCTTGAGCTTTGGGGTGAGCTGTGCTGGGCTTAGTTTGTGCATGTGTTTGAGATTGGGCTTGAATTAGGTTATGATCCAACACCTGTATCCATTTCGCAATCCATCTAGTTTAATTCTTAAAACTTATGCATTATATATAAATATATATATAATGGTTTTGGAGTTTTGATCCTTTGTAGCTCTAGCCCTAATGGCATTTGATGACCCTATTGATATTAGCCTTCATGGCTAAGGCTCTTCCCTACTAGTATAAATAAAGGCATTTTCCCTCCAACTTAATAGGTTGTTTTAGAGAGGTTTTGTGATGGAAAATGAGATGGTGTTTTAAGATAAAAAGTTGGAGATGGTTTTTTTACCAAAGAAAATTATTCCTATCTTCTTTTGCTAGCCCCTTTCTTTGGTTCTTGTTAAGGAGAGTGCAACCATTGTCAAGTTCGCCGAAACTATTTAGAAGGTGCTTCTGTATTAGCTGGTTTCGATTGTCGTATCTTGGGAGACAAACACCGGCGTACCTCCAGCACCTACCGAGAGGTGGTGAATTTGTTTTAAGGAAACTGTGGTATCATACAGGCTTCAGTTTGCATCCTTTATCTTTTGTTCTCCAAAGTTTTAAATTTAAAAAATTTCTCGTATATTATTTTATATGTCTATTTGAATCCATCTTATAATATGTTCCATGGTGTAATCTAGTTCATTTTTGTGTTTTTTTAGTTCTATAGTTTATTGTATATTTTATTCTCTAATAATAAAATATAATAGTAAGAATTGTTTTGTCATTTCTATTTAATTCATTTTATATATTTTTTCTTGTATTTTTTTAATGAAAAATACCAACAATCTTAAAACATATTTATTTTAAATAGTTTTTGAAAAAACAATTTAGCTTTTATTTTAATTTATTCTAGTAACTCTTGGAATTAAAATTAATTTAATTGCCTAGAGTTATTGGATTGTTTTGAGTTGTTTATTTCTAATAATTTATTCATGCAATTTATTTCATGTTAATTAGTTGTTATTACATGAGTTATTTGATTGCTAGTGTTTAAGTTGGTAGGAGTTTATAAAAATAAAAATTTCATTATGTATGATTCTTACTATTTTATTTAATTTGTTTGATTTTTTTTTTTTTTGTAGCTAACTTTTTTTTTACAGGTTTACCTAAGCGAGAAATGATGAGATCTAATACGAACAAATAAAATAAATTGGAATTACTAAATTGAACTACTAATTTTTATTTAAACATGATTACCTTTGCGTGGAATAAGTAATAATATTGGACCTTCGGAATTTTAGTGAATTTAATTATTCACTTTATTGTGTATTGTTGGAGTTTAACTCTATTGTTTATAAGATTATTTGCTCATAGTTAGATAGTTGGAATGCCAATGTTATGACGATGTAGACACCCTATTTTGACCAACCTTAAGACTCAGACGTCATCGATTGAGCGCTTGGTGATGGTGCATATTGTGCTCGTTCTGAGGTTTCGGAGTTTCGGCTAAGAGCCTTACCCCCGGACCTCGGGACCCTTTTGTGCCTTACCTCGGTTTGCGAACCAGGTCTTGTTTTCTCTTCCCGAAGGGAGGGAGAGGTCACGTAGACCATCTCTCAGTGGCCGTAGGCTACTTTTCGTGGTCGTAGGCCACTTTTCCCGTTTGGAGACCAGTTTCCGATTTTCGGAGCCGTCGGCCGTGCGCCTCGATTCGGGACCGCTTAACTCTCTCCGTTTGGCACGGTTTTTGGAGATCTTGAACCTTTTGAACCCTTGTTTTAGCTTCTTGAGGAAGCTTGAACCTTTTGAACCTTCGTTTTAGCTTCTTGAGGAAGCTTGAACCTTTTGAACCCTCGTTTTAGCTTCTTGAGGAAGCTCGAACCTTTTGAACCCTTGTTTTAGCTTATTGAGGAAGCTTGAACCTCTTGAATCTTTGCTCTAGCTTCTCCAAGAAGCATGAACCTTTTGCTCTAGCTTCTCCAAGAAGCTTGAACCCTCTTGTTTCTCTATAAGAGAGGGCCTCCCTCTCCTTTAGAGGGGTTGAAAAAAAAATTTATCTAAGGAAAAGCACATATATCTCTCTATATCTCTACATTTTAGGCTTAGAAAGGGTGTTTGTTCTTGGCCTTTAACACCACACCTCATAGCCACACACCTCCACCATTGATCTAAGGTTCTCGGAGGGTCTTGAGAGGTCTCAAAGAGCTGGTTTTTGGTCCAAGAAGCTGCTGGTTTTGCTGAAACTACAAGGGTAACACACTATTCCCTCTTTTAAGCTTTATTTTGCTCCATCTTTTAGCCATACTTGCAAGCATATTTGAGCTTTGGTGTAAACTGAAAAAAATCTTATTTTGAGGCCCTTAACATGTTTGTTTAAGATCATTTTTCTGTTGGGGGTCATCTACCCCCTTGCATGCTTCATTTTACCTTGTTTTGAGCCATGCCCTACGGCCTTCGATTTAATCTTTGCTTGGCCTTTTGGCCACTGAAAAACCATGTTTCAGTGGGTTTTTAGGCTTTATTTGGCATGACATACCTCTAAATTTTGCTGGTTTAGTGGCCTCTTGATTGCCTCACATGCTTGTAGTGCAAATCCTCTTTACTAGCTTACATTGCATGCTATTTTGGCCTTTGATTCTAGCACTTCTTGGCCATGATCCAAACAAGTTTTGTTCATATTTTGGGCTGCCTTAGCTCTGTTTTTAGGCCTCTTGGTCGATTGGTGCTTGCCATGCATGGTTGTAGTGTAATAGCCTTGCTTAGCTTTGAGTTTTGGGGTCCCTTGCATGTGTTGCTTGAGGCATTTTAGTGTTTTGGCATCATTGAATATCATATTTCAGAGCTTATATGTATGCCATATTCCCATGTTTTCCACTCTTTGAATGTGTTTGAGAGTTATGCATGAATACCTCATTTTTGGACCATTGCATGAGCTTCATTTCCATTCTTTGCGAGCCATCATTTTAGTCCATATTTGCTACTATTTTGGCCTGTATAGGGACTGTTTGGGGCTGGTTTGGCCATTTGAGTATGGCTTTGCATGCCTATAGTGTAATCCACTTCACTAGTTTCGGTATTTGGGCCATTTAGCATGCATTGTGTGAGGTGTTTGCATGATTCGAGACCATCTTGCATGTCATTTCAGAGCTGGAAAATATGTGATTGTATGCCATATTTCATGCTTACCATGCTTTGGTGGAGTTGCACTTTGTGCCTTAGGTTTGGTCCCTTGCATTTGTACATGTTTGCATGTGTGTTGTTGCTTCATTTTCATCATGTATGGCCACTGATTTGAGTGTGGTTGAGGCCCATTCATTTTAGTTTAAGTCCATCTTGCATTATGTATGCCATATCCATGTTGTCGCATGCTTGATCGTTGCATTGTGTATGTCTTGTTCATGTCTTCGTGCATGTCCATCTTTGTATGTGCATTGCGTATGCCATATAGTTTATGTGCATTGAGTACACCATTTTTAGTTCATAGCATTGTGTATGCTAGTTGCATGTTTGCATATCATCCCTCGTATGCTAGCATGATTAGGTTGCATTGCGTTTAGGGTTGCATGCTAGTCGTATTGTGTATGCCATGTAGATTGCATTGTGTTTGGAATAGGGTTTAGTCCAAACACGGGAAACGAGGGACATTTCGTACTCCAAGTGACGAAACGTGCCTCGATTCTCAGTCACCGACACTCTTGACCATCCATGATGGAGTTGTTGGTTTTAGTTGTTTATATGTGCATTCATGTCCCATTAAGTCGTGCAATCCGACTCCTCGGCCATCATGCATCGAGATGGGTGATTGGTGGCACGAGGATCAAGGACTACACTCCCTGGAGCTTGTGCAATGATGGGGAGAGTGGTCATGTACACATATGTTAAAAATACTTTGCCATGCCCCTTTCTCGCTCTCTGTTGCAGTAAACTGGAAACCAGCAGCAAAAACTGGTTAGCATCCTTCTGGAGCTTTGTACAGTGTTTTGGGATCAGTTGCAAACAGAGGCAAATCAGGGCATTGCGATGGATTTCCTGACAACGCGACTTAAGCATGCATGCATCGCTATCATTTGGAACAGAGCTGAGGCAGTCCATTTTTTTTAATTTGCATGCTAGTTTCCTTACTTAGTTAATTCATTAATTAATAAATGTTGTGTAATAACTAGTTTAATTAGCTTAGATTAGCTAGTTGGTTCTGTATTATTTATTCAGACCTTCCGCGAGAGGGCGAACTTTGTAATAAGTGTGCGTGTGTATGATGCATGTCTTCTAACCCCACGTCTTTCTCCCTTTTATTTACCAGCTTATGATGGTTAGTTTTAGGGCATGTTTCAATTAGCATCTATATGTTCGCATGTTTGCATTCATTCATCTGTATTGCATGTACCTGGCTCGGCGCATCATGGTAACTGCATTGTATTTCAATTCCGAGTTAAATACATGTTATCTGTAGAATCTCATATGCCATCTTAGATTAGCCGAGCCTATCTTAGTTGCATCTTGCATGTGTTGCATTAGCCATCTTAACATGAACTAGGATCATGCATTGATTACTAACTAGTTTCTATTTTGGCTCGGAGTACTCGGTAAGTGTTTATGCTTTAGCATCCTTGCATGTGTGTGAGTGACTGCTATGATAGCATGCTTACCATGAGGCTATGTGCTTATGTGATATAACTGCCTGAATGCCTGTGGGTGAAGGTTGGATTATTTGAATTGGAACAATTCATTGATTGCGAGTTTTAAGTCCACTTGAGAGTGGCAAATCACCATGTTTTCTAAGCCCACTTGAGGGTGGCAAAATCCACGTCTTAGCCTACTTGCGAGTAGCACCATCAAGCCGTTTTCAGATAAACAAACATGAAATGTTTTGTTCAAACTCAAACGATCCAATCTATACCTGTATGTTGTGTGCATCACATAGTAATTCTAGGTTAATAACCGGAATAAGAGCACATGTGTTTTCAAAAACAAGATATCATGTTTAGTAGTGGCCAATCTTTGATCGGGCGAGCGGGGGTGCTCATAGCTGACCTTTCCTAATCGTACCCAAGTTCCCGAGCCGAGGCAACTTTGGTGATGATGGACACGTGTCCTTAGGCACGAGTCAGGGTTTCCTAAATTCCCCCAAAATAAAATATTTAGGTGGCGACTCTGTATCTGGCAAAGCAGTCCATGTTTGACACTTCTTTCTAAAAATCAGTTTTTCAAAATGATTTGCCGAATTTGGACTCTTTGATGATTTATTGGTCTTGCATTGCACTCCGCGAGATTAGATACAGGACCGTGATATTGAGTCCAAACTATAGTAAGCCCCAATGAACAAAACGGGATTCCCTCCCGGGACGTTTGGGGACGTCTACAGACGATAATAGTCTTATATATGTAGTTATTTCATAGCCATGAAACTCATGACATTCTTGTAACTGCAATGCATCTATAGCCTTTGAATTACACATTGTGAGTTAAAGTTGAAATTACTTGTGTAATATTCATTTTATTGGTTCATTAACTCATCTTGTATCCAAGTGTGTATATGAACAGTGACCATGGAGATTTAGTGGAAACGAGAATAGAGGTGTGTAATGTGTTTTATACAAAAATAAGCATTACAAGTGGAGAAGTGTGTTCTTGGTTAAACAAACAATTGCAAATGCAACCATGAACTTCGTTTTGCAGATTTAGACAATTTGTAATTGTAGCAGTTGTAGTTGCATTTCCATTTGTAGTGGTTTTAATTTCTAATTTGTAATAGTTTTACCATAGTGAAAAGAAAGGGGAAAGGAAAGAAATTATAAACCTTCGGGATTAATTTTATTATTCCTAAAGTGTTTGGTTCTCTGTAATAGAAACCAAAGTTTAGCCTTGGCTAAAGAGTATTTCTGATTTGTTTAGAAATGACAACTAAGATGGATTTGGTTTCAAACCTTTGTGGCTAGAGGAAATCTTTGGGTTTAATCTTTTTATTCCCAAAGTGTTGGAAAACCAAGTTTGGAGAAAGTCTTTGGTTATAATTTGATTCTTTCCGAAGTGTTTTGTTTTGGGAGAAGAAACCAAATTTTAGTATTAGCTAAAATATTTCTAAATTTTATTAAGAAATAATGGGCTCAATTCCGGGAGTATCGGTTAACTTTTATGAGTGGTGTAATTCTGATAGCAAATTTTAATTGCTTATAAGCTTTGTAAACTTGGTTTGTTTTAACCTATTTTATCCCCTAAAAAACTTAATTCTAAATTTGTTTCTTATGGACTAGGAGTCAACATGCTCTTGAAAGTTTTGTCTAAGGTTAATTGGGTCTTAAGTGGGACCGGTGTGACCCCTCCAGTCTTCTTGGAAACTTTTCTAACCATGTTCGATTCTAGGGCAAGTGGTGAGATCAATTTTTGAATTAAATTTCAGAATTTGAGATTTTTTAGTGTTAGGTTTAGTTTCTGAAAAAACAGAATAGTGAAATTCTATAGTGATTTTTCAGAAATGGCTTCAAGAGGTGACAACAAAAAATGTTGTTCCACCTGACAACCTTAAGTCTTGCGAGATTCTTAAAGGAAGATCTAGAGAGATCAAGTGTGATTAGAGGAAATCATAAGATTGCATGGTAATATCTTTGAATTAATTAGAGGCAATTAGTATGCTATCCTTTTGTCAATTATAGCATGTATGCTTTTTATGTGACTTTGCTTGAAAACAAAGATGAGACAACCCGTTATGGTGGGTGAATATATTTTTGAATTTTTTAAATTCCAAATATATTCTTATATTGGTGGCTCCTAGTGAGTATAAGATCACTGATCATAGAGATAGAAAACTAGTGGTTCCTAGGAGGTGTTAGACCACTAGCTACACAGTTATGAGATTGTGGTTCCTAGTCCTGAACAGATTACTGATCACATGTCAAGACATGATGGTTCATAGTAGTCGAGAGGCTACTGATCATATGTCAAGACATGATAATTCCTAGTAATGTAAAAGTCTATTGATCCTATGTCAGGACATTGTGATTCTTAATAGTAAAGTGACTACTGATCATAGGTCAAAACATTGTGATTCTTAGTATTAGAAAGTCTACTGACCACATGCTGAGAAATTAGTGATTCCTAGTGATAAGACTATTGGCCATGTTATAAAATTCCGAATAGTAGACTATTGAACACTGGATTTGTGTTTTCTAATAGTAAGACTATTGGCTTAAGAGTGACATGTTAGACCAAACTTGTTTTGGTGCCTTGAATTCGAGAAAGACCTAATTCGGTTAATGATGGTCTAGGAATATGTTTTTTGTGATATGATTTTGAGAGTTTCATAATCATTTTGACACAAGGAATTGTTTAAAGACCCTGTATGAATTTTTGGAAAGGCCAAAAGCTTTTGTATAAATTCTACAAATGTGGGGGTGTCATGTTAAAAGTGGTAATACCTAAACCCAAGATGGGTAGGATAAACCTTAAAATCCATTGACTTTGTATTCAACGATTATGCATAATATAGTAGTGCATATCAGTTTTTTGTGTGGACAAATCTGATATTTAGATTTACACGAGAATATTATCATGAAATTGAGGAAATGGTTTTCATGAGAAAAGAGATGAGCCTAGAAGATGTTAATATGCTAGGACTTTAAAGTTCTTCCATCTAAATCTTCTTAAACCTATATGGTGGCTAGTGAGGCTAAAAGCTTCTTTGAAGCTGTGATTTCTCTAGAAAATTTAGCTTTATCTTTCGTAAATAGTAAGCCTTGGGATGCAAGTGAATGAAAGACAATGAGATAGGGTTGTTATCAAAGGATACTCGCAAAGAGAAGGCCTAGATTACTTTGATACGTGATCACCAGTTATAGTGAGTGTGATCGTAATTGTGCGATATCTGGAAATACATCAACATGGATGTTCAGATAACTTTCCTATATGAAGATTTAGTTGAATAAATCTTTAAGGTTTGAATACTTGAGAAGATATTCAATACTACCAAGTGGATGTTGTACTCTAAGTTTGACGTAGGCCTTGCAGATGTATATTTGAGAATTAAGATTTCCTGACCATTTGCTGGTAGTGTACTTATTTTGATAAGAGTCTTGAGAAGTATAAGTCAAATACAAGTGCGTTAAAGACTTCGATAAACTTTAGTTTCCATTTGACCAAGAATATTGAAATATTCTCCGGTCATTGAAAGTTTGAAGTATCTGATGAGTTGTACAAGGCTGGGTATAGCCTACTTAGTTAGCAAGCTAAGTAGATACACGAGTAATCCCAACGCCGATATTTAGAAGGCATTTGTGAAGGTACTAACGTACTTACGATGAAGCCGGGATTATAGGTTGCATTACACTTGATATCCAGTTGTACTAGAAGTGTAATAACCTGACCCTCGTATATGAATTTGATATCTCTTCCGCTCTATTTTGTGTTTTTGAATGTATATTATGAATTTCTGTGCACTTGCGGTACACTAAACAAAACTTAGAGGAATGAAATTCTATCTGTTGGTCCAGAACGTTATCTGTCACAATTAACCTGTTTGGATTTGAAATTGGGTGCCTTAGAGGCTTAAATTTCAGAAACTGATTTAATATTTGAAATCTGCATATTTTTTAAGCTCTAATAGGATTTTCTGTGAAATTTCAATTTTGGATGGTTAAACGATTGAATTTCGTCTTATTATAAACCATAAATATCTAGATATCTATATAACTCTTTGGGCATGTTGACTCATCTCTTGGGTGTCAACAAAAGGGGAAAACGTGGGTGAGAGAGAGGAAGGCAACAAGTGAGGAAATTGGGAGAATTTTGAAGATTTGCTTGAATTGAACTCAAGGTATGGAAAATTTTGATCTTGTCTTACTCTCTCTTAGTTATGGTTAGAATTCTTCCTTAGTCATGGAGGGAATTGAGTATCTTATGTGGTAATTTGTGTTTTTAGGATCAAGTGAGTTATGAAGGGAATTTCTACTCTAAATCTTTGCTATTCCATGAAAAGATGTATTTATGAGTTTGAATTGGAAGCTTGAGTAGTTCTATATGTATCTATGTGTGTATATGAAGTAAGAAGTGAGTGAGGAGTGGGGAGTTTAAGTGATAATTGAACTCAATTTTGTAGAAAGAACTGATATAGATAACATAACTGTGTGTTTAATTGATTTTGGAACTATGGCACTTCTTGATTTTTGCTTGTAATTGGGAGATTGAGGTTTGAGTGTCAAGGTAGAACTCAAATGGAGGAAAAACAGGGTTTAAGAATTCGTTTGGTCTGCTCGAGCGTAGAATGGCCCGCTCGAGCGGAAAAATCACTCCCTCAGCAAGTTTTTCAAAATTACTTTGTCCGCTCGAGCGGAGGAATTCCCGCTCGAGCGCAAAATTCACTCTCTCAGTATTTTTGGTAATATTGTGTTGTCCGCTCGAGCGGCCAGAGTGGCGCTCGAGCGGAGGATTGATTTTCAGAAAAATTCTGTGTTATTCCATTTTACGTGCTGTACCCTCTGGTCTGTTTAGATATTTGTTTTGATAACTTTAAGATGATTATAAATGCATATGAACAAAAAGGAAACTAATTTGTAAGTGATGATTGTGTGCAGGGCACACTCCTGAAGGCACTAGTACGCCAACACCTCGCTGTGAGTAACAGTACCTCAATGAATCCTTACTCAATTTCTATGTATTGACGGTATGAATCATTAAGAAATCATGGATGTGAATGATAAAATTTGATAAGTGAGGTATAATGAAGTTGTGGAAACGTATGTACGTTATATGTGACATCTTGTGAACTTCTGGACTATACCAAGGGAAGTGTGAAATTGTGAACCGATATGGTCTAGAGCCATTTGTGAACCATTGTGGCCTAGAGCCAATGGTGAATCATTGTGGCTTGGAGCCAGTTGTGAATTAATGTAGTAACGAGCCGTTTATGAAATTATGAGGCCAAAGGCCGATGTGTGAAATACGAACTTATGCTATTGTGAGCTTGTGAATCAAAGAAACCCAAGGTCTATATGATGAACTATAACTTGTGAACCCAAGGATTCTTTTTTGAATATGTGAAGTTCTTAGGCCAGGGGCCAAATTGTGAATATTATGAACTGATTATATTGTCCCAGCAAGCTAAACAGAGACAGATTGATTATATAACTTCAGCGTTTATTATGTTTGCATGCATACCAGTACTGTTGTTCACTGAGCTTGGCTCACCCTGTGTTATGTCTGTTTCTGTAGGTAACCAACCAGGGGGTCAACCCTAACTCGGCATCGTCATACTTTTGTCAGCCTAGGCACAGCCAAGCTTGGGATCAGAACCCTTCTTGCGTGAAGTCTGTTAGATGATGACTACACCGTTACTCTTAGCCTAGGATATTATGTACTTAATCTTTTTGTTACGTATCTCACCTCGGGGTTGGATTTGTATATGTATGTAAATAACTAACTCCCAACTGCATTTTAGTTTTGATGTACTTATCCTATGAGATGTTTATGATCCTGGCATAACTTAGTAGCTCAATGGATGGCACGTTCTAATTTATATTACTTATTATTACAGCTTCCGGTCAGGCCCCTATATGAAGTCAGCTTAAGTGTCCTTTTCTGCTTAGGTCATGCCCAAACTTTTAGGGGCAAGTTTGGGGGCGTGACAAGAAGGGTACAAAGGTGCCTACTAGATATCTGATATAAAGACTACGAATCCATTGGTAGATATGTTTTCTCTAATTGGAGCTGCAACCGTGTCTTGGAGATCTTCCAAGAAAATGTGTATCACGAGATCAATGATGGAATCAGAATTCAGTGCTTTATAAAAGCAACTAAAGAAACTGAATGGCTTTGCTGTTTTCTTGAGGATATTCCATGTTGATCAAAACTTATGCCAGCAATTTTGTATACTTTGCAACAACCAATCAAGTATTGGTAGGGCACAGATGGAAGGTCTAGACATTTTTGTCGAAGACATAGTTCCATACGGCGACTACTCTTGTGTGTTGTCACTATAGACTATATACAGTCTAAGGATGATATTATGGATCCATTAACCAAAAGGTTAAATTGAGAGTTAGTAGGAAAGTAGTCAAAAGGAATAGGGTTAAGGCCTTTAACGAATGTTATCAGAATGGAAAACCCAACCTAGTTGACTGGAGATCCCAAGATCTAGGTTCAAAGGGACAACCTAATTGCGTGTAACAGATGAGTCACTGTGGAAGTAAATCCTCCTGCCTATTCCTTTATACAGTGATATCCTCTGGGATGGAAGGTTAAACTGATGCTTTTAATGACCTAAGTGCTGTGAATAGTCAATTGTGGTATAGAGAGATACCTTATGTAGGTCACCTATGTGAGTGCGAAGTGGGGCCACTTCTTTAAGAATTGACAAGGTCGAATTCTTTAAAAAACACTCACTGAACCAGAATAGTTGTGATAACCCTGTTCTGTATTATGTTAATTGATCTTGATTATGATTATAATTATATGTTTGGTATGGTCTTGTGTGATAATTATGTGATTATATGTGTTTTTGTATTTCAATCTGTTCACTGTAGGAAAATCTGTTTGATTTTCTGCTTTAAGATTTAAACTGAAGGCCTTAGAGGCGTCAGAAACTGAAATTGATTACGCCATTGTGATTAGCGTGATTTTTAGTGCCTATGGTGAAATTTAATTGAAAACTGATTCGGAATGAATTAATTAGTTTAAACTGATTGAATTAAGCACCATTACTTAATCCTAATCAAGTTTGATTAAGAAAGCTTATATAAGGGGCCCTATTACACTTAACCTCATTCTTTTGAGCTCAAATCTAAAAATCACACTCTAGAGAGAGAGAGAGAGGGCCGGTTCTAGAGAGAGGAAGAGGAAGAATTGGGTATTTTGGCCCAAAGTTTATGAATTTGGAAGCTACACTCAAGATTTAACCACATTTGTGAAGATTGGAGCCCCTAGGTAAATAAATTCATGAGTTTGAGTTTGTGATTTTGTGGATTCAAAGTTAGATGGTGATCAAGAACATAAAATGAGTTGAATTTGATGATTATGAAATCATTATAAGCATGCATGTAAGAAATTGCCATGAATTTGTATATTTGAGCATGGAGTATATGATCCATGTTGAAATTTGATTGAAGTTCATGCTTTTGATCATCTTTTCATCATTTAAGTTGAGAATGGAGATTATATCCCACATGCAAGTTCAATTCATAGAGGTATGAGTTTTGAATGCATGAATTTAATGTGTTGGAAGTAAGTTTGGTATAATTTGGGTATGTATGTAATTGATTCATAGGATTTGAGCTTCATAATGTAGTGAATTGGTGTTTGTATCATGTTAGTAGATGTATATGAGAGTTATGGGTCATAAAATGCAAGCTATGTCAATTTGAATGCAAGTTTGAAGCTCAAACTGGTTGCTGGAAATTCCAGAATTTGGCATGTCTGCTCGAGCGGGGGAGAACGTCGCTCGAGCGGGGAGAGTCACGCTCAAGCGTCAGTCACATGTTTCGACTCTCAGCTCAAGCGTCCAAAGTCACGCTTGAGCGCAAAAATGAGGCAACCAGCACTTTTACAAAATAGATGGGTCCGCTTGAGCGTCAGAAACCGCGCTCGAGCGGGGAGCCCTGTTTCAGAAATTTTGTAAAGATAAATTTATGTTTTGTTTCCATTGTCTTTCACTTCTAAGCACTCTTAGGCATACATTGAGCATTGTAAATGGACTAAGAAGATAAGAAAGAAGCCTAAGAAGAATGCATGAGTTAAGAATGGATTGAATCGTTTGTTACCCGATATGTGTTATGTATTATGTAGGGTCGAGCAGAAGGACGAATCCACCAGTAGAACACTGTGAGTAATATCTTAGTAAAGATATTTTGAAGTATGCTATTTGTCCAATCGCTTACTCCTATTTGAGTTTCATAAGTTTGTTAAATTGAATTATGGACAAATATCTGTTTGATATTGTTTTGGCCTGCCTTAGGACTGTTTTGAGTAATCTTGGTCCTTCGGGGCTTGCTTGATATGGCTATGGTGGAAGTACCTTACCTAGTCTTTAGTTTTAAGCACCGTAGTATGCTATGTTTGTGATGATTGCATGTTTGGGCATCGTTTAGCATGTTATTTCAGAGCGTATACATGTGTCATGTTCTTACTTCTTTCATTCATTGAGAGCTTTTGAGAGTTGTGTTTAATGCCTAGTTTGCGAGCCAATGCATGAGCATGTTGTTGTAGCTTTTGGTGCTTCATTTCCAGCAGGATTTTGCCATTGTTTTGGCATGCATGGGGTCTGTTTGGTGTTGGTTTAGTCCATTGATCACTGCTTTGCATGATTCTAGTGTTGTGTCCTTCATTAGCTTTTAATGCTTAAGTGTTCTAGTATGTTGTGCATGAGTGTTTGCATGTTAGAGTCTTGCATTTCATGCCAAGATTAGCATGTTGTTCGCATGTCATGTTGCTTGCTTTGCATTGTGTTCAATCGGATGTTGTGTTGAACACAAGGTGGATTAGTTCATTTCATACTTGAAGTGATGAAGTGAGTCAATCTCCCTTGGTCTCCATTGCCTTTGATCTCTCATGATAAGGAGATGGTCTAAGTGTCTTGTTTATCATGCATTTATTGAATTTGTACATGTTGGATCTTTGGCCATCATGCATTGAGATGCTTGATTGATGGTTTTGGATCCAACGGTGCCTCTCTCTTGATGTTTTGAGGTGATATGGAGGGGTATGGTACATACATGTCCTTGGGACACCCTCCATTTCCTCTCTTTTGAGCTCTGTTGCAGAATGGAGTTTCAGTACATCAATGGCCGGCAGTGCCTTATTGATGGCTGGCACCTCCTCATTCGTGGCTGGCACTGCACATCCTTGGCCAGCAGGAGCGTCGGTAGTCACCATTCATGGCCGGCAGGCCATTGGTGCATTCCCCAGCAATGATTTGGTAAGGTTCAGCAGCAAGTTCTTGGAGAAACCCTGCAAACAGAGCCTCTAAAGAGCAAACCGGAGAGCTTTTCGGGGCAGAAACCGAGCATGCATCCTTCATTGTTCAAGGCAGAGTTGTGGCAGCCTAATTTAGATGCTTTTCATACTTAGTTGGTTTTGTAACTTAATTAATTTGATTAATTAGTCAAAGTTTTGTAATAATTAATTAGCTTAGCATAGTTAATTAGTTGGTTTGTAATAATTAGTTTAATTAGCGTAGCTAGTTAGCTAAATTCATTCGGACCCTCCATCGAGAGGGCACATTGTTGTAATAAGCGTGCACGCATGTGTGAATGTCTTCCAACCCCACGTCGTCCTCCCTTTTACTATGAATGATTGCGCCAAAGGCCGTTTGATACGAATGATCGGGCCAAAGGTCGTTTGATACGAATGATTGGGCCAAAGGTCGTTTGATATGAATGATTGGGCCAAAGGCTGTCGGACATGAATGATTGGGCATAAGGCCATCGGATAGGAATGAATTGGGCCCAAGGCCGTTTGATATGTCTGCATCTGTGGTCGCTTGATACACTAGTTAGAAACATGAATTGGGCCCAAGGTCATCGGATGTATTTGTTTCAAATTCCGTTCATGTATCTCCTTTATCGATATTATTCACTGGGCTTTCGCTCACTCTCATTCATGTGTCTGTAGGTGAGCCAAGAGATGTCCAAACCCAGCCTCAGTGAAGTATGTGAGAAATAGTCAAAGTTTTGAGGAGTCAGCCCATACGTCTCACGCACAAGACTTGTTTTCGCCCTTTCGTTCTTTTGTTATATTTTTGCTATGTTGACGAAAACGTTGGATTACCTTTGTATATAAGTTTTGTTTGGCTGACTGCATAATTGAAAGTTCCTGTATATAGATTAACTCTATGAGTATGTGTGAGTTATTATGAAATACTTTTGGAATGATTTTGCTATACCATGTAAGCACAACTCTATGGACAATTTGTAAGTTTGCTTCTGTTTTGGCCCCTCAACTCTGATAAGATATGTTTTATTGAGTTTGAGGCCTCAGGTAATCCCTTGATTACTGGCCGGTTATGACCTTAATCCATAGGGGCAGGTTCGGGTCATGACACTAGTGTTCTAGGGCCAAACCGAACACATTAGTGAGAATAAGAACAATGGTTGGAGTAACTCCTGTGTGAGGTCTATTGTCTCGATTTACACAAACGGCAGAACAGGTCAAGACATCACGTTCACTGGTCAGCTAGTAAATCTGATATGTTTTTACTATGAAAGGTTTAAGGCCAACAGCTACCTTTTCTGAAGCAGTGTTATTTTGTGTGCTCTCTCTCTCCGAGTCTTTGTTATTAAGCGTTGTCCGTGTTTCTTTATTCGGCCAATTTTATTCATGTGGGGGATTGTTGGAAAAAAATGATTTTTTAGCAACTTTAATTCAAAATTAAAGTGGGACCCAACTGCCAGTTAAGCTGGGTTTGAGTGGTTTTGTATTATCTTAAGTGAGAAGATTACAATACAAAAATAATAACCCGAATCCATTGAGTTGTGAATGAGAATTGTCTCATAAAGTGGGCATCAATAACGTTGGGTTTAGATTTGGAATTAGTCTTGGTTTGGATTGGGCCTAGATGTGTACTTGTGCATGTGCCGGGTTTGGTCTTAGACTTGGACTTGGACTTAGCCTTGAGCTTTGGGCTGAGCTGTGTTGGGCTTAGTTTGTGCATTTGTTTGAGATTGGGCTTGGATCGGGTTGTGACCCAACACCCGTATCCATTTTGCAAGCCATCTAGTTTAATTCTCAAAACTTATGCATTATATATATATATTATGATTTATATAATGGTTTTGGAGTTTTGAACCTTTGTAACTCTAGCCCTAATGGTTAGAGTTGATGGCATTTGATGACTCTATTGATGTTAGCCTTTATGGCTAAGGCTCTCCCCTACTAGTATAAATAGAGGCCTTTCTTCTCTAACTTAGCAGGTTGTTTTAGAGAGGTTTTGCGATGGAAAATGAAATGGTGTTTTGAGATAAAAAGTTGGAGATGGTTTTTTTACCAAAGAAAAATTTTCCTGTCTTCTTTTGTTAGCCCATTCTTTGGTTCTTGTTAGGGAGAGTACAACCATTGTCAACTTCCCCGAAACTATTCAAAAGGTATTTCTGCATTAGTTGGTTTCGACCGTCGTATCCTGAGAGACAGACGTCGGCGTACCTCCAGCACCTTCCGGGGAGGCGGTGAATTTATTTTAGGGAAATTGTGGTATCACATAGGCTTCGGTTTGCATCCTTTATCTTTTGTTCTCCAAAGTTTTAAGTTTAAATAATTTCTCTTATATTATTTTATATGTCCATTTGAATCCATCTTGTAATATGTTTCATGGTGTAATCTAGTTCATTCTTGTGTTTTTTTAGTTCTATAATTTATTGTATATTTCATTCTTTAATAATAAAATATAGTAATAAGAATTGTTTTGTCATTTCTATTTAATTCATTTTATATATTTTTCTTATTCTTTTTATGGAAAAATACCAACATAATTTAGAAACTAATTTTTGATTATTTATTTATACCTGTGCATAGCATGGGTAATATGCTAGTTTCTAATAAAATAAATGAAAATAAGATAGAAAATCAATATTGCAAAATAAATAGAGAAAGGAAGATCTCTGAAGAACCATGAAGGGAATGGCTAATCTCCATATCACTATCCTCCGTACTTTTTTATACTTTGTTTTACAGGTGTTAGAAATGGGCGCCCATGTGGCATGACCCTTTGAATCTTTTGAACCTTATCCAAATGGGTTTTGAATTCAAATTCAAACATATTTGGATAACCACTCAGGATATATATATATATCTATCATATAATTGATATGGATAGATGATATATCTTATATTATCTCATATAACTGATATGGATAAATGAGATAAACATATTATATATCTGATAATATGGGATATGGGTGATTAAGAGAAAAACAACGTATGTTTGAGCTTTTTCCCATATACTGACTCTCTCCCAAAAACCAACGATCAAAAAGCCATTTGCACTATGATTTGTGTGGGTGATATTCACTATTGTAATATCACTCCATTGCTGGGTTGACTGATCAGATTCAGGAAGCACGTGATTTACCCACGAGATCCTTCAATTCAGACTCTGTTCTAAAGGTATGACCATAATTTTTTATTCCGCTGCGTTATACTTTGTTTTACATTGGTATCAGAGCATGCATGGGTATTTTCATATTTTTCTTTAATCTTGTGTATATTTTTATATGTATATGTATACATTATATACATGTGTGGAGAAGTGGTTCTGAGAATACTCTTCAGATCCTGGGAGACGTTCTTGATCCTCAGCTAGTCACCTGCAAAGACACAAACACTCTGGTTGGGGGTGCCGGGGTTAGCACTCCGACGGGCAAGTCAGCTCCAATACTCAAGAAAGCTTCTTTTCTAAGTTAAGTGGTGTTATTCTTACATACCTTTCTATATCTGAACCTCTTGTATTTATACTCATTCTCTGGACCTCGGGTCCAGAGCCAACTTTTATCTATTATCTTTTCATTTATTCTCACGTACATCTCCCCGTCTATTCGGCGATATCAATGTATTCGGCATCTTAATTGACTAGCACGGAGCCGAACAGTTTCTGACTTCTGGGATACAGCCCTTATAACTCTTCGACTCATTCGGCTCCCATAATTGCCCCCCAAGCATTCTCCCAACATATGTTGGCTGGAGTGCTTGGTCCCGCATTTTTGAATACCCAACCAAAATTTTGGTGGTCGGGCCTACGAAGCATACATTTAAGTACGCCTCCTTTTGGTTGTCGTACCGACTTCCCGCTTCTTCGTGCGTATCTATTCATTGCGATTTTAAAGATTGGCATCCCTTCAGATTCGCATTCCGTGATACTGGTCGCTGGGTTGCTTTTTTGATCGTTCTCGCAATTTTATCTCTTCCAACATCTTCTTCATCCTCTGTAAGTTATCCATTTCTTTGCTTCGAGAGCTATTCCCAGTTTATTCTTTTGCACATCTGTGCCAACTGTAGGGTATGGCGAAACATTTGGAAGACCTCCTCTCATCAGCTCGAATTGCTGGTTTTAGACGCCATTTCTCTATTCCCGATGATGTCCGTCTATCACTTTTGGCAGACGGCACCCTTGACATGGAGAGGGAGGACGAGACCACGATCGTCTTTCCTCTCTTGTCAATCGCAGAGGGTGGAGTCCGCTTCCCTCTACACCCATCCCTAAGGGCTGTGCTTCGCCATTGGGATTTAATCCCTTCCCAACCTAACGTGAATTTCTTTAGAATTATAATGGGGATTGTAGCGTTGAATCTTCGCCTTGGAACTAACCTTGGTATTCCGGCTATTCGGCATTGCTATGCCTTGGCTAAGTCTTCCGGTCGGCAAGGGCGTTACTTCCTTAGAGCTAAGGACATCGATCATCAACTAATCACTATGCTTTCCAGTTCAGGGAAAAAAGTTGATGATGTTATGGTCGTTGTCCAGGGTAATTGGGAATTCAGCGAAGGGTTCCCAGACGGAGGGGCGAGCCAGGTCGCCGAGTATTTCCTTGTTTTCGTTATGTGTTCATTTTTATTATAAAACCTATTTCATTGAAATCTTGCGGCTTCGCCTTGTGCAGGGAGGGGTTTGAAAAAGGTACTCTCTTCAAACCACGACGCCGTTCTTTCAGATATTAGGGTTGCTCTCGGGTATTTCGGCCGTCGAAGCCTTCAGAAACAGGGGAGGGCGGCTCACATTCTGCTTTGTTACGAG
Source organism: Camellia granthamiana (assembly GCA_036172215.1). Lineage (NCBI taxonomy): Eukaryota > Viridiplantae > Streptophyta > Magnoliopsida > Ericales > Theaceae > Camellia > Camellia granthamiana. The sequence continues at coordinate 131,315,002 of CM069906.1, read as the reverse complement.
CCGACATACACAACCTTCTCGGCGGCGGAAAACATACCGATTCCGAAGGGCGAAGATTCCCTTACCGCTCTTAATCTGTCCAACTTCAAAAACTTGAGAGAGGTAGGCCTTGAAGGGTCCGATTCGGAACGAAACGAGGTAGCTGATATTGCCGAATCAGATCAATCCGAGACCGACTTTGAGGAGGTATTGGATTCCGCTGATCCTCCATTTACATCGGGACCAGGGAATCTTCCTCCTGACGACGTTCTTCAACGCTTAGAGGATCTTCCCGTCATAGACTCCGTGGGTATAGCCGGATTGAGTCTGAGAAAACTTGCCAAAAAGGCCAATGCGGAGAGGTTAGCCGCACGGCGAAGAGCGGAGGGTCTTTCGTCTGAAATACCGCTCGCCACTGAATCTCGACCTCCCCTCCCTGTTGTCGATTCAGAGTCCTTGGGGGTTGTAGAGAAGGAAAAAGGTCAGAATGCCGAATCTCCATTGTCCGGCGAAGTCGGCCAAAAAGTTGGGGAGAAGGCAAAGAAACGATCTGCAGACCTCAAGGCCGGTTCAGACGAACAAGGTAGTAAGCGTCCTCGGTTGGAGGGATCCAATGAGGTTCCTTTTGTCATTCATCCCATGGTAAAGGATATGCCGGTTCCTTCTAACGCTTCGGCGCTCAAAGATCCAGAGGTCGCATTCGGTGTGGCTACGTCCGTGTCGTTACCGTCTGATGTGGAGGCTTTCCGGGTGGAGCCAGATCAAAATGCGACAGCATTAGCCGCGCAATCGGCACTTCTGGTACGTATTCTGACTTGCTTCTATTTATCCGAATACTGTTGGGGTTATGTTTTTGGGTTCTTCCTTTGTAGACCGTCAGAAGGATAGCCGATATGGGACGTCGGCATCTCGACGCCGTCAAACATATTGACCGCTTACGAAAGCAAGTGGAGGGCCAGAGGAAGAGGGCTGAGGATGCGGTTTTGAGAGCAAACAGGGAAGCTTCTCGGGCCGAGGCCGAGGTAGAGAAGGCTCGCATTGCAGATCAATCCCGAGCGAACGCCGAGGAGAAGGCGGACGCGAGCGAAGCGGCTTTGAGATTGTCCCAGAAGGCGGTTGCCAACCTGGAGGCTGAGTTAGCTGAAATGAAGGCGGCTGCTTCCAAAGTATTCGAAGCCGGGAAAGATGCTGGGCTCGCCGAGTATGTGGACCAGGTCCCTCGGTTCGAAAACAGGGGGTTCAAACATGGCTGGAGCAAAGCCCTCGCCGCAGCTGGAGTTTCGCTGACTATGCCGGTGCCGTATGAGCAAGTGGATGTCGAGTCGTTGGAGAGCGATTCCGAAGAGCTGGGCGTTTGACTCTTGGGATTTCACAAATGTATTGTTACAATTGTTGTCAAACATTTTTTGTCGGGGCTTGTAGCTCATTTATTTTGTATACATAAAACGTAATGAGTTATGCTCAATTTTGCTGCTGAAGAATGATATTACTTAATTTTAAACCCGGATGATCGGATTAAAGAATCTGCCCTTGCCCCAGCCAGGGCGCGAGCCTGAGGAGCCGAATGAGCCGATGGCTCTGAATCGTGAGCTGGCTGCTCTAACTCGTGGGCTGGCTGAGGCATAATTTATTCGGCGACGTCGTTTGAAAATATCGCCGACTATATAAATGAAGGCTGGCTGAGGCATAATTTATTCGGCGACGTCGTTTGAAAATATCGCCGAGTAGATAAATGAATCTGCCCTTGCCCCAGCCAGGGCGCGAACCTGAGGAGCCGAATGAGCCGATGGCTCTGAATCGCGGGCTGGCTGAGGCATAATTTATTCGGCGACATCTTTTGAAAATATCGCCGAGTAGATAAATGAATCTGCCCTTGCCCCAGCCAGGGCACGAACCTGAGGAGCCGAATGAGCCGATGGCTCTGAATCGCGGGCTGGCTGAGGCATAATTTATTCGGCGACGTCGTTTGAAAATATCGCCGAGTAGATAAATGAATCTGCCCTTGCCTTTGTTAGGGCATGAGCCTGAGGAGCCGCATAAGCAGATGGCTCTGAGTCGCGGGCTGGCTGAGGGGCATCCGACGTTTGGCGCTCAGTCTTTCTGACGTTTCCTCGGGGGAGCTGCATGTTCCCCAGAATAAATGGGCGAGCTTATGCCAACAATTCGACTCATTTCCATTCAGGCTTGATCCAAACCTGGCAGGGGCCAACATCGGCTGGGTTTAGAGGTCAAAATGAACCGCATAGGCGAGCCTATTCACACGGGAAAAAGAGCATCCATGGATAGGGAAAAACAGCGACCCCCTAGTCGTCGAAGCAGATCACCCCGAAAGGACGGAGAATGGGGAGATTCCCCGCGCCCACGACCGCGAGTTGAGCCTGACGCGGCTCCACGACCGTTGAGTTTTGCGGTTCTCGTGAAGAATAGACCAATGACAGAGGCGGATTCTATAATTAAAGACCCAGATGTGGCAGTCGAGTTTGCTCGGCAGATTTTTCCGCCGGAAGTCCAGCAGTCGATGGTCAGACGTCGAGATTTCGAAGTATTCCGGGATGGCATACATGGGGCTGTCAGGGGACTGTATAGCGCTTATGAAGTCGCGATGCGTCTGCGCGAAGCCCGACGCGAGAGTGAGAAAAACAACGAAAGGAATCGAAGTCTGGAGGCTCGCGCGAAAAAGGCCGAGAATGAGCTTCGCGAGCTGAAGAGTGCTCGAGCGGCCGAGTCGGTGACGGCCGGTCAAGCAAAAAGCGTGGGGGAGAGACCGAAACGAGAGGCTTCGGGTTATGAAAGAGGATATAAGGACGGCTTGAAGGCCGGGATCAAGAAGACCAAATCAGACCTAGCTGAGGAAGTCTGCCGATGCGAAAATCGGGGTTTCAAGCATGGCTGGATCAAGGCCCTTCAAACTGTGGAAGCACTTGGGAAAGTGGGCATAAATTCGGCTTCGCCACTATATCATCGGCATTACCTTCCGTATCCCGAGTTCGAAATTGAGAAAAGCGACGACGAAGACGCCGACTTAATGGGCCATAATGTAGAAACAGACTTAGCTGTAAATAAATAGAATTACTTTATCAGATGCTTGAAATGTTTGGCGGCTTTCGAATAAATATAATTTCTTTATTAGCAGCTTTTGGAATGTTTTGCGCGTAATTAAATGTCTTATCTCAATTTATTGCCAGCATTTTGTATGGTGTGATGTAAACGTTCCAATATGCGTCGAACGGCTCTAATTAGGAACCATTTAGTTGGTCAGTTAAACCCTGGTCCCTGCGAAGGGTGCTCTGAATCCGGAGAATTATTCGGCCCTTAGGTGTCAATCACTCAAAGGGCGCTCCGAATCCGGAGACTTGTTGGGCCAATCGTGGTATCCACGAAGGGCGCTCCGAATCTGGAGACTTATTCGGCCCTTAGGTGTCATTCACTCAAAGGGCGCTCCGAATCCGGAGACTTATTCGGCCCTTAGGTGTCAATCACTCAAAGGGCGCTCCGAATCCGGAGACTTGTGGGCCAATCGTGGTATCCACGAAGGGCGCTCCGAATCCGGAGACTTATTCGGCCCTTAGGTGTCATTCATTCAAAGGGCGCTCCGAATCCGGAGACTTATTCGGCCCTTAGGTGTCATTCACTCGAAGGGCGCTCCGAATCCGGAGACTTAGGCTTGTTCGGGCCTTAGGAAGCGTACAAGCAGTCAAAGAAAACGAGAAACTTTTGCATTACAACAGAGTTTGTACAGGCACCAAGCCCACAAATCGGGTCATTGGTAAAATTTTCGCAAGTGCGTTGAATTCTAAGGCCGTGGCAGGCTTCTTCCGGACATGTCCGTGAGCCGATACGCCCTGTTCCTGCAATGGAGTCTACTTGATAGGGGCCGTCCCAGTTCGGACCCAGCTTTCTGTCAGCCGGTCTTCGGTCGGCTGGAAGCACTTTCTTCAGGACAAGCTCTCCTGGGGTGTAACGGCGCAACTAAACTCGTTGATTGTACGACTTAGCGAGCTGTTGGTGATACCGTGCCATGGAGGCCAGGGTGCGGTCCCTTCGTTCCTCAATTAAATCCAGGTCCAGGGCGAGCATTATATCATTTTGACCTGTGTCAAAGGCTTGCGATTTCAAAGTCGGGAGGCCGATTTCCAGGGGTAAGATTGCTTGAGTTCCGAAGCTAGAGCGAACGGCGTTTCTCCGGTGGACCTCCTCGGTGTTGTGCGATGCGCCCACAATACACTCGGCAATTCTTCGACCCATTTGCCTTTAGCTCTTTCCAGCCTCTTTTTGATGCCGTCCAAGATGGTTTTGTTGGAGGCTTCGGCTTGACCGTTACTCTGGGGGTACGCGGGCGTAGAGAAGTAAGGCACAATAGCATATTTGCTGCACAGTTCTCGGTATACGCCACAATCGAACTGGGTGCCATTGTCTGAGATGAGAGCTCTTGGAATGCCGAATCTCGTGATGATGTTTCTCCATACAAAGCGCTTTATGTCAGCAACTCGTATATGTGTCAAAGGCTCCGCTTCGACCCATTTTGTGAAGTAATCTGTTGCTACGATTAAGAACCGCTTGTTTCCTGGGGCCTTTGGCAATGGTCCTACGATGTCAAGTCCCCATTGAGCAAATGGCTAGGGACTGGTGATAGAGTTCAGCCTTTCGGCGGGCAAATGGGTTAGTGGGGAGAACTTTTGGCATTGTTCGCATTTTTTAACATAATTTTCTGCGTCGGCTCTCATTGTCGGCCAATAATACCCCTGTGTTATAGCTCGATGGGCCAGGGAGCGTCCGCTAGAGTGAGCGCCGCAACTGCCCTCATGTATCTCAGTTAGGAGTTCCTCTACTTTATCCGGGTGTACGCATTCCAAGTAGGGACCGGAGAGGGACTTTTTATAAAGCCCTCCTTGTGGGTCCAGATAGTATCGCAGGGCCTTATTGCGCAGCTTGTGTGCTTCTTTTTTGTCCTCTGGGAGTTGTTCAGAAGAGAGGAATCCAGCAATGGGGTCCATCCAGCTTGATGCGGATTCTATAACGTTGACGTGGACTTCCTCAGAAAGGCCAATACTCGGCTCCGGGATAAAACCTACTTCAATGGTCCGTTTCAGCTCAGAGTTGATGGCGGAGGCTAGGCATGCCAAGGCATCTGCGTGTGTGTTCTGATCACGCGTTATTTGGTTCAGTTCGTGATGGTCAAACTTCATTAGCAAAGAGTTGGCCGTTTTCATATAGGCCGCCATACGGTCATTTTTTGCAGCGTACTCCCCCTTTAGCTGGTTGATTACCAATTTTGAGTCACAAAACACTGACAATCGCCGAGCGCCGAGAATATGTGCATTTCGAAGACCGGCTAAGAGGGCTTCATACTCGGCTTCATTATTTGATGCTTCGAAGCCAAGCTTGACAGCCTGCTCTATCACTGCGCCGTTGGGAGACATGATTACTACGCCTGCGCCGCAGCCCCGTTGGTTGGACGATCCATCACAGTATAGCTGCCAAATATCCCCGACATAAATTCTCCAGTTCGGCTTTGATCGAACTTCAGCCTTTGGAAGAACGTCGGCAGGTTTAAGGTCGGAAAGTCCGCCTGTGAATTCGGCAACAAAGTCGGCCAGCACCTGTCCCTTGATTGCAGTTTTGGGTAAAAACTGGATGTCATATTGGCCGAGTTCGAGAGCCCATTTTGAAACACGTCCTGATGCTTCCGCACTCCGTAGTGCTGATCGGAGGGGATAATCTGTTATCACCCCAATGCTATGTCCTTGGAAGTAGTGCATCAGTTTTCTTGCTGCCATGACCAAGGCTAGAATGAGTTTTTCAAGCGGAAGATAACGTGTCTCGGCGTCGACCATTACCTTGCTCACGTAATACACTGGCCGTTGCTGACCCTCCACTTCTTTTAATAGTACGGCACTAACGGCCCTATCAGAGACTGCCAGATACAGAATGAGGGGGTCGCCGGCAGCGGGTGTTGTCAAGAGAGGTACTGACTGGAGGTAAGTCTTGAGCCCGGTGAAAGCTGCTTCGCACTCGGCGGACCATTCGAAAGCTTTGCCTTGACGTAACGTCTGGAAGAATTGTCTGCAGCGGTCTGTTGACCGACTGATGAATCTATTAAGTGCAGCGGCCATCCCCATCAACTTTTGGACTTCTTTCACTGATCGGGGGGAACCGAGTTCCAAGATGGCTGTGACTTGCCTCGGGTTGGCTTCGATTCCACGGTGGTTGACGATATATCCCAGGAATTTTCCGAAGCCGATTCCAAACGCACACTTGGAGGTGTTCAGTTTCATTCTGTATTTGCGCAAGATGCCGAATGTCTTCTCTAGATCGGCTATGTGATCCTCCTTTTCTTTGGACTTGACCACCATATCGTCGATGTAGACTTCCATGGTATGGCCGAGGTGTTCTTTGAACATAGCGGTGACCAGTCTTTGGTAAGTTGCCCCTGCATTCTTCAGTCCAAAAGGCATAACTTTGTAGCAGTAGGTTCCTCTTGGGGTGAGGAATGCAGTTTTGTCCTAGTCATCTGGATGCAGGGCAATCTGATGATAGCCTCTATAAGCATCGAGGAAACTCATGCGTTGGTGGCGCGCCGTTGCGTCGACGAGTTGGTCGATTCTAGGCAGGGGAAAGCAGTCCTTGGGGCAGGCTTTGTTCAGATCCGTGAAGTCGACACACACTCGCCAGGTTCTATTTTTCTTCTTCACAACCACTGTATTGGAGAGCCATGTGGGGTAGGTGACCTCTCTAATTGCCCCGGCATCAAGTAGTTTGTCGACCTCTTCGATAACGGCAGCAGTGTGCTCTGCGGCAGACCGGCGGCCTTTCTGAATGATTGGCTTACATGTGGGGTCGACGTTCAGATGGTGTTGTGAAACTGATGGGTCTATACCCGGCATCTCGTACGGACACCACGCAAAGACGTTGAGGTTGGCGAGTAGAAAGGAGATTAGCTGCTGTCTATCGGCTTGATTTAAAGAGGTGCCGATCATGAAGAACTTTTCCGGGCTTCCATCGATGTCAACTCGGTCTAAACCTTCTGTGGCCTTTTCGCTTGGCTGCCGCCTGACGTCATCCAGGACTTCCCGATTGGGTACCTCAATGGAGTTTACCTGCAATTGCTTTGGCATTTTGGCGGCTAGGAGGTAGCATGCTTGTGTCGATTTTTGGGAGCCGCGAATCTGCTCAATGCCGTGTTCTGTTGGGAAACGTAACAATTGATGGTAGGTGCTTGGGACGGCCTGCAAGGTATGCAACCACGTTCGCCCCATGATGAGATTGTACGGTGATGGCAGCCGGACGACCAGGAATTCTACATCCACCGTTCTGGAACCCGCCCGAACGGGGAGGCTGATCTTTCCCAGTGGGTACTCGGGATTGGCATTGAAGCCAAACAGTGGATAGTGGGCCGGAGTCAGGTTCGATTCGTTGAATCCGAGTTTGGTGAGGGTTTTATAATACATAACCTCCGAAGTACTGCCCTGGTCTATAAGAACGCGTTCGACGGTGAACCGGTTTACGCATAGTGCGACGACCAATGGGTCGATGTGAGGGAGTGTTACGCCGATCAAGTCAGAGTCGTCGAAGGTGATGCTTGGCGATTCTCGGGGTCGCTTTGCTGGCGTGAGTTGCTGTTGGGAGCCCGGGAGGGACTGGATTGCATGTACGGCCGGGGCTTTCGGCAGGTTGTATATCATATGGACGTTATCATGCGGAACAGTCCGCTGGAGACGTTCGTCTTCTGTCAACCCCGCAAAGTAATCAGTTGAAGCGCAACGAGCGACGGTGTTTTGCTGTCGGGCTCGAGACCGTAGATCGCCTGCGCTTGGGGGTCGCTCAAGAACCTGGCGCGCTGTTCGTTTGGGCTTTGCTATTTCCAAGGCCAGATCGCGGCGAAGGCGCTCGTTCTCAGCGATGATGTTGTCTAAACTGTGTTTGGTCTGTTTGGCTCGTTTCATGATGGCGAGCATCGTCTCCCGTGCTAAAGTCGTTGGTGGATCAACATTCAAGGCACGCCTTGCAGCGATGATTTCCTTCTCGAGCGTAGTGGCCGGAGTGAAGTCGACTCGTTGTGTGATCGCGTCGGTGGCTATCGGAGGATCTTGAGTCACGCCTTCCATGAATGTGCTTGAGTATTCCCACAGACGGCGCCAATTGTGGAGAAGTGGTTCTGAGAATACTCTTCAGATCCTGGGAGACGTTCTTGATCCTCAGCTAGTCACCTGCAAAGACACAAACACTCCGGTCGGGGGTGCCGGGGTTAGCACTCCGACGGGCAAGTCAGCTCCAATACTCAAGAAAGCTTCTTTTCTAAGTTAAGTGGTGTTATTCTTACATACCTTTCTATATCTGAACCTCTTGTATTTATACTCATTCTCTGGACCTCGGGTCCAGAGCCAACTTTTATCTATTATCTTTTCATTTATTCTCACGTACATCTCCCCGTCTATTCGGCGATATCAATGTATTCGGCATCTTAATTGACTAGCACGGAGCCGAACAGTTTCTGACTTCTGGGATACAGCCCTTATAACTCTTCGACTCATTCGGCTCCCACAACAGGAATGTTTATAAAGGAGGAAAAATGTCTACTTTCATTACATTAAGAGCATAAATACCTATTTTTATGTTCATTAATGCCCTTTTTAATACCATAAATGGTTTTATTTTAAAAAATGGAGTCTGGCAGTACAATAATTAGACCGGAAAACACCCTAGAAGGCGGGGCGTGGGCCTCATGCGCCACCTGACGCCACGCGCCGCTCCCACGCGCTTCCACGCGCCAGACGCCCTGCCGACGCGCGCGCGCGTCAGCTGCGCTGTCTACGCGTGCGCTGTCCGCTGCGCTGTGCACGCGCGCGCCGTCCGCGCTACATACGCGCGCCGCGTGCTGAGCTGTGCTGAGCCGCTCGCTGAGCCGTGCCGTTTTCCTCCGCTGGCTTGGCTGCTGATGCATAAGGCACTGTTTGTTTTGTTTTTTAATTTTGAATCGCGTTAAATGGTCATAATTAATTCATTATGGATTTGTTTTATGCGTGGTTAGTACTGTTAGACTCAGAATTAAATTTTCTATATTCTGTAAAATTTTGAAAATTTTATGAAAATAAAAAGTATTTTTCTTGTGATTATAATTCATTATTTATGCTTTAAAATGTTTCTGGTATTGCATAAATTATTTTCTGGGGTTGAATTTTTTATTGTAGACTTCTGAAATGTTTTACTATTTATTGGAATAATTTTTTCAGTTTATCAGATTCTAGAATTTTTTATTTCTAATTTAATGTGTGTTTATTAGTTATTTAGAATTTCAGAAAATTTCAGAAAAATTCCAGAAAATTCCAGAATGATGTACTTTTTATTATAGCATAATCTGAATATTAAATACCGCATATTTTTTAGGGTTTATAATATGTTGCAATTAAAGAAGCATGATTAGTTTTTTATTTATTTATTTGAATTCCATTATTAAATGAATATAGCATGAGTTATTTGTATATTTACATTACGATGCTATTGTATGGAATTTATCATACTTTGTATATGCCATAAGTAGTGGGAGATTGATTGTTTTTTGCACATGAAATTAAATTAAATTTTGATAATTATCACTAGAGGTGCAAGAGATGATTACGAGCATAGCAAATTTTCGATCTTGAGACATGTGTAAAATTATCATTATTTAATTTAGATTCTTTTGTTGCAAAATATTTTTTTTGTGTTGCTATCATTAATATCCCCTGCGCATTTGTTTACTTTGTATGTAGAAATGGCTGCTAAGATAGTGGTGGCAGACTTAACTAAGGGAGAGAAATTGGATGGCGACAATTATGATATATGGCGCCGTAAGATCCAATACCTCCTCAATGAGCAAGAAGTGTTGACCACACTTGAACAAGTGATGGTTGAGCCAGAGCAGGGCAATACAACTCAACATCGTCGTGATCTTGAAGCGTTTCAGACTTGGCGTAACAAAGATCGGTGTGCGTGCTTTACTATGTTGAGCAGCATGCACAACGACTTGATTAGTGAGTTTGAGCATTGCCCGATTGCATTTGAGATGTGGGAAGCTCTCAAGCAAAAGTTTGGTATTACCTCTTTGGCAAAGCTACGTGGGCTGACTATGAAGTTTGACTCATATCAGAAAAGGGCGCATCACTCGATGAAGCAGCATTTGAGGATCATGTTAGCCATGATACGTGAGCTTGCGGCTGCTGGGCACAATTTGACTCAAGAGCAGCAAGTACAAGCTGTGATTCGCTCTCTGCCAAATTCTTGGGAGCAGATGAAGCAGAACATGATGCATAATGAGAGTGTGAAAACATTCGAAGACATATTGTGTCATTTGGAGCTAGAGGCTGAGCGCCTTGAGGCAGCTAAGTCTGATGGTTCTGCTTTGGTGGTTGAGTCAAGCTCATGTAGGACTTCTCAGTTCAAACGTGGAAAAGCAAAAGGTGCCCCTAAGAAGCAAGCAGCAGCTGTGCTTAAGCCCAATGGCGCTAGAAATTTCAAGCGTAGGGGCAAGAGAGGTGGTAAGAAGGCAAAGGCTAAATTGACATGCTTTAACTGTAACAAAGAAGGACACTTCGTTCGGGATTGCCCTGAGCAGAAGAAGGTACTCCTTTACTTAATTTCTCGCATTCAATTCTTTGTGTCTAGTCAGGCATTAATTGCTCATTCTCCTCATTTTTGGGTTGTAGACTCCGGAGCAACAGACCACATCGCGAGGGACAGAGTAGGGTTCGTTGAGTATCGTCGAGTACCTGCTGGGAGCAGAAAAGTTTACATGGGGAACGAGTCCAGTGTGGAGGTGCTTGGCATTGGCACATTCAAGCTGGAAATGCGATGAGGGCGCACCTTGTATCTTCATGATGTTCTTTATGCTCCGGATATTCGGCGAAACTTAGTTTCAGTTATTAGCATGATGAGCCTTGGTTTTAGCTTTTGTTTTGAAAATAATGGTGTTAGCATTTATTTGGGAACAATTTTTTATGGTTTTGGTTATCTTTCAGATGGTTTTTTAGTTTTGGATGATTCTAGTCTTAATAAAAATGCCAATGGCTCTGTTTCTAATATTGCTTCTTTTTGTGATAATGATTCTATGAGATGGCATGCTAGATTAGGCCACATAGGGCAAGACATGATGACTAGATTGGCTAGAGAAGGTCTTTTAGGCCCACTCGCTAGAGTCACTTTGCCTACTTGTGAGTATTGTCTTGCTGGAAAGGCAACAAGGAAACCATTTCGGAAAGCCATAAGGGCATCTATCCCATTGCAACTTATTCATTCTGATATATGTGGACCAATGAATGTGAGGGCAAGGCATGGAGCCCCTTATTTCATCACATTTATAGATGATTGCACGCGTTTTGGTCATGTCTATTTGATTTCTCACAAGTCAGAAGCATTGGATTGCTTTAGACGGTATGTTAATGAGGCTGAGAATCAATTAGACAAAAGCATTAAGGCTCTAAGGACCGACCGAGGATGTGAGTATCTATCTGAGCAATTTAAAGTGCTTTGTGAGGAAAAAGGAGTTATCAGGAAATTGACAATTCCTAGGACTCCGCAATAAAATGGTGTAGCGGAGAGAAGGAATCGCACATTGCTTGACATGGTTAGATCAATGATGGTGCAAGCTAATCTTTTCATTTCTTATTGGGGAGATGCTTTGTTGACTGCTGCCTACGTCCTTAACCGTGTGTCCTCCAAATCAGTTCCTTCCATCCCATATGAGATGTGGACTGGCAAAAAGCCTGATTTGGGCAATTTGCAGCCTTGGGGTTCGGCAGCTTACATACACAACGCTTCTCATAAGTTTGGGAAGTTGGGCCCTAGAGGAAAGAAGTGTATCTTCATTCGCTATAGTGAGCATTCTAAGGGCTATGTGTTTGTTGGGGAGCATCCGGATGGAAGTGTAACTGAAATTGAGTCACGAGATGTGGATTTCCTAGAGGAGGATTTCCCTGGCAGAGGTGAGGTAACTAGAGAAGTAGAACTCTATGAGATGGAGGATCTACTTGAAGGCGCACCTAGTAGCCTAGTAGAGAATGAGGAGATAATTCCTCAAGCTCCTAGGGACAGTGGGAGCGATCTACCAGCCCATGGATTAGATCCAATGGATGAGGATTCTCAGGATTCTCAACTTCGTAAAAGCAAACGTGGAGCTATACCCCGTCGTCGTTTTGAGATTGAAGGGGAAGCATTCATGATTGCTCCGAGTGATGCGATGGAGCCTAAGAATCTCAAAGAGGCTCTCGCATTGCCTGCTAGTAAAGAATGGAGTACTGCAATAGATGAAGAAATAGAGTCTATGAAGAAAAATCATGTCTGGGACTTGGTTGATTTGCCGCTAGGGCACAAGACTATTGGGAACAAATGGGTTCTCAAAATTAAGCGCAAGGCGGATGGTTCCATAGAAAGGTATAAGGCTCGCCTAGTGGCGAAAGGTTACACCCAACGGGAGGGTGTGGACTATGAGGAAACTTTTTCACCAGTTGTAAGGTTTGCCTCTATTCGCGTAATCCTGGCCATAGTAGCTCAGTTGGACTTAGAGCTATATCAAATGGACATTAAGACTTCATTTCTCAATGGAGAATTGGATGAAGAGATCTATATGGATCAACCAGAAGGCTTTGTGGCAGTAGGTCAGGAGCGCAAAGTTTGCAAGCTTCAACGATATATTTATGGCTTAAAGCAATCATCCAGACAGTGGAATCTGAGATTTCATCGAGCCATTATTTCTAATGGGTTTACGATGATTGATGAAGATCACTGTGTGTACATTAAGCGGTCCAAGGACATTTTTCTGATATTGTCATTATATGTAGATGACATATTATTGGCTAGAAATGACAAGGAGATGATTGCCACCACTAAAATGTGGTTGTTCTCTACATTTGAGATGAAGGACATGGGTGAGGCGAGCTATGTGCTCGGTGTTAAGATCCTTAGGGATCACTCTAGGAGACTTCTTGGTTTGTCTCAAGAGACTTACATTAAGACTATTCTAGAGCGATTCCAGATGCAGAGCTGCAAACCCATTGACACTCCTATTGCAAAAGGCGAGAGCCTAAGTCTTGATATGGGTCTTAAGACTCAAGAAGAAAATGAAAAGATGGCCCGTGTTCCCTATGCAAATGCTGTTGGAAGCTTGATGTATGCTATGATGTGTACGCGTCCTGACATTTGTTATGCAGTCGGATTGGCGAGTCGTTACCAATCCAACCCAGGACCAGCTCATTGGAAAGCAATTAAGAGGATATTACGATATCTTAGAGGGACTGCAGATTACACACTTTGCTACCAGAGTTCAGATCTACATCTAGTTGGCTATTGTGATGCTGACTGGGGAGGAGACCTAGATGAGTGTAAGTCTACTTCAGGATATGCTTTCATGCTTAGCGATGGTGCTATTTCTTGGAGCAGTAAGAAGCAATCCTGTATCGCCTTATCGACTATGGAGGCTGAGTTTGTGGCTTGTTCATCTGCCATTCAAGAAGCCGTGTGGTTGAGGAGATTCCTTCAGCATTTGGATGTTGTCACACACACTTCAAACCCTGTGACTATCCATTGTGACAGCATGGCTGCACTCGCTTACGCTAAGGATCCTAAATATCACGGCAGAACCAAACACATTGATGTGAGGTTCAACTTTATCAGAGACATTTTGGCGCAGAAAGAAGTGATCCTAGAGCACATCCCTACGATTCGCATGGTTGCGGACCCTTTGACTAAGCCCATTGCTAGAGATGTTTATCTTACTCATGTTAGGGCTTTAGGACTACATAGGTGGTGATATTTTTATGTGTATTCAGTTGAACTCATATTTTTTGGGGATATTTATGCCATTAGTATTCATATTTGTTTCTATTACACATTTATGTTTACTACATTTTGCAATGGTTTGTGAATTAGCATACACAAAATAATTAAATTGATGTTAGTAGGCAAGATTGGCTCACTCACACGAGCAATCGCCCTTAGCGCTAGGTAGCGAGTAAGGATGAGACTAGTGGCTTATTGTATTTGGAGCAAATAGAGAAGCTAAAATTATCCACTAGCTATGTCGCCTTGGTTGGAGCCAAGATGAGGTCTTGTTGGAGACCGACCATGGATATGAAAGTACCCACTTTTCCATGATGTGCCTGTTATGGATAGCCAGATGCGAGATCTCATTTGATGCCTGAGAGGCGAGCAAATAGAGAATTCGAGTTAGACGCTAGGAAGCTACTTGTGCGCTTAAGAGCGACTAGACTAAGATCTGTATGGTGTGTGAGTTTAACATCACTCTTTGGAAGAGTTACTCCACTATAACATGTATTCGTACTGCATGTGCTTATCGACCCATTAGCGAGGTGAAAGAATGGATCCCTGCTTCTTCACCATGTGAGTCCTAAAAGTCATTTTTCCCTAAATGACTTCACTTTGTGCCTTTTGTGACCTTTGACTATGTTATAAGATGAGGAGTTGATGTTCAGCTACTTTGGTATGTTGCCTGCGGTCATGTATGATTCGGCTTTAAGGGACATTACTGGGAAAGCGGTCAATTTCAAATTGAATGATATGAGGGTGAAGGGAAGATCATCTAGTTCTACATCTCTGCTCTATATTCACTGTCGACAACTCATATAGCTCTTTATAGGATGCTGATTGGGTGTGAATATAATGCGGGACCTAGGAGAGTCAAACATGCTCTTTTGAGGGATTAGAGATGTTTTTGGACTGATGTAGCTAGATGGGTCTGGGTACATGAGACACTATTTCTGTTCTTTTTGGGTTGATGTCTCTATGCTGACTCATATTGAGTTTCTAGTATAGAGCTCCCACATGTAGGTGTTCTCAGCGGTCGCACGGTGCATTGGCTAGTATGGGATTGTTCATTTTTGGGGAGATTGAGATAGAGATGTGGCAGTGTCATGCCAACTCATGTGCGAGTGGGAGATGTTAGAAATGGGCGCCCATGTGGCATGACCTTTTGAATCTTTTGAACCTTATCCAAATGGGTTTTGAATTCAAATTCAAACCTATTTGGATAACCACCCAGGATATATATATATATCTATCATATAATTGATATGGATAGATGATATATCTTATTATTATCTCATATAACTGATATGGATAAATGAGATAAACATATTATATATCTGATAATATGAGATATGGGTGATTAAGAGAAAAACAATGTATGTTTGAGCTTTTTCCCATATACTGACTCTCTCCCAAAAACCAATGATCAAAAAGCCATTTGCACTGTGATTTGTGTGGGTGATATTCACTATTGTAATATCACTCCATTGCTGGGTTGACTGATCAGATTCAGGAAGCACGTGATTTACCCACGAGATCCTTCAATTCAGACTCTGTTCTAAAGATATGACCATAATTTTTTATTCCGCTGCGTTATACTTTGTTTTACAGCAGGCTCCATCATAGGTCTACAATGATCGTCTGAACTGTTCATCTTGTAAACCTTACAGTGAAGACCATCTATTTAAAATATTAGTTTCGCCAGATATCGATAAAATTAGTTTTGTAAATGAACGGTTTAAATTTAAACTCATAATTGTTGTGCAGTTTAAAAAGCAAAATGTAATTTGTTTTATAAATCTAGTAATATCTAACAAAGTCAATTTTTTGTTATTGACGATCTTCACTGCGAGATTTATAAGATAAACTGTTCGAAATCATCATTGTAGGCTTAGAATAGTGTATAGAAAAGTATGGAGAATATTGATGTTGATTTTTCACATAATATAACAACTTTAATTTTTCAGTTATAATCAGGGTTACAAATGAATTGAATTGTTCATGAGTTTAGCTCGACTCATTAAGGGCTTAGTTTGGCTCAGATCGGCTCAGATCGATAAGTAAATAAACGAGTTCAAGTTTAACTTTTAGGCTTGTTTAAAAAATCAGATAAGCTCGAGTTCAAATAAACTCGATTTGTTTATCTTTATTTAAATTATAAATAACTGTACTAGTTATATATTAAATAATATATAAATATGTGTAATAATAACATTATTATATTATTTATATGTTAAATATTATAAATAATTTTTTTATTCAAATATCTTTCTTTAAATAATGTAAATAATAGGAAAAAAAAAAGTTTATTATTGAGTTCTGAATCAAACTCAATCTTGATTAATATTAATGAACTAAATCTAATCAAATTCGATCTAAATTAGTTATTGAGTTGAGTTCAAGCTGTATATAAACAAAGAGTATTGCTATTCAGATTCAATGTCATGCCTCGATTTATAAAGATTAATTAAGCGGAAACTAAATAACCTAAAGAAACCTCATACTCATTCAATTAATTATCAAAAATCCTTTTTCATTAACCATTTTCTTACTATTCACAAGTCAATACAAGAAAATATCATTGATGGAAATCATAAACCCACTCTTCGTGTAATACATCGAAATATAGCATATTCTTTACAAATAGAATATCCTAAAGGACAATAATAAATAAGAGGGGGCTACCCTATATAAAAGGCGACACTTAGCCAAATAATCAAATAAAGTACCACAACTCATCACCATATCACAACTATGAAATGGTAAATCTACTATTTGATCCTTAAGTCCAGAAGCCATTCCTTGTATACTGTAACACCTTGAAATAATTACAATAAAACGAGAGCAATGATTAATTAAACAATATCATAATCTAAGAACGAAGTCCTTCCATTCATATACTTCAAGTGTACGAAAGCGTAACACATGCATTTATACATTCATAAACTCTAATCCTGAATCTATAGCATGTGTTATAAACAAAAGGTATGAAATAAAAGTTAAACAGATGTATAATTGCCCTAGTGGCCACAACTTTCCAAGACAGTGCTTGGTTATAACAAAGTGAGTTAGAAACTTAATACAAATAAAGCCCTAGGCTTGTACAAAATAATTACAACAATGACAAGTTCTCCCAAGTTACTGCCTTGGCGGAGGCACCTGGAAATGGTTTTCCACATAGGGTGAGCCAAAACCCAATAAAGATACTCTAACACAGTGTATGAATCTTAACAGAGTTATAAGGTGGATGCATATGCAATGCTCGTGTCAAAATATTTTCTATCTCTTTCCAAAACAATGCCATGCCAAGTTTGTATCACAGTTTATGAACTCGTTTACATCACAATAGAAAATAGGGCAGTGGATACAACACTGGGAATCTCTAGGACGTGTCTACAAGTAGGCTACAAGCACTACCAATTGTCATTTTTACCGATATTAATTGGAAGGCTCGACACCTATCCGCACGGGTTTTTGGACTTTCATGAAGGACACACATGCTAACTTAATACCACAACTACACTCTTTACCCAGATTCACCAAGGTATTCACCTCTTTTTCTCAAATAATAAACATTTTCAATGTATTAAAAATATGTTACAATGCTCAATGCAATGGATGAGAAATTAGTTTTAATTCACCTAATTCTCATACAATTTTTACAACAATTATAGCTATCCTTCACCGATAGCCCAAAACAGATATCTCTAACAGATAATTAACTTTCAACACAGATATATTTTCCAGCATTTTCAAATAAGAGTGACAATGCATATCCAACTCCATCATCATCATTATCTCCATTTCCATGAAGCCAACATCAATTCTATTTTCTCTTTACAAAATCCAACATTCACATTTTAAGGCAAAACCCATTTTCTTTAAAAAATCAATTTTAAGGATGGAAATCCATCATTTTATCACAACTCAACCATATCTACCATTCCACAATCATTTCCAAGAAACCATTTAAAAAACCCCTCTTTTGATTTCAAAGCCAAAACCCTAGGTTTTATCCAAAAATCCCCAAATCACAATCTTATTTAGAAACGCAAATAACTAAGTTAAAAATCATAAAAAGAGTCAAAGTAATCCCTACCTCAAAGAGGAAGACTCAAAGGAAAGATGAGTAGAACTCGACAGAGCTGAAAACCTTAACTTCTCTTATTAGAACAAAGCCCTCGACGTGCTCTCTCTTTTTATTAAAGGGACTAGGGTGAGGAAATCACTAGATCAAGGTGCATTTAAGGTTCAAAGATGGTTTTCTAGAGAGGGAGTGAGAAGATTTGAGAATTTAGAGTGTTTAGAGAGAGAAAGAGAGAGAGAGAGAGAGAGAGAGAGATGTGAAAAAGTGATCCAAAAAGGTGACTTTATGGACTGATATACGTGCAGACCGCTTGAGCACAGGAATGGTTGCTCGAGCAACCAGACAAAACAAGAGAGACCACTTGAGCGCACAAAGTACTGCTCGAGTGAAGAATGCCACCCTCCCAGTACTTGTATAGGCCTGCAAAAGTATCGAGAATTCCAAAAGACATCTTGAGCGTAAAAAGGACCGCTTGAGCCAAGACCACTTGAGCACAAGAAACATCACTCGAGTGAAGAATGCCATACTATTAGTAGTTTTGTAGAACTGCAAAAGTATTGGACGTTCTCAAAGTTCGCTCGAGCGTAAGAAAGTTTGCTTGAGTGAACAAGCCAAAAATAGGGCAGCAACAGTTTGAAAAACTAACTCTTAACTTGTTTCAAACACAAGACACTCCAATAACCAAACTTAACAAGGAAAAGATAGAATAAGACATGAATAACCATCAAGACAAGAAAACCCAGATCCAAAACAATGAATGGGTCAGGTTTGAACTAGAATCACTATAACCTCCCCTCCTTAAGGAATTTTGTCCCCAAAATTTTAAAATCAACATAATAACCATTGTATTTAAATTAATTACAACAACTCATAACCATGACTCATCCACCGGTCATTCAATCTCATAACAACAATAGACAAGGTTTTCAAAACTGAAAATGCAATTCACATTATCAAAACATACACAATGTTTACATTTGATTAACATAACAAGATCTTCCTTATAGGTTTTAAATATCAACAAAATGGTCCAGATACTTCTCATGGACTTTAACGTCAAGTTCCCAAGTCGCCTCTTCAACCCCGTGGTATCTCCACAACACCTATACCAATGGAATTGTCATGCCTCGCAAGACTTGGTCCTACGTGTCTAAGACTCTAACTGGTCTCTCTTCATATAAGGCATTCTCATCTACCTCTAACTCGGTCCAATCTAACACGTGTGACAGATCCGGCTCATACTTCTGAAGCATACAGATATGAAACACATCATGAACCTTGGAAAGCTATGGTGGCAAGGCCAAACGCTTAGCTACCTCCTTAATACACTTTATGATCTCAAAAGGCCCAATCAAGACCACTTCCCGCTCTTTTCAAACCTCATCAAACCCCGTCTAGGTGGTATCTTCAAGAAGACATAATCTCTTACCTCAAATGATAACGGTCTCCTCCTATGATCGGCATAACTCTTCTGACGACTTTGAGCTAAAACCAATCTCTTACGGATGAGTGCAACCTTCTCCGTCGTTTCCCGGACTAACTCAGGACCTAACATAGGTGCGTCACCCACCTCGGCCCAGCATACAAGAGATCTATACAGTCGGAAATACAAGACCTCAAACGGTGCCATACCAATACTTGCCTAAAAGCTATTGTTGTAGGCAAACTCCACTAAAGGCAAGTGCTTCTCCTATGATCTCTTAAAGTCAAGAACACAATCCCGAAGCATATCCTCTAGGATTTGAATGGTACACTCTAACTACTCATCAGTCTGAGGATAATAGGTGATACTAAATGTTAATCTAGTGCCCAAGGCATTCTATAGGCTTTGCCATAACCAAGCCGTAAAACGCGGATCTCCATTTGAAACAATAGTCACAGGGACCCCGTGGAGTCGAGCTATGTCCCTAATATACAGGTCGACAAAATAATCTATTGAGTCACTTGTGCGCATAGGTACAAAGTGTGCTGACTTAGTTAACCAGTCGACTATCACCCACACGACATCATTACCCCTTTGAGTCCTTGAAAACCCACAACAAAATCCATCGTGACATGCTCCCACCTCCACTTGGCTATAGGTAAGGGTTGTAACAAATCCACAGGTCTTTGATGCTTGGCCTTCACATGTTGACAAGTAAGGCACATTGATATAAACAAGGCTATGTCTCTCTTCATCCTCATTCACCAAAACTAGCAACTAAGGTTGTGGTACATCTTTGTGCCTTTCGGATGTATCGCAAGGCGTGAATGGTGGAACTCTCAGAGTACCTTCTCCACCTTCCCACTAGATATCTTCTCTCGGATGGTTTGTACTTCATGATCGCCCCGTTGTGCTTCTATAACTCGGCTCACAAGTGTAGGTTGTGCAACTATAGTAAACAAAGCTATCGACTCAACAGACTCGTCAAGATGCAAGTCAAACTCGCCAATAGCACCTAATATCTCCCATTCCCAAATGGCAATACTAGTTACACTGTTAATGGATTTCCTACTCAAAGCATCAACCGCTACATTGGCCTTCCCCAGATGATAGTGTAACTCAAAGTCGTAATCCTCCATAAATTCCATCTACCTTCTCTTCCTTAGATTCAAATCTTTCTGTGAAAATAGATACTTTAGACTCTTGTGATCGGAGAATACCTCAAACCTCTCACCATACAGATAATGTTTCTAAATCCTCAAGGAAAAGATCACAATTGCTAGCTCTAAGGCATGAGTAGGGTAGTTTCTCTTATAGCGTTTCTGGTTTGAACCTGACCCATTTGATGTTTTGGATCCGGATTTCATTGTCATATATAGTTATCCATGTCTTGTTTCCTCTTATATCTCTTTGAGTTTGGCTTTTGGGATGTGTTGATTGCGTTTGGAACATGTTGGTAGCTTGTTTTTCAAACTTTTGTTGCCCAGATTTTTGTCCTTTCACTCTAGCAGTCTTTGTGAACCTCCAGTACTTTTGCAAGTCTAGAAAAATACTGAGAGTTTGTATTTTTTGCTCGAGCAAAGCTTCTTGCGCTCGAGCGATGACCTCTGTCTGCAAAACTACTGGGAGTTTGTATTTTGTGCTCGAGCGAATTTTCTTGCGCTTAAGCGGTAAAACTTATTGTGTTTGGTCGCTCGAGCAACACATTTGGCACTCGAGCAAACTGTGCGTATATCAATTCGTAAACAGCCCATTTTAAGTCACTTTTTCATCTCTCTCTCTCTCTCTCTCTCTCTCTCTCTAAACATTTTAAAACCCTAATATCTCTTACTCTCTCTCTAAAACTCACCTATTTCCCTCAAATACACCTAGATCTGTTAATCTTTTCACCCGTGTGCCTTCGTTAAAAAGTTAGAGCTTGACGTGGGCTTCGTTATAATCGGAGCAAAGTTGGTTTTTGATGTCTTTGGGTTTCCTCACTCTCTCTCTCTCGGGTTCTAGCTTAAGATAGGGATACTTTCCACACTTTTTATGAGTTTTAACTTAGTTATTTGTCATTTCTAAACCATATTGCGAATTTGGAAGATTTGGAAAAAATCTAGGGTTTTAGATAAAAATCAAAAGAGAGGTTTTTCAAATAGGTTCTTGGGAATGATTTTCATGTTGGAAATAATATTGAGTTGGGTGGAAACGATTGATTTTGGATACTTGGGGTTGATTTTGAAAAGAGTAAGAATTTTTTCCTAAATGCCTTAAATGTTGGTTTTGTATAGATAATGGAATTGATGTTGAAATAGTGAAATTGGATTTATATTGATGAGGATGGTAGAGTTGGATATGTATTATCACTCACCTCTTGAAATTTGAAAAGTTTATCTTTATGGAATATAAATTATCTGTTTAGAAATATCTGTTTGGGGCTATCAGTGGAAGATAACTATGATTGTTGTAGAAATTGTATGTGAATTAGGAGAATTGAAACTATTTCCTCATTCATTTTCATTAAGCATTATCCCACACTTATATATTGAAAATGTTCTTCTTTTGAGAAAATGAGTGAATCTGGGACAGGAATTATTATTGCATTAAACAAGTTGGCCTGTGTGTCCTGGGTGAAAGTCCGGAAAACTGCGCGTATTATGGGTGCCAATCCTGCGGACAAAATTTCCTTGAAATCGCAATAGTAGTGCTTGTATAGCCTACGTTTACATGGGTCCCGGCTTACAGTTTTCTTCGGATGAAATTTTCGGGAAAGGTTGTATTGTTTTGAAATTCCCAGAGTGTGATTCACTGCCCCATTTTCTATTGTAATGGAAATGATTTATGAATCAATATATATATACTTGGCATTATATAGTTTTGGAAAGAGGTATAAAAAATGTTTTGGCATGAGCATTGCATATGCATTCACCTTATAACTTTGTTAAGATTCATATACTGTGTTGGATTATTTCTACTGGGTTTTGGCTCACTTTACGTGAGAAAAACATTTCAGGTGCTGATAATATGCCTCCGCTAAGGCAATAGCTTGGGAGGACTTGGAGCGAAAGTTTCATTTTGTGTATTTGTTGTATTTATTTTGTTCAAGCCAAGGGCTTTAACTGTATTGGACTTAAGTCCACTTTTGTTGTAACCAAGCATCATCTTGGAAAGCTGTAAGCCCTTAAGGCATTTCTTATATGTTTAACTTTCATTCTTTTTCTTTTGTTCGCAACATATGCTATAGATTTAGGGCCAGGATTATGAATGTATACTGCATATGTTTCCCTTTTGTAAACTTAATTGGATTTAATGGAAGATAATTACTTTATCGTTATTGTCATTAATTGATATTGTGGATAGATTATTGTATTTATTTCAGGGCGTTACAACTTGGTATCAGAGCGTACCGGGTTTGAATACTTGGGTACTTGGGAAGTGGTTATTACCACAATAGGTTTGTCTCGTTTGGCAGAGATATTTGTATGTATGGTATGCTTATGTGATAACATACTTGTGTGGTTATACAGGTATGAGATTTAGTTCTTAAGATATTGATTGGCTTTACAGGTTTTTAGAAGTCCTATTAGAGGAGCACTTGATCACTGTTGTTTTTAATTGGAACTCTGGCAATGCCGCGTGATGGTCGTTATCTAGGAAGGAAATTCATATGTGTTTATGTGACTACGTGCTTATGTGGAGTGAATTATTTTTGTCCACCGCATTAGGACCCAAGCGAGTTAGCTTCGACATATTTGTAAATGTGCTAATCTCTTTTGTTACTTTCATTAGGATGTCATGATGTAGATGTAGTGGTGGTAGGCGTGGTAGGCCTAGAAGGCATGATGTGGCATTACCAGATGAGATTCTGGCACAACAAGAAGGGGTTGGTCAGGCCAATGTGGCCGAACCAATTGGTTAGCAGGCCATGGGCACTTTAGCCTGTGAAATGGCTGGAGCTTTGAGGGAATCCATGGACATTCTCAGGGCTGAGAATCAAGTACAGGCCCAATTTATTGAAGTAGGGCTATCCTTCTTGAAGAGGGAGTTCTTTCGGTCTAATCCAGACGAGGTTTTGGGTGATCCAAAGGAGCCACTGAAGGCGGACGAGTGGCTTGAGAAAATAGTGAAGACGTTCGAGATGCTTGGCATGAAGGACGACGGGCTGAGAGTGACCTTGGCATCCTTCTAGCTGAAGGGGGAT
Organism: Camellia granthamiana; assembly: GCA_036172215.1. Taxonomy (NCBI): domain Eukaryota; kingdom Viridiplantae; phylum Streptophyta; class Magnoliopsida; order Ericales; family Theaceae; genus Camellia; species Camellia granthamiana. The sequence continues at coordinate 131,291,536 of CM069906.1, read as the reverse complement.
GCGGGTTGATGGTAGAAGTATGCGTGTGGGTGCATTGGGGTGGTTTGGGAGGCCTTCGTCAACATCTTCTAAGACAAGTTTTTGTCTCTCACTACTAAGGAGAAGTTGAGAGACTAGTTTTTGAAGCTTAGGTAGCTTAGTTTGCCAGTAGTTGAGTTTGAGGCAGCTTTCACTAGCCTCTTTAGATTTGTACAAGAACTCGTGGAGACAGAGGAATGCCGTTGTATAGAGTTCGAGAAGAGGTTGAGGACCAGACTCCTTTTCAAGGTGGTTGGGTTTTGATTAGGGACTATGGACGCCTTGTGATAGCTGCGACTCATCTTGAGACCGTAGTTCAGGTAGAGGAAGAGTGGATGAGGGGCTCCAAGAGGAGTCGGGAGGTTTAGAGGAAGAACTGGGATTGTAAAAGGTAAAGGGATTCCACCCCACAACAGCCCTAGGAAGCACAGTTTAGGTCCTCCTTTCCTATGCCGAGTTAGGGTTCAGGGAGAGGTAATTCAGGATGCTTCTCTTGTTACAAGTGTGGCCAGTTGGGCCGTAAGTCTCCAGCTTGCCCGCAGAGAGGATGAGGGCAACAGCCTATGCTGTCTACGGTTTGTTCTCAAAGCTAGAGACAGGGGAGAGGGCAGCCACCCATTTATTATTAGTGTGGGCAGTCAGGGCATATGAAGAGGTTTTGCCCTCAATTGGGTAACACACATGGTGCATCTGGTTTAAGGTAGACACATAGCCACCAGCCTACATAGTTAGCATAGGCCTCTAAGGCCAATCACGGGGCCTCTTCAGCTCAGTGAGTGCATTAGACGTATGCTCCGAGGGGTGAGTAGGTAGAGTAGAGACCTTCAGGGCATGTGTATGATGTCACCATGCTAGACTTTGTGCCAGCGCCTTCAGTTGTGAGAGGTACTTTCTTATTATGCAATTTTATTTCCAATGTGTTGATTGATACGGGTGCATCCCATTCTTTTATTTCGTCTACATTTGCATCAGTATTGGGGTTAGAATTGGCTCGGTTAGTCTCCACTCAGTGTGAGATTGTCTTAGAACAGGGGTATTGGGGTTATGAGATAGAAGTTGCAGGTCACCGACTTCCTTTTGCATTTGTGTTGATTGACATGTAGAGTTTTGATGCAATATTGGGTATAGACTGGTTATCATCGTGCCGGGCTGTCATAGATTGTTACTGTCGGAGGATCATTGTATGTACCTTGAGTGGTGACTATTTTTATTTCATGGGAGACAGAACTGATAGAGTTTCATTGGTAGTATGTAATCCGCGAGATTAGAGTGAGCCTAGTAGCCTTCTTCCAAACTTCTTGAGTAGAGAGTGTGATGAAGCCTGAGTCGAATTGCCAAGGATAGTTTGTGAATACCCGGACGTCTTTCCTGAGGATCTCACTAGTTTACCGTCTCACCATGAGATTGAGTTCTCCATTGATTTAGTGCTTGGTATGGCACCGATATCTATGGCACTATATAGATTTGCACCCGCTGAATTGAGTGAGTTAAAGATTCAATTCCAAGAATTGCTAGATAAGGGTTTCATTTGCCCTAGTGCTTCGCCTTAGGGAGCACCAACTCTCTTTGCCAAAAAGAAAGACGGTGCGTTGCGACTTTGTATTAATTACTGGAAGTTGAACCGGGTAACTGTACCCAATGCCTCGCATAGATGATTTGTTTGATTAGTTGAGGGGTCTTGTTGTTTCTCTAAGATAGACCTGAGATCGAGTTATCACCAGTTGAGGGTAAGGGAGGAAGATATTTAGAAGACGGCATTCCGTACGCGGTATGGCCATTATGAGGTCCTAGTGATGCCTTTTGTTTAAACAATGCACCAGCCGTGTTTATGGACCTAATGAATCGAATATTCCATGAGTTCTTAGATCGTTCCGTAGTCGTCTTTGTCGATGACATCCTAATTTACTCACCCTTCGAGGAGGAGCACGAGGAACACCTGCGAGTTGTACATGAGTTGCTTAGAGCCCACAAATTGTATGCTAGGTTCAAAAAGTGTGAATTCTAGTTGAAAGAAGTTAAATTCTTAGGTTGTGTGGTATCTGAGGAAGGAGTGACTGTAGATTCATCCAAGATAGAAGTAGTACAAGATTGGGAACAAGCTAAGAATGCTTTTGAGATCCATAGTTTCTTGGGGCTGGTTGGGTATTACAATCCATTGGTGAAGGATTTCTCTAAGTTAGCCTCACCTTTGACTAGACTAAAGAGAAAGGGAATCAAGTTTATGTGGAATGAGACTTGTGAGAAGTCTTTTCAAGAGCTTAATGTTATACTTACCACTGCTCTAGTGTTGATTATTCCGAGAGGGGTTTAGGCTATTCTGTGTATTGTGATCCTTTATGGGAAGGTTTGGATTGTGTTTTAATGCAAGAGGGAAATGTAGTAGCTTATGACTCACGTCAATTGAAAACACATGAGAGGAATTATCCTACCCATGATGTAGAACTAGCAGTTGTGATCTTTGTCTTGAAGATTTGGATGTATTACTTGTATGGTGAGAAGTTTGAGGTGTTTTATGATCACAAGAGTCTAAAGTACCTATTTTCATAGAAAGATCTCAATTTGAGGCAGAGGAGGTGGATGGAGTTTATAGAAGACTATGATTTTGAGTTGTACTATCACCTGGGCAAGGCCAATGTAGTGGCTGATGCCTTGAGTAGGAAATTCATTAGTAGTATAGCTTGTGTTACCATCCGAGAATGGGAGATGTTGGGTGCTATTGGTGAGTTTGACTTACATCTTGGTGAGTCCATTGATTCTGCCACTTTGTTTTCAGTAGTTGCACAACCTACACTTGTAAGCCAAGTTATAGAAGCACAGAGGGGTGACCTTGAGGTAGAATTCCTCCGGGAGAAGGTCTCTAGTGGAAAGGTAGAGAAGGGCTTGAATGTGTATTATAACTCGAGTGTTAGATACCTTGATTGTCTTTTTATGCTAGAGTCTTGCCGAGAGGAAGTACTCCAAGAGTTTTATCATTCATGCCTTATGGTGCACCCGAGAGGCACAAAGATGTATCACGACCTTAGTTGTCAATTTTGGTGGAAGGGGATGAAAAAGGATGTAGTCGTGTTCGTGTCGACGTGCTTTACTTGTCAACAAGTAAAAGCCGAGCATCAGACGCCAGTGGGTTTGTTATAACCCTTACCTATAGCTGAGTGGAGGTGGGAGCATATCATGATTGCTTTTGTTCTGGGTCATCCGAGGACTCAACGGGATAATGACGCCATTTGGGTGGTAGTTGACCGATTGACCAAATCACTCTCCTTTCTTTCTTTGCTTTCTTTGGTTAAGAGTTGTCTCAAACACTAAGTTGTTTAAAGCATGAGAAAGAGACTTTCCATGCTTAATGGTTTAATCTCTTCGGAGGTTCGTTACCAAGGCGTTACATCTCTCTCATGTTAAGCACAACTTCATGTTTGACACTCCTGTCAATCGCCTTTTTGTGCTTAGTGGATGTAATTATCATTTTGGACAAAAATGAACAAAAGATAAGAAATGGAAAGGTAATGTAATAAAAGAGTTAACAAAATTGGAGTAAAAAAGGTAATAAAATCGAGTTGGCTTCAATCGGACGTTATGTTGATCTATTTTGTCTTGAATCACTATATACTTTGTAGTGATGTTTAGTGATTCAAGAGGCAATGTCTACCACTTCCCTTGAGATAACTCCATGATAGGGAGGAGGTATTGTTGGTCTTTTATTTCATTTTATTGAAATTTTGTCCTATCGGTCCATAGATCATCATGCAAAAAATTTGCGACAATTGATGATTTGTGCACCGAATCTACTCCTCCCTTGATCATCTTCATGATACGAAAGGGCGGAGAGGATAAACATCTCCTGGAAACACTTTGTTTTTGCTCTATTTTGATTCTGTGGCAGCAGGGGAAAAATAGTGGTCGGTCGGCCACCTTTCTGTTCGGCTAACCACTTCCTAAGGCAGGCAGGCCGACCACATTCTGTTGAGTAGGCAGTGGTATTTGTCCTGCAGAACAGAGCAGAAGTTGAGGCAAAAATAGAATTATTTTCTAACTGCAAACAGAATAGAATCTGGCAACAAACAGAGAGGTTTCTGGGAGGATGTTCTTGGCTGTGTGCATGCAGCTCCTCGCCTCCTCATTCTAGTCCTTTAATTTAGTATTTAATTAATTAGTATGTGTAATTAATTAGAGGATTCATTCAAATTTGTAATATCTAGTTAATTTAATTCATTCATTTGGTGTTTGTAATAATTAGTTTAATTAGGCCATTCATTCGGACCCTCTTGTATGAGGGCATACTTGTAATATTGTGTATGTCTTCCAACCCCTATTTCTTTCTCCTTTTTATTTACTTGCTTATGATAGTTGCATGTAGTATCATATTTTGGTTTCATATCATTACCATGTGTAAAATATCCATTTTTGCATGCCTCGGCTTCGGCTCATCATTCTAACAATGTTGTCATTTCTTACTTACTTGAATACGTGCGCAACCACATGCTTTGAGTTGAGCCATATGTCATGTTAATAAACTGAACCTAGTAGTTGCATTTTATATGTGGTGCATTAGTCACTTGCATATTAGAGCATGCATTTTGCTAACTACTTTCTTCCATTTTGGCTTGCCTCGGTTGAGTTCTAGGTGAGCCTTTTTTGCTTTACCATATTGCATGTATGTTTGTGTTGCCATACTAAGCATATTTACCATGAGGCTAAGTGCTTATTTGATATACCTCTTGAATGCCTATGGATGAAGGCTGTGTCGCCTGAATTGGAATGATTTGAGTAATGTAAATATGAGCTTACTTTTTCTTTTCCAAGTAGTATATTCAAAACTCTTTTCAAACAAACACAAAATGAAAGCATTCCAAAACGGGTGACTTAGTCTATACTTGTGTGCCTCACATAGTAATGTTTAGCATTAATAAATCAGAACAAGAGCATATACTGTATATAAAAATCACATCATGATTAGTAGAGGCTGATCTTTGATCGGTTGAGTGGGGTGCTCAATTCATGACCTTCCCCTCTCATACCTAAGTTCTCGAGCCGAGACACTTTGGTTATGACGGACAAGTGGCCTTTGGCACGAGTCACAGGTTTCCTAAATTTTTGAAAATATTTAAGTGGTGACTCTGAATTCTGGCAATGCAGTCCATTTTTGGCATCTCTAATAATAAATGGATTTTCTAAGATTTGCTGGACTTGGACTCTCATTTGTTTAGATCTATTTCACATTGCACTTGTCAAACCAGATTCAGAATGACGAGAGTTCGAGCTATAGGGCAATTATATCCGAGGAGACTAAACCCCTTCGAGGAGCACAAAAAGCCAGCTATAGTTTCTGGCAACTCTGCTGGGTAATTTAGAGAACTTGACTTGGACTTCATGATGTGAAGTTTTATTTACATATATATGTTCATTGCATTGCATTGCATTTGCATTAGTGCTTATAAGTCACTGTGTTTTCCCTCTGCTATTCCTAGATGGCTTGCCCGAGGCTTGCCTAAAAAGCTTGTCAAAAGTGGGCTCTGCCATGTTGGAAACACAACCCTTGGATTTGGATTATCGCTGTATTGCTTGATCCTCATCTCACTTCTTGGTGTTAGGTGTGAGAGGTATATTAGGTAATCTTGCCAAGATACCCCTTTTGACCAATCGGGCTAGCTGCATATAGTAAAGCCATAGTGACTATTCCAACACAGGACAGGATGCTCACCCATATGCAGGATTTTGTGAAACTACTTGCTTGAAGTAGTGAAACCCTAGATCATACCAAAGCTAGGATAGGGTAACCTTACCTCCTTCATAGGGGTGTTTTGGCTCTCTTTACCTGCTATGTGCTATCTGCTCTGCAGTGTAACTGTATAGGGTTGCTTCATATTAATGGTTCAGTTATATCAGTTTGTGGGGTGAAATTTAGTGGGGAGTACGGTCATTCAGCTGTGATCATATCTGTTTAAGTGAAATTGGGTTGAGGTGCTATCCATTTTCTCTTTTGCTAGGTAACCCTGGAACCATAGCTTCGGAAGGCTCTGATATCTCCCAGGTGCTTCGGACTTGTGTTGATAGACTTTGTAAGGTCAGGGATTTAGTTCAGAGGTAGCCATTGTTTGCTTCACTTTCGCTGGTGGCAAGGCGAAGAAGGGCTAGACAGGGTTCACTGGTTCCATTGTCCCGACATTCACCAGTTAGATCACCTCTGTTCAGAGCACAAATCGTCTACTCCTATCATGTGTAGACGTGCCCGAACGTCCCGGCTCCGCGCGCGAAGGCGCGAAATCCGTTTTGTTCATTAGCTACTACAGTTCAGACTCAAATGTCACGGTTCTGAATCTAGTCTTGCAAAGTGCGATGCAAGACCGATAAATCACCAAAGAGTCCAAATCTGGCAAATCGTTTTGGAAAACTGATTTATATAAAGAAGTGCCAAACATGGACTGCTTTGCCAGATACAAAGTCGCCACCTAAATGTTTTATTTTGGGAAATTTAGGAAACCTTGACTCGTGCCTAAGGCCACGTGTCTGTCATCACCAAAGTTTCCTCGGCTCAAGAACTTGGGTATGAGAGGGGAAGGTCATGCAATGAGCACCCCCCGCTCGCCCGATCAAAGGATCGGCCTTTACTAACATGATAGTTTGTTTTTGAAGACACATGCGTTCTTATTCCGATTTATTAGCTAGCTTACTACGTGATGCGCACAGCATACAAGTATAGGCTAGATCGCCTAAGTTGAAACAAAACATCTCATGTTTGTTTGAAAATGGTTTGAACGTGCTACTCGCAAGTAGGCTAAGATATAGATTTGCCACCCTCAAGTGGGCTTAGAAAACATGATTTTGCCACTCTCAAGTGGGCTTAAAACTCGCATTTCGATGAATTGTTCCAATTCAAGCAATCCAACCTTCACCCACAGGCATTCATGTAGTTGAACACTTAAACAGTTAGCCTCATGGCAAGCATGCTCTCATGGCAATCAATAACACACATGCAGGGATACTAAAGCATAAACACTTACAGTGTACTCCGAGCCAAAACAACAACTAGTTAGTAATCAATGCATGATCCTAGTTATGTTAACAATGCCTAATGCAACACATGCAAAAATGCAACTAAAATAGGCTCGGCTATTTTAAGATGGCATATGAAATGCAACTTTGTAATCATGTATGCAAATCGGTATTGAAACACAATGCAGTTTGTATGATGCGCCGAGCCCGATGCATACAAGACAAATGAATGAATGCAAACATGCTATCATAAGTATGCTAATCAAAACATGACCTAGAACTAACCATCGTAAGCGGTTAAGTAAAAGGGAGAAAGATGTGGAGTTGGAAGACATTCACACACTCACGCACACTTATTACAAAATTTGCCCTCTCGATGGAGGGTCTGAATGAATAATACAAATCAACTAATTAACTAACTAACCTAGCTAATTAATTATTACAAAACCCTGAACTAATTAAACAAATTAATTAAGTTACAAAATAGTTAAAGTGGCCTCGAGAAGAGGGACATATGCATGCTTGATCGGCTTTGCTCGGAAATCCGTTGCCATGCCTTATGTTGCCTCTGTTTGCACTGTTTTGCACCTTTGAAAGCTGTGAAAATCTCTGTGATGCTTCTAAACCACCTCATGGACACTCTGAGAGACCACCGGCCAAACGATATGGCCATCGGCCAAGGGAAAGGGGTCATCGACCACTTTTTAGTCTATCGGCCAAAAATTGTTAGCCGATCGGCACTGTAGATAGCCGATCAGCCATCTCTTCCTGCAAATTGCTCCTTTTGCTACAGCAGAGGACAAACAAGGGCATGGCAACACATTTGCAAGGCAATGTTGTGCAACTACACCCCTTATCATGTCTGGAAACTCAAAGGAGTGTAGTGTTCGACTCTTGAGCCATCAATCATGCATTTCGATGCATGATGGCCAAAGAGGCCGAATTGCACACATCAATATGGAATGAATGCTTACACAAATGCCTCACACTCTATCATGTTGGATCAAGAGTGTCGGTGACCGAGGATTGAGGCACATTTCATCACTTTGGAGTACGAAACGTCCCTCGATCCTCGTGTTTGGATTGACACCCCAAACCCAAACACAATGCAATGCATGCAACATGGAAAAGCTATGCAATGCAACATAAGCATGGCAAATGTAATATGACTCAAACATGCACACAAGGCTAAGGTAACGAGCATGCCAAATGCAATGCAACCTAAAACATGCATGTGATAAAATGCAAACTAGCAAGCATACAAAATGCAACCTAAACATACAAACATGCATGGCATGCAAAGATGGACAAGCATGCAACAACATGCAAACTAGCGAGCATGCAACAACATGCAAAGATGGACTTAAACCAAAATGGGCAGACCTCAACCATGCCCAAATCAGGGGCCAAGATGCAATGAAAATGATGACAAAAGCACATACAAGCATGCATACACTTTGGTTCATAAACAAGGCATGAAGATAACAACTCTCAAGCATGAGCAAAGAGTGAAAAGCATGGATGTGTGACAACACTATAGGCCCTAAAATCATGTATGGAATGGTGCCAAATCACTCAAACAAGACAAGCATAGCATGCAAGAAAGCTCAAAGCTCAAGGCTAACAAAGGGAATTACACCATGGCTATGCAAAACATGAAGCAAATGGCCTAAGCGAACCAAAATAGTCCTAAAGCATACCAAAGTGAGTCTAAAAACATGAATGGACCAAAGCCAAAACAAACTAGAACAAAAGTCCAAAAAGGCATGAGGCATGCAAAGCTAACAAAGGGTGTTACACTACACCTATTACAACTAAGCATGGTATGACTTAACCAATGAAAAACAGAGTTATGACATGTCAAAATAAGCCCAAAAACCCACTGAGTTGGCATCCCAAAAGCCTAAGTATGATAGCATGCACAATGACTCAATCTTGAGGCATAAAACACCAACCTCTCAATAAAAACACCAACCTCTCAATACATGGAAAAGGTGACAAATGTGAATGCATGACCATACTATATGCATTGAAATCTCATATGAAGTGATGCCAAATCATGAAAATGGTCTAAGCAATGCATGCTAATGACTTGGACACTCAAAGCCAACAAGCTAGATTGAACCAAGGCTATACAAAACAATGCATGCATGACCAAGACAATACAAATTAGAGCTAGGGCATGGTAAAACATGACTAAAAGCTTCTTTGAGTTGAGCCAAAACAAGCAAGAATGATGACCCAAATGCAAGGTGCATGTTAAGGCAATAGAGAGGATTACACTACAAGTGCATGATGCATGTAAGAGGTTATCAAACCAACTTAAAACATAGTTATAGCATGGAAAAATAACACCAAATACTTGCTGAAATGAAGCCAAAACATGCTACCAATATGAGCCATTTATACTAGCAAATGAGACACAAGGAGAGGGGTTGTCCCTCTCCTATTCAAGACTCCAAAACCACCTCTCCACCACTAAAAATCCTCTGGATTTCAGTGGTGAGAAGGTCAAAACAAGATGGTACTAAAGCTCAAAAAGAAAGGCACAAAACAAGGCCAAACAAAGTCTAAGAGGGGGTAGACAACCCCCAATACAAAAGTGACCTTAAACAAACATCTTAAGCATACAAAATCAAAAATTTTTGTAGTATAAAGTTAAGCTTAAAACAATATGCAAGTAGGTCTAAAAGCTTAAGTCAAAATGGGGGATTAAAATGTAGTTTACTCACCCTTGAAGAACACCTTCAAGAAAACAACTCCAGCAGCTTTTCTGAGCTTAAACCACTCCAAGAACTCTAAAACCAACTCCTAAGGACCTCAGGAACCAAAGGATGGTGTTCTAGTAGGTGTTTGTGTGCAATAGTGTGAAGATATTACACTTTTGGGCACAAACAAAGGCCAAACAAGAGAGAGAGATAAAATATATATAGAGAGATATAGAACTTGTATCTCAAGATTTTAGAACCTCTAGAAAGGGAGGGGAGGCTCCCTTCTAATAGAATTTCAATTCTTAAGCTTGTTCCACAAGCTTGAGTCTTGAAAGCAATCCCTCCATACACGTGTATGGAGGATGAGAATTGTGCCCACCAGCTGTCACAGCTGGCACAAAATATCTGCAAAAAGTAGATGGAAAGGTCTTTGCTCAAAAATATGGCCGATCGGCCAAAAGGAGTGCCGATCGACCAAAAAGAGTGCCGATCGGCCACCACTTATGGCCGATGGCAAGAAAACAAGGCCGATGGCAGAAAGCCTTAGCCGATGGGTTGCAAGGATAGCCAAAAAGCCACCCTCTTCCCTCAGAAGCAAAGCACAAGTCCTTGGTCCACAACCAAGCACAAACCAAACAAGTTATGAGATCCTAAGGCAAGGCGCGTAACCGAGACATTCGGGAACTCAAAACGAACATGACATGGATGATCATCTAGTGTTCAAACGATAACATCCAAGTCTTGAGAACGGTCAAAAATGGGGTGTCTACAGTTGCCCCTCTTTGACAGAACTCGAAAGTCATAAGATGACGGGAGTGAATGTCAAAGCCCAGAGACAACCCATTTTTGACAAGGTCGAAGACTTAGACAAGCATCAAGATAACAAAGAGATGTGCCCGCAGGCAGGGGCAAGATGCAAAGGACATGCACGATGCCGAATCATAACTTATGATCATGCAAAGAGAGCTGTAATGAAGCATAACATGCAACAGTTTAAGCAAGCGAATAAGAATCAAACTACATTTTATGCAGAATGGACGTAAGAAAATTATGCAATTCTCATTATGTCTCACGGGGAGAAGACTAAAAGCGACTATCGAGGACACCCGGTGTCTCAAACACAACATCTCTCAATGTATCACACGCAAGAGAAGGGAAGGAGAACAACAATTCTCAGCGTATCACACGCAAGAGAAGGAAGGAGCAACAATTCTCAGCGTATCACACGCAAGAGAAGGGAAAAAAAACAACAATTCTCAGCGTATCACACGCAAAAGAGGAAAGAGAGCAACAATTATTAGCGCATCACATGCAAGAGAAGCGAAGCAATTCTCAGCGTATCACATGCAAGAGAAGGGAAGCAATTCTCGGTGTATCACACGGAGAGAAGGGAGGAGCAACAATTCTCAGCGTATCACACGCAAGAGAAGGGAAGCAATTCTCAGCGTATCACATGCAAGAGAAGGGAAGCAATTCTCGGCGTATCACACGGAGAGAAGGGAGGAGCAACAATTCTCAGCGTATCACATGCAAGAGAAGGGAAGCAATTCTCAGCGTATCACACGCAAGAGAAGGAAGGAGCAACAACAATTCTCAGCATATCACACGCAAGAGAAGGGAAGCAATTATCAGCGTATCACACGCAAGAGAAGGGAGGAGCAACAATTCTCAACGTATCACACACAAGAGAAGGGAAGCAATTCTCAGCGTATCACACGCAAGAGAAGGGAAGCAATTCTCAGCGTATCACACGCAAGAGAAGGAAGGACCAATAACAATTCTCAGCATATCACACGCAAGAGAAGGGAAGCAATTCTCATCGTATCACACGCAAGAAAAGGGAAGCAATCCTTAGGGTATCACATGCAAGAGAAGGGAAGCAATTCTCAGCGTATCACACGCAAGAGAAGGGAATGAGCATGTCGACGTATCACATCGAGCGCGCCGGGGTGTTTCTAACTGAAACAAAACGAACTCAAAGGACAGGAAAGGTCTTACCTGGGATTCCCTTGAATGAACTGCACATACAACACCGTCTGGTTGCACAAGTCTCAAATGAACGTACATACAATATCGTGCCCTGCATAAGAAAGAAACTCAACAGGTACAATATAGTAACAACACATGTTCAACGCTACATCAATATATAATCCCAATATGAAATAAACGCGTGCATATGCAATGCAAGCGAAAACATGCGTAGCAACGCGAATGAAAAGTGCACAACAATGCGCATGAAAAGTGCATAACAATGCAATGAGTAGTGATGTATATTCCATGTAATATTATGGTGCACATTCTATGCGAGAGGGAGACATGCACATTCTATGCAAAACAACAACAAAGATGTATGCTCAATGCAACATGTACGCCCTATGCAATGTAATTGTGGATACATATCCGACACAACATGCACATGTTAGGCGAATGTGATGGCGCATATTCTAAGCGATAACACAACACGCATGTTTCACGCAACGACATAGAGATGTCATATTCAATGTAAGCATGGTAAAGGCATTTTATTCATAATATTGAGATGCAACTTCTAAGCAAGACGAGGCATGCTCAATGCAAGAACGAGAAGATGTATAACAAGTGCAACCATTACAAACACGACAAAACGTTGTAATGCAACATATTCAAAGCAATTCTCGGGCAATTCTTAAATCTTGCGATATACAAAAGGATACGAAAAGGATACACTTCGTACGTATCGAGTGCCACACACGGAAGACACGATTCGAGGTAGACACAATTCGAGGTCAACACGAAGGCCGGTTTAGCTTCAAAAGTGTACTTTGTTGCATTCTCTTGAGAGATAAAGGTACCAATCAACAAAACTGACCCAAAAAAGGGCATTGGAGGTGCATCGACCACAATAGGAGGCCATCGGCCATCCATCGGCCACAAAATGAGCTTATTGGCCAACAATTTAGCCAATTGGCTAACAATTTGGCCGATTGGCTAACAATTTGGCTGATCGGCCAAAAATGGCAATTTCGGGGCAGTTTTGACATTTCACCTCGGGTCTTTAAATATAGGGCCTCAAACCCTATTCTTTCACTTTCCCTTAGTCGAAAATCAGTGCTCTCTCTCTCTAGGTCATTCTTCACCCTTAGATCCGAGCTTTTCCCTTGTTTTTGAGCCTCCCGTGACATTCGATTCGCGAAACCCTCTTCATTTTACACACTTTGAACCGAACGAAACGCGTTTTCGGTGTCCCCTTCTCGATTTCCACTACTTGGGGTTTGTTTCCCCCAAGTTTACCTTGATTTTCGTGCCTCTTCCACACTCGGTCATTTTCTCCCATTTTTCACCCCTCGGGGTTGACTTTTGGGTTGACTTTTTGCATTTTCACTGGTTTTCCATACCCTCGGCCATTTTTGCACTCTTCTCGAGATGGCGGACGACATTTCACAAGGTGGGACTCCTCCGGAGATGGATACGGACCTTGAGGTCGAGCTCTTGCCGTTGAGTGTTCGACCGTTCGACCCGGCGACATATCGGCTGGCGGTTCAGATACTGCCTCCCGATAGTATCCGCCAGTTCAGGAGCTACGCGTGAGGCACGCCATTGGAGCTCTTGCTACGCGAGCCAAAGTCGAATCTGTCCCACGGTGCTGCTAAGGTACACTCTTTCCCTCTTTTACTTTCTGCAATGTAGATCAAATATCTTCGATAGCCGACACTGTTCTTTAACTGATCATCACAAACACACTGATACATCATATGCTTAGTTCACCGTGAGCACACCCACGCACGATACCTGTTTAAACTCGAACACATGCATACACACTGCATTTTCATCAATTCTGAACGCATTGAAACACTGTATTTCTAACACTGTTTCACATCTATTTGTCTTTGAACACAGGGAGATTCCCATGCCTTCCGGGGGTATGGGAACACCATTGCCCGAGGTTGGTACATGGAGCTGCCCGATGCGGTCTGCCACATCGTTGATCAGGCCGGCTTCGCCGTTTTCTGTATGGGACTCTCGCGCCTCACTACGAGTAGGTCCATTCTTGGTGCTCTGGTGGAGAGGTGGTGGGACACCACCGATTCCTTCCACCTTTCCGCTGCAGGGGAGATGACGATGACTCCCTTCGACTTCTCGATGCTCACCAGCATCGGCGTAGGGGGTGATCTGATTCACTTCGACACCAACATGGGCGAGTGGGACGCTACCCAGATTTATTTGTTCGGCGCTCGGCCACCTCTCTCCCGGCCAGGATTTGTGAGGTATTCTTGGTTCGAGGACCAGTTTCGGATTCAAGCGCCCACGACCCGGGAGGAGGTGGAGCAGTATGCTCGCGGATTCATCATGTTCTTGCTGGGGACCATCCTTTTCGCCGACCGGGCGAACACTGTCGCCCTTTATCTGCTAAGCGCATTGGTGGACGTGACCAGGATCCGCTGTTACGACTGGGGTGGCGTAGGCTTGGCTACACTTTATGGATATATGAGCTCATCCTCTCGCCGCAGCGGACATTTGCTCGGAGGCTACTGGCATGCCTGGGAGGTATATTTTCCCTTTCTATTTTACAGTTTTGCTTTACGCTATTTGTACACCACACACACTGTACACACACGATCTGCTTTACCCTGGCTATACACTGCACACACTGCACAACACACTTCACACACTGTACAATACACTGCACACACGGCACTCACTGCCTGATTTCTGCTTTATCGGCATACTGCCTTACTGATAAGCAATACTCATTCTTACCCTGTTACATTTTATAGTTGTGGGTGTATGCCTACTTTCCTAGGCTTGCTCCAGAGCCAGAGGTGGATATGCCTCTCGCTATCCCATTTTCTCACCGATTTGACGTGAGGTGCGAGCGGAGGCCGCGGGAGTCTTTCTTGTTCTTTCGCAGATACTTCGACACCATCACCGCAGCTGAGGTATGTCAAACATCACAGTTTATTTGAGCTTCGCTTTGCATTGTAGTTTCAATAGTAGATAACCAACTGTATATCATTTGCAGATCACCTGGCAGCCCTGGGCTGTGCTACCAGAGGCAGTTCGGGACCAGTACGCGGGTGCTCGGGAGACTGCCCGATTCAGGGTCTTGTTAGAGGGTCTAGTCTGCCGTGCTTGGTACCTGGGAGAGCGCTTCTTGCGGTAGACCCTCGGCTTACTGAAGCAGGTAGTTTCGAGGCCACCTCCTACCCACATGAGGCACACGGAGAGGTACACCCCAGAGGAGATGATCGATTACACAATCGGCTGGGACTCTGAGTTTTTTCGAGATGAGGGTGACTACGCCACCTTCATCGATTACCCTTGGCCAGTGCTCGCCGAGCCGAGAGGGAGAGGCCCGTAGCGCCGGTAGTAGGAGTAGGGGTGCCGAGGGCGACACAGGCCCATGACCGGAGTGGGTCTCGGAGGGGACGTGGAGTGGAGTGGCCAGAGCTGCCCACTACCATGACATGCCGAGGACAGGGTGGGGAGACCTATCAGATACCCATCGCTCCTCCTCCGGCTGATCATGAGCGCGTTGGAGTTCGCGGCTCGACCCCGGTATGTACTATACTTTGCATTCTGTACAGTCATTTCATTTTATTTGATATTCCGCAGAATACTAAATACTTCAACACTTTTGCAGGCTTCGATTGAGTACACGGACAGTCTTTGGAGCTGACGACCTCAGTGATGGGGATGCTGCAGCGGAGCATAGACTTGCTTACCATCTACGGGATCCCGGTGAGTTCTTTTAACCTCAGTTTCAAAACCCTGCACATCTGTTCCATACTGATCTGATATATCACATTATCAATACGGTATTTGACACATAGCACTCATGGCACGGATACACTGTAATCATACACTGCTCATGGCATTCATACACTATATTCGGACACTGCTCATAGCATTCATACACTGTACTCAAACACTGCTCATGGCATTCATACACTGTACTTTGCATAACACAACTAATGCATTTGTCGTTTGCTCTTTTCAGGCCCCATTTCAGATACCGGCTACAAGGGGTGCTCCAGTAGGACCTTCAGCGAGGGATTTCAGTATGCCACCGTAGCAGAGCTGGGCGCGCTCACTCTGGAAGCGGCTCGCGAGCACCCATTCTAGATAACGACGAGTCTGATGTAGAGGCGGAGTCGTCTGAGGATGAGGCTGCGGATGGCTCAGATTCAGACTCTGACGACGGAGCTAGCGGCGACGATCCTGGACCTTCGTCCAGGAAGAGGACGAGGACAGACTCTCGTGCTTGAGGCGACCGACCCCAATCCAGACACTTTGCTACTTTTTTTTTTTTTTTTGCTTTATTTTCCTTTTTACTAGTAGTTTTGCACATTGTACTGCCTCAGGCAGGTTTTGCTTTTTTCAAAACTATGTACTTTTGCAAAAGAAAATGATGAAATGAAACAATTGTTTTTTTCAAAAAGTGTTACATTTGTACATTTTGAGCATCGCATCGCATTACATAACAATGTAAATGAGATTGAACTTGTTTTGAAAACCAAACACTCGAATTGCATTAATTAGGTAGTGAGCCAACTAACAACAAAACAACTCGATAAGCAAAACAAAGAACTTGACAAGCTAACCGAATGTAAATACAACTTGATAAGCAAGACAAAGACTTAAAGAATACAAAATACAACTCGATAAACAAATTGAAGTAACACAGGCGCGACTTCGCAAAATCATCACCGGAAGGCATTGGAAGTGGAACCAATCACAAGTTCTCAGCATATTCAACACATAGATAGCTCAGAGAACAAGAGAGGCCATCAGCCAAAGGAAGAGGCCATCGGCCATCATTACTAGCCGATCGGCCAAAAAGGATGGTCGGTCAGCACTCTTTTTGGCCGATCAGCCAAAAATGGCAAGCGCCTCCAGAATACTGACACCTGTCTTCCACTTAACACCTTATCTTCTACAAAAGCCTCAACTTCGTAGTTTTCTCCACATTAGCTCAGTTTTTGCACCAAATGGAGGCATTTCTCGTTCAAAATCTCATAGATTGGATTGCCAACTTGGATGGCTCGGAAAAGCTGAATTTCTGAGGCTTCGGCATAAATGCACTATTCACGTTGAGTCGCACCCCGCTGCGTTTTCCATTCCTCCATGCCGCGGCAAGGTTTTGGAATCCGGTGACACACGTCTTTAGCTTTGGCGGACAAGAGATGTGTTCCACTTTCGAGGATTTCCAAGCTTTAATGGAATCCGAGCATGATAAAGAAATCTTGCCTCAGCTCTGGTTCGGCCACGTCCAAGCATTAGGACGGATGTGCGGCCTCACTTTGCATGATGCTTGGTCATTGATTCATGACGAAGAGCTGGACATTTTGAGCTTGATTCGTCGATTTTCTGATACCGGTGACCGCGATGATCATCATTGGCAGGGTTATCGGCGACATGCGCTTTGCCTGTGCATGCTGTCTCATTTCTTGCTTGCCCCAGGCTCTGGTGGGTTTAGCACTCGTTTGATTGAGGTCGCCATGGGCTTGAAAAAGGGCAAAAATTGCATCGCCATGACGCTAGCTGAAACATTGATGGGTTTGGGCGTTTTTCATCGCCGGGAGACGACTAGATTTGCGGGGAGTCCACTACTATTGCAGGTAATGTTTCCCACCTCATCTCACATATATATTGCTCGCATCACTCGGCCCTTAGGCTTAGTTTTTCTCTCAAAAACCTTTTTCTCACTTTTTTCCTCAACGTACACCTCTCTATTATTTAATCTCTCATTTTTCATCCCTCTCCAGGTATGGTTGATGGATAAGTTGAAGATTGTGGACTCATGCCCAGCATATTCAGCTCGCAGCTATTTCTTTCGATGACGTCTAGTCGATGCCCCTGATAAGGGATGGTGGTGCAATTGGATGTGCAGTTTGTCCGTAGACCACATTGCTTGGCGCTGCCCCTGGCTCAATTTACCGGCAATGAGCTACAGCATGACCTGCTAGCCCGAGATCCAGTTGATTGGATTGACACACTGTGTCCTTTACTTCCCGTTCCGAATCCGGCATCAATTCGGCGATGATCAGACTTGCCCGGTAGAGGGGATAGAGTACCCTGCTGCATTTCTGGTCCAAGGCGCACAGCTAGCCTGGTATGGCACAGCATGGAGGATGAGAGAGCTTCTAGCCCCCGCTCCCATTTTCAGTTGCACCCTCTTTGACGAGTGCATAGCTTGGCTTGATGAGGAGGCGCAGAACAGGCCCACTTTGGCATCAGAGGCTTCCACAAGCTCGGGGATGGGACGTAGGAACACCTGACTATGCCCCGAATTTTTTGCTTTAATCAGAACTTTCAAGTTTTCTTTATGAATGTAATGAAAAGCAACTTCAATTTGTATTCAAGAGCAAGAGAACTCTGTATTGAAATCAATGTAATTGAAGGTTGTGAGTACTGAAAATTTTTCGTTTGGTCCAGAAATGGTCTAAGTTGTAAAAAGATTAATTTGAGCTAAATCAACTTTTATTAAAACTTTTCAAAACCATTTTCGATATGGATCACAACTGGACACGACTGAGATCTGTCACTGAGATGTACAACCCCGGATCCTAGCAACTGGAAAGTTGCCCCTAGTCTGAATATCACTGCATTTGGAGATCACAACCGAGCTCTTGAATGCGGAATAGACGAAGATGACCAAACATGATCACATGGACAAAGTGGATCGGGGAAGTGTTTATGGCTGGACTTCAGGATGAAGTTGCCTACGTATCCCAAAGATGGGAATCAAGCCTTACATAGTTTGGCTCGGGTTCACTCGTGTATTAACTCTCTCCTTTTGCGCTCTAACTTTTGCCAAGGCCACCCTTTCTGGGTTTTCAACCTTGCGAGCTCAGTTTTTATCATTTCAATTTTTCGTGCTCTAACTTTTGTCTAGGTCGCCCTTTTGGGTTTTCGGCCTAGCGAGCCACCCAGGGAAAATATTTCTTCAACTTGTCCATGTTGATCGGTTGGGAGAACTCTAGGCCATCTAGGTCCATCAGAACGACAGCTTCACCGACTAGATTGACTTGATGATGTAAGGGCCAGTCCAATTGGGTCTGAACTTGCCTCTAGGGTCGTGGATGGGAGCTCGGTTGTCTTTGAGCACCAAATCTCCTTCTTTCAAATTCTTGGACTTAACCTTCTTGTTGAAAGCCCTGGCAATTCGTTGGTGATAACCCTGAACATGGTACAGTGCTTTCAGCCTTCTTTCATCAAAGAGCATAAGTTCTTCGAATCTGCTTTGCTGCCAATCTGCCTCGGCTATCTGACACTCAGCAGTACTCGTAATGACGGAACCTCAATTTCGATAGGCAGAACAGCCTCCATCCCATAAACCAAGGAATACGGAGTTGCTCCAGTAGAAGTTCGAATTGAAGTCCGGTAGCCCTACAGAGCAAATGGCAGCTTATCTGGCAGTCCCGGTAGGTTTCCACCCTCTTTTGTAGAATACGCTTGATGTTCTTGTTAGCGGCCTCAACTGCTTCGTTGGTCTGCGGCCGATATGTAGATGACTTATGAAAAGCCACGTTGTATTTCTCCAACAAGTCGATCACTTCCTTCTTGAAGTGGGAACCATTATCTGAAATAATCTCGTTCGGGACCTGTAGACGCGCCCCGAGGGCCTCATGCTACAGTTCGGACTCATATTGTCACGGTTCTTAATCTGATCTCATAATGTGCGTTGTGAGATTGATAAATCACCAAAGAGTCCAAATCCAGCAAATCGTTTTGGAAAAGTGATTTTTAAGAAAGAAGTGCCAAACATGGACTGCTTTGCTAGATACAGAGTCGCCACCTAAATATTTTGTTTTGGGGGAATTTAGGAAACCCTGACTCGTGCCTAAGGCCACGTGTCTGTCATCACCAAAGTTGCCTCAGCTCGGGAACTTGGGTACAATTGGGGAAGGTCATCTATGAGCACCCCCCGCTCACCCGATCCGAAGATCGGCCTGTACTAAGCATGATATCGAGTTTTTGAAAACACATACGTTCTTATTCTGGTTAATTGGCTAATCTTTACTACGTGATGCGCACAGCAAAACAAGTATAGACTAGATCGCCTAACTTGAAACAAAGCATCGCATATCCGTTTGTTTGGAAATGGTTTTGAATTTTACTACTCGCAAGTAGGCTAAAACACGGACTTCGATGAATTATTCCAATTCAAGCAATCCAACCTTCACCCACAGGCATTCAGGCAGTTATATCATATAAGCAATTAGCCTCATGGTAAGCATGCTTTCATGTTAACACTCACATACATGCAAGATGCTAAAGCATAAACACTCACAGTGTACTCTGAGCCAAAACAAAGAACATGTTAGTAATCAAATGTCTGATCCAAGTCCATGTTAAGATGGCTAATGCATCGCAGGCAAAATGCAACTAGAATAGGCTCGGTTAATCTAAAATGGCATGTGAGATGTGGCGATTCGATATACGTATTTAACTTAGAATTGAAATACAATGAAGTTAGTATGCTGCGCTAAGCCCGGTGCATGCAATACAGATGAATGGATGCAAACATGTATAGCATAAGGATGGTAATTGAAACATGCCCTAGAACTAACCATCGTAAGCGGTTAAGTAAAAGGGAGAAAGAAATGGAGGTTGGAAGACATGCATCACACACACGTACGCTTATTACACAATTGCACCCTCTCGGCGGAGAGACCGAAAGAATAATACCAATTAACTAACTAACAAGCTAATTAATTATTACACAACACTTAACTAATTAAGCAAATTAATTAAGCTATGTAAGTAGTAAAACAGCTTCGGGAAGAGGGACGAATGCATGCATGCTCAGTTTCGCTCGGAAATCCATCGCCATGCCATGTTGCCTCTGTTTACACTGCTCTGCACCTCTGAAAACTTTGCAAGCCTCAAGGATGATTCTGAATCACCTTATGAGCATTGTGGGATGTCACCGGCTGAAAGGCAGGGCCACCGGCCAGGAGGAACTGGTCATCGACCATTTGTAGGGACCTCGGCCAACAATACATAGCCGGCTGGCACTGAAGATGGCCGACCAGCCATCTCTTACTGCAGAAACCTGTTTTGCTACAGCAGAGGGCAGACAGAGCATGGCGATGCATTTTCAAGGCAATGTTTGCACCACCACCCTCCTTATCATGTTTGAGACTCAAAGGAGTATGATTCTCAACCCTTGGGCCATCAATCACGCATTTCAATGCATGATGGCCCAAGGTGCCAAGTGTGCATTTTAATGTCAAATGAAATGCACACAAAACACATAAAGGATCCTCAACCTCTATCATGGTTTACCAAGGGGCAAGGGATGCATGCTTAATGCTATGCAACCTAGGCATGCGAGCAAGCTAATGCAACATGAACATGCAATCAAACATGCAACATGAACATGCAAACAAGCAATGCAAGGTTACTTAACATGCATTCGAACACGCGAGAATATGTAACAACATATCAAGCACAAGACAAAATGCAAGCTAACAAGCATGCAAAATGCGACTTAAGTATGCGAATATGCAAGGCATGTAACAACATTCAAGCATATAATAACATATGAGGCAAGCATGCAACTAATATGCAATAGGCACAATTGAACAGCATGTTACGGCATGCAATTTATCGAATATGCAACATGTGACAACATACCAGGCAAGCATGCAACAACATGTGGGGATGGTCTTAAGCCAATATGGACAGCCCTCAAATAGGTCCAAATCAGTAGCCAAAATACAATGGAAACGAGGACAAATGCACATACAAACATGCATGGTAATTGGCCTAAAGACTAAGGCATAAGAGGTAACTTTCAAGAACACTTAAAAGGAATGAAAAAGCATGCAAATGCGACAACATTACATGCTCTAAAATAATGCTAACGGTGATGCCAAATCACATAGACAAATCATGATCAAAGCATGCACAAGGCTTAAAGCCTAAGATTAGTGAAGGGACTTGAACCAAAGCTACACAAGACAAAGAGCATATGGCAAGCATAACCTAAAATAGTCCTAAGGCATACCAAAGTGAGCCTAAAACATGCAATGACCAAAGCTAAAATAAGCTAAAACGAAGGGGGCAAAACATGAGGGATACAAAGCCACAAAAGAGGTGTTACACTACACCTAATACAACCAAACATGGTACGACTTAAGCTTATAAAATCAGAGTTATGGCATGTTAGAATGAGCGCAAAAACCCACCTAGATGGCATCCTAAAGGCCTAAGCATGTGGCATGCGCAATGACACATTCATGAGGCATAAAACACAAACCCTTTAAAGTATTAAAGGAGCGATAAGTGCAAGTATTCAAGCATACTATATGGACTGAAATAACATTACAAGTGATGCCAAACCACTAAAATGATCCAAGCAGAGCATGCTAGAGGATTCAATACTCAAAGCCTACAAGCTAGATTGCATGGTAGCTATAGAAAGCAAGTCATGGATGGCCAAGACAACCAAAATCAGACCTCAAGCATACCAAAACATGGATAAAAGCTTCTTGAAGTCGAGCCAAAATCATGGGAGAAAGACATGTTACAACATGGTGCATGTTAAGGCAAATCATGGGATTACAAGACAAGTATACAAAGCATGCATGGTATGTCTAAACCAAGTCAAAACAGTGCTATATCATGGCAAAACAAAGCCTAATATATACTGAAATGAAGCTAAAACAGGCTAGGCATACAAGCCACCAACATAAGCCATTTATGCAAACATTCAAGACAACAAGGAGAGGGGATGGCCCTCTCCTTCTTGGGACCTCAAAACACCATCCCCACCACTGAAATCCCTCTAGATTTCAGTGGTGAGAAGGCCAATACAAGCTGGTCCCGAAGCTCACAAAAGAGGCACAAAAAAGAGGCCAAACAAGGCCTAAGAGGGGGTAAACAATCCCAAACACAAAAGTGATCTTAAACAAAGATCAAAAGCATGCAAAATCAGAACTTTTATCAAATATATGTTAAGCTCAAAAAAGCATGCAAGATAGGCTAAAAGCTTGTGCAAAAATGGGGAATAAAGAGGGTAGTTTCTCACTCTTGAAGAACCCCTTCAAGAACACCTCTCCAGCAACTTTCTTGGATCAAAACCAGCCCAAGAACTTTGAAATCAACCTCCTAGCACCTCAGCAACCAAGGATGGTGTTCTAGTGTGTGTTTGTGTACAATAGTAAGACAATATTACTATTTTGAGCATAAAACAAGACTAAACAAGGAAGTATAGACACAATCTTATATCTATCCTCTCAAGAACCAATTTCTCTGACCCTCAAAGAGGGAGGAGGGGCTCCCTCTTTATAGAGGTTCAATTTGCAAAGCTTCTAAGAGAAGCTAAGCAAGAGGCAAATCCCTCCATACACGTGTATGGAGGGGGGGAATAATGGGTGCCAACTGTGCTAGCTGGCATAAAATATCTGCATAAAGCAGATGAACAGGGTTCGGCCACCAAAAATGGCTGATCGACCAACACAAGTGCCGGGCGACCAAATATAGTGCCGATCGGCCAAAACTCTTGGCCGATGGAAAGAACAAGGGGCCGATGGCATCATGCCTTGGCCGGTGGAGTGTGGGGATGGCCAACAAGCCACCTTCTTCCCTTAGAAGCAAAAACACAAGTGTTTGGTCTATGACCAAGCACAAAACAGATAAGTTGAGAGATCTTGAGGCAAGGCACGTAGCCGAGACCTCCGAGAACTCAAAACGAACACTAGCACGGGTGATCATCGAGTGTTCAAACGATGACGTCCAAGTCTTGAGGACGGTAAAAAATGGGGTGTCTACAGGACCCCGTAGCGGCAGATGATGTTGTTCCTGATGAACTTAGCAACATGCGATGCCTTCAACACCGCGTAAGATTGGGCCTTAACCCACTTCGTAAAATAGTCTATCGCGACCAGAATGAACTCATGCCCATTGGACCCTTTCGGAGTGATAGCCCCGATTACATCAATCCCCCTGATTGAAAATGGCCATGGCGAAGTTATGTTGTACAGCTTCAACGATGGAATGTTCATGTGGTTTGCATAGATCTGGCATTTGTGGCATCGCCGAACAAAGCCAATACAATCCTCCTCCATGGTGGACCAGTAGTAACACTGTTTGAGAATTTTCCGGGCTAGCATCACCCCGTTCATGTGCGCTCCGCACTCTTCTCCATGGATGGCCTTCATCAGGCGCTTCGATTCTGTGTCATCAACACATAGCTTATGCATCCCGAGATGACCTCTCTTGTACAGTTTACCCCCACAGACGATGAACTGAGTAGCCATTCTTTAAATTGCCCTCTTATCTTTGGCATTTGCCCCTGGTGGATACGCCTCTTTTTCCAAGAAGTTCCAGACATCGTAATACCAGGGGTTCTCATCTTGTACCTCATCTATGGCAACAATCAGCTCGTAGGCCGGCACAAATTTTTGGTCAATGATGATCGGACGCATCCGGACTCCAAAAGGGATGTCCATCATAGAAGATAGAGTTGCTAATGAATCTGCGAACCTGTTGTTCTCTCTTAACAGATGAACGAAATTAAGTTTCTCAAACTAAGGAATCAGCAAGTCCGAGGTCTGGTGATAGATTCTCATCTTTTATTCTTTGACTTTCCAATCTCCTTTAGCTTGAGATACAACAAGGTTCGAGTCCCTGATGACGTCCAACCATTTTGCCTCTAGTTCTAGGGCGGCTGCTAAACCAGCAATACATGCCTCATACTCTGCTTCATTATTCGATACTTTGAACCGGAGTTTGAATGCTAAAGGGATACGGGAATTGTCGGGTGCTATCAGCAACACCCCTATCCCATACCCGTATTGGTTTGACGCTCCGTCAAAGTACATCGTCCAAGTTTTGTCTTCGACATGCAAAATGGCCTCGTCTGGGAATAGGTACTCAACTGCTTCATCCCCTTCAACTGGGTGATCGGCTAGGAACTCCGCTACCGCTCTCCCCTTCACAGACTTGCGTGTCATGTACTTCAGATCGAATTCAGAAAGCAGAAGCAACCAACAGGCTAGCCTACCCGTAAGTGCCGGTTTCTCGAAGAGATATTTGATGGGATCTAATCTCGAAACCAGTAATACAGAGTGAGCTAACAGGTAGTGCCACAACTTCCTGGTAGCCCATACCAAGGCTAGACAAGCCTTCTCCAGCGGAGTGTAGCGGGTCTCGTAATCCAGCATTTTCTTGCTCAGGTAGTAGATAGCTCTCTCCACTTTGTCCTCAGACTCCTGTGCAAGCATGCAGCCCATTGTAGTTTCAGTCACTGAAAGACACAGAATCAACGGTTTCCCCAGCTCAGGCGCTGACAACACAGGTGGGTTCTGTAAATATTGCTTGATCTGTTTAAAAGTAGCTTGGCATCGGCCGTCCCATTAGAACTTCTTTCATTGCTTCAGGAGACCAAAGAGTGGTTCATAAGTCAAGGTTAATTTAGCAATAAACCATCTTATGAATTACACTTTACCCAAAAAGCCTCGCACTTCCTTTTCAGTCCTTGGTGGTGGCATTTCTAAGATGGCCTCGATTTTGGAAGGATCGACCTTGATACCTCTCTGTGTAATCAAGAATCCCAGCATTTTCCTTGCTGTAACACCGAACGTACACTTCTGAGGATTCAGTCGCAACCGAAATTCTCTGATCCTTTGGAAGAATTTCTGCAAGGCAGTGTAGTGGCCCTCTTTTTCCTTGGACTTGACAATCATGTCATCTACGTACACCTCAACCTCTTTGTGGATCATATCATGCAAGATTGTGGTCGCAGCCTGTTGATACGTAGCCCCAGCATTCTTCAGCCCAAACGGCATAACCCTATAACAATAGGTCCCCCATGGGGTGGTGAAAGCAGTCTTCTCCCAGTCTTCGGGTGCCATCAATATCTGATTGTAGCAAGCAAACCCATCCATGAACGAGAGGAACGCATGCCCAGTAGTGAAGTCCACTAATTCGTCGATATGCGGCAGAGGAAAGTCGTCCTTCGGACTGGCTTTGTTTAAATCCCTGAAATCCACACATACCCGAATTCTGCCGTCCTTCTTTGGCACCAGAACTATATTGGCCAACCAAGTTGGGTATTCAGATATCAGCAGGAACCCTACATCAATTTGCTTGGTGACCTCCTCTTTGATCTTCAGAGCCCAGTCCGGGCGGATCCTTCTGAGCTTCTGCTTAACAGGTCGGGCCTCTGGGTCAAGAGGGATCTGGTGCTGTACAATCTTAGGATCAATTCCAGGCATGTCTTCGTAGGACCACGCGAAAACATCTTTGAAATCTTTTAATAAAGAGATTAAGCGCTCGCGTTCCTCCGAAGACAATGTGGACCCGATCTGGATCAGCCGCGGGTCCTTCTTAGTACCAACATTAATTTGGGTGATTTCATCAACCAATAGTTTTACAAACCTCTCCTGCTCCTGATCTAGCAAATATTCTAAAACTGGAGGAATTTCTTCCTCGCCGTTTTCATCGAAATTTTGAAAGTCTGAATTAATGCAATAAATCAAGGGCACAGAAAAATACTCAAAGGCCACAGCCATTCCATTCTCATTAATCACTTCCAAGTCGCCTGATTCCTCTGTTATAACAGACTCAAAGGAAAAAGAAAAAGACGACCTAGACAGGACTGTGGCATCCGGGCTGTCACCCCCAGGAATACCAGACTCAGACTTAGACGAGCTGGAACATGATTCCGACTCCACAGACTCGGTGGAATCAGATTCTGGCTCACTACCTGATCCGGTGCTGCTCGATAAGAATCCCTCCTTGTACTGCCAGACGAGGGACGGTGCGATGGACGCATCCAAAATGTTCAAAGATGGGCTCGCAGCCGCTTCATTCCCAATCATAGACACTGAGAGGTCATCCCCCAAGCACTCATGTACGATCGGAGGATCTGAAAGTAGACAAGCCAGTGCTACCCCCATTTCAATCTCGGTGCTGTCGGAATCCACTTCCTTACACTGCTCAATCTCAGCTGATGGGTCTATCTGCTCCTTGGTAACATCATCCTCGGTCAACTGCAAGTCAAAGAAGATCTCGAAACCCGGCAGACACCTCTTCTCGGCATTCAGCCATGGCTCTGGGAAGCTGTAGAATGGAAAGTCTTCCCCCTCCCGGACAAAGCATCCGTTCAGGGTGCCTTGGATAGGCCGATGCATCAACTCAAAATGCCTCCCGGTCTGCTTGGCTCGGGCTCTCCCAGCGATTTCTTTGCCTTTCCTCGCCCAGTTCTCTTTGGTGGGCAGATAACCCAAGCTAAAGGTATGCGGGTTATGCGGCACTTCGGCCGATACTGCAATGCCCTTCCGGCCACTTTTCCCTAGTCCCATCCCAGGGATGTGCTGAAGCTTGTTCATGAGGTACACAGACTGTACGTTGACATATAACCCCTCATCAACAGCCAAAATGTTCTGTACGACCCAGGCCTCGGCTAGGGTAAATCCCGACAGGAACACATCCTCCATACCATGCTCGATTTCCAAAACCGGTGTAGACACCTCTGGCGGCGGATAGATTGACGAATTCCCAAAAACTATAGCCACCCCTTTCCCATGGGGGTATTTCAACATCTGATGCAGGGTGGAAGAGACCGCCTTCACCTGATGCAGCCACGGCCGCCCCAAGAGTAGATTAAAGGTTGCGGGAACATCCAAGACATGGAAGTCAATCTCGTGTTGTCCTGGACCAACCTGAGTCCAAATCTTCACAGTCCCCATCACCTCTCTGCTTATATTATCGTAGGCGCTTATCACCTGGGCAGTTGGCACAAAGTCCGCGGGCTTCAACCCGATTGCATATGCTGTCCTCGATGGGCACACGTTAATGGCAGATCCCGTATCGACAAGAACTACCGGTATCCATTTGTCTTTACACTCGACAGAGATATAGAGAGGTTTGTTGTGGTTTGCACCCTCGGGCAACAGCTCATTGTCGGTGAAGGTCAACATCAGGGAAGCTCCTCCCGGAAAAACCAATCCTACCAGCTGCTCAGGCATGGTGTCTATTAAGAGTTTGGCCTTGTCCATTGCAGAAAGGACAGCTTGTCGATGAACTCTTGAGGCCATAAGCAGTCCCCAGATGGAGATGTTTGCTTGTATCTTCTTAAGCTGTTTCAGCACAGCCTCCTTTTCGAGTAATTTGTCTTTCTACTACTCCGCCTCCCTGTCCTTTCCGGACGCCTCTGGTTGATCTAAGTGTGGGGGCTTGAAGTACCGCCCACTCCTAGTCATGTGGTCAACCTCTCCCACATACCAGGTATCATCCGGTTGGTTTTGTCCCCAGTCTTCATTGGTGTGGGCAAGACATAGGTTGTCATCTTCCCACCACATACCATTGGCAGCTGACAGACACCTGTTCGGCTCCGTTACAACTATTCCTATGCCCACAGCACCTTCCATTCCTGTGCTCGCAGCACGTTCCGTTCTTGTGCACACAGCACGTTCTGTCC
This sequence comes from Camellia granthamiana, assembly GCA_036172215.1. Taxonomy (NCBI): domain Eukaryota; kingdom Viridiplantae; phylum Streptophyta; class Magnoliopsida; order Ericales; family Theaceae; genus Camellia; species Camellia granthamiana. Next base: position 131,263,402 of record CM069906.1, on the reverse strand, counting down.
CCGCAGGGGCTTTGGCCTTTCTGGCCCTCTCGGAATCTTCGATCCTTTCTTGCTCAAATTGCTTCGGCGCGGCCTGCTATTCAGCATCTTCCGTACCCAAACTGCCTATATTCTGAGCAAAATTCTTAACACTGGTGCTCTCCGGCGGTGCACTTTGTTCTTCGGCCCTTCCGGCCACAGTTGATGTCCTCGTCCCTGACGGACCCTGTTCTGGTTGAGGCTGCTCAACAACATCCGGCTCGTCGCTAAGCCACCAGGTAGCTTCTGCTGACCCTTCCAAACCAAACTAGTTGACAGTCACGTCTCCTGAGTCTTGTTCGCTGAAGAATTGAAGGTTCGCGATGTCCTCCTCTAGATCCGCTAGGTCCTCTAGCCCCTGATTAGGTCCATCCTCCCGAACTACACAAATCCCTGCCCCCACTGTCAATTCCACATTCGGCCTAGCCCGACCTGCTGATGTAATGTAACCGCTCGGGTTGTACATGAAGCTTGCAGACCTCTCAGGCTCTGTATCATCAGTCTCATCTGCCCCCGTAATCGACTCAATTCCATCTTCGATAGCCACCACCACCGTTTCAGGTTGGGTTTAGGAGTTGTCCAACATGCACAAGTCAGTGCTGTCAGGAATGAACACCTCCGGCTTGGGTAGGTGGGAAGAGGTGATATATATGCTAGGGTCGTATGACTCAACTCCAGTTTGGATTAGATTGATGCGTTTGGGAGGTGGAGCTTGGTTATGTGGTGGGACAGGGTCGGTTGTGACATTTCGTTTCTCCGGAGGCACGATCACCCTATTGTCAATGAGATCTTGAATCTCATGACGCAATCTGAAGCACTGGTCGGTGTCATGACCATGCTGTTGGTGAAAGGTGCAGTACTTCGCCGGGTTATGGCTTGGTGGGTGATTACTTGGTAAGGGCCGCGGCTCCAGGGGCTACAGGTGCCCTTTCCTGATCAAAACCCCTAAAGCTTTGGACGGAGACATATACAGCGGGGTAAAGGTTCTCTGGCCTCGGGGTGCGAATTTGGTTATTTGCGAGCCACTTCCGGACGCACCGATGAATGGTGTAGCTGCAAGGGTTTTGGGAGGGGTGGTGGTGACCATTCTTACATCTAAAGATTTGGCAGCTGTAACATTGCTTGTGCCCGCATTTATATTGCGGTTGAATGCCCTCTTGGGCTGCTCTCTCTCATGATCAATGAGCCCTATTTCATAGCATCCTCGATCTGCACCTCTATCTCATGTAGATCTGCAAATGTGGAGAGGGGGAGAACGATCATCTTCTGCATGAGCTTGGGCTGGAGGTTGTGCACAACCATCCGAATCTGATCTTTGTCAACAGGCTGATGGTCATCATCGAGGCCTTGGCCCTCCACCGGGTCACAAAATCGGAGAAGCTCTCCTTCGGCTCTTGCCTAGTTGTCTCGAGATCACGAGTTGTGACCTCGATCTGTGTATTATAGGAGTATTGAGCTATGAAGGCCTCAGCCATCTCCTCCCAACTTCTCTTAACGGAATCCTCCAGTTTTGCATACCAAATGGCCGCTACACTTGACAGGGTCCGGCCAAATAGAGAAAGTTTCTACAATCTAGAGAGGCCCATCGGCCTTAGTATATCCGAAAATAGCCGCAAATGCACCATAGGATCTATAGACCCGTCGAAACGGTCTATGTGCGGCATTTTAAATCGGTCCGGTAGAGTCACAGCCGACTCGGTGTACCCGTCCTCAATATCCGGAATGGACTTCATGCCCTGAGACTTCTTGAACAACTTTTCTAGCTTGCTTACTTTTAGCACGGTGGGGTCCACCTCGAACTCAAAGGGGGACTCCGGTAGGTTGGTAGGTGCTTTGGATAGCTGGGGTAGGATTGGAGGTGGAGCCGGCCCTGTTGGAACGTCTGTATCATCCTGGACGTGTGCGGTCTCCCCAAGTATGGGAACTCTTGGTGGGGGAGGAACCTGGTGCGAAGCGGATGCTCCGGCTTGCTGTAGTGGTTGTTGTTGATGCAGTCTGGCAATCAACTCTGCTTGTTGTGCCATAACCTCGGCTTGGTATGTGGCAAATTCTGCTTGATGGGCAGCGTCCTGCTGTATGGCTTTCATACTCTCCTGGAGCTGACGCATCATCTCTTCCATTCCTGCCATAGGGTGTTGGTCTATCTGAACAACCGGTATATCTGTCCCTGGAGTAAAAACTGAGACCTCAGCCTGACTGTTCACTGGTGGGGTAGACAACTGATCTAACGACCGCTGTACCGATACACTGCGCCTTTTTGACCTCCGTCTGGTAACCGGGGGTAAAGAAAGGAACACTGCTTGTCCGTCTATCAGATCCTTGGATCGATTAAGTCTACAACCTCTAACCCAGAGTGCTCGGGGAATATCTACCCGGTCGGATGCAATGGTGCTAAACTACCTTGCAAAAAGATAAATAAAGCATAATAAGGAAACAATGAACAGAAAAATGGACAGCATAACAGCTTAATAAAGACAACACACAGTTGGCAAACACAAGCTGAAAGAACTGTTCTCAACCACTGATCACTGTTCCCAAATCACTGCCCCAAATCTGAATCTAATACCCGCAGGTAAAACTGATTCCCATATACTGATGCTGATGCCCGCAGGCCTGATACCCAGACTTGCAAACTGATACATGCATTCCTATAGAGACGCACTCTAAAAGCACATAACAAGCAAATGAGAGCCAAAACACCCCTATGTTGGGGTAGGGTTTCCCTATCCTATTTTGTCAGGAGCTAGGGTTTCACTACGCACGCAGCGGTTTCAAACAACCTATAATCGGGTAAGCAACCTATCCTAGCTTGGAATGGTCACTACAGTTTCCGATATGCACTAGGTTGAATGATCAAAAAGGGTGCCCCGGTAAAAATCGGGGTTTGTGATCCCGTCGTGGCAGAGCCTACAATCGATCAGCCTTATGGCACGCTTCTCAAAGCGGGCCTCTTGCAAACCGTTCAGGAATAGTATATGACAAACACGGTGTCCTAGGCGCACCAATGCAAATGCAATGCAAAGAGACATATAAGTGTAATCAAAACAAGATATCATAAGTTCGAGTCAAGTTCTCTAAATCCCCAGCAGAGTCGCCAGAAACTGTAGACGTGCTTGAACGTCCCGGCTCCGCGCGCGAAGGTGCGAAATCTGTTTTGTTCATTAGCTACTACAGTTCGGACTTAAATGTCACAGTTCTGAATCTAGTCTCGCAAAGTGCGATGCAAGACCGACAAATCACCAAAGAGTCCAAATCCGGCAAATCGTTTTGGAAAGCTGATTTTTATAAAGAAGTGCCAAACATGGACTGCTCTGCTAGATACAGAGTCACCACCTAAATGTTTTATTTTGGAAAATTTAGGAAACCCTGACTCGTGCCTAAGGCCACGTGTCCGTCATCACCAAAGTTGCCTCGACTCGGGAACTTGGGTACGAGAGGGGAAGGTCATGCAATGAGCACCCCCGCTCGCCCGATCAAAGGATCGGCCTTTACTAACATGAAAGTTTGTTTTTGAAGACACATGCGTTCTTATTCCGGTTTATTAGCTAGCTTACTACGTGATGCGCACAACATACAAGTATAGACTAGATCGCCTAAGTTGGAACAAAACATCTCTTGTTTGTTTGAAAATGGTTTGAAGGTGCTACTCGCAAGTAGGCTAAGACGTGGATTTGCCACCCTCAAGTGGGCTTAGAAAACATGATTTTGCCACTCTCAAGTGGGCTTAAAACTCGCATTTCGATGAATTGTTCCAATTCAAGCAATCCAACCTTCACCCACAGGCATTCATGCAGTTGAACACTTAAGCAGTTAGCCTCATGGCAAGCATGCTCTCATGGCAATCAATAACACACATGTGTAACACGTCCCACGGGGGACCTCGCTACAGTTCGGACTCGATTCGTGTCGGTTCTTAATCTTGAACCAAAGAGTCCAAATCCGGCAAATCGTTTTGAGAAAAAACAGATTTTGAAAGAAGAAGTGCCAAACATGGACTGCTTTGCCAGATACAGAGTCGCTACCTAAATATTTTTTAATTGGGGAATTTAGGAAACCCTGACTCGGTGCCAAAGGCCACATGTCCGTCATCACCAAAGTTGCCTCGGCTCAGGAACTTGGGTATGATTGGGGAAGGTCAGCTATGAGCACCCCCTCTTGCCCGATCAAAGATCGGCCTCTACTAACCGTGATATCTTGTTTTGAAAACATTATATGCTCTTATTCTGGTTATTAGCCTAGAATTACTATGCTATGTGCGCAGCAAACAAATATAGACCAAATCGCCTAAATTGGAATGAAACATTTCATGTTTGTTTTGAAAATGGTTTGCTACTCGCAAGTAGGCTAAAAATGCAGATTTTGCCACCCTCAAGTGGGCTTTAGAAAAGATGGTGTTGCCACTATCTAGTGGGCTCAAAACTCACAGTTTTAATGCATTATTCCAATTTAGGTGATTCAACCTCCATCCACAGGCATTCAAGCAGTTATATCACATAAGCAACTAGCCTCATGGTAATCATGCTGTCATGGCAACACTCACACACATGCAAGGATGCTAAAGCGTAAAAGCTCACCTAGTACTCCAAGCCAAAGCAGAAACTAGTTAGTAATCATATGCATGATCCTAGTTCATGTTAAGATGGTTAATGCAACACATGCAAAATGCAACTAAGATAGGCTCGGCTAATCTACAATGACATGTGAAATGCTACAACTAACACGTATTCAATTTGGAATTGAAATACAAATGCAGTTAGAATGATGCGCCAAGCCCGGTGCATGCAAGACAAATGTATGAATGCACGCATGCATAGCATAAGGTATGCTAATTTAGATATGCCCTAAACTAACCATCGAAAGCCAGTAAATAAAAGGGGAGAAAGACGTGGGGTTGGAAGACATACACACACTCACGCACACTTATTACACAATTGCCCTCGCTCGGAGGGTCCGAATAAATATTACAGTCCGAATAAATAATACTAAATTAACTATTACAGAATTTCTAATTAATTAACAAATTAAATGCAGAAATATGGTGGCCACAGCCCCGCCTCGGAATGCGCGAATGATGCATGCTTGCCTCGTCTCGCCCAGAAACTCACTGCCATAGCACTGTTGCCTCTGTTTACACTACCCTGCTCCTCTGAGGACTGCCAAAGTCCAAGGGTATGCTCTCTGGATGTTGAGGAGTACCACCGACCAAGTAAAAACACCACCGGCCAAATGGGATGATCACCGGCCACCTTTTAATCTATCGGCCACAGATTACTGGCCGGTCGGCACTGTATTTAGCCGACCGGCCAAAGCTTCCTGCAAAACCTGCAATTGACAGCAGCAGAGGGCAAGCAGTGTATGGCATGGAATTTTCAGGCAAATGTATGCACGGACACACTCCCTATCATGTAATGGACTCAAGGGAGTGTGGCCCTCGACCCTCGGGCCATCAATCACGCATTTCAATGCATGATGGCCCAAAAGCCAAGTGTGCAACTTCGATATCAAATGAAATGCAAGCACAAAACACATCAAAGGGCCCCAACCCCTATCATGATTGATCAAGAGGCAAGGGATGCATGCTCAATGAAATGCAACCTAGGCATGGAGGCTAAGTATGCAACATGAACATTCAAATGAGCAATGTATACTAGGCATGCAACCTAAACATGTGAGCAAACATGGAATGCAATAACATGCGATGATGGACTTAAACTAACATGGATAGCTTGCTAGTATGCCAAAATTAGTGGCCATTAGATGAAAATGAGACACTCGAAATGCGTGCACACGTGCATCCAAACCGAGGACCGAACCTAAGGCATCAAATGCCACTCTACTAAAGCATGGCAAGGCATGGAACATGGTATGCAAACATGCAAACTTCAGTACTAAATCATGATGCTAAACAGCCCCGAAGCATAGAAACATGGTGTAACACGGCCGCGGGGGACCTCGGCTACAGTTCGGACTCGATTTGTGTCACGGTTCTTAATCTGAACCAAAGAGTCCAAATCCGGCAAATCGTTTTGAGAAAAATAGATTTTTTTGAAAAGTAGTGCCAAACATGGACTGCTTTGCCAGATACAGAGTCGCTACCTAAATATTTTTAAAATGGGAAATTTAGAAAACCCTGACTCGGTGCCAAAGGCCACGTGTCCGTCATCACCAAAGTTGTCTTGGCTCGGGAGCTTGGGTATGATCGGGGAAGGTCAGCTATGAGCACCCCCTCTCGCCCGGTCCGAAGACCGGCCTCTACTAACCGTGATATCTGATTTTGAAAACGTCATGTGTTCTTATTCCGGTTATTAGCCTAGAATTACTATGTTATGCGCACAGCAAACAAGTATAGACTAGATTGCCTAATTTGGAAATAAGCATTGTATATCCGTTTGTTTTGAAAAGCGCTTTAGAATTTGCTACTCGCGAGTAGGCTAAAACACAGATTTCAACGAGTTTTTCCAACTCAAACAATCCAACCTTCACCCACAGGCATTCAAGCAGTTTATCACATAAGCATCTAGCCACATGGTAAGCATGCTGTCATGTTAGCATTCACACGCATGCGGCATGCTAAAGCATAAAAGCTTACCTAGTACTCCGTGCCAAAACAGAAACTAGTTAGTAATCAATGCATGATCCTAGTTCATGTTAAGTGGCTAATGCAACACATGCAAATAATGTAATCTAGATAGGCTCGGCTATCCTAGACATTGCATGTGAAATGCTACAACTATCACGTATTCAATTTGGAATTGAAGTACGATGCAGTTTGTATGATGTGCCGAGCCCGATGCATGTGAAACAGATGAATGAATGCAAACATGCTTTCATACTGTTATGCTAATTTAAATATGCCCTAGTCTACCATCATAAGCAGATAAATAAAAGGGAAGAAAGACGTGGGGTTGGAAGACATACACACACTCACGCACACTTATTACACAATTGCCCTCGCTCGGAGGGTCCGAAAGAATATTACAGTCCGAATAAATAATACTAAATTAATTATTACAGAACTTCTAACAAATTAAATGCAGAAAGGAAAAGGCCACAGCCCTGCCTCGGGATGCGCGAATGATGCATGCTCGAACTTGTCTTGCCCGGAAAGTCCGTACCATACCACTGCTGCCTTTGTTTACACTGCCCTGCTTCTCTGAAAATTGCCAAAGTTCTGGGGCATGTTCCCTGCACACTGCAGTACACCATCGGCTGGATGAAATGACCACCGGCCGTTTAAAATGACCATCGGCTGCTTGGGAGGTTATCGGCCACCAATACATTGCCGGTCGGTACTCTGTTCTGCCGGTCGGCAAACAATTCCTGCAGAAGACAGTTTTGACAGCAACAAGGCCAGACAGTGTATGGCATGGAATTTCAAGGCAATGTATGCATGGACACACTCCCTATCATGCAATGGACTCAAGGGAGCATGGCCTTTGACCCCCCAGGCCATCAATGGCGCATTTCGACGCATGATGGCCTAAGAGGTCAAGTTTGCATTTCAATGTCAAATGCAATGCACACAAACATACAAGGGACCCAACCTCAATCATGGTTAATGAAGAGGTGAGGCAATGCACAACAATGCACATGCAACCTAAGCATGCAAGCTAACACACAAACATGCAATACAACTACATGGCACACACAATATACATAACATAACATGCACAACGCATTGAAACATGGCATACACAATGCAAGATGGGCTTACACCCATATGAGATAGCCTCAGCCACACTCACATTGGAGGCCATTAGGTGAAATGAGGCAACCGAAATGCACACAAACATGTCCAATGCATGGATCAATCCTAAGATACAACATGCAACTCTAACAAGGCATGGCAAATGATGAAACATGGCATGTAAACATGCAGATTTCAGCACTGGAATATGATGGCAAATGGTCCCAAAACATGGAAATATGTAACCCAATGCATGCTATAGGCCCCGAAACCCAAGATTAGGCGCATGAAATGGCTTACAGCTATACAAAGCATGCATAATTTGAACATGTAATGGAGAGACAGAAGCAAGGCAGCCCCGAGACAAGCATTTTTACAGTGCAAAGCATGGCAAGACAGTAAACACAAATGGGACTAAAATGGCATGCAAAAATGGCTCCGCAAGGGAGGCAATGAAGCAAGTGGTAGATGCAAAGCCCAAACGGAAAAAGACCCTTCTACAACACTGAAGAGGGACCAAAAATATGACTACTTACAGTAGATGACAAGCCCCAAATCAGTATACAAACATGCTCAAAATGCAATGCAAGATTAAGGCCACAAGAGGGCTATAACATAAAGTACACAAAACATGCATCAAATAGCCAAAGACCCTTCATGGGACATGGAGAGGGGGTCAAAATAAGACCCTTTTCAGTTCTGATCATGGCCGAAAAACAGAAGCAAAATAAGCTAAACAAACATGCAAAAATGGGGACCAAAGAGGGGTAATGAAGCAAGTCATACATGGAGGTCCCCAACAGTGTTGAGCCCTTCTTCAATGTTGAATAAGGGCTCAAAATAAGCCTCTTTACAGTTTACATCGAGGCTCAAAAATGCTTGTAAATAAGGCTAACCAATGAAGCTAAAAAATGCAAGTTTAAGGAAAATGGATGCTTACCCTTGAAGAGCAGCAAACCAGCAGCCCTTGGTCCAAGTTTCTAAGCTTCTAACCTCTGCAAATGGCCTCCCAAGTGCTGGAATAGAGGATGGAGGTGTTGTGCTAGGTGTTGTAGGGCAAATGGTGCAAGAACAAAGGTGTTTGGAGGCTTAGATAAGATAGATATAGAGGGTATATGTATGTATATCAGATATATATCTCTTCCCTCTAGTTTTTTGCTCCAAAATCTCCAACCCAAACAAAGGAGAAGGGACCTTTCTTATATAGGCAATGCTAAGCTTCTAAGACAAGCTTCAAAGGGTCAAAGGGGTCTAAGGGGAGGTCAAGGCTTATTGGAGAAGCTTGGACAACTGGTAGTCTTCTTGAGGAAGCCAAGACAAGGGGTCAAGGCTTCCTCAAGAAGCCTTGAGCAAAGGGTGCAAAAGAGGGGTCCAAAGGTGGTCAAGGGCTCAAAATAGCAACATATATGCACGGGGGAGTGTGCTGGTGCATTCCAACTGGCACAGCTGGGATGCACCAGGCTTGGAGGGTGCAAAGGGTGCAAACCGACCAGAAAATTTGGTCGTCGGCCAAAATAAAGTGCCGGTCGGCATAATATTTTTCCGGTCGGAAAAATATATTGCCGATAGATGATTCCAAGGTCAAAAAAATGGCCGGTGCATATGAAAATTGAAGCCCCGGAAGTTAGCTTTCCAATGGCACAAACCTTGCATCAAAATTCCTCCTGTACAGAAAGTTATGCCCTTTTTGGTGAAGCCGCGCAGACTCGATCCAAACGGGGTGATGCCCAGCTTCAACCAATCATATCTCCTCCACCCGGACTTGGCTTTGGGAGATTCTTGAGTACAAAGTGAAGCCCCGGAAGTCTTCTTTCCAACGATGGTGGCCTCATAGCTAAAATCCAAGTATGCAGATAGATAAGCTTGATTTAGCGAGGACTACTCGACTCCCTTCTACCCGGATCCTTGCCGAACTTCTTCTCCAACTTGGTTTCTCCCCTCTTTTCCTTTTTCTTCAACTCCAAACCCCTTAGCAAGGTGTTTTGAAAGATTTTCCAAAGATTTCATCTCTCTTTCATTCATCTCCACTTTGCCCTTGCTCGGTTTACCGAAAAGCGCAACATTTACCGAAATGTGAGCGTCGGAACATCGTGGGAATTTAATTTCAAAAATGTTTTGAAAGAGAGGGTTTTAAGGTCTAAAAACCATCCAAAATAATTTTGTCCAAAATGGGGTGTGTAGTTGAGATTTCTCTCTCTCCTTGTTGAAGAAATTGAACCTTTCCCCTACACACCTTTCATCACCGAGCAAACCATCAGTAACGCCCAAGTCTCGAGGGCGGTCAAAAATGGGGTGTCTACAGTTGCCCCTCTTTGACAGAACTCGAAAGTCATAACAATGACGGGAGTGAGTGTCAAAGTCTAGAGACGACCCATTTTTGATAAGGCCGAAGACTTGGACAAACAAACAAAATATAGATAGATAAATGGTTGTGCCTGCAGGCTGCCTACGTATCCCTTTGCAAGGAATCAAACCAGCGTAGTTCAGGGGCAGGACGCAAACGATATGTAGGAAGACTTTGATAATTGGACTTATACGCTACGCGAAGCCGGTTTGAAAATTGGACTTATACGCTACGCGAAGCCGGTTTGAAAATTCAGGATTTATGTAAAAACACAGTGTGCACAAGACAATGTGATGCAGAGTGAGTGCACAAAACAAAGCTAAGGAGATGCACAAAACAGTGCGAAACAGGCTGGAATGCACAAGACAGTGCTAACAAGATGCACAAAATAGTGCAATGCAAGAGTGAATGCACAAAACAGTGCTATACAGGTGCACAAGAGAGTGCGATGTGGCATAGATGCACAAAGCGGTGCGATGCGCAAAATAGCGCGAATGAAATGTCATGCACTAACAAGTGCAGGTAAGGTGCGCAAGATAGCGCGATAAAATGCACGTGCAATGCAAGTAAAATGCACAAAATAGTGCGATGCGCAAAATAGCGCGAATGAAACAATGTAATGCACAAATCAGTGCGATGCGCAAGAAAGCGCGAAAGTAAATTGCACAGAACAGTGCGATACGCTAAACATCGCGAGTGTAATGGAATGCACAAGAGAGTGCGAGTGAGATATAGCATGTAAGTGCACAAGATAGTACGATGCGCAAGAAAGCGCGAGTGCACAAGACAGTGCGATGGAGGTGCGCAAGATAGCGTGATGATGCGATGCACAAAACAGTGCGATTGAGTGCACCAGACGGTGCGATGCGCAAAATAGCGCGATTGAATGGATGCAAAATGCAAGTAAGGTGCACAAAATAGTGCGATGCGCAAAATAGCGCGAATGATGAATTGCACAAAATAGTGCGATGCGCAAAATAGCGCGAATGAGACGTAATGTAAAATGTAATGAGATGCACAAAATAGCGCGATGCGTAAAATAGCGCGAATGAAATGTAATGCACAAATCAGTGCGATGGAGGTGCGCAAGATAGCGCGATGATGTGATGCACAAAACAGTGCGATACGCTAAACAGTGCGAATGATTTTGAAATGCACTAAACAGTGCGATACGCTAAACAGCGCGAGTGATTTGAAATGCACTAGACAGTGCGATACGCTAAACAGCGCGAGTGATTTGAAATGCACTAGACAGTGGGATATGCTAAACAGTGCGAATGATTTTGAAATGCACTAAACAGTGCGATACGCTAAACAGCGTGAGTGATTTGAAATGCACTAGACAGTGCGATACGCTAAACAGCGCGAGTGATTTGAAATGCACTAGACAGTGCGATACGCTAAACAGCGCGAGTGATTTTGAAATGCACTAAACAGTGCGATACGCTAAACAACGCGAGTGATTTGAAATGCACTAGACAGTGCGATACGCTAAACAGCGCGAGTGATTTGAAATGCACTAGACAGTGCGATACGCTAAACAGTGCGAGTGATTTGAAATGCACTAGACAGTGCGATACACTAAACAGCGCGAGTGATTTGAAATGCACTAGACAGTGCGATACGCTAAACAGCGCGAGTGAGATACAACCACAAGATGCACATGACAGTGCAAGTGAGATACAAAGTGTAGGTGCACAAGATAGTGCGAGTGAGATAAAATGCACAAGAAAGTGCGATAAAATGTATCTTCTATGCAAGTATGGGGGCATTTTCCATGCAATTTTGAAAGCAAGCATATTTTATGCATGAATCATAACGATGCGCGGCACACATGCAACAACAGTGTATATGAAAGTTCATATTCTATGCAATAGAGGAGCATCAAATATGTACTCTGGTGTCTCCGATTTACCTCTCAGAGGGTTTTGCAACACACTCAGCTCGAAAAGGGTATACCCTGTTCCTATTGGCAAGAGATAACATCTGCTGCTGCTTTAATTGCCGTTCTGACTTGAAGCAGGCTTACACTTAAGGTAGAGGCGCACTCATACTTCGGTAATATTAACAAGGCCTGAAGAGGTACATCCGGAGTACAATCACGGAATTTGCTAAAGGTGAAACACACTCAGATGCTTCAATTTCCCCTCTTTTCTTTTGCTTAGCAGTCCGGAACCATTATAGCTTCAGATAGGTCCTGGTTCTACTGTTCTCATACGTCCTGGGTTGAACCCTGCAGTTTTTGAAAGAACAAATTCCTTTTTGCACAAATGTGGAGAACGGCATGGCACTCTGAGCACAAAACTATTTTATTTTTGAAATCGAGAGATGAGTTTTCGACCAGGTATTGAGCCTACGACTGAATACAGCAAAACGACTCAACAAGGAAATAAAAGGCACACAACCTAGACACATCGAGACACGCTCGGAACGACTCAAAGCAAGAATCGAGACAACCAAAACAAAAGACACGACACACACGCGTATTACAAAGACGAGAAACCTCTCAATACACGAGGAGCCAATTTCTCCGGGTATTATTTCCCACCCTTTCTCATTTGTGATTCTCACATCACTCGGCCCTCAAGCTCTGTTTTTCTGAAAAAAGCCCTTTTCTCACTTTTTCCCTCAACGCACATCTCTCTATTCTTCAATCTCTTATATATATATATATATATTTTTTTTTTTATCCCTCCCCTGGGTGGTTGGTGGATAAACAAGAAGTTGCGGGCTCTTGCCCCTAGCATTCAGATAGATTCTTCGTTTATTCACAACAGTGAGATTCTTCCACAGAGGGGCTGCGCTACGATTGGGTGTGTAGCAAATCTGTGGCTGACATTGGTTGATGATGCCCTGCTGGGGAGTTTGGACGTGGTTAGATCTGTCCAGATGAGGAAGTGGAACATCCTGATCCATTCCAGTTCGTGCTTCGCACTTGGCTTGATACCTCGTTGTTTGGAGGATGAGAGAGCTCTCTGCCCTCTGTTGTTGACTTCAATTGTGCCCTCTTCTGGCAGGTAGAGTGCCCTTCTTGGCGAGTATGTTGACAACGGGGAAAAGACAGGACACCTGACTCAACTGTGCCCCTAGTTCATCATTTTGACCTTTTTTTGTTGTTGTTTTTTTTTTTTTTTGAGCTTTTGCTAAAGTAATTTTGACCGACATGAGAGTTAGATTAACATGTTTGTTCGATTTTTGATTTGAAGATCATGCAAGTTAGGCTATGAGCACTGAAAATTTTCCTTTTTTGGGTCCGAGAAATGGTCCAGTTTTTGAAAAAGATGGAACAATTTTCGAGAAAATAGTCAACTTTAGTAAAAATTCTCAAAAATTGTTTTTGCAAACGGCCACTGCTGGGCGAGCATGAAACCTACTCTCGAGATGCACCACCTCGGATCTGAAGGAAAATTGCCCCTTGCTTGAAGAGAGCTGCATGGCAACGGAAAGTTGCCCCTTGTTTGAACGGCACCACGTTGCATTGAACGGCAACGGAAAGTTGCCCCTTGTTTGAATGGCACTGCAGCGCATTGTAGGCAGTCCTCAGAGTGATGAACACAACCAAACCCTCGGATACAGTGAAGACAAAGACCAGAACCATCACATGGACATAATCGAATTTGAAGTGTTTTGCGGCTGGACTTCAGAATGAAGTTACCTACGTATCCCAAAGATGGGAATCAAGCCTTACGTAGTTCGGGGTTAAGGTACACTCGGGTATTAACCTCTCCTTTTTATGCTCTAACTTTTGCCAAGGCGCCTGTTGCAGGTTTTCGACCTTGCGAGCTTTGTTCTTCTTTCTTTTCAATTTTTTTTCATTTTTTCATCATTTTTTCTTTATTTTTTTGCATTTTTCTTTTTTGTATATTTTTTGCATTTTCTTTTTTTTTTCTTCTTTTCTTTTTTTGTATTTTTCTCTTGCCCTAACTTTTGCCTGTGTCGCCCTTCCGGGTTTTCAGCCCAGCGAGCCTCTCAAAGGGTAAAAGTGTAACAAGTCCATGCCAAATGGTTTTGAGATTGAAGCCCTCTGTATCCAGGAGAGTGGCTGTTGTATTGATTTGCAGAAAGATCCACCTTTGGCTCTTCGAGCACATCGGATATTTTTTGCCCCTAGTTCGAGGGGTGCTTCTGATCTAGCTTTGCAAGCTTCTTTTGACGACATCTGATCCTCTTGATCTGACTTTGGTGCCTCTTGTTCGAGGGCTGCTTCAAATCTGGCCACACATGCCTCCCATTATGATTGTCCTTTGAACGTTCTGAATCCAAGTTCAAGATTTGAAAGCAAAGGGGTTGGGTCTCGAGGCCGAGAGCGATCCTAAGTTGCACAATCTGAAGAGCGATTCCACCCATGTCTTCGCAGGACCGCGCAAAACATTTTTTGAAAGTTTTTAAGAAAGCGACAAATCGCTTGTGCTGAAGACAGTGTAGAACCAATCTGGATCAAGCCAGGATCCTTCCCAGTACTCACACTAACAAGCATGATTTCATTCATTAAAGGCTTAGCACGCCTCTCTTTCTCTCAATTTGATCAAAGTTTTGCAAATCCCGAGGAATTCCTTCCTCTTTGTTTTCACCGCAGTGTTCAAAAAAGTTTTGAAAAACTTAGGTCGTTACAATGACTTCAAGGCACAGAAAAGACAGAGTTCTTAGTCAAATACTGCCATCTCATTCAGAACTTCCAGCGTAACTAGCACAAGGCAGAAGCGAACACAAGAATGTGAAAATCACTGCTGTTCCATTCAGATCTGTTGGCATAACTGGCTCCAAGGCAGAAACAGACTCGAAAGGAAGCAAAAAAGACAAACACAAAACAAGCAAGTAATGTCTGAGGTAACACCCCCGAAATCACCTGACTCTAACAAAACAGGACTGACTCGATACAACAAGACAGACCTTGACTGACTCAGTATGAAAAGACTGACTCAATACAAAATGACAAGACTGACCCAATACCTAAGTCAGAAAGTACAAAACTAGCATTCGCAAATGCTAAAAGCAGTGCGTGCCAAACGCCACATCCGGAGTAAATTGAGTGCCCCCCGCAGGTGATTCATCCCCTGATCACATATTCGTACTATCCCCCAAGTTTACTGATCCAGTGGTGATAGACTTTACTGAGCTGGTGCGGCAATGACCTTGTTGTCAAACAAATCTTGTATTTCGTGGCGAAGACGGAAACACTTATCGGTGACATGGCCGACCTGCTGATGAAAGGCACAGTACTTGGCCGAATCATGGGAGGGAGGAAGTCTATCTGGCAGTGGTCGCGGCTCCAGGGGTTTCAGGTACCCCTTTTTAATCAGGACCCTCAAGGTCGCTGATAGAGACATGTTCAGTGGGGTGAATACCCTCTGGCCCCGAGGTAGATAGTCCGATGTTCGGGGATTTGAAGAAGATGCGCCAACAAAGAGGTCGGCAGGTGCTAGCCGGGTTTGCTGATCTTTTTCAAGAGTAGGGTTAGAGCTGAAAGGAACATTCCTGACATGACGACCCTTCCTCCGGCTTGCCCCTTGATTCAAACTGCCCTCGACTTGAGTGGCGAAAGTGTCATCCACAGTTTTTGCCATAACTACGAGGACTTGCTCCTCGTTCAATCCCTCGGCTTTCAAAGCCTCAACAGCCAATTGAAGATGTTCATGGGGACTAATGCTTGCCCCTGCCTTGCTCTTATCACTGGCCTCCACTTTGTTAAGAGATTGGCCTTCTCCCAATGCAGCCCGTCCCAAGGTTAAGGAGCCTTTTGACATGAACTCCCTAGTATGTGATGCGGTTGATGACGGAGCCAAAGCTCGAAAGGCCAGATCTGCCACAGTTCTCTGAAGATCTTCGATCATCCTCATCAGCTTAGAAGTAGTGGGTTCATGGATTTGAGATGATTGGGGTTTAGATGCACCCATCATGCATAAGTCCAGGCTCTCTGGGATAAACACCTTCGGTTTGGGCAAATGGGCTGGGGTGATATATACGCTGGGGTCGTAAGGGACGGCCAGTGTGTGGATTAGATTGAGATGTGGATGAGGTATTTGGTCATTGGGGTCTGAAGGTGGAGCTATCGTTTGGTTGTCAATGAGATTTTGGATCTCATGATGAAGGCGGTAGCCACGGTCGGTGCCGTGACCGCGCTGCTGATGGTACATACAGTACTTGGAAGGGTTATGCCTGGCTGGGAGTGGGTTTGGAAGGGGTTGGGGTTCTAGGAGTTCTAGGTGCCCTTCTTCTCGCAGCTTTTTCAAAGCTTGAGAGAGACTCATGTAAAGAGGATGGAATTTTCGGGTTTGGGGCTGAGTTGAAGTGGTTGGTTTTTGGCCATTGAGGGAGGTGGTGATAGTACCTACTTCTGAGCATTTCGCAGCTGTGCTACCATCAGTAGTAGCATTGGGACTGCGAGCAACATTCCTCTTCAAAGGCTCATTATCTTCTGCAAAGATCCCTTGTTTGATGGCATCCTCGATTTGAACCCCCATTTCATGAAGGGCTGGAAAAGTAAACAGAGGTAGAACGACCATCTTTTGCAGCAACTTGCCATGCAGATTCCGAACAATCATCCTGATCTGATCTTTGTCGGAAAGTTTTGTAGTCATCATTGAGGCCTTTGCTCTCCATCTCGTCACGAACTCTGAGAAACCCTCCTTTGGCCCTTGGCGGGTGACTTCAAGATCACGAGTGGTGACCTCAATCTATGTGTTATAGGAGTATTGATCACTGAAGGCCTCAGCCATCTCTTCCCAGTTCTGTTTCACAGAGTTCTCCAATTTCGCATACCAGATTACAGCTATCCCAGACAGGGTTCGGCCGAATAGTGACAATTTATGGGCTGTGGTCAAACCCATTGGTCTCAGAATATCAGAAAACAGGTGGAGGTGCACCGTTGGGTCTCCAGAACCATCGAATCGATCAATATGCGGCATCTTGAACCGATCCGGTAATGTCACCATTGAGTCGGTATAACCATCCTCTATATCAGGAATAGAGTGAGCCCCCTGAGACTTTTTGAACAATTTCTCAAGCTTGTTCACTTTCAACGCTGTGGGGGTCCGTCTTGAACTCAAAGGGGGAGTCTGGCAAGTTGATGGGTGTTTTAGATAGCTGGGGTAGAACCGGGGGCGGAGCCGGCCCTATTGGAATGTCCGTATCTGCCTGGACATCTGGTGTCTCCTCGGGTATCGGAACCCTTGGCGGGGGAGGAGCCTGGTGTGAAGTAGATACTCCAGCTTGCTGCTCTAGCCTGGCAATTGTCTCTACCTGTTGGGCTATGACCACAACCTGTTGCTTGGCGAATTCCGCTTGACGGACAGCGTCTTGCTGCATGGCTTTCATACCATCCTTGAGTTGGCGCACCATCTCTTCCAGACTCGACATATTGTCCTGGTCTAACTGAGCAACCGGTATATCTGTGCCTGCTGTAAGTTCGGAAATCTCTACCCAACTGCTCAAAGATCACTGATCTGGTAGCTGTGGTACTGGTGGTCTATGTCTGACTAGCCTTCTCTGGCCCTGATTACCCTTGAATTGAGCCTCTAACCTAACAAAGTCTATCAGCACAAATCCAATGTACCTGGGGGATAGTGGAGCCTTCTAAAGCTATAGTTCCAGGACTACCTAGCAAAAGAGAAAACATACAGCATCTTAGCTCAACTTCACTGGAACGGATATGAGCAAAGCTGAACGACTGTATTCTATTACTGATCACTGTTTCCCGAAATCACTGCCCCAAATCTGAATCTGATACCCGTAGATATAACTGATTCTCAAAAACACTGATACTGGTGCCCTCAGGCTGGATACCAAAAACTTGCAAACTGATATGTGCATTCCTGTAGAGATACACTCTAAAAGCACATAGCATGTAAAAGAGAGCCAATACACCCCTATGTTGGGGTAGGGTTTCCCTGCCCTATTTTGTCAGGAGCTAGGGTTTCACTACGCACGCAGCGGTTTCAAACAACCTATATCGGGTAAGCAACCTGTCCTAGTTTGGAATGGTCACTATGGATTTCGATATGCACTAGGTCGAATGGTCAAGAAGGGTGCCCCGGTAAAACCGGGGTTTGTGTTCCCATACTGGTAGAGCCCGCAACCGGTCAGCCTTATGGTCATGCCTTCACAAGACAAGCCTCCAGCAAACCGCTCAGGAATAGCAGATGGCCAACACGGTGTCCTAGGCGCACCAATGCACATGCAATGCAAAGAGACACATAAATGGAATCAAAATAGGATATCACGAGTTCGAGTCAAGCTCTCTAAATTCCCCAGCAGAGTCGCTAGAAACTGTAACACGGCCGCGGGGGACCTCGGCTACAGTTCGGACTCGATTTGTGTCACGGTTCTTAATCTGAACCAAAGAGTCCAAATCCGGCAAATCGTTTTGAGAAAAACAGATTTTTTTGAAAAGTAGTGCCAAACATGGACTGCTTTGCCAGATACTGAGTCGCCACCTAAATATTTTTAAAATGGGAAATTTAGGAAACCCTGACTCGGTGCCAAAGGCCACGTGTCCGTCATCACCAAAGTTGTCTTGGCTCGGGAGCTTGGGTACGATCGGGGAAGGTCAGCTATGAGCACCCCCTCTCGCCCGGTCCGAAGACCGGCCTCTACTAACCGTGATATCCGATTTTGAAAACGTCATGTGTTCTTATTCCGGTTATTAGCCTAGAATTACTATGTTATGCGCACAGCAAACAAGTATAGACTAGATTGCCTAATTTGGAAATAAGCATTGTATATCCGTTTGTTTTGAAAAGCGCTTTAGAATTTGCTACTCGCGAGTAGGCTAAAACACGGATTTCAACGAGTTTTTCCAACTCAAACAATCCAACCTTCACCTACAGGCATTCAAGCAGTTTATCACATAAGCATCTAGCCACATGGTAAGCATGCTGTCATGTTAGCATTCACACGCATGCGGCATGCTAAAGCATAAAAGCTTACCTAGTACTCCGTGCCAAAACAGAAACTAGTTAGTAATCAATGCATGATCCTAGTTCATGTTAAGTGGCTAATGCAACACATGCAAAGAATGTAATCTAGATAGGCTCGGCTATCCTAGACATGGCATGTGAAATGCTACAACTATCACGTATTCAATTTGGAATTGAAGTACGATGCAGTTTGTATGATGTGCCGAGCCCGATGCATGCGAAACAGATGAATGAATGCAAACATGCTTTCATACTGTTATGCTAATTTAAATATGCCCTAGTCTACCATCATAAGCAGATAAATAAAAGGGAAGAAAGACGTGGGGTTGGAAGACATACACATACTCACGCACACTTATTACACAATTGCCCTCGCTCGGAGGGTCCGAAAGAATATTACAGTCCGAATAAATAATACTAAATTAATTATTACAGAACTTCTAACAAATTAAATGCAGAAAGGAAAAGGCCACAGCCCCGCCTCGGGATGCGCGAATGATGCATGCTCGAACTTGTCTTGCCCGGAAAGTCCGTACCATACCACTGCTGCCTTTGTTTACATTGCCTTGCTTCTCTGAAAATTGCCAAAGTTCTGGGGCATGTTCCCTGCACACTGCAGTACACCATCGGCTGGATGAAATGACCACCGGCCGTTTAAAATGACCATCGGCTGCTTGGGAGGTTATCGGCCACCAATACATTGCCGGTCGGCACTCTGTTCTGCCGGTCGGCAAACAATTCCTGCAGAAGACAGTTCTGACAGCAACAAGGCCAGACAGTGTATGGCATGGAATTTCAAGGCAATGTATGCATGGACACACTCCCTATCATGCAATGGACTCAAGGGAGCATGGCCTTTGACCCCCCGGGCCATCAATGGCGCATTTCGACACACGATGGCCTAAGAGGTCAAGTTTGCATTTCAATGTCAAATGCAATGCACACAAACATACAAGGGACCCAACCTCAATCATGGTTGATCAAGAGGTGAGGCAATGCACAACAATGCACATACAACCTAAGCATGCAAGCTAGGAATTCCTCGGGATTTGTAAAATTTGATCGTTTGAGAGAAAGAGAGGCGTGTTAAGCCCTTAATGAATGAGATCAAGTCTGTTAATGTGGATATTGAGAAGGATCCTGACTTGTTCCAAATTGCTTCTACATTGTCTTTAGAAGAGTACGAGCGACTAGTTGCTTTATTAAAAGATTTCAAAAATGTTCTTGCGTGGTCCCATGAAGACATGCCTGGACTTAATCTTGAGATTGTACATCATATGATCACTCTCAACCTTAAGGCCTGACCCCTTGGCTTTCAAACCTAGAATGTTCAATGATCAACCATAATATGAGGCTTGCATGGCTTGATTGGAAGTAGCCCTTGAAAAAGGGGCATTAAGGTTAGATGAGATCGAAAGAAGCTTGCATAGTTGGATGAGAAGCAACCCTTGAACTAGAAGAAAAAAAAAAACATCAGATTTGATTGAAGATTCGAAGATGGGTCATTTCTCAAGCTAATGGAGACCGACAAGAAAGCCAAATCCTAGAATTTGAAAAAAGAAAACTTACTGCTGAAGGACAATTGAGTTCCTATCCACGACACTAGGGGGCAAACTCAGACCCAATTGGATGGGCCCTTACATCATTAAAGACTATTTGGTCATGAACAATAGCCATTCTCGGGGATTTAGATGGCCTAGAGGTCTCACAACCGATTAACATGGACAAGTTAAACTTTTCTATCCTTGATAGGCTCGCTGGGCTGGGAATCCGGAAGGGTGACCTAGACAAAAGTTAGAGCAAGAAAAAAGAAAAGAAGAAAAATGAAAAAAGAGAAAAGAAAAAAAAAAAGAAGAGAAAAATGAAAAGAAGAAAAATAGAGCTCACAAGGTTAAAAATCCAGAAAGGCAGCTTGACAAAACTTAGAGCGTAAAAGGAGAGTGTTATTACCTAAGTGTACCTTAACCCAGGAACTACATAAGGCCTGATTCCCATTTTTGGGATACGCAGGCGACTTCATCCTGAAGTTCGACCCCAACCATTTCATCCTGCTTGTCTCATCTATGTTGATTGGCTGATCTTTATTCAACTTAGATATCCTATCCATGTCCAATTAGCTCATCTTCGTTCAAATTCGGTTGTCCTATTCCGTTAAAAGATTCAATTACAAGACAAATCAAGTTCGAATCTGTGGTTGTGCATTTCAAGAGTTAATTCCAAGTTGGTCGGGTAATGGCCATTTGCAAAAATAATTTTGAGAATTTTTAGTGAAGTTGACTAATTTTCTCAGAAATTATTCAATTTTTCCAAAATCGGACCATTTCTTAGACCCCAAAAGGAAAATTTCCAGTGCTCATAGCCTGAATTACTTGATTTCAAATCAAAAAGTAGAATAAGCATGTTAATCTAAACTCTCATGTTGGTCAAAATTGTTTTAGCAGAAAGCCAAAAACAAAAAATAGTCAAAGTGATGAATTAGGGGCACAGTTGAGTCAGGTTTTTTTTGTCTTTTCCCCATTGTCAATACACTCGCTAGGAAGGGCACAACTGAAGCTAGCTGTAGGGGCCAAAAGCTCTCTCATCCTCCAAGAAGTGAAGTATCGAGCCAAGTGTGAAGCACGAACTAGAAATAGAGCTGTATGTTCGACCCCCCTCATAGGGTTCACAATTTTCAGCTTATCCATCAATCACACTGGAGAGGGATAAAAAATAAGAGAGATTAAAGAATAAAGAAATATGCGCTGAGAGAAAAAATAAGGAAAGGGTTTTGTAGACACTCCATTTTTGACCGTCCTCAAGACTTGGACGTCACCACTTGAACACTCGGTGATCACCCATGTTCATGTTCGTTTTGAGTTCCCGGAGGTCTCGGCTACGCACCTTGCCTCAGGATCTCTCAACTCGACTATTTTGTGTTTGATTTTGCACCAAACACTTGTGTTTTTGCTTCTGAGGGTAGATAGTAGCTTGTTAGTTACCCCTGACACCCACCGGCCCTGGCTTGAGGCCACCGGCCGTGTCTTCTTGCTACCGGCCATTGGTGAAATATACCATTGGCCGGTCGGCATCCTGTGTGGTCAGCCGGTCATCTGTTTGGCCGATGGACTCCCTTTTTGGCCGATACCACCTTTTCGCCTTTTTTAGGAATAATGCATGCCAGCTGTGCCAGCTGGAATGCACGGACCCTGCCCCCCATGCACGGGTGTGGCTGTTTTGAACCTTTGCCCCTTTTGATCCAACTTCTTGCACCCTTTGCTCAAGCTTCTTGAGGAAGCTTGGCCCTTTGTCTTAGCTTCCTCAAGAAGCTTGCACCCTTAGCTTAGCTTCCCTTGGAAGACTTGACCCCTTTAGGATTAGCTTCTCTTGGAAGCTTAGCCTTTTCCTTTGTCTATATAAGAGTCCCCCTCCTCCTCCTTTGTGTTGGTTCAGCAAAATCAGACCTAAAACATATATATTCTGATATATACATCTTCTCTCTCTCTATATCTCCCTCTCTCTCTTCATTTGTGTGTGTTTGAGGGCCTAAAAGTGTATTTAGTCCTTAGTTTTGCACTAAGACATACACCATTACACTATACTTCGACTTGGAAGGTCTTGAGGGTTTGTTCTTGAAGCTTTGGGTCGGTTTTGATCAGAAGAAGGTGGCTGAGCTTGCTGTTCTTGAAGTGTTCTTCAAGGGTGACACTTTTGCTTTAAATTCCCCAATCTTGCACTAGCTTTTGACCTGCTTTGCATACTGATTTGAGCTTCATGTATAACTGAAAAAAGTCTTGTATTTGCATGCTTACGATACTTCATTGAGGCCATTTTGTTGTTTGGGGTCGGTCTCCCCCTCTTAGGCCTTGTTTGGCCTTTTTTTTGTACTCTCTTTGTTAAGCTTTGGGGACTTTTGTGTGTTGGCCTTCTTACCACTGAAATCTAGGGGATTTTTAGTGGTGAAAAAGGGGTTTTAAGGTCTTGCGTAGGGGAGGGACACCCCTCTCCCTTGGTCTCTCTTTTGTTTGCATCTTTGGCCCATAAGGGTAGCATGTATGATTAGTTGTTCTTGGCTTCATTTCGGAGGTTTTTGGGTGTTATTGGGTCATATTATGCCTCTGTTTTTGGTCGGATTAGTGACCCCTTCCATGCTTAATATACTTGATTTGTATTCCTCTCTTTTGCCTAGAAGTGCATCATGTATTTAGTCTACCATGCTCTCATGTTTTGGCCTAACTTTGTGAAGTTCTTAGCCATGTCTTACCATGCTTGAGGTCTGTTGGGAACTGTTTTGGTCATATCTGCCATGTTTAGGGTAGCCCCTTTGTATTTTGGCTTGTGAGCCTTGAGGGTGTAAGTCATGAGCATGCTTTAGTTGGGTTATTTCAGTGATTTGGAATCACTTCTCATGCTATTTCAGTCCCTAATCCCTGCTTGTATGCTTGCATTCATCATCCCTTTCATACCTTGAAGGATTGTTCTTTTATGCCTAGAAATGAGTCATTGTGTATGATACCATGTTTAGGCATTTGAGGCTACCATATCAACGGGTTTTGGGGTGTATTTTGATGCATAGAAACTCTGTTTTTGGTCACTTAGTTCATGCCATAAGTGCATGGGGTAGGTGTTGAGCAATACTCTCTTTTGTGGCCTTGAATCCCTTCCTTTTTTTGCATCCATTCCCTAGCATGTTTTGGCATCATTCTTGGCATACTTTTCAGAGTTTAACATGAGTGTTTAATGTCCATGTATAGTTTGTCCCCCTTTTGCATCATCTTTTGGCCACTGTTTTGGGGTGAGGCTGAGGCCTCCCATTTCAGTTTAAGTCCCTCCTTGTGTATAGTTGCATGTTTGACATATTGTCTCTAATTACATGCTTACATCACACCATGCTTGCATCACATGTTGGGTTGCATCGCATCGTAGCATTGCATACTTGGCACATTACATTCTTGTACGATAGATTACCTTGCATTTGGCATGCCTTGTAACTTAGCCTCATGTTGCATATTTGAGCCACGTTGCATTTTTGAGCCATGTTTGTATGCATGCATTGCATGGTTTGGTTTGGGGTGTCAAAGCAAGCATGAGAGGTGAGGTGTGTTCGTACTCAAAGTGACGAAACACGTCTCAACCCTTGGTCGCCAATGCCGTTGACCCCAACATGATAGGGCATAAGGCATTCATCTTTTTTATGCATGCATTTATATTAAGTTGCAAACTCGGTGCCTTAGGCCATCATGCATTGAAATGCGTGATTGGTGGTCCAAGTATCGAGGGTCACACTCCCATGAGTCCATGGCATGATTGGGAGAGTGTCCATGCATACATTGCTTTGAATTTCCTTGCTATACACTGTCTGCCCTCTGCTGCTGTCAAAAACAGGTTTCTGCAGGAAGAAATGGCCGGCCGGCCGGCCACATACAGTGCCGACCGACCATTAATTACTAGCCGGCGGTGTAACTTTTGGCCGATAAGCCCATCCCCATGGCCGGTGAACTCAAATTGTGGTCGGTGACACCCCAGAGCACTTGGAGGGTGATTCAAAATGGGTCTGGGGACTTCTAGAATTTTCAGAGGAGCAAGGCAGTGTAAACGGAGGCAACAGTGGCATGGCACGGGTTTCCGGGCAGGGCAAGTCGAGCATGCATCATCCTAGCATTCCGAGGCAGGGCTGCGGCCATCCTCTTTCTGCATTTAATTTGTTAATTAAATAGAAGATATGTAATATTTAATTAGTTAGAAGAGTTAATTATTTATTTATTTTGTAATATTTATTCGT
Source organism: Camellia granthamiana (assembly GCA_036172215.1). Classification (NCBI taxonomy): domain Eukaryota; kingdom Viridiplantae; phylum Streptophyta; class Magnoliopsida; order Ericales; family Theaceae; genus Camellia; species Camellia granthamiana. The sequence goes on along the minus strand of CM069906.1, from coordinate 131,238,680 downwards.
ACCCTCCGAGCGAGGGCAATTGTGTAATAAGTGTGCGCGAGTGTGTGTATGTCTTCCAACCCCACGTCTTTCTTCCCTTTTATTTACTAGCATTCGATGGTTAGTTTAGGGCATGTTTTGATTAGCATACTTATGATAGCATGTTTGCATACATTCATTCGTAATGCACGCACTGGGCTCGGCGCATCATACTAACTGCATAGTATTTCCATTCCAACTTGAATACGTGTATCGAGTTGTTGCATTTCATATGCCATCCTAGGATTAGCTGAGCCTATTCTAGTTACATTTTGTATGCGATGCATTAGCCACTTAACATGAACTACGATCATGCATATGATTACTAACTAGTTTCTGTTTTGGCTTCGAGTACTAGGTAAGCCTTTACACTTTAGCATCCTTCCATGTGTGTGAGTGTTGCCATGATAGCATGCTTACCATGAGGCTACGTGTTTATGTGATATATCTGCCTGAATGCCTGTGGGTGAAGGTTGGATTATCGGAATTGGAACAATGCATTGATTGTAAATTTTAAGCCCACTAAATAGTGGCAAAATCATGTTTTCTAAGCCCACCCGATGGTGGCAAAATCTGCATTTTAAAGCCTACTTGCGAGTAGCAAAACGCTTTCAAAACAAACATGAGATGTTTTGTTCCAATTTAGGCGATCCGGTCTATATTTGTATGCTGTGCTCATCACGTAGTAAACCTAGGCTAATAACCGGAATAAGAACGCATATGTTTTCAAAACAAGATATCATGTTTAGTAGAGGCCGATCTTTGATCGGGCGAACGGGGGTGCTCATAGCTGACCTTCCCCAATCGTACCCAAGTTCCCGAGCCGATGCAACTTTGGTGATGACGGACACGTGGCCTTAGGCAAACGAGTCAGGGTTTCCTAAATTTCCCCAAAAATAAAATATTTAGGTGGCGACTCTGTATCTGGCAAAGCAGTCCATGTTTGGCACTTCTTTACAAAAAATCTGTTTTCAAAAAACGATTTGTCGGATTTGGACTCTTTGGTTCAGATTAAGAACTGTGACAAATTGGGTCCGAACTGTAGGGAGAGGCCCTCACCCGGGGCGCGTCTATAGGTTTTTAGAGAAAATAGAGTGTGAGTACCAAAGTGATGTAAGAATCATAAATAAGAAAGGGTGGGAAACAATACCTGGAGAAGCAATGCGCTCCCCGTGAACCAAGAGGTCTGTCGCCAGTAGTAAACATCCATGTGTCATGTTTGTTGTTTTTGTTTGTATTGAGTCTTGTTTTGAGTCGTTTTGATTTTGGTAAGTATACATAGGTGCGTTTGGGTTGTTTTCTTTGTTTTACCTTTGTTGAATCACTTTGACTTCGGTCGGTTGTAGGCTCAATATCCGGTTAAGAACTCATTCGCAGTTTCAATTTCAAAATAAATCATTTTTGCGCTCAGAGTGCCATGCCATTCTCAGCATGATGTGCAAAATATAATTCTTTCTTTCAAAAGCTGCAGGGTCCAACCCCAATCAAAAGATAGAGCAACAGAACAAGGATCTATCTAAAGCTACATGGGTTCCGAATTGCAAAAGCAAAAGAGAAAAGGGAAAATCGGAGCATCTGAGTTTGTTTCAACTTTTAAAAATTTTGAGATTGCATTCTGGATGCCTCTTCTCATGTCTTGCCGTTTCTTTAGAGTGTGACTGTGCCTCGACCCCAAGCTCAAGCCTGCTTTCGCGATCAAAAGTGCTCTCCTTGAACACCATTCCCTACCAGAGACGTCTTGGTTGTATTTGCAATGAGTACTTAGGAGACCAACTACGATGGTGGAAACTAGAGTTCAAGTGGCTGAGGCCTAGAACACAAAGGTTTGGAATTTCTGAGACTAAAGTCTAGTTTGAATACTCAGGGGTGTATCCTTGGCTTGAAATTTGTATGGTAGCCCCATAGGTTGAGGTAGCGTGTATGCGCCTCAATTCTGAATACTGAATCAACCTAGTTTGTCACCCCGTTGGAGAATAGGAAAAGTTGTAAGTATGATCAGGGAGAAAAGCTGCATCCATGGTTTTGGCATGTAGATTTTACCCCTTGTTAGCATTTCAGGACCTTTGAACTGTGAGTTGAAGGTTGAAGTTGAAAAAATGCAAAAGGGGAGATCCTCGTTAGAGTAGAGCGGTTCATCACCACTCACCTCATGAGGTGCTTTTGGAAGCGCTGCTTTGTTTGTTTATTGTATTTTCTAAACATGATCCACTACACTGCCCACTACATTGCTTATCACAGATACTATGTTGTCTATCACATCCATTGCATTCATTTGCATCATGTGCATCATGTGTTATCTTGTATCAATTATCCTTTTTCGCTGAAATGTATTTTAGGATCATTGTCCCCGGGCTTTTTCTCAGAACATGTAGGAGCATTCTCTCAAGCAGTTTTCTAGAACGCGTGAGATGCATTCTTGAGAAATTTTTATCTTAGGGTGTGCGAAAGCACGACCCTAAGTGGGTTTTCTCTTCCTCTTCTCACAATTTCAGGGTGATTAGAGTGTCTTAGGGTGTGAGGAAGCATGACCCTGAGCGGTTTTTCTCTTACTCTTCTAATGATTTCAGCGTGATTAGAGTATCTCAGGACGTGCAGAAGCATGACCTCGAGCGGTTTTTCTCTCCCTCTTCTCACGATTTCAGCATGGTTAGAATATCTCAGTTTATGCAGGAACGCAACCTTGAGCGGTTTTTCTTTTCCTTCTCTCACGATTTCAGTGTGGTTAGAGTGTGTCTTTCCTCTTTTCACATGAAACATTTTTGGAATTGACGTTTGTTTACTTCTTCCCGTGTGAAACACGGTTAGACCTATTTTGGATTTAAGCTTGAAGCTTATTGCCTATACTATCATCTTGCTATGTTTATTACTGATTGCATTGTCTTGCATGATCATGGGTTTTCAAAATGATTGGCTTCACGAGGCATGCAAGTCCAGTTTTCAAGTGTAGTCTTGAGCATATCATTTGTATCTTGCCCTGAACTACATTGGTTTGATTTCTTGCAAAGGGATACGTAGGCAACCCTCGGGTTCAACCAACTGCATCTGCATTTTGATTGCTTGCCCAAGTCCTACGGCATTGTCAAAATGGGTCGTCTTCGGACTTTGACATTCACTCACGCCATTTAATGACTACGAGCTCTGTCAAAGAGGGGCAATGTAGACATCCCATTTTTAACCGCCTCTAAGACTTGGGCACCTCAATCCGAACACTCAATGATGAAAGTTACAATATGCAAATTGTTCGAATCTTCAACAAAATAATTTAGTTTCGAGTTTCAAACCCAAGTCTTCCATTTCATTTGGACCAAAACCCATTTTTTAATCAGACCAATTAAATGAGTAGGCCGGCCAATCAATGGATAGGCCGTACAAAATATTGGCCGGCCGACCATGTTCAACGGCAGACATATATTTTATAGCCAGCTGTCCCCCCATGTGCATGTTTTGCACCAGTTGGCTTATTCCAGATATTTTCGATGTGAGAAGGCTTTTTTCTATAAATACTTGCCCACACCTCATGGTTTGGGGTTAGAAAATTTTGCCAAGTGCCCAAGGCTTGCCAAACACTCTTCCTCTCTCTCTTCAAATATACATACACTATCCATGCACTTCCTAAACCAAAAATTTGAGGGTTCTTGCTGAGATTATTGAACCCAAATTTCAGTCCTTGAGAGTGATCATCTTGTGGTTTGTGAACAAAAGAGTATCTCCTCTTCAAGAGGTATACCTTTGCCATCTTTTGCTTTGTTTAAACTACTATTTTCTCCTCTTTTGTACACTATTTTGGACTGGTTTTAAGGGTTAAAACTTGTGATTTAAAAGCTACCAAAGGTGGAGGGGTTAACCACCCTTTCTTGAATCTTATTCCATAACTTATATCCTTGTTTCTTTCCACTTGTTTCCTTGCTTTCAGATACTGATTTTCAGAGTTTTCAGAGGCTAAAATATGTGATTTTATGGTCCAAAAAGTGGAAGGGTTAGGCTTGCTTACTAGCTTTGTTCTTTTCTATTTTTGTTTACTTTTTCTTAGCTTTTCAAAATGATTTTCAGCACTATTTTGTGGTATTTAGGGGCTGCTTAGTGTGTATATTTAATTTATACTTTGAATACTATGCTTGTGGTGTTGTAAGTCCTCATAGATTTGGTGGTTTAGGCCATAGACACCAATCTATTTGAGTTGATAGCTTTCTTCACATACTTTCCATGTAAATATTCATATTTGTCATGATCATATTTGCATAGTCACCTCTGCACTCTCCCTCATTTCTTTGCTTTCTTTAGTTAAGAGTTGTCTTAAACACTAAGTTGTTGTTTAAAGTATGAGAAAGAGAATTTTCATGCTTAATGGTTTAATCTCTTCGGAGGTTCATTATGAAGGCATTACATCTCTCTTATGTTAAGCACAACTTCATGTTTGACACTCCTCTTTACCGTCTTTTTTGCACTTACTGGACATAATTATCATTTTGGACAAAAATGAACAAAAGATAAGAAATGGAAAGGTAATGTAAAAAAAAGATTTAATAAAATTGGAGTGAAGAAGGTAATAAAATCGAGTTGGGTTCAATCGGATGTTATATTGAACCTATTGTGTCTTGAATCACTACAAACATTGTAGTGATGTTTAGTGATTCAAGAGGCAATGTCTACCACTTTCCATGAGATAATTCCATGATAGGGAGGAGGTATTGTTGGTCTTTTATTTCATTTTATTGAAATTTTGCCCTGTCGGTCCATAGAACATTACGCAACAAATTTGCAACAATTGATGATTTGTGCACTGAATCTACTCTTCCCTTGATCATCTTTATGATAGGGAAGGGTAGAGAGGATAAACATCCCCTGGAAACACTCTATTTTTGCTCTATTTTGGTTCTGTGGTAGCAAGGTACTCCCTAAGAACAGTGGCTAGCCGATCACCTTTCTGTTCGGCTAACAACTTCCCAAGGCTGGCCGGCCACATTTTGTTGAGCAGGCAGTGGTGTTTGTCTTACAGAACAGAGCAGAAGCTGAGGTAAAAACAGAATTATTTTCTGATTGCAAACAGAAAGAATCTGATAGCAAACATAGAGGTTTCTGGGAAGAAGTTCTCGATTATGCGCACGCGGCTCCTTGCCCCTCCGTTTTAGTCCTTTAATTTAGTATTTAATTAATTAATATGTGTAATTAATTAGTTGATTCATTCAAATTTGTAATAGCTAGTTAATTTAATTCATTCATTTGGTGTTAGTAATAATTAGTTTAATTAGGCCATTCATTTGGACCCTCTTATATGAGGGCATACTTGTAATATTGTGTATGTCTTGCAACCCCCATTTTTTCCACCCTTTTATTTACTTGTTATGATGGTTGCATGTAGTATCATATTTTGGTTTCATATCATTACCATGTGTAAAATATCCATTTTTGCATGCATTGGGTTTGGCTCATCATTATAACAACGTCGTCATTTCCTACTTAGTTGAATATGTGTGCAACCGCATGCTTTGAGTTGAGCCATATGTCATGTTAATAAATTGAACCCTGTAGTTGCATTTTGTATATGTTGCATTAGTCACTTGCATATTAGAGCATGCATTTTGCTAACTACTTTATTCTATTTTGGCTGGCCTTGGTTGAGTACTAGGTGAGCGTTTTTTGCTTTAGCATATTGCATATATGTTTGTGTTGCCATACCAAGCATATTTACCATGTGGCTAACTGCTTATTTAATATATCTCTTGAATGCCTGTGGATGAAGGCTATGTGGCCTAAATTGGAATGATAAATATGAGCTTACTTGTTCTTTTCCAAGTAGTATATTCAAAACTCTTTTCAAACAAACATAAAATCAAAGCATTCCACAATGGGTGACTTAGTGTATATTTGTGTGCCTCACATAGGAATGTTTAGCATTAATAAATCAGAACAAGAGCATATACTGTATATAAAAATCACATCATGATTAGTAGAGGCCGATCTTTGATTGAGTGGGTGGGGTGCTCAATTCATGACCTTCCCCTCTCATACCTAAGTTCTCGAGCTGAGACACTTTGGTTATGACGGACAAGTGGCCTTTGGCATGAGTCATGGGTTTCTTAAATTTCCCAAAATATTTAGGTGGCGACTCTAAATTCTAACAATGCAGTCGATTTTTGGCATCTCTGATGATAAATGGATTTTCTAAAATTTGCTAGACTTGGACTCTCATCTTTTTAGATCTATTTCACATTACACTTGTGAAACCAGATTCAGAATTACGGGAGTCCGAACTGTAGGGCAATCGTATCCGAGGAGACTAAACACCTCCGAGTAACATGAAAAGCCAGCTACAGGTATACTAACCGCTCGGGCAGTCACGCTGGAAACAACTAGTCACACAGGCTCAGCTCCTAAGGCACTCCCAGCACATCAACCTTATTTCTATATGTAACCATTCAAGTAAATATTTTCATTTAGCCTCTTACATTTATATTCCATTTATTTAAGTTTACAATGTAAATGAGGAAATATCCCTCATTTGATTCAAAGAAAAATATATATAAAAAAAAAAAAATCAAAATCCAATTAAATCAAAAGCGGTTCTCCCAATTTTAGTACAAAAATAATTTTCCGACTGAAATTTTGAAACTTGACATTGAAGCAAAGTGATTAGTACCTCATAGAAAAATCCCATAAAATCAATTTAGACTATTTAATAAATAAGGAACAATTACGGCCAAAAATTATTTGGAAAATCGTAAGTTTTGAAAAATCAAATTCTTACACTTTGAAAATTTTCCAGCTAAGCCCAAATTTTCTTTTTTGACAAATTTTTTTTTTTTTTTAATACAACCATCTTTATACAAAAAAAAAGAAAAAAAAAGGGCTGGCTCTCTACCCGAGCGATTGAAATGGTCCAAACCACTGAAAACAGTCAAAGTCACTCAGGAAGAACAGATGTCCCAACCAAAAATAAAAGGGTCGGGTTTTCTGACCCATGCCACTACAATTTGAGTTGTACATTTATTTCAAAACTTTTGAAAAATGTATAAATTCAAAGCATACCAAAATAAGTAACATGATCTATACTTGTTCGCTTCACATAGTATTGTTAGCATTATTAATAATCGAAATATGAGCATATATTGTTTATAAAACTCATATAATGATTTAGTAGATGTCGATCTGTTGATCGGGTGAGCAGGGGTGCTCAATTTATGACTTTCTCCCTTCATACCTAAGGTTCTGAACTGAGGAATCTTTGATTATGACAAACTGTGACCTTTGGCATGAGTCACAGATTTTATAATTTCCTCAAAAGATTAAGTAACAACTCTGAGATCTGGTAATATAATCCATTTCTGACATATTTTATAATAAATTAATTTTCTATAAATGTTACTGAATTTAAACTCTCATTTTCTATTTCACATTAAACTAATAATATCAGACTAGAAATCGAGAATATGAACTGTTGAGAACTCCTACAGCATTATATATATATTTCCTCTATTTAAATGAATATACACACACAGAAGTTTATTGCCTCACAACTCTCTACTGCTTCCAACAGAAAGTTCAATGAACAAAACCCAAAACAATAATGCAACCATGGCTTGGAGCAATGTATTGCGGCGGACTCCACCTGGGTTTGTCTCCTCAAAATATTTTATTTTGTATTATTCAACTCATCAGTTGGTACAATAAAATTTATAACATCCTAAAATTTTATAGCATAAATCATAAAATAATATAATTTTATCTCATCATAAAATATAATATTTTTGTATATCACAAAATTTAATATTTTACTCATTACAAAATATATAATTTTTTTCATCTTATAATACACATCATAATTTCATATTTCAATCATTCATTACGATACAGTATAATAAATAATAACAATTCTAAGGTGACTCTTACCATTCACATAAATAAAAAAGACCTAGCTGTTAAACATGAGTTATATACGAACCCAATTAAATTGATTCTAAGTCATGGATTTTTGAATTAAATTCTCACTCATAAGTTAAACATGACCTAATTATATATCAAAATAAATCCAATAAATTTTATCTGAAGTCATGGTCTAAACATCCAAAACTCAATATCAAAATTTTGCGTTAATATTAACTGGTTACCAATTAGTCCGCAAATTTTTATAAAATACTTATCATTTACTTTTGAAATTTTTATCCAACATGTTACACTCATATGGAAACAACATACAAAAATTTCACAATTTTCTGAGATAGAAAGCTATTTAAAAAAAATGCAAAACTGGACCATTTTCACACATAATTGTACACGACAGTCCAATTTGAATATTGCTTAATTAATTTATATACGAACTTTTTTATAAAAAAACAAATTATGGGTCATTACACTAAAAAATTAGACCTATTTTCTAAATTAATAATGTGACATTTTATTAAAATATTTAAATCAAATCTCATTTATTTATTTTTTAATTATCAATTAATCATTTTATTAACACTTTACTAAATTTAGAAAGTTAATCTTAACAATAGACTGATATACCATTGCTCATAAAGAATTATGACAAACTCACATCTTATACAATTTGGTGGGGGCGATTTGATTGCAGCTATAATTGTGATAGAAAGTTTTTGAAAGTTTCAACGCATACAATCTTTATTAGCTGTCGAAACAGCAGCAAATAATGACAAATGTCTCTTTGGCAAATATAGCTAGAGCAATCAGAAAAGAAAAATGCTAGAGACTCTAAAAATTTTATTAAAAATTTTACCAAATATCTCATATGAATGTGGAACTCACATGAGACTCACATTGTGTGGGTCCCACACCCATATGAGATATTTGGTAAAATTTTTAATAGAACTTTTAGGACCCGTAACATTACTGATAAGAAAAACATATATTACTGATTAATCTTTGCTCACTCCATTTTTTAATTATTATAAAAAAACAGTATTATTGATTAATAAACAATATTATTTACAACTTTTGATGACGTTCCACGTCCGTTGTTATGTTAATTAATTGCTTTTCAATATTCGAACGTGATTAATTAAATTATGCACATGTTTCTCGCAACCTTTTAATATTTAAAATTAAAAATAATAAATTATTCATAAGTTACTATCTATTCTGTTGTCGACATCAATAATTGTAAACATTTCAAACGTGTGAGTAAATCACAAATATTTTGAGTGAAGACGATAGGTGCAATACTGTAACATTTCGAAATAAACACAATATGTTCATTTTATAACAATTAATAAACAATAATATAAATGAAATAATAAATTTTTATTAATCAAAGTTTGGCATAAAAAAGGTGATACATGTTTATACATTCATAAACAGTATATCCTGAGTTTACAACATGTGCTACAAGATAGTGAAAAAAAATGAAAGTTAAATAGATAACCATATATCCTAATGGCTTACATCTTCCCAAGTCAATACTTGTGTACATCAAAAGTGAGTCTTAAACTTAATACAGATAAAACCCTAAACTTGTACAAAATTAGATACAAAATAATAACAATGAGCCTTCAGCTCCACAGTCATCCCAAACTAAGTCCTTGGTGGAGGTATATCATCAGCACCTGAAATATTTTTCCCACATAGGGTGAGCCAAAGCCACAGTAGAAATAATCCAGCACAGTATATGAATTTTAATGAAATTATAAGGTGAATGCGTGTGTAATATTCGTGTCAAAACATTTTACATTTCTTTTCCAAAACCATGTAAGACCAAATAAATATCATACTTCATAAGTCATTTCCTTAACAATAGAAAATGGGGCAGTGAATCAAACTCTAGGACTTTCAAAACAGTACAACCTTTCCCAAAAATTTCATTCAGAGGAAATCGTAAACCGGGACCCATGTAAACGTAGGGTATACAAGCACTACTATTGCCATTTCATGAAAATTATATTTGCGGGATCGGCACCCATATGTACGCGTTGGTTTCGGGACTTTCACCCTGGACACACATACCAACTTATTTGATGTAACAACAATTGCTTCCCAGATTCACTCACATTCTCCGAGCAATATACATGTGCAATGTACACATGCGAAATAATGATCGATGTAAATGAATGAGAAAATAGTTTCAATTCTCCTAATTTAGATGCAATTTCTATAACAATCATAGCTATCATCCACCGATAGCCCAAAACAAATATTTCTAAACAGATAATTTATATTCCTTAAAGATAAACTTTCCAAATTTCAATAGGTGAGTGATAATTCATATCTGACTCTACCATTCATATCAATATCCATCCAATTTCATATTTCTAACATCAATTCCATTTATTTATATAAAATAAACATTTGAGACATTTAGGGCAAAACCCCATTTCCTCCCAAAACATATTCCGAGTTTCTAAATTAATAATTTTACCAAAATTCAACCACTTTTTCACTCTCACAACCATTTTCAATACATTCATTCAAAACCCCCTCTTTTGATTTTAAACAAAAACCCTAAATTTGTCCAAAATCCCCCAAAATCATAAGACTATTTCATGAAAACAAATAGCTAAGTTAAAAATCATAAAAGAGTGTAGAAAATCCCTACGTCGAAGCTAGAAGACCAAGGAGAGAGTGGATGAACTTCAAAGGAGCCGAAATCCACTTTTGTTCGGATGAAAAGAGAGCCCATAGAGTTCTACCTATTTAACAGAGGGAGGAGGGTGAATAAATCACTAGATCTTGGTGTTTTTATAAAGAGAAGGTAAGTTTTAGAGAGAGAGTGTCTAGATCTAGGATTTTTGAAATGTTTAGAGAGACTGAGAAATGAAAAAGTTATGTAAAAAGTAAATTTTATGGACTCATATATGCCCAGACCGCTCGAGCGCAAGAAGTGACGCTTGAGTATACAGACACAAAAGACGTGACCACTCGAGTGCACGAAGTTGTCGCTTGAGTGTAGAATACAAACTCCTAGCAATTTTACAGACAAAAGACCAACGCTCGAGCGTAATAACGGCAGCTCGAGCCAAGACCGTTCGAGTGTGAAAAGCTTCACTCGAGCGTAAAATACCACTTCCTAATAGTTTTGCAGACCTGCAAAAGTATTGAGAGTTTACAAAGACCGCTTGAGCGCAAGAAGTGACGCTCGAGTGTAGGAACAAAATTCTGGGCATCAACAACTTGAAAAATAAGCTACCAACCTATTCCTAACGCAACTAATACAACCTTATAGCCAAACTCAAAGAGGTATAATGGAAACAAGACATGAATAACTATAAAAGACATCCAAAGTATACAATGGGCTGAGTCTAAGCCAAAAACGCTATTAATACTTCAAGTAGTAATGTTAAACCATGTAATAAAGGGTTGACATTGTGATTATAGTGAGATTGGTTGATAAAATTATTAGTATACTGGTATGATGTTAGAGATATACAGATCGTTGGGTTTATAGGGCAACCCACCTGAACTACTAGAAATAAATCACACAATAATGACACAAGATTTATGTGGTTCGGTCTCAATGCCTACCTCCATGGACAACACAAGAGAATTTTCACTAACAAAAAATAGAGATTGCACTAGAGAATGAGACCTCTCTCACTCAACTCACACACTCTCTATTATCTTACACTCTTTGCTCGCTTCTCACCTTTACAAAGATACACACTCACTTGTGTATTTATGTTACTCTATTCTCCTTGTGTTTTACATGCCTCTTGCAAACTAACACAATATATAGAGGAAGTGGGAGACGATGGTCCATATAGAGATGGCAAATGGACAAGTCTGGGCAGGTCAAAACGATTTATACATTTAAACCAACCCAAACCAAATCCGCCCATTTAATAAATGGGCTTAAGCAGGTTAGGTTGAATTGAATACGAGTTGGATAAATGAACTCAATCAACCCATTTACTTCATCTATGTTTTTTTTCTTTTTTTTTTTTAAATATTTTAAAAATATATATTTTTTTATTTTTCTTAATTTATTTTTTACTTTTTATCATTTAAAAAATTATTTTTCATTTTTTAAATGTTATTTTATTGTATTTTTTTTATTTATAACAACGATGACAGTGATAGAGCAGAGGTGGTGATAGTGGAGTGGCGGCAGTGGAAGAGGTGGTGGTGGTAGTGGTAGTGGTTGTAATGGAAGATGAGGTGGTGGAGTGGTAATGGTGAAGGAGGTTGTAACACCCCCAAAAGACATAATATAAAAACACCCATCAAAACACAATTATCTTCAGAAGATCCTCTTCTTCATTGAACTATGATTTTTCCTTTACAGTTCTATATTTAACATAATAATTACACTTACAGATATAACATAGTTCAATAAGCTAGAGGACAAAATACACAGCCTCTAAAGCTTACAACAATTCAAGGCAATGCATTGTTACAACAAAACTGGACTCATGGTCCTAGCAAATAAGCCTGGAACTTCCATATTTACACATCCCAGAGCATCGGCGCTCCAATCTAGAACAAAAGAGTATGCTTCAACTTACTGAAATGGTGGTATATCACTAATTCCTGAAATGTTAGATAGGGATGAGCAATATGCCCAGTAAAGACACATTTAACAAAATATGTAATCATTTAAACATCCGAGTGGCATCATCATAACTCAATTAAAATTTTAAAGCTTATGTCCACAAGTTACATGGTTAATAAAACAATTACAAGTTTTATTCCATAGCAATTGAAAACCTTTCTCAATACATTAGGTAACTATGCCATGAATCCCTGGTAGGAGCCCCGTACTACATATATATATATATATATAGGTTTATAACCAAAACTATTCTCCGTATGTGGTGGGCACCTAAAACCATCCGTTTTTTCACTTTTGTCAACTATTATATGGCAAGACTAGTGGACACCCAAAAATATTTTTCCATATTTGTCTGGCGATAAGCTGAAGACAGGGCACTTGGGCACCTTAACTCTCCACACGGGTACCAACACGACACATTGTTCCCAAAATCTGACTCTCTACCTGGACTCATACTTTATTTACCTTTCCTTTTTTACCACATTCCAGGTAATCAAGTGTTCCATAAAACATGAGATGAATAGTGAAAATAGCATACATGGGCTATTAATTTTCAAGTCCACAATCTCAACTCAAAACACATTAATAATATATTCCAAACTCTAATTATCTACATAATCCAAGATTTGAAATTCAATTCCATCCAAGCATCATATTTCCCCAAATCAAAATTAGGATTTTAACAAATTTGGGACTTTTACCCTCTCTTCATATATGTGATAGTTCTCAACACCAATAATTGTAATTCATAAGGATTTATTTGAAATTTTAATAAATGTTGGTTAAAATTCCCTTTTGTGTTAAACATAAAACTTGATTTTGGCTCAATCGACAAATAAAGTATTATAGTCACAACAATACTACATAATCATCCTCAAAATAAAGAGATACTAAGTTAAAAGTAACTCTACCTCAAGGAAGAGCAAGAAGACTAGACTATTTTGAAAAATCCTTCGTAGAATCCACTTCCAATATGTAGAAAGGAAGATCCATAGGTAGTCTGCACCTCTAGCAAGTGATTTTGGCTTGAAACTTAGTGAAATGAAAGATATGTCGAGAGAGAAATGTAGGGTTTTCAGACTTAGAGAGAGAGAGGAAGGAAGAGAGAAAAGAAAAGTAAAAGAAACAATAAAAAAAGTGTCTTTTTAAAATGCTGAATTCGCGTAGATTGCTCGAGCGGTCTTTTCATCACTCAAGCGGTGAATGATACCTCTCAATGTCTCTGTCTACAAAACAAGATACTGGGAGCTTGTGGTCTTCGCTCGAGTGACCACTTGTTCGCTTGAGCGGTCCCTAAGCCTGCAAAACAAATTACTGGGAGCACCTGATCTCCGCTCGAGTTGTCTTTTCACCGCTCAAGCAGTCACCTGAAACAAATTGTCATTGAGGTGGTAGTGGTGATAGTGTGTCGGTGCTAGTAGTGGTGGTGGAATGGCAGTGATGGAGAAGATGGTGAAGGAGGTAGTGGTGGTGGTGGTGAAGAGGAGGTAGAGCCAAACGAAAAATGTCAAAAATAATTTTTAAAAAAATTACACACACTTGCATATAGTCACGTATTAAAAAAAAAATTTTTAAAAAAACAAAAATAACCCAAACACATACATAGCAAAATACATATATATATTGTTTCCATATGTGTAGATATATAGACACATGCAAATAGCTAGAAACAGTTGAAAAAAGAGTCAAGAATCCAAGTTAGAGATAGAAAGAGATTTAAAAGGTGCAACATATGTAATTGTTTGGTTTCAATTTTATAATTAGCTTTTCAACTGTTTTTAAAAAAAGTAAAATTAATCTCATAAAAATGAACACTGAAAAAATATTATTTCCAATAAATTCGTATTTAGTTTTTTTTTTTTAAAAATAAATAAATAAAATAAACAAACAAATTTTAAAAACTACACCAAACTGTTGGAGTTTATTATAAATATTAAATATACTGAAATATGATCAATTTCATGACATTTTAATTTTGTGGAGTGCTTTTGTTATTACGACAATATCATTATATATAAATAATATGTAATCAGATGACGAAAAGTAGTAGCGGATGAATTGCTAAGGAGCTTTTTCAAAGAGGCTGGCAGAGTTTGAACCTTGGGCGTTGCGGGTTTGTGCAAAATTTTTGCATTTACCCATTCACAACCTGCCATTAACCCATTTATGACCCGTCTACGAAGCAGGTTAATGTTTAGTCCAATAACATCCCGCGTTGCACCCATAAAATTCCAGAGAGGGTTCGGGTTACAATTGCCAATTCTAGTTCATACCTTTCCCACATGGAGGTATGACTTGCCACCTCCCTACGCGTGGCTTGTTTCCCTAACTTCTCTCCTACTAATTAATGGCTACTCATCGTATATGCCGACCAATGTCAACAATGGTTGTAACACCACAAAATAATAATGACAACCCATCTCATGAAAATCAAAAGAAAATGTACCATGTGAAATAATAACATTTCATTTATATTTGTTTATCGTATAAAGATGACATATGCGAGTATACGTTTATAAATCCTAAATTTTGAATTTATAGCATATGCCACATATGAGTGAATTGAAATAAAAGGCTATATAGATAAGTTAATGCCCTAATGGCTACATCTTTCCAAGACAATACTTGAATACAACAAAAGTGAGTTCAACTCAATACAGTTGAAACCTAAGACTTGTACAAAAATAATTACAAGAAGAAACTAAATGAGCCTTCAACTTCACGGTCCTCCTAAGTTAAGTCCTTGGTGGAGGCATAACATCAGCACTTGAAAGTTCTTTCCATATAGGGTGAACTAAAACCCAGTAGAGATATTTTAACACAATATATAAATCTTAACGAAATCATAAGGTGAATGTATATGCATGCCATTTGTCAAACGTTTTACATTTCCATCTCCAAAACAATGCAATATTAGGATTATACAATAATTTATGAAAAATGTCCTTTTTATATCAGAAAATAGGACAGTGGATACAAAACACAGGGAATCTCTAGGTACGTTCTGCCAGTAGGTTATACAAGCAGTACTAGAGCTATTTTACTGGTACTAATCGGAAGGATCGGTACCTAACCACGCGGGTCTTTGGACTTTCATCAAGGACACACATGCCAACAATATAAACCACAACCACACCTCCTAACTAGATTCACCAAGGTATGCACTGCTTTTTCTCAAAACAATCCATTTTCAATGATTAAGTATGAGAGAATGGTCAATGCAAGATGCATGAGTAATTAGTTTCAATTCACCTAATTCTCATGTAATTTTTACAACAATCAAAGCTATCATCCACCGATAACCCAAAACAGATATATCTATTCAACAGATAATTTTCAAAAAAAGATATAATCTCATCATTTTCAAAATGGGAGCGATATTACTTATCCAACTCCACCTCATTGTCAACATATATATGTCCTTTCATCATTTCAAAACCTAACATCTTTTCCTTTTTCTTTCATAAACCAAATATCAATATTTTTTGAACAAAACCTCATTTCTTTTCAAAATCACATTTAAAGAAAGAAATTCTGACATTTCAACATAACTCAACCATAAACACATCTCCACAAACTTTCTCAATCACCCATTTGAAAATCCCTCTTTTACATTTCAAAATCAAACTCTAGGTGTAACCCAAAACCCCCACATCACTAAACACTTTCTAGGAACAAATAACTAAGCTAAAAATCATACGAGAGATTGAAGAAGTCCCTACCTCAAGAGTCGAAGGGGAAGAGAGCAAGAGTGAAACTTTGGTGGAGCTGAAAATGATAATCTCTCCGATTAGATTGAAGCTCTTGACATGCTCTAACCTTTTCAACAAAGAGCAATGATGGAGAAATAAACAGATGATGGAGTATTTGAGGTTTTAAGTAAGAACTAGAGAGAGAAAGTGGAGAGATTAGGGTTTGGAGGGTTTAGAGCGAGAGAAAAAATGAAAAAGTGATTCAAAAATCCCTTTTTCAAAACTGATTCAAAAATCCCTTTTCCAAAACTGATATATGCGTAGACCACTCGAACATAGAATGACCCCTTTCTAGAAGTTTGGCAGCCAGCAGAGATCGCTTGATCGCAAAAAGGACTACTCGAGAAAATATCACCCCACTCTTAGAAGTTTTGCAGGCCTGCAAAAATACTGGGAGATCTCAAAGACTGCTCGAGCAAACAAGAAGAAAACTGGATGACAACTCTTTAAATAACTAACTTCCAACTTGTTTCAAACACTACCATAACACCCAAATAACCAAACTCAACCACCAACAAAATGATAAAGGACATAAACAACAGTTAAAGATATGGACTTTCGGATCTAAGAACAAGAAAAGGGCCGTGTCTAAACCGTAATTGTTATAATCTTCCCCCCTTAAGAAATTTTGTCCCTGCAATTTAAATCAAACCAATAATTACCAGATTTCAACGAAATACACTAGCAACAATGATAGAATAGAGTCCTCCAACACCCAATATTACGAATTGAGTCCCCCAAAACATTTACAATGTTCATAGTTTACAACATGAATAAAATTTACAATTCAAGTCTTACATATAAACAAACAGGTCCGGATACTTCTCACAAACTTTCGCCTTACGCTCCCAAGTTGCCGCATCAACCCCATGGTGTCGCAATAACACATTAACCAATGGGGTAGTCTTACCCCTTAAGACTTGATCCCTAGAATCTAACACCCAAACATGTCTCTCTTCATATGAGGTATCCTTATCTACTTCTAACTCGGTTAAATCCAGCACGTGTGAAGGATCGAGTTCGTATTTCCGGAGCATACAAATATGAAACATGTCATGAACCTTGGAAAGTTAGGGTGGCAAGGTGAAATGATAAGTTACCTCCCTAATGCGCTCTAAAATCTCGAAAGGCCGCTCTTCCCAAATCTCATTAAACCCCGCCTCAGTGATATTTTCAAAAACACATGATCCCCCACCTCAAAAGGCAAGGGTCTCTGGGCCAAAACTAACCTCTTACGAATAAGCGCAACCTTCTCCGTCGTTTCACAGACTAAGTCTGGACCTAACATAGGTGCATCACCCACCTCGGGCCAACACATAGAAAATCTACATGGTTGGCCATACAAGGCCTCAAAAGGAGTCATACCAATGCTCTCCTGAAAACTATTATTGTAGGCAAACTCCATTAAGCGTAAATGCCTCTCCTACGATTGCTTAAAATTGAGAACACAAGTCCGAAGCATGTCCTCTAACATCTGAATGGTACACTCAGACTGTCCATTAGTCTGAGGATGATAGGCGGTACTAAAGGTTAACTTGGTGCCCAAGGCATTTTTTAGGCTCTGCCATAACTGAGCTGTGAAACGTGGATCTCTATTTGAAACAATAATCACAGGGACCTCGTGAAGTCGTACTATATCTGTAACATACAAGTTGGCGAGGTAATTTACTGAGTCATTCGTGCGCATGGATACAAATGTGTAGATTTGGTCAACCAATCGACTACTACCCATACCACGTCATTAACTTGTTGAGTCCTCGGAAGACCTATAACAAAATCTATTGTGACATTCTCTCACTTTCACTCAGCTATAGGTAAGGGTTACAACAAACCTGGTGATCTCTGATGCTCGGCCTTAACTTGTTGATAAGTAAGGCATCTCGAAACAAGCAAGGCTATATCTCTCTTCATACCCCTTGACTAAAACTGGTGACTAAGGTTGTGATACATCTTTGTGGCTCCTGGGTATACCGCAAGGTGTGAACGGTGGAACTCTCGGAGTACCTTCTCTTTACAAGATTTTGGCATATAAAGTCAATCTAGATATCTCACACTCGAGTCAGAATACACATTTAGGCCCTTCTCTACCTTTTCACCAGTTATCTTTCCTTGGATAAATTCCATTTCGCCATCAACCCATTGTGCTTCTATAACTCGGCTCACTAGAGTAGATTGTGCAACTACAGTGAACAAAATAGTCGAATCAACAGACTCGCCAAGATCCAAGTCAAACTCACCCACTACGCCTAACATCTCTAATTCCCGGATGGCGATACTATACACTGCTTACGGATTTCCTACTCAAAGCATTGACCACTACGTTGGGCTTTCCCAGACGATAGTGCAACTCAAAATCATAATCTTCCATGAACTCCATCCGCCTCCTCTGGCTCAAATTTAAGTCATTTTGTGAAAACAAATACTTCAAACTCTTGTGATCAGAAAACACCTCGAATCTCTCCCCGTAAAGGTAATGCCTCTAGATTTTTAAGGCAAAAATCACCGTCACTAACTCCAGATTGTGAGTAGGATAGTTTTTCTCATGTGTTTTCAACTATCGTGAGTTATATGCTACTATTTTGCCCTCTTGCATCAATACGCAACCCAAACCTTCTTGGGACGCATCACAATAAATCGAATAATTGAAACCCTTCTCCAGAATAATCAAGACTGAAGCAGTGGTGAGTCTAACCTTAAGCTCTTGAAACAACTTTCCGCAAGTCTCGTGTTGTACAAATTTAACCTTTTTTCTAGACAATTTAGTCATTGGTGAGGTCAATCTAGAGAACTCTTTCACAAAATGTTGATAATACCCAACTGTAGGCACCCCATTTTTGACCGCCCTTACGACTTGGATGACACCACTTGCACACCCAATGATGAATGTGTGTATGCTTGTCAAGTGCTCGAAGTTCTCAGCAGAATGCCACAATTTTGAGCCTTCAAACCCTATACACCTCTTGCCACAACCATATTTTTTCAAGCCTGAATAACCTTGGGACCTGTCAGCCAACATTCAAGCCTGAATAACCTTGGGACCTGTCGGCCACCACTGTTGGCTGCCAGCCACTGATCTTGGCTGCTGGCCACAAGTGTGTTTTGGCAGATATTTTTGCCAACTGTGCCAGTTGTTGTCACAGATGCATGCACTTGTTTACACATGTATGTATTGATATTTCTGAGGGAGTTTGATGTTTGTCTATATATAGATGACCTCCCCTTCTATTGTAAAGGTTGGAAAATTTTGGAGCAAAATATTTTCTCTTTTTCTTGCAAATTTCTTCAGCCTTTGCCTATACACTCTAAACCAAACCTTGCCATCTTTGAGTTGAGGTACTTTTGAGCCTACTTTGAGCTCTTGAGGGTGTGTATGTGTTGAATTGTTGCTTAGAAGTGTTCTCCACTTGAAGAGGTATAAGGCTTGGCTTGTTTCCTTAGCTTATTTGCTGTTTTTCATACTATTTTTATACTATTTTTGGACTTTATAAACTTTGTAATTTTGGGCTGAAACTTGTGGTTTAAGGCCTTAAAGGGTGGAGGGGTGGTTCACCTTTCTTTCCACCTTGCTTCTCTAGCCTTGACCTTTGTGTTTCCCACCTTTACACTATCTTTTTTTGAGCTTTTAAATACTGAATTTAAGAGGTTTTTTAGTGGCTAAAAATATGTTTTGAAGTCCAAAATTGGAGAGGTTAGCTTCCCCTCCTTGTGTCTTGCTTACTAGTTTAACATGCTCCATGTTTTAGCTTATTGTTCTAGCTATTTTTGTCTTACTTCCAGCATGTTTTAGGATTGATTTAGCGCTATTTTAGGACTATTTTTAGTGGTTCATTGCATTTGAGCTTTATATTGCATGCTTGTAGTGTAATTGTCCTCATAGGCTTGGTGGTTTAGGCCTTAGCCACCATCCTAGTTGAGTTGATAGCATTTGTTTATGGCTTTCAATACTTGTTTTCACCCCTAATCACTTCTACAACCACTCTCCTTTCTTGGCTTTTGCTTTGCTTTGAAAGTTGGTTCAAACTATTTGCTTGTTTAAAGGTTGAGATTGAGGTCTTGTGCTTAATGGTCTAATCCCATTGGGGATTCATTACCAACGGCATGACACTTCTCTCATACCTAAAACAACTCTTGGTTTGATACTTCTTTCCATTAGAGAACTTAAAGCTCACCTTTGGACTTAATGTACTAAGGAATGGTTGGTAATTAAAACGGAGTAACAAAATGAGGACTAAAAATGATGCAAGATAATAATTAGGTTAGGGTTCAATCAAATGATAATTGAACCCTTGAGTCCTGAATCATTTCATACTTGTTAGTGATGTAAACGGTTCAAGAGTCATTGTCAATCACTTCCCTTGATCAATCCATGATAGGAAGGAGGTTTGAGAGTCTTCATTTGTTGCATTTATTGAACTTTTACCCTTTGGTTCATAGGCCATCATGCAATGAAATTGCATCAATTGATGGTTTATGAATCAAACTTGCTACTCCTTTGAGCTGTTTGATGATAAGGAGGGGTAAGTTGTACAAACAATCCTTGAGAATACCTTGGTTGTGCTCTATTTGCTCTCTGTTGCAGCAGGAAGAACCAGGATTTTGTGGCTGGCAGACCACTTTTTGTGACCAGCAGGCCACAATTTATGGACGGCAGACCATCATTTGTGGCTGGCAGGCCACCACTTCTGGCCTCCCGGCCACTTTTGTCAAATGGAGCAGTGGCTTTTTCATAAAAAACAGAGTTGTTTTTGAGGTGAAAATAGTGCAAGTGTTCTAACTATGCAACATAGGCTTTTTGGCAGCAGAGCAATGGCTTTTTCGGGTGGAAATCCGCACGCATGCATGAGCATCCCTCGTTTCTCGGGGCTAATTAGTTAATTTAGTTACTTTATTTCATGTTGTATTCATGTTGTAATTAATTAGTTAGCTAATTAGAATTTTGTAATTAATTAATTAGTGTAATTAATTAGTTAGTTCCAATTTGTAATAATTGGCTAGAATAGTTAATTAGTTGTGATGTTGTAATAATTAGATAGCATAGTTAGTTAATTCATTTTGTAATAGCTAGTTAATTAGTTTAGCTAGTTAGTTTATTCGGACCCTTCTGCGTAAGGGTGCAAACTTGTAATAATGTATATGTCTTTCAACCGCACGTCTTTCTCCCTTTTATTTACTTGCTTATGATGGTTAGTTTAGGGCATCATATTTTGTTTAGCATCTCTCATGCCTTGCATCCATTGTCTTGTATGCATTGGGCTTGGCACATCATTCTAACTTGCATTGTTAGTTAATACATTCTTTGAATACGTGCTTTGACTGCATGCTATCAGATTGATTCACATGCCATGTTAAGTAGCCGAGCTTATTAGTTACATATTGGATGTGTTGCATTAGTCACATTGCATAGTTAGGATCACGTATTTTTCCTAACTCTTTCATCTTTTGGCCTTGGAGTACTAGGTGAGCTTTTATTTGCTTTAGCATAATTGCATGAGTGTGATTGTTGCCATGTCAAAGCATCTTCACCATGAGGCTATGTGCTTAGAGTGTATAAGTGTATAACTCACTTTTTAATAGACTACATAAGCTATCTCTCTTTGGCTGTACCATGTCTGGTATAGTGGCTATATGGTATGCGAAGTTGGAGGATTCTGTCAAGAAGAATTGGGAGGAGATGGTCAAGGCCTTTGTCGTATAGTATTCGTACAATACACAGATCGAGGTCACAACTCCTGATATCGAAGCAACACGCCAAGAGCCGAATGAGGGCTTCTTTGAATTTGTGACAAGATGAAGAGCTAAGGCCTCGATGATGACCACAAGGCCTTCCAAGAAGGATCGGATTAGGATGGTTGTCCGAAATCTACACAGCAAGTTGCTGCAAAAGATTATCATCCTACCTCTATTCACATTTACGGAACTCCATGAAATGGGGGTGCAAATCGAAGATGCCATGAAACAAGGGCTGATCACAGATGAAAGGGGGCTAGCAAAAAGGCCATTTCTTTGCAGTTCCGATGCTGCAAGTGGTAGCACAGCTACAAGGCTGTCAGATGTAAGCGTTGTCACCACAACCAAGATTGCCGACCTTTTTGCTAACACAAGCTCACAAACACCGTCCAATCCTAACCGATCCCAGAGGACCTTCAACCAGCTGTACATGACCCTGTCTCAAGCTATGAAGGTGCTAATCAAAAAAGGGCACCTTAAACCATTAGAACCTTGCCCATTGCCTGATCTTCTTCCATCTAAACATAACCCCGCAGAATACTTCGTGTTTCACCAACAGCATGGTCATGATACCGACCAGTACTTTCAATTGCGTCATGAGATTCAGGATCTCACTGACAATAAGGTGATCGCTCCACTTCAAAAACCCAACGTGACCATAAATCCACTCCCAGCCCATAATCAAGTCCCCCCGCCTCGAAATCTCAACCTAATCCATACAATGGTCACCCCTTACGACCCCAGTGTATATATTACCCCATCCCACTTACCAAAACCAATGTTGTTCATTCCAGAAGGTGCATATCTGTGCATGAAGGACACATCCAACCCCTAACCCAAGCCTGTGGTAATGCTTATAGTGAAATGGGAGTTTACCTTGAAGGAAGGAACTAGTCCATTGTCAGAGTGTTCTGAGGACTTACCTAATGGGGTGTATGATCCAAGCTGCTACATTGTGGCAACTGGTCAAATCAAGCCTATTGGTGTTGCCAGTCTTGGTATAAATCAATGTGGTCAGGGAAGATGGCCCGAGCCAAGGGTTGGATGATCTAGCAGAACTCAAGGAGGATTTGGACAACCTGCAGTTCTTTGACAAACAGTATCAGGGGGATGTACAGATCGGCTGGTTCGACTTGAACGAATTAACTGACAATACTGGATGGCTGAGTGATGAGTCAGATAAGGAAGAAGAAGTTGGAATAAAACAAGAGGGAAATGAACCGGGATTGCTGCAGTGGCCAGAAAGGCCGATGAGAACAGAAAGCTGCCGAAGAGCGCTGGTATGGAAAATTCAGCCTAGGAAGTGGGCCCTGTGAGCACTGTGGATACAGAACAGGAAGCTACACTGAGGCAGTTTGAACTAGAAAGGATTGAAGAGAACCAGGAAGCTGTGAATGCACAACACCCTATGGAGGGTACTTATGATGTGAAGGTGATACAGGCAGAGTCGGACAACTGTTTGTCGGCTGATGATGATCTGCATCTAGCCCACACCAGCGAAGACTGGGGTGAGTGCCTTCCACACAACACATGGTATGCAGAAGAAATTAACCATCTGACAAAAAGTGGGCGGTATTTTAAGCTGCCGCACCTGGATCAAGCGGAAGCATCTGAAAAAGACAGAGAGGCCGAGAAACAGAAAGAGAAATAGCTAGAAGAAGAGGCAGTGTTGAAACAACTTAAGAAAATCCAAGTTGACATCTCCATCTGGGGTCTTCTCATGGCCTCTCGGGTACACCGACATGCAGTGTTGTCGGCGATAGACAAGGCTAAATTGTCCATTGACTCCACACCCGAGCAACTTGTGGGATTGGTGTTTTTAAGTGCTGCTAGACCAACTCTGACCTTTTCTGACAAAGAACTGTCACCGAAGGGCTCATCTCATAACAAACCCTTGTACATATCTGTGAAGTGCAAGGAGAAATGGGTGACGGTGGTGTTTGTAGATACTAGTTCTGCCATCAATGTCTGTCCTTCTTGCGTCGCCTATGCAACTGGCCTCAAACCAGCGAACTTTGTTCCCATAGCCCAAGTAATTCGGGCATATGATAATACAAGCAGAGAGGTTATGGGCACGGTGCAAGTCAGAGTCCAAGTGGGCCCAGCTGAGTAGCAGGTCAAATTCCATGTTTTGGATGTGTCGGCCACCTTCAATTTGCTGTTAGGGAGGCCCTGGTTGCATCATGTGAAGGCCATCTCCTTCACTCTCTATCAGATGTTGAAATACCCTCATGGGGGAAGAGTAGCGATTGTTTTTGGGAATTCATCCATCCATCTGTCGCCAGAGGTAACTATGCCAGTGCTGGAGATCACCCATGGCGAGGAGGATGTATTCCTCTCGGGATTCACTCTTGCTGAAGCCCAGGTAGTGCAGACCATTCGGGCCGCAGACGAAGGCATGTACGTCAGCGCCCAGTCTATCTATTTCACGAACAAACTGCAGCATGTTCCAGGAATGGAACTTGGAAGAAGTGGCCAGAAAGGCATTGTTGCACTAACAAATGTGCCACACAACCCACGTGCCTTTGGTTTAGGCTATGTGCCCACCAAAGAGGACTGGATCAGGAAGGGAGAAGAGATGAGAGGCAGAGTCAAGACCAAGCAAGCCGGGAAACGCTATGAGCTTATCCATAGGCCAATCTGGGGGACACTGAATGGCCGTTTTATTCGGGAGGGAGAAGATTTCCCTTTTTTGCGGCTTTCCAAAGCGTTGGGTGAATTCTTCGAAGCAGCGTGTCCCCGGGTTTGAAATCTTTTTTGACTTGCAGCTGTAGAATAGTGATGACGAGAAAAGGGATGAACCAAGCATCAAAGCTAAATAGAGCATGGAAAGTGACTTAGATGGCAGCGAACTTGGAGTAGGGGCAACACTGGCTTGTCTCCTGACAGATCCTGTGGCCGACCTAGAGAACTTGGGGGATAACCTTACCATCTCCATGATCGGGGAAGAACTGGGTGTGAACCCAACTAGTGGCATTTTGGATGCATCAGAGGCACCATTCCTTACCTGGCAGTTGGAGGAACACTATCCGTCCAATTCTGAATCGGGTGATAAGCTAGAATCTGATTCCACTAAGTCTGTGGGGTTGGGATCAGATTTAAGTTCTCCTAAGTCTGAGTCTGGTATTTCTGGAGGTGGTAACCCAAATACCAAAGTCCTGTCTAGGTCTTCATTCACCTTTTCTTTTGAGTCTGTAATCGAAGATCTGGACCTTTTGAATGAGAACTCTGCTGATTCTGTGTACTTCTCTGTGCCGTTGGTTTATTATCTTGACCAAGATTTTTAGAATTTTAATGAAAATGAAGGGGAAGAAATTTCCCTGGCTTTGAAAGACTTGATTAATCTAGAGGAGAGATTTTCTAAACCCTGTGCTGATGAAATCATTGCCATTAATGTGCGTACTGAGAAGGATCCGCGCCTGGTGCAGATCGGGTCCATGTTGTCTTTGGAGGAGCGTGAGCATTTAATCGCTTTGTTAAAAGATTTCAAAGATGTTTTCGCATGGTCCTATGAAGACATGCTTGGAATCGATCCTGAGATTGTACAGCATCGGATCCCTCTTGACCCTGAGGTCCGACCAGTCAAGCAGAAGTTGTGTAGAATCCGTTCGGATTGGGCTTTAAAAATCAAGGAAGAGGTCACCAAGTAGATCGAGGCAGGTTTCTTGTTAGTATCTGAGTATCCGACTTGGTTGCCCAACATCGTCCCAGTGCCAAAGAAAGATGGCAGAATCCTGGTGTGTGTGGACTTCCGGGACTTGAACAGAGCCAGTCCGAAGAATGACTTTCCTCTGCTGCATATTGATGAGTTAGTGGACTTCACTGCGGGGCATGCATTGTTATCGTTCATGGATGGGTTTTTTGGGTACAACCAGATTCTGATGGCGACCGAGGACAGAGAGAAGACCACATTCTCTACGCCGTGGGGTACCTACTGCTACCGGGTTATGCCATTTGGGTTAAAAATGCTGGAGCTACCTATCAGAGGGCAACGACCACCATTCCGCATGACATGATCCACAAAGAGGTCGAGGTGTACGTGGATGACATGATTTTCAAGTCCAAAGAACGAGAGGGCCACTACACCACCTTCAAAAAATTCTTTCAACGGATCAGGGAATAGAGATTGAGGTTAAACCCGCAGAAATGCACCTTCGGCATAACGGCAGGAAAAATGCTAGGCTTTTTGATCACATAGAGTGGCATTGAAGTAGATCCTTTCATAATTAAGGCCATCTTAAAAATGCCACCATCGAGTACTGAAAAGAAGGTGCGAGACTTTCTGGGTAAAGTGCAATTCATATGACGATTTATTTCCAAATTAACCTTGACTTGCGAACCACTATTTGGTCTCCTGAAGAAAGGGAAGAAAT
This sequence comes from Camellia granthamiana, assembly GCA_036172215.1. Classification (NCBI taxonomy): domain Eukaryota; kingdom Viridiplantae; phylum Streptophyta; class Magnoliopsida; order Ericales; family Theaceae; genus Camellia; species Camellia granthamiana. The sequence goes on along the minus strand of CM069906.1, from coordinate 131,212,311 downwards.
TTCGATGGGATGATCGATGTCAATTTGCCTTTGAGCAGGTTAAGTAGTACCTCCAGAATCCGCCTATGTTGTCGCTGCCAGAGCCGGGGAAGCCTTTGATTCTATACTTGTCAGTAACAGACACGACCATGGTATGCATGCTTGCTCAGGAATCTAAAGACAGGGTGGAGAAAGCCATCTACTACTTGAGCAAGAAAATGCTAGATTACGAGACCCGTTATACTCCGTTGGAGAAGGCTTGCCTAGCATTGGTATGGGCTACTAGGAAGTTGAGTCACTACTTATTAACTCAGTCTGTAATCCTGGTTTCGAGATTAGATCCCATCAAATATCTTTTTGAGAAACCAGCGCTTACGGGTAGGCTAGCTTGTTGGTTGCTTCTTTTTTCCGAATTTGATCTCAAATATTTCACCCGTAAGTCGGTCAAGGGAAGAGCTGTAGCGAAGTTCCTGGCAGGCCACCCGGTAAAAAGAGATAAGGCAGTGGAATAATTATTCCTAGATGAAGCCATTCTACAAGTTGAAGAGGAAACTTGGACGATGTACTTTGACGGAGTGTCCAACCAATACGGTTATGGGATATGTGTGTTGCTGATAGCACTCGACGACTCTCATATACCTTTAATTAACCTTCAAACTCTGGTTCAAGGTGTCCAATGGCGAAGCAGAATATGAAGCATGTATTGCTGGTTTAGAAGTCGCCCTGGAACTAGGGGCAATAAGATTGGATGTTATCAGGGACTCGAACTTAGTTGTTTCTCAAACAAACGGAGACAGGAATGTCAAAGAAGAGAAGATGAAGGTTTACCATCAGACTCTGGATATTCTGATTCCTAGGTTTGAAAAACTAACTTTCACGCATCTACTGAGAGAGAACAACAAGTTCGTTGATACTTTAGCAACTCTATCTTCTATGGTAGACAACCCACTTGTAGTTCGGATGTGTCCCATTATCATTGAACAACAATACATGCCGGCTTGTAAAACTATTGCCATGATAGATGAAGTGCAAGACAAAAACCCCTGGTATTACGATATTTGGAACTTCTTGGAAAAGAAGATCTATCCACTAGGGGCAAATGCCATGGACAAACGGGGAATACGGCGAATAGTCATCCAATTTAGCATCTGTGGAGGTAAGCTATATAAAATAGGTCATCTGGGAATGTATAAGTTGTGTGTGGAAGAAAAGGAATCAAAGCACCTTATGGAGGCTATCCATGGCAAAGAATGTGAGGCGCTTATGAATGGTGTGATGCTAGCCCAAAAGATCCTTAGACAAGGTTATTACTGGTCCACCATGGAGGAGGATTATATTGGTTTTGGTTGGCGATGCCACAAATGTCAAATTCATGCCAATCACATGAATATTCCACCGTCAAAACTGTACAATGTGACTTTGCCATGGTTTTTCTTAGTTTGGGGAATCGACGTTATCGGTGTAGTCACACTAAAAGGATCGAATGGGCATGAATATATCTTGGTGGCGATTGATTATTTTACAAAGTGGGTGGAAGCTCAGTCCTATGCAGTGTTGAAGGCATCACATGTGACCAAATTTATCAGAAACAATATCATCTACCGGTACGGAGTTTCGAATGAGATCATATCAGATAATGGCTCCCACTTCAAGAAAGAAGTGATCGACTTGTTGGAGAAATACAATGTGGCTTTTCATAAGTCATCTACATACAGGCCACAAACCAAGGGAGCCGTTGAAGCCGCCAATAAGAACATCAAGAACATCTTGCAGAAAATGGTTAAGACTTACAGGGACTGGCCAGATAAATTGTCATTCGCACTCTGGGGCTACAAAAGTTCGATTCGGACATCTACAGGGGCAACCCCTTATTCTCTCGTCTACGAGATGGAAGCTGCTTTGCCAATTGAAATTGAAGTCCCCTCATTGCGAGTTATGGATGAGTGTCAGATAGCAGAGGCGGATTGGTAATAGAGCAGATTTGAGGAGTTAATGTCGTTTGATGAGAGGAGGCTGAAATCATTGTATCATGTTCAGGGTTACCAGCATAGAATTGCTAGGGTTTTTAACAAGAAAGTTAAGTCTTGGAATCTTAAGGAGGGAGATATGGTATTGAAAGACAACCGAGCTCCCATCCATGACCCTAGGGGCAAATTCAGACCAAATTGGACTAGTCCTTACATCATCAAAGCTATCTAGTCGGATGGAGCTGTCATTCTCATGGAGCTAGATGGCTTGGAATTTTCACAACCGATTAGCATGGACAAGTTGAAGAAATACTATCCCTGAGAGGCTCGCTAGGCCGAAAACCCGAAACGGTGACCTAGGCAAAAGTTAGAGCATGAAAAATTAGAAATAAAGAAAAACTGAGCTCGCAAGGTTGAAAACCCTAAAAGGGGACTTTAGCAAAAGTTAGAGCGCAAAAGGAGAGAGTTAATACTCGAGTGAACCTGAACTGAACTGAACTACGTAAGGCCTGATTCCCATCTTTGGGATACATAGGCAACTTCATCCTAAAGTTCGGCCGTAATCACCTCTAATTCAACTGTCATGTCCATGTGTCTGATCAGGTCATCTTTGTCCATTATCCGAGAGTTTGGTTGTGATCTTTATTCTGGGAAGAAGAGCTGGTTGCGATGCCGAGCACTAATATATTCAATCGGCGCCGGTTATGATCTTTTGATTTGGGGTTGTACATCTTAATGATTGATTCCGCGTGTGTCAGGTGGTGATCATTTTTTAAAATGGTTTTGGAAAGTTTTAATAAAAGTTGATTTTGTTCAAATTTTACGTTTTACAACTTAGACTATTTTTGGACCAAAAGGAAAATTTTTAGTGCTCATAACCTTAATTCCATTGATTTCAACATAAAGTTCTCCAACTTTCTGATACAAATCAAAGTTGCTTTTACATCATAAAACTTGAAAAGAAAGGTCAAAGCAATAAACTAGGGGCATAGGCGAGTCAGGTGCTCCGGCATCCTCTGCTCGTGCTTGCGGAAGTTTCTGAATCCAAAATGGGCCTAGTTTGTGCCTCATCCTTGAGCAAAGCCAAGCACTCGCCAGAAACGGCACAACTGAAACTAGGGGCAGGGGCTAGAAGCTCTCTCATTCTCCAGGCAGTGAGGTACCTACACGAATTGGGAATGAAGCTGGGTATTATAACCCTTCCTCTAGGTAGGTTTGATCATGCCCGAATTGGCATCTGAACTGGAAGGGAAAGTAGAACACGTAGTGTGTGAGGCCAATCAACTGCATGCTAGGTTGTCGAGTCATGCTGTAACTCATCTTAGTCAGATGAAGCCGGGGGTAGCACCAACCTATGTCAGTCGCAGACCTACTGTATATCCAGTTGCACCACCATCCCTCGTTGGGAAAATCCACTAGTCATTGGCGGAAGAAATAAGCTCGAGCTAAATAATTAGGGAAAGATTCCACCACCTTCAGCTTATCCATGAGCCATACTTGGGAAGGGATGAAAAATAAGAGAGATTAAATAATAGAGAGATGCGCGTGGAGAGAAAAGTAAGGAAAGGGCTTTGAGAGAAAAATAGAGCTTGAGTGTCGAGTGATGTGAGAAATACATATGAGAAAGGGTGGGAAACAATACCTGAAGAAGTAGTGGACTCCCTGCAAACCTGGTGGTCTCTCGTCGATAAAAAGCATCCAAGCCCATCAGGGTCTTAGCTAGGGCCAAACCGATGCAGCTTTTACCTTCTTTAAGACATTGGGCCACTTTGATCAATCGAATGCTTGTTTCACCATAACTAGGGGCAAGAAGGAAATGTGCAAGCATACATAAATAAAGGGCATGTTGCCAAAAACCACGCCAGAGGAAGTTGCCCCTGTCACCGATTTCAGAAAATTGATGAATCAAGCTGGGTATGTCTAGCTCTCCGTCATGGGCCAAAGATTGAGCTTCATGTAAAGTGAGCCCACACATTTATCCTAAAGCTTCGGCGTGGCCAAAACGAGGCTGAGGTATGATTTCCTCATCATGCCGGGTTTCCATTAATGCTTGAAATTCTTCAAGAGTTGGGCACATTTCTTATATTCTGAAGAGAAATACCTGCGTAGTTGGGTCCCAGCATCGGGCCGTGGCCTGGAGGAATGAAAAGCAAAGTGGAGTATGGCTTAATGGAAAAATTGTATTTGTGCCGAAACCCCAGAAATTTACCTTTTCCGTGCCGTCTAAAGTAGCTATCCAATCTGTGAGCTTCTCGGCAAGGAATATCTTTATTTGTAGAAGAAAAAACAGCTAAAATGAGGTTTTGGAGAAGAAATCACAAAGGAGGACCTTTTGTAGAAGACAAGGCTGTGAGTGGAGGCCAGTTGTAAGCAATCTGGTGATCCTCACATTTGTGGCTGGTAGGCCACTAGTAGTATCTTGCTACCTCCTTTTCTGGCCTGCCGTCCACTTGTGTGCTGGGTAGTGTTGGCAGCCTGGTTTTTTTCTTGATCTTTGTGTTTTGAGGTCTTGTTTTGAGTCTTTGTCTTCGCAAGTGTGTATATCCATGTTTGAGGTGTTTTTGCTTTGCTTATCGAGTTGTGTTTTGTATTTGGTCGTTGGTTGTCTCATTACCCGATTTAGAACATCGTGCCAATGCAAGTTTTCATTTTCAATTCAATTCCATGTCCATTTCATGCAAATATAGTGGTCATGATGCAAAAATAACAACACTTTTCATAAAAACGATGAGGTTTTATTCCGATCATGGTTTTTACAAAAGAGGAGTATTCAAGAGCAAAAGTAAAACCTATCTGAAGCTATACATGTGCTAATGTTACTAAACAAAAAGAAACTAAGAAAAAAATACAAAAAAAATTGGTGCCAGTCATCTCAAGCTCGAGAGGCCCTCTTCGTCCTCTTCATCGGAGGGGACTTGGGGGTACTGTCTCCATAAGCACCTTTGTCAGAATCAGACTCTGAACCACAATCGATATCATCTCCATTCCCTGCCTCAAAGCCCGCCTCGGTGTCATCTTTGCTCCTGGACCCCGAGCTACTATCATCATTGTAGACACCCCATTTTTGACGGCTCTTATGACTTGGATGTCCTTGTAGGTACGCCTGATGATGAGTCTATTCGCTGGATGAGTGCTCGAAGTCCTCAGCAGAACGCCACAGCTTTGAGCCTTTCAAACCTTGCATCCTTTTTGTCTCATTTTTGGACCATGCCTTGGTCTTTCCAGTCTGCAATCTTTGGTGGCCTGCTGACCATCCCTAGAGACTGCTGACCATTATTTTTGGTCTGCCAGCCATTGATGTGCCTTGCCGACCATTAATGATGCCTTGCCAGCCACCACTGATGGCCGATCGACTACCAGTGTTTTCTATAGATATTTTATGCCAACTGTGCTAGGTGTTTGCACAGATGCTTGCATCTATCCACACGTGGAGGGCTGGATCTCCTTGTATAGATTTCATGTTTTCTATATATAGGGACCCCCTTTCTCATGTTTTGAGGTTAGAAAATTTTAGACTCAAAAATTTTCCTCTCTCTATATTTCTCTCTCTCTACAAATTCTCTACACTTTTCCCTACTTACACTACCTTTTGCCTATACTTCCTTAACCAAACTTGATCACCTTTAAGCTGAGGTTCCTTGAGGCCTTCTTGGAGCTCTAGAAGTTAGTTTTGGCTTGAATTGTTGCATAGGATCAGTCTTCTCTTCAAGAGGTATAATATTTGCCTTGTTAGCTTACTTTGCTTACTTGTTTTCCTATCTTTTTCCACTATTTTTGAGTTGTTTTGGGGATATAAAAACTTTGTCAAAGTGGGCTAAAATTTGTGGTTTGAAGCCATTTTAATGTAGGGGGTGGTTCACCCTTTTTTGTACCTTGTTTGTAAGGCTTTTCCACTTGTGTTTCCCACTTTCAAACTATCTTTTTCCAAGCTTTTAAACACTGAATGTTAGAGCTTTTTCAGTGGTGAAAATCATGTGTTGAAGTCCAAATTTGGATGGGTTAGCCTCCCCTCATTGTGTCTTGTTTGCTAGCCTAGTTGGTGCCATGTGTTAGCATATTTTTCTAGCTTGTTGTGGCTTAATTCCAACATGTTTTAGCCTCTAATTTAGATTGTTTTAACTCTGCTTTGGGTTGGTTAAGTCATTTGCTTCCTGTTTTGCATGCTTGTAGCATAATAGTCCTCATAAGCTTGGTGTTTTAGGCCATTAGACACCACTTGTTTGAGTTGATAGTACTTATTTTGGGCTTTTTATTCTTAATTTTAGCAAGTATAATCTCTGCAACCTCCCTCCTTTCTTGGCTTTTAATTTTCCTTTGAAAGTGGTTTCAAGTCATTTGTTTGCCTAAGTGTGAAATTGAGTTATACTTGCTTGTGTGCACAAGTAAACAATCTGTGAGAATGCCTTCTTTCAGATTGTTGCAGCAAGATGGACTAGTGCATTAGTGGCTGGCAGGCTACTTCCATGGCTGGCAGGTGGCCGGCAGTCTTTACCAGTGGCCGGCTGGCCACTGATGCAAATCTCAGCAGAGAGTTGGTAAGGTGGAGCAAAATGGTTCTGGAAATGTTCAACTCTGCAAACAGAGGCTTTCGGGAGCAAAACAGAGGTCTTTTCTAGGTGATATCTGAGCATGCGCATGCACATGCACATGCACATCTTCCAATTCCCGAGGTAGAGTAATGGAAAAGTAGTTAAATACTTTAATTACTTAGCTAACTTGCATTTGTGTAATTTAATTAGCTTACTAGCTAGTTAATTCAGTGTTGTAATAATTAGTTAATTAGTTTAGCTATTTATTTCATTTGGTTTGTAATAGTTAGCTTAATTAGCCTAATTAGCTTAGCTTAGTTATTCATTCGGACTCTCCTTCGTGGGAGCGTAATGTAATAATGTGCATGTCTTCCAACCCCACGTCTTTCTCCCTTTTATTTATCCGCTTACGATGGTTAGATTAGGAGTATCACATTTTAATTAGCATATCGCATGTTTGCATCCATTCATTTATTTTGCATGTACCGAGGCTCGGCGCATCATTCAAATTGCATTGTTGTTTAAATATATTTGATGAATACGTGTTTAAACGCATGCTATCAAATTGTTGCGAATAACATGCCATATTAGTAGCCGAGCCTATTAAATTGCATATCGCATGTGTTGCATTAGACATTTGGCCTAGTTAGGAATCATGCATTTTTTTTTCTAACTCTTTTGTTTTATCTTAGCTTGGAGTACTAGGTGAGTTTTTAGTACTTTAGCATACTTGCATGAGTGTGAGTGATTGCCATGATTAGCATTCTTGCCATGAGGCTAAATGCTTACTTGTTAAACTACCTGAATGCCTGTGGATGAAGGCTTGTTGCTTGAATTGGAACAATTCAATGAATGTACGTTTTGTTGAGTGGCGAATTTGCAAACTTTAAGCCCACTTGAAGTGGCAAATTCAAACCCTTTTCACAAAACAAACATGAAATTGAGTTATTCCAATTCAGGCAAACTAGTTTATACTTACTGGTGCGCATCACATAGTAATGCTAGCCTAATAACCAGAACAAGGGCATATAATGCATATAAAAATCATATCATGATTAGTAGAGGCTGATCTTTGATCGGGCGAGCGGGGGTGCTCAATTCATGACCTTCCCCTCTCATATCTAAGTTCCCGAGCCGATGCAACTTTGGTGATGATGGACACGTGGCCTTTGGCACGAGTCATGTGTTTCCTAAATTTCTCCAAAATAAAATATTTAAGTAGTGACTCTGTATCTGGCAAAGTAGTCCAACTTTGGCATTTTTTGATTCAAAATCGATTTTACAAAATGATTTACCGGATTTGGACTCTTTGGTGTTTATCAATTTCACATTGCACTTGCGAGATTAGATTCAGAACCGCGGGAGTCCGAACTGTAGGGCTTATTCCAAGCTTCTGAAAGGGGGCGCGAAAAAGTCGAGCTACAATCATCTCCACTCTCAGATGACTTAGAATGTTGACTTGTCGCCTCCTCAGAGTCGCTAGTCTCAGCATGATTATCGCTCAAAGCAGGCTCTAAGGGACTGCTTCAGCCTCGGGTACTGCTATCCTTGCCTCGACCACGGCATACGTCCCGGCCACGAGTTTGGACATGCCTCTCTCTCCTTCCTACAGCTGGAGAAGGTGCTACCTGTGCTGGTGCTGCTGTTGCCACTGGTGTCCTCAGTATAGATGGAATCTAGAAAAACAGTTGTCAACATATCAGCTACAGTGTGTGTATCAGATACAATATGAGTATAGTGTGCCAATGTAGTGTGGTAGTGTAGTTTGGGGAAGACTATAGCAGAAGTGCCGATGTATCAGTGGGAATATGGTAGTGTGGTGCACAACAAACCTAGTAGTGAAATGTACACTGAAATGGAGGAAATTACCTGAATACTGTGGAGACCAAGCAACGTCTCTCTCCTCTACACCATGCTGATCAGAGAAGCTACCAGCTCGAGGAGGCTTTCTGTATACTCTGTAGGTGCCTGCAAGTGCATTTGACTGATCAATATCTGGAATAAACATATCTGAAATGGAAATGTGGGGTACAAATTGTAAAGTGTGGCCAATACCTGAGGCGCGCCTCGAGCTTTGATATATCTGTGTCCTGCCTCTGCCGGCTCGATCAGAATCTGGTAGACAGTCCTAGTCAGCTGCCAACATGTAAGTACAGTGGGAATCTCTGGCCAATCGGTCATCTCCCCAACAGGAGGGGCCCCTCTAGTATTAGCCTTGGTCGCCCGAGTCGTCTCTCCCGCCACAGGAGCTCTTGCTTCCTCACTTGCGCGAATGTCTATCAGAGGGGGCATAAGACAAGTCTGGATGAATGTCGCGTAGTCGCCCTCTGCTATGAAGAAGTCAGCGTCTAGGCCCACTATGAACTAGATGATTGGCATTAACTGGCAGGCTATCTGCTGTCCTTATGGACGTTAAGGGTGGCATCGGAACAACCGGATCGGGAGAGCCCATGGTCTGGTGTATAAATAGCTCGTTCAAAAACTAGGCTCGGCAGACTAGGCCCTCTAGCAAAATTTGGAAGCAAGATATGGCCCAGGCCCCGACATACTGGTCCTTCACACCAGCCGACATCGTCGCCTAGGCCTGCCATGTGATCTGCAAGCAGAGAATATAAAGATTGTTAGTTGCCATCAGTTGCCAAAGTATGAATCAGAGTAGTAGTAAAGCAAAAATGATTGTGAGTTTCAGGTTACCTCATCAGTCGCCACTGTGTCGAAGTATCGACGGAAGACGGCAAAAGTTGTGTTGTCGAGGCTCCGACTCTGACATTGACACTGGCCATCATACCATTGTGAATACGGTACCACATGGGGAATCTTCTCCATAGGCTTCAGAGCTAGAGCTGGGAAATAGGCATAAACCCATAACTGCAAGGAGAGGACAGTGGTGTCAATGCATGAATAGATATTGAACAGAAAGTGCAAAGCAGAAAGCATAATGCATGAACAGATATGAAACAGAAAGAGCAAAGCAGAAAGCACGATGCATGAACAGACACAGAAAGTGCAAAGCAGAAAGCACGAGTTTTGAACAGAAAGTACAAAATCAGAAAGGTGTGGTGCATAGCTCCTAGGCTCTCTAGTAGACTCCAACTCACTCTCCCCTCTTCTGGGAAGTGGAGCTCATGTAGCCGCAGAGGGTGGCAAGGCCAACTCTGCCCCAATCATAAAATTGCACCCGGGGCAGTGTCACCAGGGCGCTCAGCAGATATATGCCTATGGTGTTCCGCATGTTTGAAAAAAAGGTGGTATTGAGGAGAAACATCAAGAAGCCCCGGGTATACTGATCCATCTCCTCTAGTGTCTCGAGCTCTCTCCCACGGAACTGCTCAGCAAACCAACTGTACCTCACCATGGCCGGCTGGTATAGAGGTGGACTCACTCCGAGAAGGTGGATCCAAGCGGCCTCCCATTCACCCATATTTGTGTCGAAGGGGATTGGACCACCCTCTACTCCTAAGCCTATGAGCATGGCAAAGTTATAGGGAGTCATCGTCATCTTCCTAGCGAAACGAAGATGGATAGAGTTGGTGGTGTCCCACTATCTTTCCACCAATGCCCGGAGAAGAGTCGGCTCGCTATATGCCGTGAGAGCCCGAAGTAGAATAGGCCAAAGTCGGCCTCGTCAATATTGCCGCAGACCTCGGCAGGGAGCTCATAGTACCAATCTCTCACTGTTGTCGCTCCATATCCCCTATAAACATGGGAGTCCCCCTGTGGCAGTGAAAATGTGAATTAGATGAAAGGCAGTGATAAAGAGCATTTAGATAAAAGTTAGTGCAAGAAATGTAGTTAAAGGGAGGGCATGATTGCATGAAAATAAGTTCATACATCAGTAGCGTTGGAGGAAAGATGGAAGTCCGACTCCCTCAGTAGAAGGTCCTCTGGCACGTCACAAGCGAAGTCACTGAAATGCCTGATGCCTCTGGGCGGTAGTATATGTGTACGAGGATGTTACGTCATCGGATTAAAGGGGTGCAACCTTAGTGGCAATGGCTCCGGCTCAAGCTCTGGAGTGAACTCCGCCTCAAGATCAGCTGCGATGCCCTCTGCCGCCTCACCGACCCCGGCAACCACCTACTCCTCAACCTCGGCGTGGGGTGATAATGGAGGTGGTATCCGTCATGAGGAATCTTAATTGTCATCTGGAAAGTGGGTAAAAATGGGTGAAAAATGAAGAGAAGTGGAGAAAAGAGGGTAAACATAGAAAAAGTCAACCCTTAGGAGAGAGAAAATGGGAGAAAAATTCAAAACCCGGGAAAGTTCGCGAAACCCAAGAGAAACTCGAGGGGAACAAGCCTAAAGTGGTGAAAATGTAGAAAAAAGTGACGAAAACAAAATCCGATCAGTTCAAAGTGCAGAGAATCAAGAGGATTTCGCGAAAAAGTTTGCGTGGGGCGTTGGAAAATGAATATAAAGCACAAATCTAGAAAGAGAATACACCTAGGGAGAGAGGTAGAGTATTTTCGGAGGTGTGGGTGTGTGCAAATGAAGTGTGGAGATGTATACTTAAAGACCCGAGGCCAAAAAGACAAATCTGTCTTGAAGAAAGCAGGGGTGGCTGACAGGCCACATTTGTGGCCGGCTAGCCTAACTGGTGGCCGGCAGGTGGCCGACAGGTGGCCGGTGGTCCTCATTTGTGTCCTGGTGCTATTCTATTCCTCTCTTTCTTGGGCAGTGTATGGGAGGTCCTTTTTGGGTTCAGATTGATTCCTAGGGAGCTCAAAACCACGTTTCGGTGCGTAAGTGCGCCCCACTTGCCAATATGAACGAGGTGTATCCTTTTTGAGCATGTTGCAAAGTCCCTGAGAGGTAAATCGGAGGTTGTACCCGAATATCGTTTTGCTCATTTTGTCAAAGTTGCATAGTTGTTCTCTACTATTGCATAGAATGTGCATTTTCACATATACTTATGTTGCACGTGTGTCCTGCATCATTCATGATTCGTACATAGAACATGCTTTCAATTTTGCATAGAATATGCTTTTGTTTCTTGCATGGAACATGCTTTCAATTAACATCATACGTAGGTTGTCTATCTTGCATGGAATATGCGTTGTCACTGTATTGATTTGTAATCTTGCTCACTTTGTGCATCTATCGCACTTGTTCACTTTGTGCATCTATCGCACTTGTTTACTTTGTGAATCTATCACACTCACTCACTTTGTGCATCTACCACACCGTAGACACCCCATTTTTGACCGTCCTCAAGACTTGGACGTCATCGTTTGAACATCCGATGATTGTGCTCGCTCGTGTTCGTTTTGAGTCCTTGAAGGTCTCGACTGAGCGCCTTGCCTTAGAGCCTCTAATCTTGTCTGTTTTGTGCTTGGTTGTGGGCCAAGAGCTTGTTGCTTTCCTTCTGGAGGAGAGGGTGACCTGTCGGCCATCTCCTTAGCCTACCGGCCAGGACTTGTGCCTGCTGGCCACCAGTGGTGGCCGGTCGGCCACTAATGATGGCCGACGGCCATTTTTCCCCTTTTTCAGATATTTATTTGCCAGCTGTACCAGCTGTTGTTCACTGATGCTCATCTCCATACACGTGTATGGAGAGATAAAGGCAAATCTTTGGCTTGATTTTCTATATAATGGGGGGTCTCTCCCCCATTCAGGGGGTTACAAAAATTTGTGAGCAAATTTCCTCTCTCTCTCTCTCTCCCTATTTTGTGCTTGAAAGTGAGAATTCTCTATACTTTTGATCTAGGACCCTTAACCAAACACCTTCATGTTGGAGCTGAGGTTCTTGGAGGCCTAATTTGAGTTCTTAAGAGTGGTTTTAGCTCAGAATTGTTGCTGTTTTAGTGCTGTGCTTCAAAGGTATAAAGCTTACCTCTTTTAAGCTTTATTTTAGTTGTTTGTTTGGCCACCTTTGCATTCTGTTTTGAGGTTGGTTTTAACTTCTGAAATCTCTATTTTTATGGTTTAAAATGGTGGTTTGAGGTTTGTTTTGGAGTAAGGGGTGGTCAACCTTTTTTGTAGCTTGTTTGCTAAAGTGTTGTGCCATCTTTTCAAAGCTTTTAAAATAACTTTTTTTGGCCTTTTAACCATTGAATTCCAGGGGAATTTTAGTGGCAAAAACTTGGTTTGAAGGTCCAAAATAGAAGGGGGTGGCCTCCCCTCCTTGTGACTTGTTTGCAAGTGTAGATAGCCTAACATGTGAGCATGCTTTTCTATCTTTCTGTGACTTAATCCCAGCATGTTTTAGCTACTGATTTAGCATGCTTTAGCTTTGTTTTGAGTTGTCTTGGTCATATGAGCTTAGTCTTGCATGATTGTAGTGCAAATGGCTTCACTAGCTTAGTGTTTTAAGGCCTCTCACATGCTTTACTTGAGATGATTGCACGATATAGCATCATTTAACATGTAATTTCAGTGCATATATCTCTGTCATACTCTCACTTATTTCACCCTTTCATTGCTTTTGAGAGTTGTGTTTTGTGCCTTGGTTACTAGCTAACATATAAGCATGTTTTTATGGCCTTTTGTGCTTCAATCTTAATATGTTTTAGCCACTATTTTTGCATGTTTAAGCTCTGTCCAGAGCTGCTTTGGTCATTTGAGTTTTGTGTTGCATGCCTCTAGTGTAATGCTCTTCACTAGTTTTGTGTTTTTGGCTCTTAATATGTTGTGCACGTGTTGCTTGCATGTTGTAGTGCCATTTTTCATGCCATTTCAGCACTGAAAAGTCTACAACCTCCCTCTATTCTTCACTTTTCAATTTGTTTTGAAAGTGGTCTTGAGCCTCTTGTTGGCTTGAGTGTGAACTTGAGGCTTTCATGCCTAATGGTTTTAACCTTCTCTTGAGGGTTCCTCCGAACCAACAGTATGAGGCCTCTTTCATGCTCAAGACACTTGTGGTTTAGGCCATCTTTCCAAGTAGAGGACTCTCACATTGGACTTAATTGGTTAAAGGACTAATCAGTAATCTAAAATGTGTAACCAAAATTAGACAAGTAAAACATGACCAAGATAAGCATGTTGTATTGCATTGCATGTGTTCAATCGGACGTTATATTGAACACAAGGTAGATTGGTCCATTTCATACTCAAAGTGATGAAATGAGTCAATCTCTTTTGTCACCGTCACCCTTGATCGTGCATGATAAGGTGGTGGTCCTTTGAGTCTTATTTGTGCATTCATTAAGCTTGTACAAGCTTGGTTCTTTGGCCATCATGCATGAAAATGCTTGGTTGATGGCTTGAGAGCCAAGAATTACAATCCTTTGAGCTTAAGAAATGATAAGGAGGGTAATAGTACATACATTGTGTGAGAATAAATTACTTTGCCTCTGTTTGCTCTCTGCTGCAGCAAAAAGACGAATTCCAGGGAAAGGGTGGTCGACCGGCCACTAGTGGTGGCCGACAGCCACAAACAGTGGCCGACCGGCCAGTAGTAGTGGCCGATAACGACCTATGGTAGCCGACCGGCCATTAGTGGAAAAGTTGTTCAAAGTGTTACTGTCTTGGAGCAGAGGCAGTCTGGGAGTTAGTGCAATGTTTGGAGATCAAAGCAAAGTGCAAACAGAGGCATCCAAAGGCAAGGCGGTGTCTCCCTCGCCCTCGAGGCCATTTACTTGCTTTGTTTAATTAATTAGTAGTAGCTAATTCATTCATTCATTCAGGTGTTGTAATTATTTAATTAGCTTAGATAGTTAATTAGTTTAATTGCCTTAATTAGCTTAGCATAGCTAGTTATTCAATTGTGTTGTAATAATTAGTTAACTAGAATAGTTAATTAGTTTCGTTTTGTAATAGTTAGCTTAATTAGCATAGCTAGTTGCTTAGCTTATTCATTCGGACCCTCCTTTACGATGGCACAATCTTGTAATAAGTGTGCGTGTGTGTGTGCATGTCTTCCAACCTCACCTCTTTCTCCCTTTTATTTACCCGCTTTCAATGGTTAGATTAGGGACATGTTTCAATTAGCATACCTTCTGCTCGCATGTTTGCATCATTAATTTGTCTTGCATGCACCGAGGCTCGGCGTATCATTCAAATTGCATTATATTTCAATACACTTCTTTGAATATGTGTTTCAAAGCTGCTATCAATGTGTTGTAAATGCCATATTAGTAGCCAAGCCTATTAATTTCATGTTGCATGTGTTGCATTAGGCATGTTGCATAGTTAGGATCATGGATCTTTCTGACTAGTTTTTTGTTTTGGCTTGGAGTACTCGGTGAGTTTTACGCTTTAGCATACTTGCATGAGTGTGAGTGTTTCCATGTTTCGCATGCTTGCCATAAGGCTATGTGCTTACTTGCTTAATTGCATGAATGCCTGTGGATGAAGGCTTTGTTGCTTGAATTGGAACAATTCGATGAATGCATGTTTTAAGCCTACTTTGCGAAGTGGCAAATCATGTTTTAAAGCCCATCATGCGCTTTAGCCCACTTGATGGTGGCAAGCTCAAACCATTTTTGAAAGCAAACATGAGTTGATTTGTTCCAAGTCTTGCGATTTAGTCTATACTTGCTTGTGTGCGTCACATAGTAAAGTTAGCTAATAACTGGAATAAGAACACTTGAGGTTTATAAAACAAAAACATCATTCTTAGTGGAGGCCGATCTTTGAACGGGCGAGCTGGGGGTGCTCATTTCAGGACCTTCCCCTCTCGTACCCAAGTTCCCGAGCCGAGGCAACTTTGGTGATGACAAACACGTGGCCTTTGGCACGAGTCAGGGTTTCCTAAATTTTCCAAAAACAAAATATTTAGGTGGCGACTCTGTAATCTGGCAAAGCAGTTCAATTTTGGTATTATTTGATTCAAAATAGATTTTCCAAAATGATTTGCCGGATTGGACTCTTTGGTGTTTATCAGTCTCAGATTGCAGTTTGTGAGATTAGATTTAGAACCGTGACAGGAGTCCGAACTGTAGGACCAATTCGATGCTCTCCTCGAAAGGAGGCGTGAGAAAAGTCGAGTCCACAGTTTTTGGCGACTCTGCTGGGGATTTAGAGAACTTGACTCGAACTCATGATATGTTGTTTTATCTACATTTTTGTGTTTCTCTGCACTCCATTTGCATAGGTGCGCCTAAGTCACAGTGTTTGCCTTATGCTATTCCTGAACGGTTTGCCGGAGGCTCGCTTGGAAAAGCGTGCCATAAGGCTGACTGATTGCGGGCTCTTGTTATTGCTTATTGCTTCATTTTGCATGATCATGAGTTTTCAAAATAGTCGGCTTCGCGAAGCGTGTGAGTCCAGCTTTCAAAGTTTTCTTCATGCATATCATTCGCATCTTGTCTCAGAATTACGTTGGTTTGATTCCTTTCAAATTTTTTGTCTTGATTGTTTGTCCAAGTGTTACGGCCTT
The DNA here is from genome assembly GCA_036172215.1 of Camellia granthamiana. NCBI lineage: Eukaryota > Viridiplantae > Streptophyta > Magnoliopsida > Ericales > Theaceae > Camellia > Camellia granthamiana. The sequence continues at coordinate 131,196,517 of CM069906.1, read as the reverse complement.
GTCAAAATGGGTCATCTTTGGGCTTTGACATTCACTCACGTCATTTCATGACTTCGAGTTCTGTCAAAGAGGCGCAACTATAGACACCACATTTTTGACCGCCCTTATGACTTGGACGTCACCACTTGCACACCTAATGATGAATGTGTGTATGCTTGTCAAGTGCTCGAAGTCCTTAGCAGAATGCCATAGTTTTGAGCCTTCAAACCCTATACACCTCTTGCCACAACCATAGTTCTTCAAGCCTGAAAAACCTTGGGACCTACCGACCACTGATCTTGGTTGTCAGCCACTTGTGTGGCCTGTCGGCCACAAGTGTGTTTTGGCAGATATTTTTGCCAGATGTGCCAGCTGTTGTCACAGATGCATACACTTGTTTACACGTGTATGTATTGATATTTTTGAGGGAGTTTGATGCTTTTCTATATATAGATGACCTCTCCCTCTTGTTGTAAAGGTTGGAAAATTTTGGAGCAAAATATTTTCTCTCTCTATAATTCTCTCTCTCTCTCTTGCAAATTTCTTGAGCCTTTGCCTATACACTCTAAACCAAACCTTGCCATCTTTGAGCTGAGGCACTTTTGGGCCTACTTTGAGCTCTTGAGGGTGTGTATGTGTTGAATTATTGCTTAGAAGTGTTCTCCTCTTCAAGAGATATAAGGCTTGGCTTGTTTCTTTGGCTTATTTGGTATTTTTCCTACTGTTTTTCTACTATTTTTGGGCTGTATAAACTCTTTAATTTTGGGTTGAAACTTGTGGTTTAAGGCCTTAAAGGGTGGAGGGGGTGGTTCACCTTTCTTTCCACCTAGCTTCTCTAGCCTTTACCCTTGTGTTTCCAACCTTTACACTATCTTTTTTTGAGCTTTTAAATAGTGAATTTCAGAGGTTTTTCAGTGGCTAAAAGCATGTTGTGAAGTCAAAAATGGAGGGGTTAGCCTCCCCTCCTTGTGTCTTGCTTACTAGTTTAACATGATCCATGTTTTAGTTTATTGTTCTAGCTATTTTTGTCTTAATTCCAGCATGTTGTAGGACTGATTTAGCACTGATTTAGGACTGTTTTTAGTGGTTCATTGCATTTGACCTTTGTGTTGCATGTATGCAGTATAATTGTCCTCATAGGCTTGGTGGTTAGGCCTTAGCCACCAACCTATTTGAGTTGATAGCATTTGTTTATGGCTTTCCATACTTGTTTTCACCCCTAATCACTTTTGCAACCTCCATTATTTCTTGGGTTTTGCTTTGCTTTGAAAGTTGGTTCAAACTATTTGCTTGTTTAAAGCTTGAGATTAAGGTCTCGCACTTAATGGTTTACTCCCTTTGGGGGTTCATTACCAATGGCATGACACTTCTCTCATGCCTAAAACAACTCTTGGCTTGATGCTTCTTTCTATTAGAGCACTTAAAGCTCACCTTTGGACTTAATTTACCAGGAATGGTTGGTAATTAAAATGGAGTAACAAAATGAGAACTAAAAATGATGCAAGATAATAACTTGGTTAGGGCTCAATCGGGACGTTAATAGAATCCTTGAGTCTTGAATCATTTCATAACTTGTTAGTGATGTAAACAGTTCAAGAGTCATTGTTAACCACTTCCCTTGATCAATCCATGATAGGGAGGAGGTTTGAGAGTCTTTATTTGTTGCATTTATTGAACTTGTACCATTCGGTTCATAGGCCATCAAGTAATAAAATTGCATCGATTGATGGTTTATGAATCAATCTTGCTACTCCTTTGAGCTGTTTGATGATAAGGAGGGGCATGTTGTACAAACAACCCTTGAGAATACCTTGGTTGTGCTTTGTTTGTTCTTTGTTGCAGCAGGAGGAACCAGGATTTTGTGGCCGGGTGGCCACCATTTCCAGACGGCAGACCATCATTTGTGGCCGGCAGGCCACCATTTTTGTCAAATGGAGTAGTGGCTTTTTGAAACAAAACAGAGTTCTTTTGAGGTGAAAACAGTGCAAGTGTTCTAACTGTGTAACAGAGGCTTTCTGACAGCAGAACAGTGGCTGTTTTGGGGTGGAAATCTGTGTGCATGCATGAGCATCCCTTTCTTCCCGGGGCTAATTAGTTAATTTAGTTACTTTATTTCATGTTGTATTCATGTTGTTATTAATTAGTTAGCTAATTAAAATTTTGTAATTAATTAATTAGTTTAATTAATTAGTTAGTTCTAATTTGTAATAATTAGCTAAAATAGTTAATTAGTTGTGATGTTCTAATAACTAGCTAGCATAGTTAGTTAATTCGTTTTGTAATAGCTAGTTAATTAGTTTAACTAGTTAGTTTATTCAGACCCTTCTGTGTGAGGGCGCAAACTTGTAATAATGTGTATGTCTTCCAACCCCATGTCTTTCTCTCTTTTATTTACTTGCTTATGATGGTTAGTTTAGGGCATCATGTTTTGTTTATCATCTCTCATGCCCTGCATCCATTGTCTTGCATGCATTAGGCTCGGCACATCATTCTAACTTGCATTGTTAGTTAATATATTCTTTGAATACGTACTTAGACCACATGCTATCAAATTGATTCACATGCCATGTTAAGTAGCCGAGCCTATTAGGTACATATTGCATGTGTTGCATTAGTCACTTGCATAGTTAGGATCATACATTTTTCCTAAGTCTTTCATCTTTTTGGCTTGGAGTACTAAGTGAGCTTTTATTTGCTTTAGCATAATTGCATGAGTGTGATTGTTGCCATGTCAAAGCATCTTCACCATGAGGCTAAGTGCTTAAATTGATATAACTGCTTGAATTCCTGTGGATGAAGGCTAATTGCTTGAATTGGAATAATCTGAGTAAATGTTCATATGCGATCACTTTTCCAAGTGGTACATAATCAAAACAATTTTCAAAACGAACATGAATCAGAGTGTTCTAATTTTTACAAATTAGTCTATACTTGTGTGTGTGCACATCACATAGTAATGTTAGCCTAATAACCGAAACAAGAGCATATAATGTAGATAAAAATCAGATCATGATTAGTAGAGGCCGATCTTTGATCGGGCGAGCAGGGGGTGCTCAATTCATGGCCTTCCCCTCTCGTACCTAAGTTCTCGAGCTAAGACATTCTTGGTGATGACGGATAAGTAGCCTTTGGCACGAGTCTCGGGTTTCTTAAATTTCTCAAAAAATATTTAGGTGGCGACTCTGTATCTGGCAAAGCAGTCCATTTTTGATATTTTTGATTCAAAATTGATTTTTCAAAAGATTTGTCAGATTTGGATTCTTTGGTGTTTATCTATTTCATATTGCATTTATGGAATCAAATTTAGAACCGTGGGAGTCCGATACTGTAGGGCTTATTCGTCTTCCGAAAGGGGGCATGAAAAGTCAAGCCACACCAACTAAGCCCTAGAAACGCCGGATCTCAAAGGCATTTTTAGGTTGTTCCCTATCTTGCACCGCATCTATCTTAGATGAATCCATAGTCACTCATTCTCCAGACATTACATGGCCTAGAAAATTAACTTCATTAAGCCAAAACTCACACTTTCCAAACTTAGCATATAACTGATGTGCCCTAAGTAGCTCAAGTATTACTTGCAAATGTTCCTCGTATTCATCCTCAGAGGATGAGTGGACTAGGATGTCATCGACGAAGATAACCACAAATTGATCTAAGAACTCACGAAAGATTTGATTCATCAAGTGCATAAACGAAGCTGGCATGTTGGTCAACCCAAAAGGCATTACTAAAAACTCGCAGTGGCTATATCGCGTATGGGATGTCGTTTTTTGCATATCCTCTTCCTTCACCCTCAACTAGTGATAACCTGATCTCAAATCAATCTTAGAGAAATAACGAGACCCTTTCAACTGGTCAAATAGGTCATTTATTTGCGATAGTGGGTACTTGTTCTTAATAGTTAGCTGGTTCAACTTCTAGTAATCGATGCACAGTCGCAATATGCCATCTTCTTCTTAGCAAAGAGAGTCAGTGCTCCCTAAGGCAAAGTACTAGGGTGAATGAAGCCCTTATTTAACAAATCTTGAAGTTGCAGCTTCCACTCACACAACTTGGCAAGTGTGAACCTATATGGTGCAATGGAAATCGGAGTCGTGCCTAGCACTAAGTCAATTGAGAACTCAATTTCTCTATGCGGTGGTAACTCTGTGAGATCTTCTGGAAAAACATCCAGATATTCTCGGACTACTCTCGGCAATTCACCCCAAATCATACTACTCTCATTAGCTACCGAGATCACAAAAAAGAAACTTACCTGTTCTCAACCTTTCAACTCATACAATAGAGAAGTAGAATTATCGCCCTGGTCACACATGAAGTAAAAGCATTCCTCCGATGGCATACAAACCGATACCCTCCTACGATGACAATTTAATGAATCAACCAATCTATACCTAGAATTACGTCGAAAGCATGCATACTAAGAACAATAAAATCAAAAGAGAGCCGATGATCTGTAACCTCAATCTCACAAGAACGACATACTTGACCCAATGCCACACTACCCCCAACAGGTGTCTCAACCAAAAGAGAAGACTTTAATAATTCAAAATCCAAACGCAAAGCGGATGCAAAAGAAGACAATATGAATGAATGAGATGCACCAGTATCAATCAACACGTTGGCAACAAAGTTGAACAACAAAAGTTACCTCTCACAACAGAATGTGCTGGCAACTGAACCAGCATGGTAACGACATACACACGCCTTGAAGGCCTCTGATCTACCTGCTCAACCCTCCAAGCATAGGCTTGAAACATGAATTGAGTCGAAGTGGCTCCCTGATTAGCCGTCACGGCCTATACTGACTCTGCTGGTTGATGGCTTTGTGTCTATCTTGAACCAGATGCACCAGATGCGGTACCAGACTGAGAGCAAAACCTCCTTAAGTGCCCAACTGCCCACATTTATAACAGGTAGGCGGTTGACCTCTTCTCTAACTTTGGCTCTGAAGACGATTCGAAGACTGTGTAGACTGTTGCCCTCCTCCCCTCTACAAGAAAACTAAAGACTTGTGGCCTAACTGACCACATATGAAGCAAGTGAACCCACTTTGGTTACCTCTCTTCAAAACTATACTCGATATGAAAAAAGTGGATCTAGATTGTGTGGCCTGGGATTGTTGTGCGGTGGAACCCCTTTTTTCGTTTCTTGTCCCTAGCATCCTCCTGAACATCTTGGGATCCCTGCCTGGAGCCCCTCATCCATTCCTCCTCAGTTTGGATCATGGTCTCTAAGTGGGCTACTGATTCCACAAGATGATCGCAATCCCGAATCATTGACCCGGCCACCTTGAAAAAAAGTTTGGTCCTCAATCTCTTCTCAAACTCTATGCAATGGCGTTCTTTTGTCACCACATGTTTCGGTGCAAATCTCGATAAACTAGTGAAAGCCACTTCAAACTTGGCTACCGGCCTGTTTAGCTGCTTAAGCTTCAAAAATTGATCACTCAACTTCTTTCTAGCAGTGAGTGGCAAAAACTTGTCCTGGAAGGCATTGACAAAAGCCTCCCAAGTCACCCCAAATATGCCCTCATCCATACTTCCACTACTAACCCACATCTCCCTTCAGCAGGAAAGACGTCAAGGTTACTCTCAACCCATCGTTCTCAATGCCAAGCATCTGAAATGTCTTCACCATTGTAGCTCAACTTTTTTGCACCCTCTTTCGGAAGTTTGAATGAAGCCCTACAGTTCGGACTCCCGTGGTTCTGAATCTAATCTCACAAGTGCAATGTGAAATTGATAAACACCACAAATCTTTTGGAAAATCAATTTTGAATCAAAAATACCAAAATTGGACTGCTTTGCCAGATTCAGAGTCGCCACCTAAATATTTTATTTTGGGAAAATTTAGGAAACCCACAACTCGTGCCAAAGGCCACGTGTCCGTCATCATCAAGATTGTCTCGACTCGGAAACTTATGTATGAGAGGTGAAGGTCATGAATTGAGCACCCCTGCTTGCCCGATCAAAGATCGGACTCTACTAATCATGATATGATTTTTATCAACATTATATTCTCTTGTTGCGATTTATTTAGGCTAGCATTTACTATGTGATGTGCGCACACAAGATATAGACTAGTTTGCCTGAATTGGAAAAATTCAATTTCATGTTTGTTTTTCAAAAAGTGTTTGATTTTGCCACTTAAAGTGGGCTTAAAGTTTGTGAATTTGCCACTTGACAAAGTGGGCTTAAACGTACATTTATCGAATCATTCCCATTCAAGTAATAAGCCTTCATCCACAGGCACTCAAACAGTTTAACAAGCAAGCACTTAGCCACATGGCAAGCATGCTAGTCATGGTAGTCACTCACACTCATGCAAGTATGCTAAAGCACTAAAAACTCACCTAGCACTCCAAGCTAAGATAAAACAAAAGAGTTAGAAAAATATGCATGATACCTAACTATACAAGATGGCTAGTGCAACACATGCAAAATTGCAACTAAAATAGGCATGGTTACTTAACATGTTATTTGCAACAATTTCATAGCATGCGTTTAAGCAAATATTCAAAGAAGTATTGAACTAACAATACAGTTAGAATGATGAACCGAGCCTCGGTGCATGCAATACAAATGAATGGATGCAAACATGCAATATGCTAATTGAAACGTGATGCCCCTAATCTAACCATCAAAAGCAGATAAATAAAAAAGAGACAGATGTGGGGTTGGAAGACATACACATTATTATAACATTGATGCCCCCGTCCAGGAGGGTCCGAATGAATAAACTAGCTAAGCTAAACTACTTTACTAATTATTTGCAAAACTTGAATAAATAAGCTAGCTATCTAAGCTAGTTAAATATTACAATATGAAGCTAATTAGCTAACTACATCGACTAATTAAACTAGTTAACTAATTAATTACAACATGAATTAACTAAATAACTAATACAACACAACTATGACTAACTAATTAATTAATTAAACTAATTAACTAGTCCGGAAAGCGAAGGAGGCCCATGCATGCTCAGTTTCCACCAGAAGAACATCCATTGTTTGCTCTCGAAAGCCTCTGTTGCACAACCCTTGCACTATTTTTCCTCTTCCAGATCAACTCTGCTCTGCTTCACAAGCATTTTGCTCAAAATTCACTGGTGGCCGACCAACCACCAATAGGGGGTTGCCATCCAACACTAATGGCCTGCTGGCCAGAGACAGTGGCCGGCCGGCCACTGATGATGCACAATTTCTTGCTACAACAGAGAGCAAACAGAGCAAAGAGAGGGTATTCTCACAGGTTCTTTGTACTGTGTATCCCTCATTATCATCAAAACATCTCAAAGGAGTGATACATGGCCCTCAAACCATTAATTCCAGAAATTTCATTGCATGATGGCTAAGGAACCAAGATGTACAAGTTTAAATAAATGCACAGACAAGACCAAAAACCATCACCCTATCATGCATGATCAAGGGCAATGGAGACCTTAGAAAAATTGGCATATTTCATCACTTTGAGTATGAAATACCCCAATTTTCCTTGTGTTCAAATTAACGTCCGATTTGAACACACACACACACACACACACACACACACACACACACACAAAATTCTTTAACTTGCAAAATTTTAGTTTCCATTTTTGTTTACCCATTTTAACTTACTAACAATTCTTTAACGAATTAAGTCCATTGATGAGAAGTCATCTAAAGAGAAGGAAGTGTCAAACAAGGGGTATTGCAAGGCAAGAGAGAGATGTCATGCCATTGATAATGAACCCCCAAAAGAGGATAAAATCATTAAGCATGGATCTCAATCCCAAGCTTAAACAATCCTATGGTTGACATAACCCTCAAAGAAAATAAAAAAAAAACCCAAGAAATGAGCGAGATTGCAAATATTATGCTTGTTGAAATTAAGTGAGAAAAATACTAAAACATGCAATCAACTCAAACAAGTGGTGTCTAAAGGCTTAAAACACCAAGCTTGTGAGGACACTTACACTAGAAGCATGCGAAACAAGACTCAAATGTAACAACCAGCCAAAAAAAGAGTTAAAGCAGTCCAAATCAGAGCCTAAAACATGTTGGAATTAAGCTACAAATGACTAGAAAAATAAGCTAACACATAGAGCTAGGCTAGCAAACAAGGCACAAGGAGGGGAGGCTAACCCCTCCAATTTGGACCTCAAAACATGATTTTGGCCACTGAAAAGGCTCTGAAATTCAGTGATAAAAAGCCCAAAAAAAGATAGTTTGAAGTGGGAAACACAAGTGGAAAGGCCTTGCAAACAAGGAATAAAGAAGGGTGAGCCACCCCCTAACCTTAGATGGCCTAAAACCATCAATTTTAGCCCACCAAAATAGAGTTTTTAATAGCCCAAAAAAAGTACAAAAATGTGCTAGAATGAAGACAAAAGTAGCTAAAATAACAAGCTAAAATATTGAGCAATTAAGCTAGGAAACAAGCACAAGGAGGGGAGGCTAACCCCCTCCATTTTTGGGACTTCAAAACATGATTTTTAGCCTCTAGAAAACGTTGAAAACCAGTGGTAAAAATCTCCAAAAAAGTTGAGAAAAGAATGGGAAACACAAGGGCAAAAGCTTAGAGACAAGGTTCAAAGAAGGGTGATTAACCCCTCTACCTTTGGTAGCTTTAAACCACAAGTTTCAGTCCATAAAAATAGTTGAAAAATAGTTCAAAATCGGCAAGAAAAGATAGAAAAGAAGTAGTGCAAAGGTGCTCAAAATTATACCTCTTGAAGAGGAATAACACTTTTGTTCACAAATCACAAGTCTTTCACTCTCAAAGGCTGAAATTTGGACTCAAGAATCTCAACAAGGAGAGCTCCAATATTAGTTTAGGAAGTGTAGAGAGAGGGTGTATAGGTTGCAAGATAGAGATAGAGAGAGAATTCCAAGTTTTGATACTTTTGGAAATTTTTGTAACCTTAAACCATGAAGGAAGGCCTGGTATATATAGAAAAACAGTCCCTCAGGTCAAAAATATCAAGTTTGGAATAGTTGGAACTTTTGGGGGACAGCTGGCACAAAATATCTAGGTTTTTCACCAGTGGCCGGTAGGCTAGAAATGGTGGCCTGCCATCCACCAATAATGGCCTGCTGGCCACCAAAAATCTGCTTCTAGGCCCGACTTCAAACGGGCATATCCCCTTCATTCGGACTCCTTTTCAGGTCATTCTTGACTTAAATTGAAGCCTCGGAAGTCTTGTTTCCAATGGTGGCAGCCTCACATCTAAATTCGAAGTGTGTAAAGAGATATGCCTATTTTAGTGAAGGATGCTCAGTTTTGGTCTTATTCGGATTGATGACTAACTTCAAACGGTCATATCTCCCTCATCCGGACTCGGCTTTAGGTGATTCTTAGGTCTAAAATAAAGCCCCAGAAGTCCACTTTCCAATGGTGGTGGTTTCACAACTAAAGCCCAAATGTACAAAAGGATAGGCCTTATTTAGGGAAGGCTACTCAGTTCTCTCTCAACGGTTTCAAGCTCAACTTCTTCCCCAAATAGTTTTCTTCCCTCTCCTCCAATTTTCTTCAATTATAAACCTATAAATAAGAGGTTTAAAAATATTTTTCAAAGAGTTCACCTCTCTTCCACTTATTTCCACTTTGTCCTTACTCAGTTTATCGAAAAGTGCAACATTTAACGAAATGCAAGCCTTGGAACAATGTAGAAACATTTTAAAAAATATTTTGAAAGAGAGGGTTTTAAGGCCTAAAATAGTTTTGGTCAAAAATGGTTTTGGTCCAAAATAGGGTGTAAGGTTGGGATTTAGAAGCTCTTCTTGCTGAAGAAATTGAACATTCGTACAGCATAACTCTCATCATCAAGTGATAAACCAATGGCGCCTAAGTCTTAAGGGCAGTAAAAAATGGGGTGTCTACAGCCATTTGGTCAAGCCACTCATCGGCCTTTAGTGGCTCTTTCGGATCCCCCAAAAACTAGTCCGGATTCAATCAAAGAACTCCCTTTTTAGAAAAGATGTCCCTGTTTTAGCAACATGGGCCTGGACTTGATTCTCAGCCCTGAGAATGTCCATGGATTCCTGCAATACTCCAGCCATTTTGCGGGCTAAAGTACCCATGGCTTGCTGACCAGCTGGCTTGGCCACATTGGCCTGGCCAACCCCTTTTTCTTGCGCTGGAATCTCATCCTCGTATTAGTACCTCCTGCCACCTAGGCTTGCCACGCCTACTACCACCATGTCCTCGTCTGACATTCTAATAAAGGTACACAATAGTGTAGCACATTTACAAATGTACCAAAGCGAACTCACTTACGTCCTAATATAATAGACAACATTTAATTCATTCCAGAAAAGCAATGAGTCACATAATCACAAAGGAATTTTCTTTCCAGATAATAAATTGTTCTGTGAAATTTCCAGAGTTCCAATTAGAACAAATAGTGATCAAGTACTATTCTAATAGGACTTTTACAAACTCATAGAACCAATCAATATCTTTGAAACCAAATCCCATATACATCTAGTCACATAAACATGTCATCACATAGCATACTAGGTCTACTTCTAATATTATCTAGTGAGACAAACACGTTGTGGTAAAAACACCATCCCACGATCCCAAAGTATTCAAACCCGGTAGCTCTAATACCACGTTATAATGCTCCAAAATAATAATGACAACCCATCTCATGAAAATCAAAAGAAAACGTAACATGCAAAGTAATAACCATTCATTTATATTCGTTTACCGTACAAAAGGAGACATATGTGAGTATACATTCATAAATCCTATATCCTGAATCTATAGTATATGCCACACATGAGTGAATTGAAATAAAAGGCTATATAGATAAGTTAATGCCCTAATGGTTACATCTTTCCAAGACAATGCTTGGATACAATAAAAGTGAGTTCAACTCAATGCAGTTAAAGCACAAGGCTTGTACAAAAATAATTACAACAAGAAACTAAATGAGCCTTTAGCTCCACGGTCCTCCCAAGCTAAGTCCTTGATGGAGGCGTATCATCAGCACTTGAAAGTTGTTTTCCACATAGGGGGAGCTAAAGCCCAGTAGAGATACTTTAACACAATATATAAATCTTAATGAAGTCATAAGGTGAATGCATATGCATGCCATTTGTCAAAAGTTTTACATTTCTATCTCTAAAATAATGCAATGTCAAAATTATATAACAATTCATGAAAAATATCATTTTTATATCAAAATACATGGTAGTGGATACAAAACACTAGGAATCTTTAGGTACGTGTTTGCCAGTAGGTTTTACAAGTACTACCAAAGCCATTTTATGGGTACTAACCGAAAGGATTGACACCTAGATTCACCAAGGCATACACCTATTTTTCTCAAAGCAATCCATTTTCAATGATTAAGTATGAGTGAATGCTCAATGGAAGATGTATGAGTAATTAGTTTCAATTCACCTAATTCTCATGCAATTTCTGTAATAATTAAAGCTATCCTCCTCCGATTGCCTAAAATAGATATTTCTATTCAACACATGATTTCCAACAAAAGATATAATCTCATCATTTTCAAAATGGTAGCGATATTACATATCCAACTCCACCTCATCATTAATGTATACATGTCCTATCATCTTTTCAAAACCCAACATCTTTTCTCTTTTTCTTTTGTAAACCAAATATCAATGATTTTTGAACAAAATTTCATTTCCTTTCAAAATCACATTTAAAGAAATAAATTCCAACATTTCAACATAACTCAACTATAAACACATCTTTACAACCTTTTTCAATCACCAATTCAAAAATCCATCCTTTACATTTCAAAATCAAACCCTAGGTATAACCTAAGATCCCTAAATCACTAAACCCTTTCTAAGAACAATTAACTAAGCTAAGAATCATACAAGAGGCTGAAGAAGTCGCTACCTTAAGAGTAGAAGGAAAAGAGAGCAAGAATGAAACTTTGGTGGAGCCAAAAATGATAACCTCTCTGATTAGATTGAAGCTCTCAACGTGCTCTACCTTTTTTCCCAAAGAGCAATGGTGGAGAAATCAATGGATAATGGAGTATTTGAGGTTTTAAGCAAGAACTAGAGAGATAAAGTGGAGAGATTGGGGTTGGAGGGTTTAGAGAGAGAGAGAGAGAGAGAGAGAGAGAGAGAGAAAATGAAAAAGTGATTCGACAACCCCTTTTTCAACTGATATACACGCAGACTGCTCGAGTGACCAAAACACAACTCGAGCGTCAGACACAATAAGTGAGATTGCTCAAGTGACTAAAACGTTGCTCGAGCCCGCAATGACCCCCTCCCAGAAGTTTTGTAGACAGCAGAGACTGTTCGAGCACAAAAAAGACTGTTCGAGCAAAGATCACCCTACTCTAGAAGTTTTGCAGGCTTGCAAAAATACTAGGAGATCTCAAAACCGCTCGAGTGACCAAAACATCACTCAAGTGAAAAGAAAAAAGAAAACTAGATAGTAACTCTTTAAAAAACTAACTCCCAACCTGTTTCAAACAAGACCATAGCACCCAAGCAACCAAACTCAACCACCAACAAAATGATAAAGGACATAAACAACAGTTAAAGATATGGAATTTCGAATCTAAGGACAAGAAAATGGTCAGGTTTAAATTGAAACTGTTATAATGGTGGATACCTCTATCCAGATGGGTGAACTCAATAAAGATAAATTGATAGTGTTAGTTGGTTTGAATTAAATATATAAATTTATGCAAAATCTTCATTATATAAAAGAAAACTTTATTATTTTTGTGAAATGGGGAAAAGATAATCTTTCAATTTCCAATCTTATACGGTAGGATTAGGATTAGCCATCCATATAATGCTAACTAATCCCACCCTTATTATAACACCCTGTTTTATGGGACCGCTTGAGCGGTCAAGTGGTTGCTCGAGTAAAGAATTGGGGCCCTCAGTATATTGTCTGTAAACCAGGTATAGAGAGGTGACTGCTCGAGCGAAGATATGTTGCTCCCAGTGTTTTCACTGTAGACTGGCAAAATTTCTGGGACATTGCTTGAGTGGTGGAATGATCGTTTGAGCAGTCTGTTTGAATTAAGGTTCATCACTCAAGTGGTAAAATGGTTGCTCTAGCGGTCTGTTCAGGGCAACAGATTTAAAAGTTGATCTAAATTCATTTTCTCTCACTTTTTCATACCGTTTCTCTCTCAAACACCCATTTTCGAAACCCTAACCCTAAAACACTTGATTTCTCTTGATTTTATCTGAGCTCCACCCTAGATCCTTTAAGAAAGTTGAAGAACAAGTGTAGTTCAAGAGTTCTACCAGCCGTTTTGTGATTTCATTGAAGTTTGGAGTTGGGTTCTCATCTTTCGTCAACAATCTTGAGATATGGGTACTCTTAACTTGATATATCTTTGATTTGGGACAGATATGTGGTATTTTCTTAATTATATAGATATATGAGAGGATTTTTGTTATATAAGTGGATTTGAAGAATAAAAATGGGTTATACTCCATGTTTTTGAAAATTTTTATGCATATCCTTGCTGATTGTTGTTGTTAGTGATGAATGTTGACTCTTTATGTGCAAATGAGGGGAAATCCCAATTTATTCAAAACCCTAGTTTTCAAAATTGATTTAATGAAGGGCTTTGACCAAATTGACTATTGAAAATGAAATTAGATGAATAATCTTAACAATTGTGTTGGATATGAGATTTTAGAATTATCTTGGACACATGTATATGTTAATTGATAAATGTGAGATTGTGGAATTGAAGAATATTGTTGTTTATACTATGTATTGTTGTAAATTAGACAAACCGTAGGAAATTGGGATTTGGAAATTCATGTATCATGTGCATCACATCTTTCCTTTATGATTTAAATTGTGGATGTTGGAAAGTATTGGAGGGGGTAAATAGCATATGAGTCCGGGTCGTGAGTTGGGTTTTAGAAATGAGTTGTGTATTGTATATTGGTACCCACGCAGGGAGTCAAGGTGCCCAATTGCCCTGTCTTTAGTACATCGCCAGATGAATGTGAGAAAAAATTTTAGGGTGTCTGATTGAGGCAAAATTGGACAACACTAAGGCCGATGATTAGGATCTCTTAACCTTACTTGTCAGTCAAATTGTATGCTTTATGTCCGTTTAATACCAATCAGGTTGGATGCAGTTGGAGCACAAAATGAGCAAAAACACAACATTTTAGCTAGAAAAGGACTTACCGCACGTGCGGAGGACCATTCCCGCACGTGCGGCCCAACCAAATAAGCCAAACAGCCACTGCAAAAATTACACATGCGGATGGTTTTTCCTGTACATGCGAAACCCTCTCCACACGTGCGGTGGTATTTCTCACATGTGCAGTCATGCCTTGAAAAGTGTGCCTGATGTTTTGAACCCGTTTGGAAAGGCTTGAGATATAAAATGCAGAAGAAAATGCTGGATTAAGATTCTGAAAAATTCCAAAAGAGAGGAGGGGCTAGGGTTTGGGAAAAGGGAATTCTCAAGCTTGAAGATCAATTTTTATGGGGGTTTCTGCTTCTTCTATCTCTTCCTACTCCTCCATGAATGGCTAGGCTCCTATTTCTAGGGTTTTGATGAAACCCTAGCCAAGTAAAGAGGGTTTTCGTTTTGGTTTTCTTTTATGTAATGGTTTGAACAGTTGTATGGTATTCAAGAAGTTTTCAAATAAATTTTTCCATTACTTCTTCAAGTATTCTACTTTCTGTAATTGTTGAATGCTTTTCATGCAATGGTTTTCCATTATTTCATGTTCAAGGTATGAGACGAGCCATACGACGAGGGACTGGTCGTATTACTACCCTAGTTTAGAGTAAACGATTCGTACTACTTGAGATGGTTTGTGCCCATACATTGAATGTGAGAATTTTCTAGATCAATGCTTCGAGCTTTGTAGTTTTGAGTGTTATTTCGTTCAAACCGTAACATAGTTGCTTTTCAAATTCAAACCATATTTATTTACCTAGTGGTGAATTCATTACCCTAGGTTTTTCCCAAAATCGGTAATTTCATCTTTATTTATAATTGATAGTATATTCACTTTTTTTAATTTAATTATCATTAGGTTATGAACAGGATTAAGGGTAACTGCTGTACTAAAGGCACAATAGTCTGTTGTGCCTCAATTTGAGGTGCATTATGGGCTTATTTTTATGATTCAAACCATTCATTTTGTAGGGTTTGTTGAGTACTTCATGCCTATCAAAAATCATATTAATCGGATATCAATAACTATATGATCGATAATCAAAAAAATAAACAATAAGTTTTTCTTTTGAAAAATGGCATAAAAAATATGCTATTCGATCAGATAGTTATTGATATCCGATCAATATGATTTTTGGTAGGCAAGAAGTACTCAACAAACCTTACAAAATGTACGGTTCAGATTATAAAAATATGCCCATAATACACCTCAAATTGAGGCACAACAGTGACCCTTAATCCTTATGAACAACCATCTTTTTCATCAAAATTAATTTAGAAATTTAACAATTAAATTAGTTTAATTTCCCGTTTGTCCCTGTGGATCAATACCTGGACTTACCGTTATTCTAAGGAATTTGGTATAGCTTAGTGTTTATTTTTGGTGTGTGAAATGACCCATTAAATTTTAGCTCCGTTGCCAGGGACTTCTGGCGAAATTAATTAATTTGAAGTTACATTCTTATTTTAATTTTGAGTTTAGGATTTTGGGTTTTCGTGTTGCTAAGTGTGCAAGGGTTTTGCAAGAGGAGTTATTATTGAAGTGCAAGCGGAGCACTGTCGAGCTTTAAAAACAAACTGCAGCACTATAGTGCTAAGTATTCCCTTCTGTCACAAAATTTAATGGGTCATTTCACACGCCAAAAATAAATAGTAAACTATACCAAATTCTTTAGAATAACAGTAAGTTCGGGTATCGATCCACTGGGACAAATGGGAAATTAAACTAATTTAATTGTTAAATTCCTAAATTAATTTTGATGAAAAAGATGGTTGTTCATAACCTAATGATAATTAAATTAAACAAAAAGAATAAACTAACAATTATAAATAAAGATAAAATTGCTGATTTTGGGAAAAACCTAGAGTAATGAATTCACTACTAATTACATAAATATGGTTTCAATTTGAAAATCAATTATGTCACGGTTCGAACAAAATAATACTTTGCAACTAGAAGCTTGAAGCATTGATCAAGAAAATTATAACGTTCAATGTATGGGCATAAACCATCTCAAGTAGTACAGGTCGTTCGCTCTAAACTAGGGTAGCAACACGACTCGTCTCTCGTAGTATGGCTCGTCTCATATCTTGAACATGAAATAATAGAAAACCATTGCATAGAAAGCATTCAACAATCACAGATAGCAGAATACTTGAAGAAATAATGGAAAAATGTATTTGAAAACTTCTTGAAAACTATATAACTGTTCAAACCATTACATAAAAGAAAACCCTCTTTACTTGGCTAGGGTTTCATCAAAACCCTAGAAATAGAAGCCTAGCCACTCATAGAGGAGTGGGAAGAGATAGAAGAAGTAGAAACCCCCATGAAAATTGATCTTCAAGCTTGAGAATCCCCTTTTTCCAAACCTTAGCGCCTCCTCTCTTTTCGAATTTTTTAGAACCCTAATCCAGCCTTTTCTTTTGCCTTTTATATTTCCAGCCTTTCCAAACAAGTTCAAAACATCGGACACACTTTTCAAGGCACTGCCGCATGTGCAGGAAATACCACCACATGTGCAAAAAGGGTTTCGCACGTGCGGGAAAAACCCTCTGCACGTGCAATTTTTGCAGTAGCTGTTTGGCTTATTTGGTTGGGGCCGCGCGTGCGGGAATGGTCCTCCGCACATGCGATAAGTCCTTTTCTGGCTAAGATGATGTGTTTTTGCTCATTTGGTGCTCCAACCGCATCCAACCTGATTGGCATTAAATAGACATAAAATATACAATTTGACTTGCAAGCATGGTTAAGAGATCCTAATTATCGGCCTTAGCGTTGTACAATCCGGCCTCACTCACATCCCCCAGCTTACAACTTGCTAGTCCTCAAGCAAAGAATAAAGAAAGATAAATAAAATTAAACAAAATCTAACTACCTCCTCTTTCGTAGGAAACATGATTTCACTTAGCATATGCAATACGCCTTTAAACTACAAAGTTACCCCAAGTAGATGAGTATAGTCTGGTAAGGGTTTTTAGAAATGATACCCACAAACATTAACATATTCACATTGGCCCAACAAAAATTAATCACGCTACACCACTCAAGAATTAACTTATGTGCTACTACAGTGAAATATTAAGACATGATGAGTCATTGAAGGCATAGTAGACAAGCATGAAAGAATCTATTGAGCAAAGATCGCAATTCAGTAGTACAAAATTAAGTTCCATGTACTTGTGAATGCTAGTAGACACATCATTAGTACCCTCAGTGTAAAGTGCAGTCTCCATAACTAGTTAACTGTCCACTATAATAGCCAAGTGGAACTCACAATAACACCTAACATCTATAGAAAAACTAAACTTTTGCAACAAAAAATCTCAAATTTTTTTTTTTAAAAGACTATGTAATGTCCTAATCCATTAAGCTTTCTAATCAACTCATGTAACAATCATTGGGCCAATGACTTCCAAAGCATTGGGCCAATGCCACCTGAGAATAATCCCTATATGCCTAAAAGTCTATGCGCAACCCCATAAGAAGCTGGTAGTGCTCCTGAAGAGTGCTATGGACCTGATCCACAGAGTGCTAAAGCTGCAAGTACTCCTCTCGAGTCATGTACATCGGCTCTTCTTAGGGAGGCACATGAGAGGCAGAAGGAGGTGGTGGGTCATGCATGGGGTTGTCGGCCTCAGCCATCGGGACATCGCCCTGTAAGGGGATTTGAGATATGCTATGCTGCCATTCTCGCTGGCCGAAAGTAGGGCTGGCAGGGTCGATCTCTTCAGCTGGATCAATTGAAAGGCTATTCAGCTGGAAGAGTAGTGAGAGTAGGTTGGCAAAGGGCAGGGGCCAAGTCGTGTTTGGCATAGGTTGAGGCTGAACGACCTCTTGCATAAATTTTGGCATGTGTACCCAGATCACGTACTGAAGGTGTACCCGGTAACCATGCTGGTAACTATGTAGGACCCACACAAACTCCTTTCGGTGCTTAACTTTGTGCCCAAGTGGAAGGGCATTCTTATACAACACCGAGTCAAAGAATAATAAGCAGCCAGATAGCTTACTTCGACTCAGGCATGTGAAGTTAGGATCACCATGGGTATAGGTTGATGACCCTCAACCTTAGGGAATGGCTGGCTGTCACGCTCGTCATAGAAACCTAACACTCTGGCAATCATGGGTTGCATGATGCTAATATTGTGGCCATCAATAGTGGACAGAAGGATGGAAGAGGACACCAAGGGCTCTTCGTACATGTTTTGGTAGAGTAGCCGGACTAGATAAGGATAAATTGGCGCCGTAACAGTGCAAATGCCCGACTGTTGCTGGGGTTGAAGTTGCTCAGCGGCCCAAGAAATGACCAGGTCATGCTGAAAATATGGGATGTTGAACTGAGTAAGCTTGTGAAGCGAGCGAGAAGTCCATTTCAGTTGTGGCTACTTAACCGGTGGTCGTAGCGAGGATGGTGGCAACGATGGCGGCGACGGTGGTGCCGAAGAGGATGAACTTCTGGCCTTTTTGGAGGCCCGGGTGGATAGCCGTCTACTTATGTCTTGCATATACCAAAAGCAAATACACACATACCTGTGGAACCAGCATGAGAATAAGAATATCAAACCACAATTATGCTCATTTGTTTCACCACATGCGATTCTCATCATCATTTTTATTTTATTTTTAAATTTTTTTTTTTAGGAAGAGCAATAATAAAATAAATAACATACATTAAAAAAATTACAATAACATTTTTTTTAATCAATAAATAACTAAAATAAAATAAAATAAAAATAAATGAAACAACTCTGACAAGTATGGAACTAAATTAGTACATCACAACTAGTTAAAGGCCTGTACATAAAACTTACTACTTAACAATGATGTGGTTAGACACAGTACGATTTTATTTAAGTAACTAATGACCAAATAATTAAAACTAATGAACTAAACAAGTAATGAACTAAACTATTTTAAGCAATCAAAATAATAAAAAGAATACAAGACGCAACCTATTAAATGATAAAATAAAGAGTTAGAATATGCTAAACAAATTTTTTTTTTGAATCGTCACATGTGCATCTAGTGCTTGCCCAGAATTGTTTTCCATTGTTTACATGTTAAGATTAAAATAAGAAAAACACAAATCAACACAAAAAAAGAAGGATTTACCTTAAAAGAGTGAAGAAAGCGAGAGAAAGAATGGATATTTGCCCAAAAAAATGGTGGTCGCTGGAGATTGCTGGATGGAGAGAAGGTAGGGCGTCGGTGGTGGAGATCTGGTGGTAGAGTAGTGGTGAGAAGAGGTTGGGTGAAGGTTGGTGATGGTGGAAAGAAGAATGAAGAAAGTTGTTAGTGGTGGGGTTTGAGTGAAAGAGAAATGGAGGAAGATGATAAGGTATAGAGAGAGAGAGAGAGAGAGAGAGAGAGAGTATCTGTAAGAGTGATGGGATGAGGGTCTAGGGTTTAGCTTAAAGAAATCAATTTTCCTTTTTCTTTTTTAAGGAAAAACAAAATAAAAAATAATAAAATAGATAGAATACATAAAAAAAAAAAATTGTAATAAAGAAATTTGTTTATTTTTTTATTTTAATTCTAATGTACCGCATATGTGGGGGTGCAGGCCACACGTATGAGGGTGTAGGCCGCACCAGTTCCCGCTCGTGCATATAAAGTAGTAGCGAATTTGTGTTTCAGGAATTTTCCCGCGCGTGTGGGACCCAGGCTGTACGTGGGGTAGCTATGCTACACCACATCCCGCACCTGCATTTAAAATAGTGGCAAACTTGTGGACTGCAATTTTTCTGCACGTGAGGGATTTTTTTTTATTTAAAAAAAAAAAAAAAAAAACCAATTATAACCCAAAAACTTCAAACCATTTTTACCTTCGTTGCACATCTGAAATAAATATAGCACTTCAAAAACATCTACATGTTCAACAAAGGTAATCTTCACGCAAAAACCACGGGTACTACTTTTCTCCGTAACAATATTTGTAACTTCCCTATTCTCCGATAGGGTGATAGATTAGGCTGATTCGGTATCTAGAATCGAGGTGCAGAAAGCTAACTCGACCTATGGGGCTGCCATATAGAGTTCAAGCCGGTGTGATTTTGAAGCAGTCTCTACATCCCTGGGTATTTAAACCAGACTTTAGTTTCGGAAATTCCAAACCTTTGCGTTCTAGGCTTTGCCATTCGAGCTCTAGTTTTCATCGTCTTAGTTGATCTCCTAGGAACTCACTACAAACATAGTTAGGTGGCTATACCAAACCATCAGATGCCGTTCGGGCACGGCTAATACCAAAGGAATTACTCCTTTAGAGGATTTAAAGTCTCCTAAACATCAAGTACAAAATAGCAAGCAAAAAAATTAGAATAACAAAGAAAGAAAAGAGAATAAGAAATCCATGTCTCAATCAGAATAAAATGGGTCCATCAAAACAATGGACTCAATCATATGGCCATTTTCAATCCCCTTGATATACGGTTTCAATCTTTGGCCATTTACTTTAAAGGTGTGGCCATTTCGTGGATCTTGCACCTCAACGGCACCATGAATGAATGCCTCGATGACCACAAATGGGCCATCCCATCTTGATCTATGCTTACCAGGAAAGAGTCTCAATTTTGAATTAAATAGCCATACTTTTTAGCCGAGTTCAAATGATTTTCTATTAATGTGCTTATCATGAAATTCCTTAATCCGAGCCTTAAAAATTTTTGAACTCTCATATGCATCATTTCTAATGTCGTCCAACTCATTAAGTTGCAATTTCTGGTTAAGTCAAGCTGCGGCCATATCAAAGTTAAACTTCTTTATGACCCACAATGCTCAGTGCTCAAGTTCAACCGGGTGGTGGCAAGCTTTGCCAAACACCACCCTATATGGTGACATCCCAATGGGTGTCATATAAGCAATGCGGTAGGCCCATAATGTATCAATCAAATGCTTTGACCAATATTTTCTATCCGTCTTAACCGTTTTCTTTATAATGTGCTTCATCTCCCTATTGGATACCTCTACTTGGCCGCTAGTTTGAAGGTGGTATGGAGTGCCAACTTTATGTGCAATGGAGTATTTCTTGACTACTGTGGGAGCCGGATAATTGGAATAATTAGAAGCGTACTCTAGAAGACAGATATTACGCGGCTCTACTCTGCACGATAAGGATGCTGAATATAATAGATAGGCTGAATAGATACTGAACTATGGAGCCGAGTAAATAAGAGGATAATGAGTGACAAGTGGGCCTGGCCATGAGGCCCAGGAAATAAGTATAAATAAAGGAACAACAGACTAAGAAAGGTATGTAAGAATTGTTGTGCAAAACTTAGAATACTAGCATTTTTGTACATTAAGACTGACTTGTCCGTCGGAGTGCTAATTCCGGCACCCCCGACCGGAGTGTTTATTCCTTTTCAGGTGACTAGAAGAGGATCATCAGCATTCCCCAGGATCAGAAGAGTATTTCCAAACCACTTCTCTACAATTGGCGCCGTCTGTGGGAATACTCAAGCACATCCATGGCGAGCATGACGGAAGATCCTCCGACAGTCACTGTCGACCCTATACCGCAAGATGAAACCACTTCAACAAACTTGCTTGGAACAGAGACTATCGCCGCAAGACGTGCCTTGAATTTTGCCTCACCCTCGACTTCGGAGCACGAGAAAATGCAGGCGATCATGGGACAAGGAAAGCAAAATGAACAGAGGTTGGAGAACATGATCGCTGAGAACGAACATCTTCGTGAAGATTTGACCTTGGAAATGGCGAAGTCCAAGCAAGCTGCGCCCCTAAATCCGGAACGATCTCCGAAGGCAGGTGGTCGACAACCTCGAGCACGACAAGCCACTGATAGTGACTCCGACTCATTATCCCCGCAGCCCAGAAAGAAGGGACGACATGAAACCACCAGTTCTTCCGAAGAAAGTCCCCGTACAATGGACAAGCGAAGAAGAAACAGTTCGGATGAAGACCAACACGATCCCTTCGTACGAAGGATTGCAAAGGCTGAGCTACCCAAGAAATTCAAAGCACCGTTGTTCACCTTGTACGACGGCAAATCAGACCCCACCGACCACATCTGCCACTACAAGCAGGCCATGACATTGCATGCAGACGACGAGGCCCTCATGTGCCGAATATTTCCCAGCAGTTTGGGACCATTGGCGGCTAGGTGGTATTATAAACTGGAGCCGGCTTCGATCAAAACCTTCCACCAACTACAGAAATCCTTCAGGGCCAGACTCATCACCAACGAAGTCCAGCCAAAGCAAGCCGACTCTCTCTGGGCAATGCAAATCCTGCCAGGAGAAACACTAAGAGCATATTCGGCGCGATATTGGGAATGCTTTAATCTTATTGACGACGCCTGCAATGACTCCATGGCCATCACCGCCTTCAAAATGGGATTACACCCAGATAGTGCCCTCCGCAGTTCCTTGACTAGAAGACCTCCCAAAACAGTCTGGGGGTTGATGAAGAAAGCAGAGGAATACTGCAAAGTGGAAGATGACGCCTTGCGGTTTAAAGCCGGATGCGTGGCCAACAAAACGGCCTCTCCCGAAATCACTCAGCCAATAAGCTCCACACCACTTTAGAGCCCTGAACCACGTCAGCGGGCTAAACGAGACAAGTGACGGGATTCTCATCGTTCCAGCGATCAATGCTCACACCAAGCAAATGAGCAACTGCAGGTCGATAGCAGGCGCACAAAGCGCGCCGACAAGAAATATACGGAGCTGTCAGAGCCAATCAGCTCGATTATGTCCAAAATCCAACATCTTCCATTCTTCAAATGGCCGTCCAAGATGGTGGGACCTCTTGACACGAGAAGGCGGGACAGGCATTGTGAATATCACAAAGATCACGGTCATGATACGGACAATTGCTATTCCTTGAAAGACCACCTTGAGGAATTGGTGCAAGATGGTCGGCTCCAGCAACACGTCCGGAAGAGCACAATTAAAACTATTGCCCTTCGGCAGGAGTCACCTCCCCTCGGCATTATACATATGATATACAGCCTTCCAACGCCACGTACCATACACGCAATTCATTCAGCCTCCCAGAAGCAATGCACACAAACGAAACAGCCCCACGAAGCTCCGAGTATTACCTTCGACGATTCCAATCTTATCGGCATAACACTCCCCCATATTGATCTATTGGTCATTGAACTACACGTGAACCGATTTACCGTTGAACGTATCCTCGTAGACCAGTGGAGCACTTCGGAGGTCATGTATTACGAGAGCTTCCTGAAACTCGGCTTCAACGATTCAGACCTATCTCCGGCTCCTCATCCATTATTCGGCTTCAACGCAAATCCAGAGTACCCGTTGGGGAAAATCACGTTGCCCGTTCGGGCGGGCTCCCAAACAGTGGATGTGGAGTTCTTGGTCATCAATCTCCCTTTGCCGTATAACCTCATCATGGGGCGAACTTGGTTGCATACTATTCAGGCCGTGCCAAGCACCTATCATCAGCTGCTATGCTTCCCGACCGAACATGGCGTCGAGCAAATTCGTGGTTCCCGGCAATCCGCACAAGCATGCTATCTCCTTTCTGGAAAAACACCAACGGAGACGCAGGTCAACTCCACTGAAGTGTCGAATCGAGATAGTCTCGACGACGTCGGACGGCTCCCTGACAAAAAGCCACGGAAGCCCTAGGCAATACCAGCAGCAGGTTCCCAAGACGTATGCTCAACGCGTCCAGCTGCGCCGCTACACGCCGGGAAAGTTGCTTCTGAAGGTATTTTCGGATGATAGAAGGCCGGCTGATGGAAAATTAGGCACGCGGCCTTGCTCTTAACGCACTTGCACAAATTCTGTCATTAAACCCGACCTGTGGGGAATGATATTGGTTCTGAATGGCTTACCATGTACACTTTCCACTTCTGTAATGCAAAGATTCCTGTTTACTCGCTGTGCAATCCAACCCAAAAGTGTTCCAAATAAAGTCTCCGGATTCGGAGCCCCATCGGCGCATGACGTCTCTGGGCCGATAAAGCGTCTGGATTCGGAGCGTCCTTCGTGGATGTCACGATTGGCCAAATAAAGTCTCCGGATTCGGAGCCCCATCGGCGCATGACGTCTTTGGGCCGATAAAGCCTCCGGATTCGGAGCGCCCTTCGTGGATGTCACGACTAGCCAAATAAAGTCTCTGAATTCGGAGCCCTATCGACGCATGACGTCTTTGGGCCGATAAAGCCTCTGGATTCGGAGCGCCCTTCGTGGATGTCACGATTGGCCAAATAAAGTCTCCGGATTCGGAGCCCCATCGGCGCATGACATCTTTGGGCCGATAAAGCCTCCGGATTCGGAGCGCCCTTCGTGGATGTCACGAGTGGCCAAATAAAGTCTCCGGCTTCGGAGCCCCATCGGCGCATGACGTCTTTGGGCCGATAAAGCCTCCGGATTCGGAGCGCCCTTCGTGGATGTGACGACTGGCCAAATAAAGTCTCTGGATTCGGAGCCCCATTGGCGCATGACGTCTTTGGGCCGATAAAGCCTCCGGATTCGGAGCGCCCTTCGTGGACGTCACGACTGGCCAAATAAAGTCTTCGGATTCGGAGCCCCATCGGCGCATAACGTCTTTGGGCCGATAAAGCCTCCGGATTCGGAGCGCCCTTCGTGGATGTCATGATTGGCCAAATAAAGTCTCCGGATTCGGAGCCCCATCGGTGCATGACGTCTTTGGGCTGATAAAGCGTCGGATTTGGAGCGCCCTTCGTGGATGTCACGATTGGCCAAATAAAGTCTCCGGAGTCGGAGCCCCATCGGCGCATGACGTCTTTGGGCCGATAAAGCCTCCGGATTCTGAGCGCCCTTCGTGGATGTCACGAGTGGCCAAATAAAGTCTCTGGATTCGGAGCCCCATCAGCGCATGACGTCTTTGGGCCGATAAAGCCTCTGGATTCGGAGCGCCCTTCATGGATGTCACAACTGGCCAAATAAAGTCTCCGGATTAGGAGCCTCATCAGCGCATGACGTCTTTGGGCCGATAAAGCCTCCAGATTCGGAGCAGCCTTCGTGGATGTCACGACTGGCCAAATAAAGTCTCCGAATTCGGAGCCCCATCGGTGCATGACGTCTTTGGGCCGATAAAGCCTCCGTATTCGGAGCCCCATCGACGCATGACGTCTTCAGGCCGGTAAAGCCTCCAAATTCGGCTGACAAATAGTGCCACCGAGTGGCACTCAAGGGCCGAGTAATATTCCGAATTCGGAGCGCCCTCCCGAGAACATTTACTCATCGAAGCAGGGATATGTGGGTTGAACCAGTACAACCGCATGAACAAGACAAGACGTTCCAACATTCAAAATAAGATGCTTAGTTAAGCATACAAAAATTCAGAATGAGATAAACTTTTAGAATGAAACAATTTATTCGATCAAACAGTAATTAAAAAAAACGCAGTCCGCATTTAAAGCATTACAATGTCTATTCTCATACGGCGTCATGTTGGTACAAGCGGCAGCCCCGAATCAACACCCACTGATCAGAGAGCACCCGCAACTTGAAATGCTTTGATCTGACCACGCTTGAATCTACGATTCGCAACGACGATATAATCACCCTTGAGGCGGGGACCTTTGACACCATAGACAACGTCAAGGCCAAGATCCAAGACAAGAAAGGAATTCCCAACGAAAACAGTAATGCTCAACGGTCGCGGCGTTACGTCGGCCCTCATTTCTCGTTCGCGATGGCGGAGAACTTCGCCATTGCTGTTTCTTCCTTCGAGGTGATCTGTTTTGACGACTTAAAGGCTGACATTTTTCCCATTTTTTGAACGCCCTACCTCCCGCACGAGTGGGTTCTCTGCGGCAATTCATTGCAATGTCAAGCACAGCCAGAGTTCGAGCTTCTTCTCTGCTGCTGAAGAAAAACTCCATTCGACATTCACACTTATCTAACCCCCACGCAACAAAATCGTTTTAAATTGAGTCTGAGCAAAGTAAGCGAAGTCACTGGAGCGAAAAGTCCAAGGCAATTTATTTCTAAAATCCTTGCAGTGGCCCCGAGGCGATTTCATTACCATTGAACTCCAAAAGACGGATGCCGAGCGATATTGGCCAAATCCACTCCATGCATTAATCTTTGGCTTTTTTGGAGTTAAGATGGCCCAATTATATAAACAGCAATTATAGATGGGTTGACTATCTTCGGATTCAGAGCCCCTGGTGCATGACACCTTTGGGCAGGTTAAGCCTCCGAATTCGGAACCTCATCGGCGCAATTGACCTTGCGTGACACACCAAAAATATATTTAGTGAAGAATGCTCATGACAAGCCGGCATATAACCATTCAGAATTAAAACGCCTAGTTGATTCGAGCCGGTCAATGTTTATACAATGAAACGCATACAAACACGTGTGTGCCGAATGAAAATTACAATGAAACATTTAAAATAGAATGTTTTATTCAATCAGGCAATAATTACATAGTTATGAACGCGATCTGCGTTCGAACGTTACATTGAAGATTTTTACACAGCGTCGCCCTCATCCTCACTCTGCTCGACTTCAAAGGCGGAAAACGGAAAATGGTTACGTTGGTACAGTGGCAATGCCGAATCGACCCTCGCTGCTCGGAGAGCTTCCTCAGCCTGAAGCGCCTTAATCCAACCATGCTTAAATCCCCGATTTTCGCATCGGCAAACTTCCTCGGCGAGCTTTTCCTTGGTCTTCAGTATCCCTACTTTCCAGCAATCATGGAAGCCTTTTTCATAGGCCCTTCTCTTCACGAATTCCATTGCGAACATGCTCGCCGTATCGCGATCGGCGAGCGTGGTACTGATAAGCCGCTGGATGACCCTTTCCTCCACGATTGGGTTACCCTGTCCGACGGGTTGTGCCTGAACGGCCTTGACCTTCTTTAGCTCACGCTCAGCTGCTTCCACGTGAGCCTCCAAACTTCGGATGCGTTCATCCCTCTCCTCTATTTCTCGGTGGGAAGCACGGAGACGCATGCCGATTTTGTAGGCAGTATAGAGCCCCTTCACCGCACCGTGAATGCCTTCACGAAACACTTCGAAGTCCTGTCGACCTACCATTGACTGCTGGACCTCGGGAGGAAAAATCTGTCGAGCAAATTCGACTGCCACACTTGAATCTCGAACGATCGAGTCTGCATCTGTCATGGGCCTATTCCCCACGAAGACTGCAAAACTTAATGGGCGTGGGTTCTCACCGGGCTCCCTTCCAGAACGGGGTTGCGGGGATTTGCCCTGTGGCTCCTTGTCCCTCCTGGGCGACCTACTTCGACGACGAGGAGATTGACGTCTCTCCCAATCCCTCGAAATCCTACCTCCCGAGCGCGAAGGTTCGCCATTTCGATTCATGTCTCTTCCCAGCTCAGCTAGCGTCCTCGCTTCCCCTTTGCTGTTAAAGAAGAGTCTATTCGACATTCGCGCTTGTTTATCCTTCGTCAAAGACCTGGACTGAGTTGCTCACTCAGCACTTAAATAGGACCTTCATTCATTGATTCCCTACGAGGGCAGCTCCTCCAAGGCAATCTCATTAATATCAAAACCTCAATAGCCCGAAGCCGACCGAGCCGTGCCCCCATCAAATACTGATTTAGGCAGTCTTAACTTCCGCAAGGGCAATTTCATGAACCAGCTGGGGCAAGGGCAGATTCATCAATCTATTTGGCTTGTGTACCGCAGTCGCTTCACGAATACACTCATCCATATTGTATTATTCGACGTTTCAAATTCATGAACCAGCTGGGGCAAGGGCAGATTCATCAATCTATTCGGCTTGTGTGCCACAGCCACTTCACAAATACACTCATCAATATTGTATTATTCGGCGTTTCAAATTCATGAACCAGCTGGGGCAAGGGCAGATTCATCAATCTATTCGGCTTGAGTGCCACAGCCGCTTCACGAATACACTCATCAATATTGTATTATTCGGCGTTTCAAATTCATGAACCAGCTGGGGCAAGGGCAGATTCATCAATCTATTCGGCTTGAGTGCCGCAGCCGCTTCACAAATACACTCATCAATATTGTATTATTCGGCGTTTCAAATTCATGAACCAGCTGGGGCAAGGGTAGATTCATCAATATATTCGGCTTGAGAGCTGCTTCATGAATTGATTTACTAGTCCTATTCGGCACCAAGAGTCGATTTACTTGTTCGGATAAATTGAAATTAAACTAATATAATGGCCAAGATTACACTGTTATCCAAAGTAGTGGAAGGCAAAACCCTTCATTAATATCAAAAACTACGTACAAGTAACAGTGAAACGGGAAGGAAATTTTCATTAATAAATTGAGCGCAGATAGTAACTAATTTATACATGAAAATTACCTTGAATCCACTAAACAAAAATGTACATTGAAATTAAAGATACCTAATAAAACTAGAATGTCTCCCAGATCAATCCTCGTGATCAGACTCAAGTGGCTCAACGTCCACTTGCTCGTATGGAATTGGCAAGGCCAATGTAACTCCAACGGCAGCAAGGGCTTTGAGCCACCCATGTTTGAATCCCCAATTCTTGAATTTGGGGACCTCATCTACATATTCCTTCAAGGCGGCGCTCTTCCCAGCTTCTAGCACCGTAGAAGCTACAGATTCGACTTTTTCCTTGGCCGCCTTCAATTCTTCTAACTCGGCCTCTGCCTTGGAAAGCGCCTCCTAGGCTAACTTGAGCGACTCCTTGCTCGCATTCGCCCTACCCTCGGCTTCGGATCTGAGCTGGTTAGCAGTCTGAGCCCTCTCCTTTTTAGCTTTGGCTCGAGCACTTTCCGTTGCGGCCCTCATCGCCTCGAACTCGGCCCTGCTTCTTTCACCTTCAGCTTCAAACTTTAAGCGGCCAATTCTTTCAATGGCATCACGCTGCCGGCGGCCTAGTTCGGCAATCCTTCCAACGGTCTGCAAAACAAGTTTGGATCACCACGTCAAGCAACATCATATGCAAACCAAACCAAACGAGCAAAAAAAAAAGTATCGTATACATACCAAAAGGGCCGACTGGGCAGCGAACGCTATAGCTACCAAATCCGGCTCTTCTCGAAAGGTGGCCTTGTCAGCCGGTAGCGAAACCGAGGTGGCCAAGCTCAGTGCCACGACTAGATCCTTCATGGCAGATGCGTCAGAAGAGATTGGCGTGTCTTTGATCTTTGGTTGAACAACGAAGGGGACAACCACGTCAGACTCCTCTAAGCGAGGCCGTTTGTCAGCAGGGCTATCCTCTGAGCCGGCCTCTCCCTCGGTGGAATGTTTTTTGCCCCGGTCTTCTGAAACCAGCCGTTCTTCCATAACCTGCTGTTCAGCCCCCTCCGTCTCGGCCATAACAACTTGCGCTGTTTCTTCTCCAGTAACCGGTTGTAAAGATTCAACCGGGGCAGGCTCAGAACGAGCGGCCTCGGCTTTCTTTCGAGCGGCCATTCGCTCGGCATTTCTTTTTCTCGCCATCTGTGTGAGATTCTCCCCAGCTATGCCTTCTGAAAAAGTGCCGGGAAGGTCTCCGAAGTTTGTAAAAACATCACCCATGGAAAACTCTGCCCGATCCGAAGTGGACGGTGAGTTAGGCTGGTTAAGATCGGTTGCCTCAAACGCTGATTTCAGAGCTTCGTCGACCTTTTCGGCCTCGGCGGCAAACTCCCTCGTTAATTCGGCATCTACCTCGACAACCGGCTCTAAGCCTTGCTCCAAATCAGAAGCTTCGAGACCAATTTGCCTAAGGATCTTGAAACTGGGGAAGACAAGAGCCGTAAGGTGTTGTTCGTTGGTTGGGATCGGGATGTCGTCCACGGCCGAGAACGTAGTATAGGTAGGCTCGTACTGCAGGAGAATATGGGCAGCGCTTCCTTGCTTCTATACGTTTGGACGGCCAAAGTACTTTAGTGCAATTTTAATTTTCGTAAGGACTGCGTCGTCAGTCGAGGTCAAAATCCGCTTCAACTTATTGCCTGCAAGAACAAAGGGTAAGGCTTGGAGAAAAAGCCGCATAAAAGAAAGATCAACAAACAAGGAGTTACACGGCAACCTGGTTCACCCCTCCGTCTGGGAATAGGGTCTAGGCGATCTTCGCCTTCGCCAAACTCCCAGTTGCCTCAGACATTGACCATTACATCATCAACTTGTTTGCCAGAGCTGGCAAGCATCGTTACTAAGTGATGGTCGGTGTCCTTGGCCCTAAGAAAGTAGCGCCCGAGCCGACCGGAGGATTTGGCTAAAGCATAGCAGTGCCGAATCGTCGGAATGCCAAGGTTGATCCAGAGATGCCGGTTTAACTCTACGATTCCCATTACGATTCGAAAAAAATTCACATTGGGTTGCGAAGGAATCAGACTCCAATAGCGGAGGATGGCCCTGAGAAATGGGTGTAGGGGAAAGCGAACTCCGCCCTCCGCAATAGACAGGAGAGGGAAGACGATTGTACTTTGGTTATCCCTCTCCATATCATGGGTATTGTCCATTACCAGAGAAAGATGGACATCCTCAGGGATAGAAAAATGTCTTCGGAACCCAGAAATTCGACCCTCGGAGAGGAGGTCTTTCAAATGCTTAGCCATTCTAGTGAGGACTTAAGGATACTCTAAATCAAAAATAAAAACGGAAAACAGGATTGCAAGGAGAAGAGAAGAAAACTTACAAAAGGCAAAGGAGACAAGGAGAGAACGGATAGGAGTTACAGAAAACACGTCGAAGAAGAGATACCGACTGGCAGTCCAGGAGGTTCAAATATTCGAAAAAGCATGTTTTCGAAGGGACTTAAGTTTCAAATCGTAATAAATGCAAGAGAAGCACGAATGGGGTGGGAAAGCGTTACAATGACCAAAAAACACGTACGCGTTCTGACACGCATCGGGAAGAGGATTAACCACCGAATTTTTGACTTCTAGCCAAACACGCCGGCTAACTGATGCTAGCGAGGTGTTTGGGGGGCAATTGTGGGAGCCGGATAATTGGAATAATCAGAAGCGTACTCTAGAAGATAGATATTACGCGGCTCTACCCTACACAATAAGGATGTCGAATATAATAGATAGGCCGAATAGATACTGAACTATGGAGCCGAGTAAATAAGAGGATAATGAGTGACAAGTGGGCCTGGCCAAGAGGCCCAGGAAATAAGTATAAATAAAAGAATAACAGACTAAGAAAGGTATGTAAGAATTGTTGTGCAAAACTTAGAATACTAGCATTTTTGTACATTGAGACTGACTTGTCCGTAGGAGTGCTAATTCCGGCACCCCCGACCGGAGTGTTTATTCCTTTTCAGGTGACTAGAAGAGGATCATCAGCGTTCCCCAGGATCAGAAGAGTATTTCCAAACCACTTCTCCACAACTACCGACTCAAAGAACCGATTACAAAAATGTGTACCTTGATCACTTATTATGGCCCTAGGAAACTCAAAACGACTAAAGATGTTTTCATGCAAAAATTTTATCACTACTTTATGATCGTTTATTCAGATAGCTATCGCCTTCATCCATTTAGAGACATAATCTACTGCCAAGAGAATGTACTCAAACCCGAATGATGACGAGAAAGGGCCCATAAAATCAATACACCAAACATCAAAAATTACTACCACAAGAATAGGGGACATTGGCATCATATCAGGACGAGACATCGAACCCATTTGCTGACAGCGCAAACAAGTTCTACAAAATTGATGGGCATCTTTAAAAATGGTGGGCCAATAAAACCTACTTTGTAAAACCTTGGCGGTTGTTTTATGCCTACTAAAATGACCGCCGCATGTAGAAGAATGACAAAGTGTAAGAATTCTATGCACCTCACTCTCCGGCACATACCGTCAGATTACTTGATCGGAGCAATATTTAAACAACTCTGGATCGTCCCAAAAATAATACTTGACTTGTGAAAATAATTGGTCTTTGTCTTGCTTAGACCAATCTTTAGGAATTTGCCCAATGGCTAGGTAATTCACAATATGAGCAAACCACGAGGGGTTCGCTCGTGCCACTACAAAAAGTTATTCGTCTGGGAATGAATCATGCAAAGTTAAAGGGTCATTGGTGTACTCAACAAGGACTCAGGAGAGGTGATTAGCCACCACATTCTTAGATCCCTTCTTGTCTCGGATCTCTAGGTCAAATTCTTGAAGCAATAAAATCCATCTAATCAACCTAGGTTTGGTCTCTTTCTTTGATAGTAAATACTGCAAAGCGGCATGATTAATGAAGACTATGAGCTTGGAACCTAGAAGATAGGACCAGAATATATCTAAGGCAAACACCACATCTAGCAACCCTTTCTCGATGATAATGTAATTCAATTGTACATCCGAGAGAGTGTGACTAACATAATAAATAGCATAAGGTGCTCTATTCACCCTTTGGTCCAACACAGCCTCGACATAGTCTAAGGCATCACACATGATTTCAAATGGAAGCAACCAATCTGGTGATTTCATGATTGGGGTGGTAGTAAGGGCCGCTCGAAGTGTTTCAAAAGTTTTCAAACATGCATCATCAAAGATAAAAGGTGCGTCCTTAGCAGGTAAACTATACAAATGTTGAGATATTTTGCTAACATCTTTGATGAACCGATGGTAAAAACCTACATGTCTTTATGAAAGATCGGACTTCACGCACAGAAGTGGGTGGAGGAAGGCTTGTAATCAGGTTAACCTTAGCTTTATCTACCTCTATACCTCAAGGGGACACAATGTGTCCCAACACTATACCTTCACAAACCATAAAATGGCTCTTCTCCCAACTCAAAATCAGGTTTACCTCAGTACATCGTTCCAACACTCTAGTCAAATTTCTAAGGCATTCCTCAAAAGATGGTCCAAACACCAAGAAATCATCCATGAAGATCTCTAAAAATTTCTCCACCATATCAGAGAAAATGACCATCGTACACCGTCGAAAAGTCACCGATGCATTACATAGCCCAAAGGGCATGCGCCTATAAGCAAAAGTGCCAAAAGGACAAGTGAATGTGGTCTTTTCTTGGTCAGCGAGATACACCAGAACTTGATTATACCCCGAGTAACCATCGAGAAAACAATAGAAGCCCTGCCTCGCTAACCTCTCCAAAATTTAGTCAATAAATTGCAATGGAAAATGGTCCTTCCAAGTCATGGAATTTAGTCTCCTATAATCAACACACACTCACCACCCAGTAGTAGTTCATGTGGGAACTAACTCTCCTTGCTCATTCTCAACAACAGTGATGCTCGGTTTCTTGGGCACCACTTATGTGGGGCTCACCCATTTGCTATCCAAGATAGGGTATATAATACCGCATCTAACAATTTCAACACCTCCTTTTTTACTACCTCTTTTATATTGGGATTAAGCCTCCGTTGCATTTCACAAGAACGTTTGGTGTTCTCCTCCAGATGTATATGATGCATGCACACGGAGGGATCTATCCCTCTCAAATCAGCCACCGACCACCCTATAGCACTCTGATGTGCCACAAGAACACTCATTAATTGACTTTCTTTCTCTGTAGTTAAGTTAGATGCAATTATGACTGGTAAAGTATCCTGAGGCCCTAAAAATGCATACTTGAGTGTGGCCGGGAGTGGCTTCAACTCAAGTGTAGGTGGTGTGACTAGAGATGGTATGGCAGGCTCCCTAGATGGAGGAGGAAGGGGCTCAAATCGGGCTTTCCACAGAGGAAAATCCTGTGTAGGAGAAGAATCAAGTAAAGCATTCACTTCTTTAACTGACCTGTCAATATTAAAATCCTCAAACCCAGAATAAGCTAAACAAGCCTCTAAAGAGTCCTCTACAAGAATAAAGGGTAAAGCCTCCTCTATTATCTCACCCACAGCATCCACAAATAAGCACTCCTCTCTTTCATGGGGTTGTTGGGATGCTTGGAAAACATTGAGTTTCACTTGCATTTTCCCAAATGAAATATCCATAACCCTAATACTACAATTAATACATGCATTAGCCGTAGCCAAGAAAGGTCGACCTAAGATCACCGGGATTTGTTTCCTAGAGCTGGCTACCGGTTCCATATCTAAAACCACAAAGTCAATAGGAAAATAAAACCTATCAACCTTTACCAACACATCCTCAATCATGCTACGTGGCACTTTTAGGGACCGGTCAGCCAATTGGAATGTAACAGTAATGGGCTTCAACTCACCGAGCCCAAATTCCTCGTACACAGAGTACGATAACAAATTGACACTAGCCCCTAAATCTAACAAGGCCCTATCAATGAAATTATCCCCTATAATGCATGCAATGGTTGGGGCATCCGATTCTTTAGGCTTAGGGGGTGTGCCACTCAATAAGATGGAGCTTACTTGTTTCGTAAGTATGACCTTTTGGGACACATGTGTCCTAGATTTGAGCTTTTGTGTACACAGGTCCTTCAAAAATTTGGCATAGGAGGCTACTTGCTTAATCGCCTCCAACATGGGAGGTTGATTTTAACATTATTAAAAGCCTCCATCATTGCTTTCATGGATACCGCATTCTTATTAAAAGGGGACGGTGTATCAAGGCATTGAGGAAATGGTGCCTTAGGCACATATGGTGCTTTAGACTCATGTGAAGAACTAGGGACTAAGTAACTAGGGACTAACTCATCCCTCTTATGTGTTTCTCCCTCACCCTTGCTCTCATTGGGTTTACTACCATGGTCACCTTTCTTAGTCGTAGTTGCATCAGATGCAACTAGCTGAGGCTCTAACTCCTTCCCACTTCTCAAAGTGATCACCGCTTGCACCTGATCATGGTGCTTTCCATTTTCACTCGACCCCTCTGCCCCATATTGACCCTTAGGGTTGGCCACAGTTTGACTCGGTAATTTTTCCTCCTCCCTCCTATTCATGTTGTTAGCCATTTGACATAATTGGGCCTCTAGCTTAGCAATGGAGTGAGTATGGAGTGAACTACTGGTGCTAACCCCTTAAGCTTTAAGAGAACTTCCAACACTTGAGTCTCAAAGGCTGAGTTGCCTTGAGGAACAGGCAGGGGTTGCCAGTAAGGTTGTGGTAGTCGATAGGAAGATTGGTTAGCAAAATTATTAAAATTCTACATTAGTGGTGGAGGATTGTAAGAAGTGCCTTGTGAAGGAGGTCTCCATGAAAAATTAGGGTGATTTCTCTATCCTGGGTTATATGTGTTGGAATATGGGTCATTACCTGGTTTGGAGAATCATTAAGCCGCATTTACATGCTCTTGGACTAATTCCGGAAATTGTGATGCCAAAGGGCACTCACTCAAGTCATGAGCAAGGCTCGTACAAATAACACATGCCTCGTAAAATTGAGACTAAACTTGCTATGCAGGGGCATGTCCCGAAGCTAATAATTAGTCCATTTTGTGGGACAATGCCTCTACTTGTTGGGCTAACTCTAGGTTTTGCCCTACCTCATAAATGCCTCCTCTTTTCGGGGCTCCAACTACAAGTTGCCAGACTTGCTGGGCTGCGAAATTATCACTTAAGTTCTCAAATAATTGCCATGCCTCGGCATCATTTTTGGACATGAATGTCCCACCACAAGAAGAATCCACCATTTGGCAGTGAGGCCCAGTTAAGCCATAGTAAAAGTTCTGAACAAGTTGCCAATTAGGCACTTGGTGGTGGGGGCACTGTGTAGACACCCCATTTTTGACCGACCTCAAGACTTGGACATCATCGTTTGTGCACTCGATGATTGTGTATGTTTGTGTTCGTTTTGAGTGCCCGAAGTTCTCGGCGGAACGCCTTGTCTCTGGGCCTCTAAACCCTCCTTGTTTTGTGCTTGTTCTTGGACCAAACCTTGGTGCCTCTTGCCTGGAGGGGGGGAAGGCCTTGTCGGCCACTTTTGGCCCTTGTCGGCTACTTTTCCCCCTTGTCGGCCACTTGAAGTGGTCGGTCGGCTAGGGGAGGTGGTTCGCCGGCCACCTAAAGTGGCCGACGGCCATTTTTCTCCTTTTTCAGATATTTTCTTTGCCAGTTGTGCCAGCTGTTGATCACTGATTGCCATCTCCATACACGTGTATAGAGGGATGAAAGCAAGCCTTTGGCTTGTATTTCTATACCATTTGAGGGGTTAGAAATTTTGTGAGCAAAATTTTCTCTCTCTCTCTCTCTTCCTATTTTCTGCTTGAAAGTGAGAATTCTCTACACATTTGCACTAAGACCCTTAGCCAAACACCTTCACCTTGGAGTTGAGGTTCTTGGAGGCCTTGTTTGAGCTTCTAAGAGTGGTTTTATCTTAGAATTTTTGTTGTTTGTTGCTGTGCTTCAAAGGTATAAGGCTTACCCCTTTTAAGCTTTGTTTTAGTTACTTGTTTGGCCACCTTTGCATGCTATTTTGAGGTTGGTTTTAACCTCTAAAAAAATTTGTTTTTAAGGTTTTAAAATGATGGTTTGAGTCTTGTTGAGTTAGGGCGGTTGTCTCCTCTTTTGCTTTTTGGCTTGTGAAGCCTTTTGTGGTACTTTTCAAAGCCTTTTGAAACAACTTTTTGGGCTCTTTTAACCACTGAATTCCAGGGGAATTTCAGTGGCAAAAAGTATGTTTTGAGGTCCAAAATAGGAGGGGGTGGCCTCCCATCCTTGTGTCTTGTTTGCAAGTGTAGATAGCCTAGCATGTGAGCATGTTTTTCTACCTTTATGTGACTTGATCTTAGCATGTTTTAGCTACTAATTTGGCCTACTTTCGCTCTGTTTTGGGCTGCTTTGACCATATGGCTCATGTTTTGTATAGCTATGGTGCACATGCCTTCACTAGCTTTATATTTTAAGGTCTCTGACATGCTTTGCTTAAGATAACTGCATGTTGTACCATCATTTAACATGTGATTTCAGTGCATATACCTCTATCACACTCTCACTTATATCACTCTTTCATTGCTTTTGAGAGTTGTGTTTTGAGCCGTGTTTGTGAGCTAACACATGAGCATGTTTTCTAGCCTTTTGTGCTTCAATCCCAGCATGATTTAGCCACTGTTTTGGCATGTTCAAGCTCTGTCCAGAGCTGGTTTGGTCAATTGAGCTTTGTATTGCATGCCTCTAGTGTAGTGCTCTTCACTAGTTTAGTGCTTTTGGCTCTTAGCATGTTGTGCATGAGTTACTTGCATGTTGTAATATCATTTTTCATGCCATTTCAGCATTGAAATAGTTGCCACCTCCCTCATTTCTTCACTTTTCATTTGTTTTGAGGGTTGGTTAACCTTAGGGTTGTGTTTAAGCTTGAGATAGAGCTTGTGCTCAATGGTTTTAACCCTCTTTTGAGGGTTCCTCCTAACCAAAGGCATGAGCTCTCTCATGTCTTAAACCATCCTTTGGTTGACCCCTCTCTCATTAGAGGACTTTCACTTTAGACTTAATCAGTTAAAGGACTAATCGGTAATCTGAAATGGGTAAACAAAATAAACCAAGTAAAACATAGACAAGATAAGCCTGTTGTATTGCATTGCATGTGTTTGGATCAGACGTTAATCCGAACATAAGAAATATGGGACGTTTCATACTCGAAGTGATGAAACGTGTCGTGTTTCTTGGTCGCTGTTGCCCTTGATCATGCATGATAGGGTGATGGTCCTTTGAGTCTTATGTGTGTATTCATTAAGCTTGTACAAGCTTGGTTCTTTGGCCATCATGCATGAAAATTCTTGATTGGTGGCTTGAGAGCCAAGTGCCATACTCCTTTGAGCTTGAGAAATGATAAGGAGGGTGGCAGTACACACATTCCTTAAAAAATGCATTGCTTTGCCTCTGTTGCTCTCTGTTGCAGCAAAACCAGAAGCCTGGAAAAAGGGGTGGCCGACTGGCCACTTGAGGTAGCCGACCGGCCAGTTAAGGTGGCCGGCAACCACTTTTTGTGGCCGACCGGCCACCAGTCCATTTTGATGCAAAAGTGTTCCTGTTTTGGAGCAGTAGCAGTTTGGAAGTTGGTTCGATATTCAAAAAACAGAGAAGGTGCAAACAGAGGTAGCCGAAGGCAAGGCGATGGATTTTCGGGAGGAACCCAAACAAGCATGCATGTCTCCCTCGCCTGCGAGGCCACTTTATTGCTTTATTAGCTAGTTGTAGCTGATTAATGCAAGTGTTGTAATTATTCAAGTATAAATTGTTTTGTAATATTTTAATTAGCTTAGCATAGCTAGTTATTCAATTGTGTTGTAA
This sequence comes from Camellia granthamiana, assembly GCA_036172215.1. Classification (NCBI taxonomy): domain Eukaryota; kingdom Viridiplantae; phylum Streptophyta; class Magnoliopsida; order Ericales; family Theaceae; genus Camellia; species Camellia granthamiana. Next base: position 131,158,331 of record CM069906.1, on the reverse strand, counting down.
TACTTAATTAACTTAGAATAGTTAATTAGTTTCGTTTTGTAATAATTAGCTTAACATAGTGTAGCTTAGCTTATTCATTCGGACCCTCCTTCGTGAGGACGCAATGTTGTAATAAGTGTGCGTGCGTGTATGCATGTCTTCCAACCCCACGTCTTTCTCCCTTTTATTTAACCGCTTTTGATGGTTAGATTAGGGCACGTTTTGATTAGCATAACTTATGCTCACATGTTTGCATCATTCATTTGTCTTGCGTGCACCGAGGCTCGGCGCATCATTCAAACTGCATTGTATTTCAATACTTATTTGAATACGTGCTTCATAGCATGTTATCAAGTTGTATCATATGCCATATTAGTAGCCAAGCCTATTAATTGCATTATTGCATGTGTTGCATTAGGCATTTTGTATAGTTAGGATCATGCATATTTCTAACTATCTTTTGTTTTGGCTTGGAGTACACTGTAAGTTTTACGCTTTAGCATACTTGCATGAGTGTGAGTGTTGCCATGTTTCACATGCTTGCCATGAGGCTATGTGCTTAAATGCTAAATTGCATGAATGTCTGTGGATGGTGGCTTTGTTGTTTGAATTGGGACAATTCAACGATTGTGAGTTTTAAGCCCACTTTGTGAAGTGGCAAATCATGTTTTAAGCCCATCATGTTTGATGGCAAATCTGCGTTTTAGCCCACATGAGGGTGGCATTTTCATACCATTTTCAAAAGCAAACATGAGTTGAATTCATTCCAATTCTCGCGACTTAGTCTATACTTACTTGTGTGCGTAACATACTAATGTTAGCTAATAACCGGAATAAGAACACACGAGGTTTATAAAACAACATATCATGATAGAAGAGGCCGATCTTTGATCGAGCGAGCGGGGGTGCTCATTTCAGGACCTTCCCCTCTCGTACCCAAGTTCTCGAGCCGAGGCAACTTTGGTGATGACAGACACGTGGCCTTTGGCAGGAGTCGGGGTTTCCTAAATTTTCTAAAATTAAAATATTTAGGTGGCGACTCTGTAATCTAGCTAAGTAGTCCAGTTTTGACATTATTTGATCTAAAATCTGATATTCCAAAATGATTTGCCAGATTGGACTCTTTGGTGTTTATCAGTCTCACATTGCAGTTTGTGAGATTAGATTCAGAACCGTGACAGGAGTCCGAACTGTAGGACCAATTTGAGCTCTCCGAAAGGGGGCGCGAAGAAAGTCGAGTCTACACACTGTTGGAGAAGGTCATGAAGTCTTTCCTATGTTTCATGAAATTGTTCGCCATTAATTTGAGCAAAATTGGTGATGACTCGCTTGAGTTGTTTGATCTTACCAATGAGAAAGTACTTCTCTAAAAACTTCTACTGTAATTGGCCCGATGTTGTGATAGAATTAGTAGGTAAAGAGTTCAGCCAATGTTTGGCTTTGTCCTTCAGTGAAAATGGGAACAGTCACAACATTAAGGCCTCATTGGTGAAATTTTGGATCCTCACTGTAAAGCAAATTTCTAGAAATTAATCCAGATGTTTGTAAGGGTCATCATGAGCTAGTCCATAGAATGATGGAAGCATTTGGATGGTACTGGACTTAATCTCATAATGAGCAACGGTGGTGTCGGATAACTAAATGCATGATGGTGATGTGTATGCAGTGGGTGTGAAGTAATCCTTAAGGGTCTAGTTAGGCCCATTTGGGACATTCGCGTTCGCCATCTCTAATGGTTCGAAGTATGGATATGGATATTGAAGCCTAAGGACATGGGAAGAGGCTCTAAGGTTCCTAAGAGTCCTTTATAGTTCAAGATCCAAACTCCACAATTTAGGGTGGCAAGAATGGCATCCATGCATACACCACTCACACACACACACACACACAACACTAAGTTTCGACTCTTGTGGACTAAGTTATGAAAGCAAAATACCAAAGGGGAAAATACTCACAGCGGTTTAACGAAAACGCTTTACTGCAGATGCTTGACGTGTAGACCGTTGTCTCCAATCTCCACTTGAGCTCTCTATTTTTGGCACTTTGGTGCTTTGCTTGCGAGTATTTGCTTCTTTTTTCTTTTTTTTTTTAGCACTGTAGTGCTGCGGTTTGTTTTTAAAGCTCGATTATGCTCCACTTGCACTTCAATGATAGCTCCCGTTGCAAAAACTCTACACACTTAGCAACACGAAAACATAAAATCCTAAACTAAAAATTAAAATAAGAATGTAACATTAAATTTTGGCGTCGTTGCCGGGGACTTCTAGTGAAATTAAGTCCACAATCCTGCCATTTTTAGAGTTTGCAAATGTGAAAAAAATAAAGGTTTTTGGGTGTCCATGAGCCCGCCATTTTAGGAGTCGGCAAATGTAGAAGGAAAAAGGTTTTGGGTGCCCAACACCGCGTTGTTATTACCGTCAACGAATGTGGGATTATTTTCAATATAAATATGTGTATATATATTTATGTGGTTTGTGGCTCTTGCTTGTGACGTTACAACATATTTACGCCCTATGGTTTGGTTAAAACATGTTATTGGCTTCACACATTTAGCATCATGGTTTTAATTAGGAAAAGACTTGACTTTTCTCATCTCTTACATGGCATGATCATATGCATCATGATTAATTGTATATCTTGTTAATGGTATTTCCTAGTTGGCAATAACTCACCCCAAAACTAACAACCTGTCGAGAAATAATGCGGTAATTCCACCAAAGTGATTTTGGTATTGGGTGTATTTTTGGATGGGAGCACAAAGGCTCTTTGGATGGTAAATGTTGAAGCTCCGGGTGCTATATTTGTGTTGGGACTGAAGTCTAACTTTTACGTAACCAAGGGAAATCCTTACGAAGGTGTACGCCATTAGGACTTTTATTTTATGATCTCTAGCTTATTGAGCTATAAGATATTTTGTGTATGTAAGTTGAACAATGTTGTAATCACTTGAGTAGTTCAATGGGAAAGAGATTCTTTTTTTTTTTTTTTTGAAGTGTAGAATGTACTATCTAATGGTTTACATTATATTAAAATCATATCAATCATTTTTTAACACTGTAAATTAAGAATATATTTTCGGGTCATTACACTTATCATAGTTGAGTTTCTAAATAATTGCTCCTAAATTGAAATTTTAACCCAAATAATAAATAAATAAAAATATGAAGCAATCTAGATGAGGTTAATAAATTAAAATTTTAATCCAAATGATAAAAAAATAAAAAAATATGAAGCAATATAAATGAGAGTAATAAAAAATGAATTGAGCAGAAGGAAGAGAAAGCAAACCCATCAATTTATAATGGTTTGGCTTAACCTAAGACTACAACCAATCTCCAAGTATTCTTCTCAAAAATTTATCCGCTATTCTTTAAACAGTAATACACCCCTAGCTTTACAAGTGCTAGTGAACCTTACCAACAATTGATGAACTCCATCACTCCAACCAACTAGTTTTGACTTTAGTGCTAATCACACCAAACTCAAGTGATTTTGTCCTAAAAACCACTCATAAAAATATAATTCTCTTTTACAAGAAAAAGAACATAAAGAATAGAAAATCCTTTTACAATAAAAGCTTAAATTCTCATAATTTTTTTGTCAAAAAAATAAAAATAAAAATACACAACTCAATATTTTTTTAGAGCTCTTATAATATCACATATTTTTCTTTTCTTCACTTGATTGCCATATTTTATTTTTATCAAAAGGCTTCTTTTATAGTCAAAAGTGTTGGAAAATAGTTTTGTGAAACCTTATTTTTTGCTAACTTTAAGCTTAAATTAAGGTGGGACGTACAAGTCCAAGGGGTAATGTGTTCTATGTCAGTAGTAAATAAAATCATGTATTTGGTTGTCCAAAATCATTTATGGGTGAATGGAAATTCAACGTGCATTTGAGTTTCGTGAAAATGATTTTTGGTGGGTTTCCTACATATTTGTGAAATGTGCTTGTCGCACATAAGAAAGGTAAATGGTTTTATATGAATATATAAACCTTGAGGTTGGGACTTTGGATTCGGCCCAAAGGACACCAAAGTTTTGTAAGGTGGAAAGTTATGAACAAAGGTGGTTGGATCCAAAATTCACCACACACATGCCACCAATGCTGTCGGATTGAGCTAGGCTCAATTGTGGAATGTTGAGTCGGGTCAGTCCATAATATATTAATGTTTGGATAAATTACAAATATACCTCCTAAGATTTGCTTAAAATACAAATTGCCCCCTGTGCTTCTAGAAATTACATTCCGCTCCCTTAAGTTTCTAATTTTGTAACAAATGGCCCTTTTATCAATAAATAATCAAATCAATTAACAGTTTTTAATAATGTTAGAAATATTTTTCAATTAATAATTTAGGTAATTTTATTATTATATAGGAAAACAATTATGAATTTCATTTTTCTAATTAATTCTATTAAATAAAAAATTCTTACAAGTGGGTATTTGTAATTTTTCAAACCACGAGGCAATCTATATTTTAAGTATACCTTAAGGGTGTATTTGTAATTTATCTTATATTTTTTAGACAAAAAACATTTTGAATTTTTTCAGAATTTTTGAAAGAATTTTAGAAATTCAAATCATTTTTGCCAAAATTTGAAATTCGAATTTTCAAATTCAAGCTTTTAAGTCACTAAAATTTCAAATTCAAAATGTACATGTTGGAGGGATTTTGTGCATCCTTCACTTTCCTTCTTTTTCCTACCATTTGAATTTCATTGGCGCTACACAAACCAATTACTATACCAATTAATGTACCAACATATGCTATATTAATGCAATTCCAGACCCCACTCATTATACAAACTACAAAAACTCAAAGCCAATAAAATTATGTCACATTATCTCTTAGTACTAACTGATACACTAATTGGTATATATAGCTTCATTATTTGAATTTTTTAAACGGTTGGCTCCGCTTGCAAAAGAAATCTGCACAAAAGGAAAAGAAAGCAAAATGGAAAGAATTTGACATGAGTCTCTTAAAATCAATTATTTTTAAAACAGTGCAATATGTATCAAAATGATAAAATTTATGTTTATATTTTGTGTCAAATACTTATAAAATAGGTATATTCAAAAACCACTATTTATTCAATAATATTTTAAATATCTTCAAAATCAAAGCATAGGATTAACTAAGACTTTTAATCTCTTGCTATTTTTTAGAATCAAACATAATTCATGTGGAACGCAGTAATATCTACATTGCCTTTTCATTTGTGGGGTCATGAAAATTTTAAACAACTCTCAAATTATAAATGGAAAAAATGTTAATAAATTGATATTGTTGTAACTATAAAAGTCTCACAAATATATGTATTTTTACAATTATTCCTAAGTATGTTTTATATTTTGAAATTGTTGCCAAATAATCGATAATTTTCATTTGGATTCCGATATAAATTGAGTATCTTATTATATGTAATATTATTATTATTTTGATTGGATTATATGTAATATTATTGAATAAATTATTAATTGTGTTAAGTTTTTGTTATTGGCAATCTCGTTTGACAAAACTCTTTTCAGTTGTAATTCTATTTGCTCTTTTATTACAGTGAAGCTATGAATGTTTAAATACAAATCTAACCCAAATCATGCATATGCAAAAGAGTTTGTGATTCTGATCCTTTCATGCTTGCCACTTCACTGACTATGTATGGGGGTTGTGTTGCCCGGTCTACTTGCAGGAGTTCAAGGGCCAATGCCCTATGGCTGGGTCAAGGGGTAGCACCCCCGAAGCAAAAAAAAATTACAGTTGAAGTTATTTGACCACTTGAGCGGTCATTTGTGCACTCGATCAGTGAATGGCATCATCCAGTGCTTTTACAGAGCGTCCAAACTTCTAAGAGCATCTTATATGCGCTTGAGCGTGGAGTCTTGACTCAAGCGATGGACATGTGTTTTAATGAGTTCGCTCGAGCGATGAAGTGGTTGCTTGAGATGTTAGCCTATATGTTTTGCACCACCTTTGCTCACACCACTAGAGCGGTGAAATGTGAGCTCAAGCGGTTTTCGCGATTCAGTTTACTATAAAGTGCGTAGTTTGTTGTTTTTAGGGTTGGGGCCGTCTAGATATTCAGAGAGGAACAAGATACAAAGTGTTTTATATTAGAGGGTGCTTTACAAGTGTTTCCTTGATGATTTAAGAGTGATCAATGGGTCCATAAACTTTATACCAACATCATCAAGAGGTCTGTTTATTTTCTTTTATTTACAAAAGAGAGAGTTATTCTTCTGTGGATTCCGGAGAACTTGGGTTTGAATCTTTGGTGGATTTCGGAGTAGCTCATTGTCATGGATTCGACATCGGTGTTGTAGATTCAACGTTGGGTAAGACAATTTTGAGGTGAAGACGGTGGTAGAAGATGCACATAGGAGTCGGTTCAATTCAGGTATGGATTCGCTAGGTAATTGAGGGTATACTTGTGCAATTCCTTTTTGACTTCTTAGTGGATTGTTTTATGGCTTTAGCTCATGTTTTTTTTTATATCACAATTGGAGGCGCTCCAATTGTGATTTTTTTTTTTTTTAATGTTAAATCGTGTGTTGGTTTGTCATTGATTGTTTGATTGGGATTGTCATTCATTATTTAAAATTGAAACATAATCACAAATCAATATCTTGGGACTTTTTAGATTTTTCAATTGTTATCAAATCAGGTCACTCTAATTTTTTTTTTTCAAAACTATTGAAGTGAGATCTTGTTTGATTTGTGATAATGGATTCAATTCATGAGAGAAATTATACGGTTTGACCACTGCTACTTGATGAATCTAAATATTCTTTTTGGAAAGCTCGAAGAGCGTTTTTAAAATCTATTGATGAAAAAGTTTGGCAATCCGTCATATATGGGTGGATCGAACTGACGATTATTATTGATGGAGTAACTTTTCCCCAACTAATTGATAAGTGGGACATAACTGATTACCAAAATAGTAGTTGGAATAGTAAAACTATTATTTCTCTCTTTTGCGCCGTCACACCATAAGAGTTTAGTCGTATTTGTAATTATAAAGCCGCAAAAGAGACTTGGGATATCTTACAAAGTATTCATCAGGGCACTCCTTCGGATAAATGCTCAAAACATCAAAGGCTCGCGTCTAGTTTCGAAAACCTTTCAATAAAAAATAGGAAAACCTTTGATGAATATTATGTGAAGTTGAGTGTCATTGTAAATTCCAGCTTCAATTTAGGTGGAAAAAATACCAGAATCCAAGATTATGCGAAAACTTTTGAGTTCCTTACCTGATCGGTTCCAGCCAAAAGTTACAACTATTGAGAAGGCTCAAGATGTTGACCACCTCAAGATGGATCATTTAGTTGGAAATCTCCAAACATATGAGACACATATGAATGTCAAAAAGAAACAAAAAGATGATATTGCTTTTAGTAGTTCTCATAGAGTTGGAAAAGATTTTGATGAGGATTGTGAGATTGATTCCAACATTACAGGTGCTTTTGTAAAACACAAAGTCTTTTTTAAAAAAGAAGCCTGATCTTTTGGAATCAACTCATAAATCCATAGGCAAAGATAGACTCAAAATTGATTCTACAACCAAGAAGAGGAAATGAAAAATACAAGGGAACTCTTAAAGAGTCCAATGCTATGAATGCCAAGGATTTGGCCACTTTTTTCAAGAATGCCCTAGTCGATTGAAGAAGAAGAAAGCTTTTACTATCACCTGGGATGATGAACCAGAGTCTGATAAGGATGAAAGTGACAACGAGACTCAATGCGAAAAGGGGTGTGAACAATTTCTTGCTTTCGTGGCGGCTTTCGAAACTGAAGGACAAATGGAGCATCCTAAAAGGCCAGTTGAGAATGTCACTAATGATGAATCCTTAGGGAGTGATGATGAAGAGCTTTAACAAGCTTATGAGACGTTGTATAAGGAATCTCTTAACGTATCTCAATTGAATGACAAACTCATTATCAAACTCAAAGCGTTGAAAGTGAGAATGTCAAACTAAAGGAGGAGATTTCTAAGTCTAGGAATGAAGCCATCAAGATTTCTAGTGATTGACAAACTCTTTGTGCAAAACTCCTCACTTGTGAGACAGAGAGGAATGAGCTACAACAAATCTATGCAACATATGAAGAAAAGATTGAAACTCTTCAGATGTCTCAAGTTGCCGTGGAAGAGCTAGTCGTCAAGAAAGAGGAAGAGCTTAAGTGTGCTATGGGTACCATTTGTCTTTGGAACAAAGGATCAAAGACTTTGGACAATATCATTGGGTCTTAACAAATGTGTTATGATAAGAATGACATTGGCTTTGGTGGTGACAAATAGCAAAAATGAAGTGCATCTGCATCTCATGACACCAAAACTCATGGAAAGAAAGAGCAAATAATTCAACATGAGGATGGATTTCTCTATCTTCCTAGAGTTGGTAAGGTCAAAGAAAAGAAGGTATACCCTATTTTTCTTTGTCATCATTGTGGTATGTATGGTCATATTTGCCCTTATTGTTATGAGTTGTATGGGAGAGTGTCTCACAGAAGTAGAAGAAATTCTAATACCTCTTGGGGTAAGAAACATTTCATTGGTCGTAATGAAATTAAGGGTCAACTTGGACCTTCTTATTTTGATTTGCTTGAGACCAAACATGAAACGAGTTTGTATTTGCCTAGACATTGGAATAGAAGGCTGGAAATAAAGTCGAGATGGGTTCCCATTGAAGGGGAAGGGAACCACAACGTCATGACACCACTCAAGAACCGCAATTCCCACAACATTATTAATACTAAAACGGTTTGGGTAAGAAAGCTTGACTTTATTTAACATGTTTATTTAGTATTTTTTTTTTCCTCTTTGTTTTTGGGTTTCTATTTGTTTTTTCTTTTTGGGTCGGTTTGTGTGTGCTTGTTCGTTTTCTGTCGTGCTTTGTTTAAAACATAAAATAAAGTAAAATAATCCAAAAACATTTTCTTAGTATGATTGTATATGTTTTGAGAATGTGGAATATTGTGGGTGTTTTATCACTCTTGGAAACATCGTATATGCTGTTGGTAATCATTTTGGAAATTGGCTAAAACATGGTTTTGAAACATGATTTGTAATTTCAAGGACAAAATTCTTTAAGGGGGGGAGGTTGTAGCGATTCCGATTTTCACCCGGTCAGCTTGCCGAAAGCAAAAATGCAAAATGCATTCGAAATTGCTTACGGGAAAGTGTATTTCACGCTCGAGTGACCTTGTTATATCAGTCCGTAAATTAGGGTTTCAGATCACTTTTTGCAGCCCCCTCTCTCTCTAAAACTCTCCAAATTTCCAGGTCTAGAGCTTCTCTTTCTAGAAGTCATCTTTTCACTTTGATTTCTCCAAATCCATTGGGATTTAGGCCTAAGTTCTTCACCAAAGTTGGTTATCACCTCGAGGGCTTCATTGTGTGCAGTGGAGATCGAGTTTTGACACCGTTAGATTTTGGGGTTTCATCTCAGATTCTCTTCAAAACTTGAGGTAGGGATTTTCTACACTCAAATATGGTTTTTAGCTTAGTTATTTGCTATTGTGTATAGATGATGAGATTTGGTTGTGGCTTGGACAAATCTAGGATTTGGGTGTGAAATGAAAAGGGGAGTTTTGATGAATATGAGGTAAACGAGTATAAGGCTTGAATATAAGATCATGTTGTGCCAAAATAGTTGATTTTTGTGTTTGGGTTGATATTTGGTGAAAGGGGGATTCTGCCCTGATTTTGATTAAATTATTATTTTGCATAAATAATTGGGATTAACATTGAAAACGTGAAATTGGAAGGTTGTGATTATATACGGTGATATTGGATATGTATTATCTCACCTATGGAAGTTTTGAATAAACTATTTATTTTGATATTGAACATCTCTTTAGAAATAATTGCATTGGGCTATCGGTGGAGGATAGCTATGATTGTTGTAGAAATTACATGAAGATTAGGCGATTTAATGCTAATCCATTGTTGATGTCATTGAATATGACCATGTTATAGATACATTGTATATGTATGTTTATTGGGAGGAGAAAGAGGATGTATTCCATATGTGATTATGTTTATAAATATATTGAATATATATATTTGTTTGGGAGGAGAAAGGGGATGGACTCCATTTAAGGCAAGTTGGCCGGAGTGTGCTGGGTGAAAGACCCTAAATTTTATATATACATGGGTGCCGATTCCTTCGGACGAAATATCCATAAAATGACAGGTTTGAAGTGTTTATGTGAGTTTTGCATAATTGGAAAAATTATTGAGTTGCAGTCTCATTTTGATTCTTGAAAGATAACGAATTTAACTAATGAATTGAGTAGCATCTATGAACTGGAAATGAAATTAAAGGAAAATTGAATAAGGTTGGTCTTAGTGGCATATGGATATGCAGGTCTTGTGGATGTTTCAGGATCGGTATTGTTTATGTACGTGGTATTTATACCTTTGCTAAACCTCATAAATTGTGTTAGATTATTTTTATTGGGCTGTTGGCTCACCCTATATGGGAATACCATTTTCAGGTACAGGTGAGATGCTTCCTCCAAGTCAATAGTGTAGATGAAGTTTTGGGAAGCAAGAGCTTCTTAATTATGCCTTATGTGTGTATGTTTGTTATTTGTAAAGCCAAGGGCTTAAGATGTAATGAGTGAGACTCCATTTTGTGTAACCAAGAATGTTCTTGGATAAATTTGTAAGCCTGTAGGGCACTTATTATCTGTTTGGCTTCCATTTCATACTTGTTGTAAAATGCATGTTTGGGATTAGAACTGGGGCTTTAAGATGTGAACAACATGTATGGCATTTGGGATTTAATGGAACTGGGTGTATGGATTAGTTTGCTATATATATGTGGTTGTCTATCAGGTGGGTTTTGTTGCATAAATAGATATATCATGCCCAATTTTCGGGGAGTTACAGTCGCGATTGAACCCTCAATGTTGATATTTTAAATTATATCATATTATGAAACCAAACTTGGGGGAAAGAAATTACTAATGATATAGATGATATGAGCTTTGTGATGAAATGATGATGTGGAGGTTTAAGAGTTTGTATTGAATTATGCCGAATTGTATTGAATGGTGTTGAATTGGGTTGTGTTGAATTTTGTTGTGTGTTATGTTAAATTGCATTGAGTTATGTTGAAATGTGTTGAGTTGAGTTGAGTTGAGTTGGGTTGAGTTGAGTTAAATTATGTTGAGTTGTGTTGTAATTGTTTCCCTTGCAGGGAGTCAAAAAGAAAAAGAGGTAATGTCTTTTGGTGCCCACATCCGTCTGTATAAGAGTCGGTAAATGTGGGGGTGGTTTTGAATTCAAGCTGCCCAAATACCCTGTCTAGGTTTATCGTTGGATAAATGTGGGAAAAATATTTTTGTGTGTCCACAAAGTCCTCTCGTATTGTAGCTGACAAAAGTGAAAAAATGATTTTTGGGTGTTCACAAAGTCTTGTCGTATTGTAGCCGGCAAAAGTGGACAAACGGATGGTTTTGAAAATGTTTTTGGGTGCCCACTTTTTGCCGTATAATAGCCGGCAAATGTGGGGATGGTTTTAAAGTTGAAAATGTTTTTGGGGGTCCATGTCCTGCTGTATGACAGTCGGTAAATGTGGAAAAATATAGTTTTTGAGAAAATGATTTTTGGAAGTTTACTTCCTGCTGTATAATAGTTGGCAAAAGGTGGAGATGTTATGAGTTGGGTGCCCACTATCTCACCATATCAAGTTTGGCAAAATGTTGAATGTGTTGTGAAATGGGTTGAGTTGGTGATGATATGTGTGAATTGAGATGAACTTATGAAATTACAATTTGATGTGTAATTTGACATAGAAGGGGAATGCACATAGAAATTATTTGAAAAGAATGGATAATGAAATAGTAACTAGATAAGGGTTAGTGATAACAAATTCACCGGGTTGTCTGTAACTATAAGGAAAGATTAAGAGTTTTGTTTTGTAATTAATGGAGAAATTGAATTAAAAGGGTTTATTATCCTTGTGATATGATGAATTATAATTGATAATGCAAGTGTGGATGTGACGTAGTTGTTAGACAAGTAGGAGTTGAGTGTAGGAAAATTGTTATTGAATATAAAGGAGATTTGGATTTTCTACATAAAGGAATTACAGCAAATATGAATAAACCGGTGGGAATGGAGTGTATGAGAGCTGTTTTTGAGTATTAAGGGAACTTGAACTTGAGGTTATGGTGTTATAATAAATGTAATTAGTAAAAGGGAAAATGGAAATAAAAAGAGAAATATTTAAATGGAAATTAAATGAAGAATATTTTGGAATTGGTTAATAAATTTTAAAATCATGTTATTCCGTAAACATATTTGTTTTCAAAAAGGATTCATGGTTTTCTGATGATAAGGGATAATTTTTATGGCTGAAGGTTTTCCTTCAATGTTTAAATAAATTTTGATTAAAAGGTACTCTACGTATGATATTTTGAAATTACAAAACATCACCTTATTATATGGTATCACCTTACATGCATTATCATTTCTGTCTATGTGTTAGTTATTGTTGTGGAACTGTGAGATTCCTATTGGGCAATTGTCCTCATCCCTTGTTTCATTTTTCTTATAGGAAGAGAATTCGGATTGATTGGTTAGAGGGTTAAGAAGTTCATGTGTCTTTTATGTGTAATTTCATAGTAGATGTGAAAGAAATGAATTCTATACATTGACGTTTGTAATTATTTATTTGTAACTCCGTAGTAGAAGCTTGGCGCATACTATTGTTATTGTTGTATTCATTGAGAGCGAGAACATGTATTATTATGTTTCTATTACTCAAGGGTAATAGATAGTTGAAAAAAAAATGGACCTAAATTAAAAGCTTTAGGTAATGTTTCCAAGTAATTAAAAATTGAGGCGTGACAATGAATATGGAAGTGATAGTGAAGAAAAAGATGAACAATGGATCACTGATATCACAAATCACTATCAAGGCAAACAAGGAAAAGATATTCCGAGTTTAGATAGTATTAAGAAAACGCTAGAAAATAATTTTAGTGACAACCTACTAAAACTATGGAAAAAAGGCAAGCTTTGGGCAAAAATAGTACTTGAGGATCCAAACTATGTGATTAATGTAAAACTCACTATGCATAGTCTTGAAATGATTAAGGAATTCAAAAAATAAATTTCTAACTTATTAGAACAAAGGTTAATACGACCTAATAAAAGTCCTCATTCTAGTCATGCATTTATGGTAATGAACCATGCAGAAAGATTAAGAGGAAAAACTTGTATGGTAATCGATTATCGAGGTTTAAACAAGAAAACCATAAAAGATGGTTATAAATTGTCTATCAAAGATGTTTTAATCAACAAAATTCAGTTAGTCAATTTATTGTCTAAATTTGATTTAAAAAGTGATTATTGACAAGTCCAAATAGAAGAAAGTTGTATTCCTTTAACTGCCTTTAGTGCTCTGCAAGGACATTATAAGTGGTTAGTTTTATCATTTGGCTTAAAAAAAGCTCCATCTATATTCCAAAGAAGAGAATTCTATATGGCATAGCTAGATGATATTTTAGTTTTATCTAAAACTAGAGAGAAACATTGAAATCATCTCAAAATAACAACTCAAGAATTTATAGATCATGGATTAGTGCTAGGAAAAAAGGAAGAAATTTGAATGGGAAAATAAGATGTGCTTCAAGATCATATCTCTGAAAAAGTTACGGAGTTTCTTGAAAAGATGGGAGATGCCAAACAACTTCAATGACTTTTGGGGATAATTAATGATGCGAGAAAGTTTATTCCAAACTTATCTAAATTAGTAAACTAATTAAGCAAAAAGCGCAGAAAAAATAAATAAATAAAAATTAGATTTGGAATCCAAAAGATACTAAAAACGTATCTAATATCAAGAAAATAGTAAGAAATCTTCATAAGTTAAGTTTACCTAATCAAGGAGATAAATTAATCGTAAAAGTAGATGCCTATGAGAATAATTGGGGAGCAATATTAAAATCAATACCTCCTAATAAATATGAAGAATAGATATGTGGATATTAGAGTGGTAGTTTCAAAAAAGCTAAAGTAAGATACCACATAAATAAAAGAGAATTTCTTACTATAAAAAATGATATAAAATCTTTTATGTTTTATTAGTCTTTGAACATTTCATTATTAGAATAGATAATAAGTGCTTTAAAACTTTTTTGAAAAGAGATTTAAGAGATGTAAGTCGAAGTAGACTATACAGATAGCAGCAATGGTTTCATTATTTTAGTTTTGATGTTGAATAATTTCTTCTATGAAAAAAATTTCATTATAGATTCTCTAACTAGGGAATTAAGTTTTATGGTGCAAGAAATTACAACTTCAACTGACAAAAGGGAGAAACCCAGGATAATTTGCTGGAACTACAACAAATCATACCATAAAGCTAAAATTTGTTGGGTGAAGATTCAAAAAACTCTTCAGTTAACAAAGAGCGTACTGCTGAAACCGAGATAGCAAAGAGAAAACATTTGAATTTTAAACCAAAAAATTCAAAGGGATTGTTAACAAGAGAATCATCCAAGAAGCGAAAGCGTGAGTTAACCTCCAAACTCAAAGACATAGACATAGTAGAAATTCCTGCTATAATCGAAAAATCATTTTATAATCCTAGACTAGCACCAAAAAGTAACAAACTTTTGAAAGATTCTTGGTTTGTTTTGCCCAACAACAAATGAAAAGATGTGCACAGAATTATCAGTTCTCTTAATGATTATGTTGAGTTCCTAAAAAAGGAGCTTAACATCATCCATAATGATTAAAAAATGATGGAAGAAAGAGATAAAAGAATTTATGTTTTAAAAGAATAGAATGTGAAAAACCTAAGTGATTCGTGATTAGATCAAGATTAAAATATTCCAAATCCCAATTATTCAAAACACGCAATCTAAATCATCAAGCACTTACGAAAGTGATTTAGATTGTTGTTTTTCTGAATAAAAAATAAATCGGCACAAACGATTTTTACGTGGAAAAAACCACAATTGAAGAACCTTCAATTGTAATCAAAAACCACGGGCGAAACGCCACTAATCAATCCACTACTGAAGAAAGAAAGATTATAAAGATAATATACAAATTACCCAACTCAGTCAATTTGCCTTCAAATCTTCTGTAACTCTTTCACCAAGCCTTCGTCTCGGAACTGATCCACCTAAAGTTGAATCCACAACTTCACTTGTCGAATTAACAACTACGTACAGAATCAAAAGCCTTTTGAAACTCTACGTTTGAATCTTCAGAATCCACCAAAGAATAACGCTCTTGTATGTATACGAACAATCTCCATGATATGTGCTTCTCAATTCATGAGTTGAATACTCAATCAATATTATCAAGGAAAACTCACAAAAACCTCAGAAGAAAACCTCAAACAAAACCCTAGGACTCTTGTAAGATCTAGGAAAAGTAAAGTCTAACATTAGCCTAAAGAGATATAAATAGGAGAACAAAGTCCGCGATCTCCGCTCGAGCGCCAAACAGCCCGCTTGAGCGGCTTCAGCAAAACATGCGTGTGACAAAATAGAATTCCGGTCGAGCGCTGGAGAACCCGCTCGAGCACGAAATCACACAACTCAGTATTTTTACAGACCTGACCAAATACTGGGACAACCCATATTCCGCTCAAGCGGGAAAGAGAAAAAACAAGGAAAAATTACAACTTTATCGAAACAAAGTTTGTACGAGGATTTGACAATAAAGGGACCTAACAATCTCCCCATTTGTCAATTCCTGGACAAAACTTTTCTAAACAATGGACCTTAAACACACGCACTAGACAATGGAACAACCAAACTAAAAAAAAACATTAATAACAAAAAACAACTCTATGTTCAACAAACAAACCTGCCATGCGAGAAAGCCATCCAAAACAACCCTGCCATTCGAATAATTCGTCCAACATACACCTGTGAAATAACAACCAACGTACCAAGAAAAACAAAAACTGTGGAATGGCATAAGAAGAGATATAAATAGAAAGAGAACCATGATATTCACAATAATGAAAAACAATGGGAATAGATGTCAAAACATCAACAAGACAAAGTATCCAAAAATAGACAAAGCATCCAAATATCTAAAAATATCCAAAGATCCAAAAAATATCAAACATGTATCCAAATATCCAAAAATATCAAACATGTACCACCAAAAACACTCTCCCCCTTTTTGGCCGGGAGACTAGGAAGACAACAGACGAATGAACAACCAAATCAGGCATTAGGTGGAGGAGGAGGCTGCTGAATCTGCAGTAAGGAAATAATGTGGGCCAGCTGAGTGGTAGTCTGGATGGCAGACTGCTCCAATTGTCCGAGCCGGCCATCAAAAGCATCAAATCGAGCATCCAAGAAGTCCAACCTCTGAGTCAGAGCATCCTCGAAATGCTGAAGCTGGTCACGAAAACCCCGGGGTGGAACAGCATCCTCCTCACCACCAGCTGCGGCAACATCAAACTCTGCCTCCTCAGCAAGGCCAGCAGCTGTACCTGTAGAAGTACTTGCCCTAGAAGACTCCCCCTTAACGTGAGCACGACTCTGGGAAACAGTCTTTTTAGTGAAGGGCCGAGAGGGAAAGGCAAACTCATCATCCTCGAAAACAGGAACCTTAAGCTCGGACAAAAGACGGTTAATCATACAACCATACGGGAGACCTAACTGTTTGTTCCCAAAGACACCTATCATCTTCTTAATAATGAGTGTGGTAAGATCAATGGACATGTGATGAGCAAGATAGAACAAAATGAACCCCTGGTCTTGATTAATTTCTGATGAGTGAGTGGTCACAAGGATATTAGCACAGACAATTAGATTAAGCATTCTAAACTCTGGAAGGAGTTCAAACTGGTTAATCAAGGAACCCTGAGGCCAAGGGCGGGGAGCACCACATAAAAACTCAGCCATATTATTAAAGTCACATGTAGGTTGGACTGGAAAAGGATAGTGTTCAGGAAAGACTTGATCAATCTTAAGAAGCCCTCGAATAAGATCAGGAGTGACAGTGATGGATTTAGACCTAACCCAAGTGGTGAAGGAAGGCTCAATGTCACTGATTTGCTCAATATTGCAGAAAAATTCTCGTACCCAGTCAAGATTTTGATGACCAGAAAATGACAAAACTAAGTCACCACCTAAGGGGTCAAACAAGGGACGGATGTGAATGGACCCAAAAGTATTAGGCTGGACATTTTGTTCGAGGTGAACAGTCCGAGCCGCAAAGGACTTATGAAATAATATTGAATGTAGGACGTGAGACAGTAGACTTTCGTCGCTTAGGAGCGGACATGATGACTCGAGACACAATACAAAACCCAACACTAAACAAACCCAAAGAGCAAAACAACACAACACAGAGAACATGAGTAACATTAGTAACAATGAGATTGATAATAATTAAAACAAATATGAGACTTATAAAGGATGAAACGAACAAGCACAAGCAGATGTAGGGCAAATTAATGGATGATAGATGCAGGGCATAATATCACTGATAGAATAAAGATAAGAAATCACAAAACATGATCCAAAATTTTACAAATTAGAACCAAGCCCCAACATACCTACATTATTTGATACCTACAAGCTAGGACACCAAAATCAACCCAAACAAAAACATGAAAGACATGAGACCAAAAAAAATCAATGAGAAACCCTAGGTCTAAAGACACAACAAACAACAAAAAAAAAAAACATGAAATCTATCAGGAAAAGGTAACCATGACTCAGTGAAAGTGAGTGAGGAAAAGGAAAAAAAAAAACGAGACACAAAACAAACCAAAAAACTGAAATACACCCCCACAAGAGCCGAAATTTCAGAAAAAAATAGAGATAAGAAGAGGGAAATGCTTACCAATGGTGAAATCGGCGAGGAAGAGGAAGAAAAGAGGCAAAATCGAGCCCAACTTGACCACAATCCAAACCCTAGGGATGAGGGACGGAAAAAGAGGGAAAAAATTGACCTGAAGAGTCGATGGAGGGAGTTTTATACAAAATAGGTCCGCTCGAGCGTAATTAGTAGCGCTCGAGCGTGAGACAAGGCAAGCAGATACCTGCTTGAGCGCGAATAAGGATGCTCGAGTGTAAAAACACCCTTCACAGAACTGAAAAAAACGGAAAAAATGCTGCAAGGCCAAAAAACACGCTCGAGCGTGGAATAGTCCGCTCGAGCGGAGACCTTTTTTTTTTTTTTTTTAAAAAAAAAAACCAGATGACCACAAGTAGATGATCACATTGGACCAAAAGTGACACTAAGATGAAATAATCTGCAATTCATGAATCCTGTAAAACTTGCAATTAAAAAAAACAATGACACTGGACATCATGAGCAAAGCAGATAAAATATACTCAGTGATCATAAGCTACATGAGAATGTAGAACTCAAAATCCAACATGAGATCTCACAAAATAAAGTGTGTGTGTGCAATCCATGAGAGTCCACTGAGCTTGAGTTAATCCTCGTAGTGATCGGATGGCTGGACCTCCACCAAGAGTAACTTAAGAACACAGAGAAAAGTCAAACCACAAGGAATCACGGGGTATTTGTTGAGTAAATGCGGAGGCTCCCTCTCAATCAATTAGACCCCTTTTTTTTTCTTTTTTTTTTTTTCAAACTTTTTCTTTCATGTGGGCACTCACTGGTGGCATTCACGCTCAAGAGTATGGAAACCAAACCAGAGAAGAATGAAATCAATAATGATGGCCTGGTTGGTGCCTCTGAGGTAGCCTTTTCCTAATGCCCGAACTTCAAGGAACTGAGAGAGAAACCGTGGAAGTGAAAACAAATGGTAGATGGTTAAGAGACTCAACATCACCCATGATATACTAGTATCAGTCAATTCCTCTGTAAAAGTACAAGAAACACTGTTAGTGGTCCATAGAGAACTTTGATCACTTGTGCGGAAACCCCTGCAATAATTTATCTCAAGGATGTGTACAGAATGAGGTCATGAGGTTAATGAGCATGGGCATTCAAAATGAGCTATGAACAAAGAACAATGAGATCTTGTAAGCAGCATGAGTAGTGTACATAAAAATTTGGATGCAAGAAAAACAGATATCAATGACAATGAGATTATAGCATCCAAGCACACATAAGACCAAACACTTACACCTACTCAAGGAACAAGTAACACTCTAGTGATCGAGCATGACACCCAAGGTCTTTATGAGGAACTCAAACTGAAGAAGATCAAGGGGTTTTGTTAAAATATCAGCTTTTTGATGCTCCGTGGGAACATGCTCAAGAACAACAAGGCCCTCTTCCACTAACTCTCGAATAAAATGATGACGAATGTCAATGTGTTTAGTGCGAGAGTGTTGGATAGGATTTTTTGAAATGTTTATGGCACTTGTGTTATCACAAAAAAGAGTGAGAGTGTTCTGTTCTATCCCATAATCATGAAGCATTTGCTTCATCCACAGCATTTGTGCACAACAACTCCCTACAGCAATGTACTCAGCCTCAGCAGTCGAAAGGGAGATGGCATTTTGCTTTTTACTATGCCAGGAAACCAGATTATTCCCAAGGTAAAAACAACCCCCCAGATGTATTTTTCCTATCATCAGCACACCCTACCCAGTCAGCATCAGAAAAACCAGTAATCACAGCTGTAGTATCAGTAGAAAACCAAACCCCATACCCCAATGTCCCATTAACATATTTGATGATGCGTTTGACCGCAAGAAGGTGAGACTCTTTAGGACTGGGTTGGTAACGAGCACAAACTCCGACACTGAAGGAAATATCAGGACGACTGGCTGTGAGATGCAGAAGACTCCCTATCATACTCCTATAAAGGGTAGGATCTATATCAATTCCGGAGGAGTCTTTGGAGAGGTGAAGACTGGTGCTCATGGAAGTGCATGCATGTTTGGCAGACTTAAGACCAAACTTTGACACAAGATTTTTGGCATACTTAGACTGAGAAACAAATATACTTGAAGGAGACTGTTTAATTTGAAGACCTAAAAAATAGGACAACTCTCCCATCATGCTCATCTCAAACTCATGTGTCATGCAATCCAAAAAATATTTAACAAGATGATCAGCAGTGGATCCAAACACAATATCATCAACATAAATCTGAGCAACAAGAATATGAGACTTAGTATGTTTCACAAATAAGGTCTTATCCACACTACCCCTTTGAAAATCATTATCAAGAAGAAAGGTAGTAAATCTATCATACCAAGCCCGAGGGGCTTGTTTCAACCCATACAAAGCCTTGTCTAACTTGTAGACATGATTTGGACATTTGGGGTCCTCAAACCCTTTTGGTTGCTCAACATATGCCTCTTCTTTCAAGTACCCATTCAGGAAGGCACTTTTCACATCCATTTGAAACAATTTGAAACCAAGATAACATGCAACACCAAGCAAAATACGAATAGATTCAAGATGTGCAACTGGGGCAAACGTCTCATCATAGTCAACACCCTCTACTTGTGTGTAGCCTTGAGCAACCAACCTGGCTTTATTCCTAACCACAGTACCATTCTCATCAGATTTATTTTTAAAGATCCACTTGGTACCTATCATATTCATGTCTCTAGGTCTGGGAACTAGAGTCCAAACATTGTTACCTTCAAATTGACCTAATTCTTCATGCATAGCATTGACCCAACTATTATCTAGCAAGGCCTCTTTAAAATTCTTAGGTTCAATTAAAGAAACATAACACATATGTGATACCTCATCCCGAATCTGTCTTCGGATTTTCATTCGATCCGATACACTTCCAATCACCTGTTGAGCTGGATGATTCAGTTTCACCCTTGCTGATGGTTTGAACTCAAGACTTGCAGTGACAGAAGCATCAGGAGTGATGTTTTTTGTGCACTCTTTGGACTTTGACTTACCTGTGAGGATGGTGCCGTCTCAACTTCTTGTGCTTGGACCTCAGCTTCTCTTTGACTTTGTGGTTCAGTATCCAAGATTGGAGAGTCACCATTGTCATCCTCATTTGTTGCTGGAGTAGGGGAACCTGTATCATCTATAACCACATTGATAGATTCCATTAAAGAAGAAGTTCGCAAGTTATAGACTCGAAAAGCCCTACTGGTGGTTGAATACCCTAGAAAAATACCTTCATCACTTCGGGAGTCAAATTTGCCCAAAGGCTCTCTATCTTTGAAGATGTAACACTTACTTCCAAAGGTTTTGAAGTATTTTACATTAGGTTTCAATCCTTTCCACAATTCATATGGAGTTTGTAAAGTGCCTGGCCTTAAATACACGCGATTTATGACATAAACAGTAGTATTTAGGGCTTCAGCCCAAAACTTTAGAGGAAGGCTCTTACTAAGGAGCATGACCTTAGCCATTTCTTGAACAACTCTATTCTTCCTCTCAACCACTCCATTTTGTTGTGGAGTAATGGGTGCAGAAAATTCATGCTTAATTCCATGCATATCACAAAAATCCAAAAACGAACTATTTTCAAATTCCCGACCATGATCAGTTCGGATTCTTATGATACGCCCAATGGAAACACCCTGTTCATTTTGGATTTTAAGGACTAAAGCCTGGAAAGCATCAAACGTATCAGATTTTTCCCTTAAAAAATTTACCCATGAAAATCGAGTAAAATCATCAACAGTTAAAAAAATATATCTTTTACCTCCAATGCTTTCAGTGCGAGTAGGACCCATTAAATCCATGTGAACCAATTCAAGAGGACGTTTGGTTGTAAAGCTGTTCACCTTTTTATGAGGGGCACGGGTTTGCTTTCCAAGTTGACATGGTCCACACACATGCTCAAATTCTTACCCAGTTTAGGTACTCCTCTCACAAGCTCTTTGTTGGCTATCTTAGTTAGGTCTTTGAAATTCATGTGACCTAATCTTTGATGCCACAAATCAATGTTACTTATGATGGCAGAGTGACAAGTGAGATCATTAGTAGTAACAATCCCATAGCAGTTATCAGATGTGCGAACCCCATGTAAGACAGTATTTCCCTTTTTATCCAAAATTTCATATTTATTTTTAGAAAACAATACTTCATGACGGGAATCACACATTTGACTAATGCTCAAAAGATTTGCTTTAAGACCATCAACAAGTAGAGCATTATCCAACTTGGGAAGACCAACAACACTTATAGAGCCCTTACCAATGACTCTAGAAGTGCCGCCATCTCCAAAGGTAACAATTCCTCCTTCATATTTTTCAAGAGAGGTGAAGTAGGATTTGTTACTGGATATGTGACGAGAGCAGCCACTATCAAGATACCACATGTGTGAGTCACGTGCTTTTAGGGCAGTGTGAACAACTAAACAAGTCAAATCATCTTTCCTCACCCAAATCTTTTTGGTCTTGGTCAATGTCTTGGCGTTGTGAACACCCTCATGAATCTTGGTACTCCGCCTAGACATGTAAGGTTGTCTCCTAACCCAAAAAGTATTCGAATTTCTACCCTTTTGAGACACCTTACCAAACAATTCATAGCAATAAGGACGAATGTGGCCATACCTACCACAGTGATGACAAATAAAAACAGGTTTTACCTCCCTTTTGTTGATCTTACCCACTTTCGGTAGATGAAGAGAGGAATCATCCTGGTCTACCTTCAACTTTCCCTTTGCTTGAGTCTTCAGGTTATGTGAGGTAGAGGCCTGTCCCTTGTGAGCTGTCGCACCATAGCCTAGCCCACTTTTGTCACAACCCATTTGTTGAGACCCGAGGATGTCTTCTAGAGATTTGGAACCTTTGTTCCACATGCAAATTGTTGCTCTAGCAATACGAAGTTCTTCATCTTTTTGACAGACTATCTCTTCCAATGCAGCTTGTGACATCTCAAAGCTTTCAAGCTTTTCTTCATATGTGGAATACACTTTCAGAAGTTCATTCTTTTCAGTTTCACAGGATAGAAGTTTTCCACATAAGTCTTGCCTGTCACTTGAGATCTTGATGACATTCTGTTTTGCTGCTACAAGTTCTCCTTTTAGCCTGACATTCTCACTCTCACATGTTTTGAGCTTGAGAGAGAGTTTGTTGTTGATTTTGGACAAATTTAGAGATTCCTCGTACAGCTTTTCATAAGCTTGTTGTAGTTCATCGCCATTGATCTCATCATTGTCTTCAGATGTTTCATCATCCTCTTTTTGCTCTTCATTCTCCTTGGCCTCATCCAATCTAGCAACTAAGACAGGGAAGTTGCTGGATGGTGGGGAAGGTGAAACTCCTCTTTCATGGAATTGACTCAGAATTTCCCATGCATCTTTAGCCTTTGTCCAGTGAACAACTCGTTGCTGTTCTTCATCAGAAATTGCTCCACGAATAGTAATCAGGGCTCTCTGATTCCCCGGATTGTTTGCACTTTCTGTATCTTCTTCAATGGCTTGCCAACCTTCTGGGTCCAAAGCTTTCAGAAAAGCTCTCATTCTGATCTTCCAATACAGGTAGTTACTCCCATCAAAGGTGGGAGCATGATGCAAGTTCTAACCACGAGCTGATTCCGATGGCTTTGGAAGAGGTTGAGCGAAAGAGGACCAAAATGCCATGAAAACACTATCTCCGTCTTCACCGAATTCAGATTCTTCGCGTTCTTGCTTCGACCCGCTTTCATCATCCCAAGTCATAGTATAGACTTTCTTTCGGTTCTTTTTCGAAGGGCATTCAAGGGCAATATGACCAAACCCTTGACATTCATAGCACTTGACCCCTTGCCCCTTTACAATCTTCTCATCAGTTTTTGGAGCAAATTTTGGTGGAAAAGTTTTGGGTTTTTCATTACTTTTGTCTTTTGAACTAGAGTCTCTAAGATTAGGCTTCTTTTTTCTTCAAAATTTTTTTAAATTGTTTAGTAAGCATAGCTGTCATCTCAGACTCTAAATCAAATTCAGTCTTCGGAGTTTTTGCAAACTCATGAGCACTAGTGAAAGCCACACTATCTTTTTGTTTTTTCTTTGAAATCTGGTGGGCTTCATAAGTCTGCAAGTTTCCAACCAATTGATCAAGCTTGAGGGTATCAACATTCTGAGCCTCCTCAATGGCTGTCACTTTAGATTGGAACCTCTCGGGTAAGGACCTCAGAATTTTTCCAACAACTTTAGCTTCCGGGATTTTTTCCCCGAGTGTGAAACAAGAATTCACGATATCACTAAGTTTTGCATAGAAATCATCAAACGTCTCATCATCGCGCATAAAAAGGGTTTCAAAGGAGGAGGTGAGACGTTGAAGTTTTGACCTTTTGACAAAAGTAGTACCTTCGTGAATCGTTTCAAGAATGTCCCAAGCCTCTTTTGCTATCTCACACATGCAGATACGATGAAACTCTTCAGGTGTGACGGAGCAAAACAGGGAATTGAGAGCCTTACTGTTCCAACTCAAGTTTTGGTAATCAGTTGTGTCCCATTTATCAAGGGATTTAGGAATATCAACACCATCAATGGTGACAATAGGTTCACTCCACCCATAGATCACGCAGTGCCAAACTTTCTCATTGATGGATTTTAAAAACGCTCTCATACGAGCTTTCCAATAAGAATAGTTTGTACCGTCGAGTAAAGGAGGTCTATGAGTCGAGTTACCTTCACGAATAGAATCCATAATAGTAGTCACGCAAAATCACACTCCTATAGTTTTGATAAAAACAAGGAGTGACCCGCTCTAATACCAATTGAAAAACCTAAGTGATTCGTGATTAGATCAAGATTAAAATATTCCAAATCCCAATTATTCAAAACACGCAATCTAAATCATCAAGCACTTACGAAAGTGATTTAGATTGTTGTTTTTCTGAATAAACAATAAATCAACACAAACGATTTTTACATGGAAAAAACCACAATCGAAGAACCTTCAATTGTAATAAAAAACCACGGGCGAAACGCCACTAATCAATCCACTACTGAAGAAAGAAAGATTACAAAGATAATATACAAATTACCCAACTCAGTCAATTTGCCTTCAAATCTTTTGTAACTCTTTCACCAAGCCTTCGTCTCGGAACTGATCCACCTGAAGTTGAATCCACAACTTCACTTGTCGAATTAACAACTACGTACAGAATCAAACGCCTTTTGAAACTCTACGTTTGAATCTTCGAAATCCACCGAAGAATAACGCTCTTGTATGTATACGAACAATCTCTTTGATATGTGCTTCTCAATTCATGAGTTGAATACTCAATCAATATTATCAAGGAAAACTCACTAAAACCTCAGAAGAAAACCTCAAACAAAACCCTAGGACTCTTGAATAAGATCTAGGAAAAGTAAAATCTAACATTAGCCTAAATAGATATAAATAGGAGAACAAAGTCCGCGATCTCCGCTCGAGCGCCAAACAGCCCGCTCGAGCGGCTTCAGCAAAACATGCGTGTGACAAAATAGAATTCTGCTCGAGCGCTGGAGAACCCGCTCGAGCACGAAATCACACAACTCAGTATTTTTACAGACCTGACCAAATACTGGGACAACCCATATTCCGCTCGAGCGCCAATGGGCCTGCTTGAGCGGGAAAGAGAAAAAACAAGAAAAAATTACAACTTTATCAAAACAAAGTTTGTACGAGGATTTGACAATAAAGGGACCTAACATAATGGTTTTTTCCAAAAGAGCTTGCTGAAAAAATTAAACAAATTGCTAAAAAATAAGATGAACACGAAGAAATATTTTGTATGCCATCTTTTGTAGATTCCTTAAATTGGGATTATGGCTGACCAAGTGTTAAGTTATCAATGGATAAACTTAATACGCTAGATTGAGTTTAGAATTATTGATTTTGTGGAAATTAATAGAGAAAATTTTCAACTTTTAAATGAATTTCCAATAATAGTTAAATATACTATTATGGTTATGGGAGCAAGCCCAAAACTTATCGTGGCACAGATCGTGTCTACTTTGGGTGAAAGAATGAAACTCTGTTTTATCAACCATATCAGTTATGCCATCTTTATCTAGTAACAAGTCGAAATCCTTTTTACCATGGTAAAAAAGATAAATCATGGAAGGGATATGATCCTATTATCAACAAAATTGATAGGCTCTTGTTTTTTCATAATACATTGGAAACTCTTCTCCACCATTTAGAACTAGCAATCTACTGTGATGGGAAAAGAGTTGTGGTTCTAAGAAGAGAGAGTGTTCATTGAACCCTCCAAGTTTAGAGAAGACAAACAAAGGAAATTCTCAAAATGCTCCAAGAAGAGATAATTAAAGCATCAGACATCTTTGCAGTTGTTTGGGAACTCTACAAAATCAAGAGGAGAGCCCAAATTCACTATGAATCAATGCAAGACATGGACATATGCATTTTTTTAAAATAGACAGAAGTTCACATGACAAATCAAGTCAAAAAAAGGAAGAAATCCTTTAGATAAGTCACATGGGGAACAAAGTCAAGAAAGGCTCACATGATTGAAGAATCAAAGATAGAAGAAGCCAAAAGAAATCTCACATGATAGATACATCCAAGGAGACACAACAAAGTAGATCACAAGGTGAATGAAGACAAACACATACTGAATAAAACTAAAGTGGTGGAGACACTAATTACTAACTTTGTTAGGTTCAATAAATCAGAATGTAAAAGGTCTCTTGTTTTGTTACAAAAACCTTATCTTTTAATTTTATACATTTCCATTCTGAAGTTGAAGTCCATTATTTGCCTATAAAATGGTGTGACTGTGTGTTGTAAAAGTAAAGTCAATAAGCGGAGTCTTATAAGTGAGTAAGAGTGTTTTCTCTATCTTTCTTGTAATCTTTGTAATTTTTAAGTATTCAATAAAAGTTTTCCATTTCCATATACACTTTATCTACTGTCTTTTAATTTTTTAGAGGTCTGAGAGTGGTGATACAACAAAGTAATATTCATCAAGATTGAGAAATTTCTGTTTAATGGATGAAAGACTTGAAAAGTATTCAAAGCATAAAAAGCAAGGCGAACATGGAAAAGCAAAATCTTAAGGTAATTTTATAAATAATCAATATTTTCTATTAATTGCAAATGTTATTATTGTGATTATTATTATTAAAAAACTTCACATCAATTATAAAAGAATATTATTCTATTTCACGTCATCGCCACATCAACGTGCCTAGTCATTAGTGCACAATTAAGGATCGCCAAAATGGTGGAATGTGGCATCACTGTACATTTTTTTAGGCTCAGGCTTCTCTCCAATTGGCCAATTGGAGCGTGCTGTTAGCTTCTATGGTAGAGGCTCACTACGGAACCCATATTGATAATCTGAATTATTCAATGAGTAAAGTTCGTCGAGTAGTTTATCCCTGTAAAAAATCTCATTAATCAGATATTTATAGACACTTAATCAAATCACATTTGTAATAACAATTTATTTTTAAAATCATAATTACTGTTAATACAAACTTGATCTAATCAAGTGGTAATTGATATTCGATCAATGTGATTTTTTGTAAGAATAAAGTACTCGACGTGGTCTACATACTGAACAGTTCAAATTGTCGGTGTTTGCTCCATGGTGGGCCCACAGAGCTTAACAACACACTGTAGTTCGACTTCAAAGTGAAAAGAAATTGTTCCATTTTTTATCAAAATATTTTTTACTTACAAAATATAATTCACTAGTATGCAACCAGTAATGTTACCAATGTTTTTTACTCAACTATCTCGCATTGAATGCTTGTGCATAGGGATGGCCATGGGGCGGGTTTAGAGCAGGTTTGCTGTTCCCCACCCCACCCCTATTACGAGTGAAATTTTTCAACCCACAGATACTTGACACCTGCGAATATTTGACCACATTTCAAATAGTCAAAAAAAATTAAGAACCATTTAAAACCTTAGTACACTAAATAATTTTTTATTTTTATTTATATATATATAAACAGTGAGACTTTTAGAATTATTATTTATTTATATATTATTAATTATATCGGGCCGAGTTTGAATCGAGAGAGCCGATACCTGCCCCCGCCCCACCTTGTTGTGGGTGACCAAAACATAATTTACCCCCACCACACATAAATGTCTGAACAGGTAAAATCCGTCCCATTCGGACGAATATGGACAAACTTTCGCAGATCAAATTAAAATACTCATCCCCACTTGTGCAAGCCTAACGTGGTGCGCCTAAAATGGTTGCGTTTTACAATTTTGTATTTATTTATTTGTCTTTAAGTTCTGAGTGTGTAACAATACTGTTTGTTGGTCTGTTCTTAAAAAAACTCATTTTAATTTAGAATGTTATGATTTATTTAATTTTTTTTATATAATCTCATTCAACTAAATAAAAAATGTGTGCTGCTATTAGCACCTACTAAAATTCTTTGTACCCCCCATTTCTTTAGACCCCAACCCTAAACCCTAAATTTTAATAATATTTTTTTGGACACCCCACTTATTACCAAATCTACCCATATTCACAATGAAATGCACACCTACCTGAATCCATTCCAACATATGCACGCAATTCACATCCCCAACCACACCCACTCTCTGCCTCCCTCTCTTCTCTCTCTCTCCTCATCAGTGATGTCTCTTCTCTCTCTTTTCTCTCACTCTCTCAAAACCCCTTTTGTTCATATGAGAAAGTGAAGATTTTCCTCTCTCTTCTCTCTCTTTTCTCTCTCTCTCTCTCTCTCTCAAAACCCCTTGAAAACCCTAGCTTTTCCTCTCTCTTCTCTCTCCAACATTAACCACATCTAAAAAGTGGTTCCTAAAAACACAATGCATTTACTTGTGGGGTTGGTGTTTTTCGTCGATTAGGATTTCGACGACGTGGGTCTCTTTAGAATTTGCCATTGATTGAGAAATTCAGATGAGAAAGTGAAGATTGATGCGAATTGTAGGAATAGTAAACAATGTATATATATGAAAAACTAATCTCCATAATATTTCCATAATATTTTCAGAATAGAAAACTAATCTCCATATTTTCACAATGAAATGCACACCCACCCAATTTGTTTACCACTGTGTAGCCGAAAAAATGTATTTTGTTCAGAATTGTTTTGTCGAACAATAATGATCCTGTCAGCACTGTATGTCCGAACAAAATTTGTTCATCACTGTGTAACTTGAATCCCTTCTAATTCACAACTTAAAATAACATGAAGTAAATCCATTCAAAATACATAACTTAAATCCATTCCAATTCACTCTTTTCCATTCTAAGTTAGTTTAACAAAGAAAATTACATAACTGACTATCTGCATTAATGTTCGGAACCTATGTATTGAACGAAAGGATTATGTTCAGTACTGTGTTACCGAACATAATTGTAACAGTCAGCAAACCAGTACCGAACAGCTCGAACGAAACAAGAACGACCGAAAACGACCGAGAATGTTAATACAAGACAGATAAATGACCGAGAATGTTGTCCTCGTCCTCCATTACTCTACACAGTGAAGTAAATGATGAAGTATATGTTATACTTGAAGCAAAACTTTCAAGTTCAATAGCGTTGATGATGGTGATGAAGATGACACATTTAGGATTTAAGATGATTATGAAAAATAATAGATTTAGGGTTTATGTTAATTGGTTATGAAAAGTAATAGGTTTAGGGTTTACAAACATGGAATACGTATAGTTGGAGTTGGAGGTGGGGGTGGGGGTGTGGGTGGGTGTCTAATATTATAGAGTATTAGTTATTATTGATAGGTGGGCGTTCCATTTCATAATGTCTTTTAATGTAATTTTACTTTAGGGTATAATTGTAATAAAAAAAATTTATAAAATGGGGGGTCCAAAGAATTTTGGCAGGTGCTAATAGCAGCACTCTAAAAAATAATACCTAATATGATATTTTTTATTCCTAATTAAATAATATAATCTTTTTACTTATTTATTTATTATTTTGAATTCAATCTATCAAACTAAAATAAAAAGGGTACACAAACACCCCTTTAACATTTGATGGAAATACAGACATTTCTAATATTTTCAATATATCACAGATATTCCTTGACAGTTACAAGTTCTATCGCAAACAACTTCTGAATCCTAGACACCTCCATCATTTTGCACAAGGACACGAACACTCCTTGACATTTTGCCAAAAGACCATAGACTCCTCTTTAACTTAAATAAATATATGTGTATATGGAATTGATTAAATATTATAATAAAAAATCTTATATGTACAATTATCAAATTAACTTCTTTTTTTATATCAATGATCTATAGTTAATGATCTAATTATTTAATCAAATAAATATTCAATTATTATTTACAATTTTTAAATATTTTATTTAAATCTAAAATTAATATTTTTATCTACATTCTTTTCAAAATGATTTCTCCCTAAATCTATGGTTGTAGTAAAATTTAAGGAAAAAAAAAGTGTATGATTTTCACCATTAAAGTGAAATTTAAGAGCTACAGTGGTTATGTTATGAAAAAATCTTTAAAAATATAACAAATCATTTGTAATGAAAAATATTACGAATCATTTTAATAAAAAATGTAATAAAATATAAATTTTTAGATGAAAATAAAATATTTTAAAATGATAAATAATATTTGAATATCTATTTGATTAATTATTTTGAAAATACACAGTCAGTAGGAGGTAGGAGTGCAAAAATAGCCCGACTCAGGCCCTTTCAAGGCCCTACCAAAATTTGGCCCAAGTCGGGCAGGCCTATTCACGAAAAATTGTCGCCCAGGCCTAAGCCCAAACCCAGATTTAGGAAAAAGCAGGCCTCAGCCCTAGGTGCAAGCCTAGGCTCGGGTCAATCCTGGGCCTCTTTTTTTGTTTTTTCTTTTACTAAATTAAGCATACACAATGTCTGATAAAAAAAATGAAAAAATGAAAAAAATAACTTTTATTTAAAAATGAAATGAAATATTACAAATTCATATTGTCAAATAGATATAAATTATTGATGGTAGAAAATTGTATCACTATAAATCAAATACATTTAACCATGTTGGTACCTACTAGCATACCAATTATTTGTATTATACTCCATCTCAAAGTAAAAATAAAAATATTACAAAATTACATACTGGGGAAAATTGGTAGGCTCCACTTTGGGTCCATAATGATCATCCGAACCATTCTTCTCGTAAACCTCACAATGAAGACCATCATCTATGTAAAAAATTAGTTTAATCAGCTATTGATAAATACATGAACAAATCGCATTTTGCTTTGTAAATGAACGGTTTGAATTTAAACTCATAGTTGTTGTGCATTTAAAAAAGCAAAATGTAATTCGTTCTAGCCTCGTTTGGCATGTGTCGGTTTTAGCCTAAAAACTAAAAAGTTACTAAAAAAACAAAAAGTCTATAATTTATACCAAAAAGTCAAAGGTTCCTTTTTCTCTTTACTTTTTACACATCTTTTTGTAAAAAATCAAAAAGTCATTCCAAACATACTAGTTTTTTTTACCTCATATTTTAGCTAAAAAATTTAAAAATTACTAAAATAATATGTTCTCAAACGAAGCCATCTTATGAGTTGATTTATTGTATTAACAGTTTTCACTGCAAGATTTATAAGATAAACAGTTCGAATGATCGTTGTAAGCTTAGAATAGTGGACAGGAAAGTATGGAGATTATTCATGGTGATTTTTCACATAATAGCAAATCTAACATTTGAGTTATAATTAGGATTGCAAATGAACGGAATTGCTAGCAAGTTTGGCTTGACTCATTAAGGGATCAGTTTGGCCCAGATCATTAAGTAAATAAACGAGTTAAAGATTGACTGTTAGACTCGTTTAATAAATGAGTTGAATCCAAACTTAAATAAGCTCAATTCGTTTATCTTTATTTAAATTATAGGATAAATATATTAATTATATATTAAATAATATATAAATATTCATAAATAATAGCATTACTATATTAAATAGTATTTTTATTCAAAAGTCATTATTTAATAACGTAATAAAAAAAAAAAATTACTATGAAATTTTGAGCCGAACTGAAACATAATTAATATTAGCAGGCTTAAGCGAACCCAAATCGATCTCGATTACGTATCGAGTTGAGTTGAAGTCGTAAAAACAAATAAGACAAACTCAAATCTTGCAAAATTTGGTCGGCACCGTATGTTTGTTGCTCTAATTATGATGGAAAGTTTTTGAAAGTTTCAAAATTTCAACAGATGCAATCTTTATTAGCTGTAGAAACAGTGGCAAATAATGACAAATGTCTCTTCGGCACATATAGCTAGAGTAAACGAAAAATAATAAGTGTGTTTGGTTTTAGTTTTTTGAATTAAGTTTTTTGATAATTTAATTTTTTGATTTTTGTGTTTTTTTATTTTTAGTGAATATTTTTTAAATTTTAAACATTTTTTTTACTTTTTTAGATGCACCTTACTTAAATGTATCTAAAAAGTAAAAAATTTGTGAAAAAATATTTTAAAAATTTAATAAATACATAAAAACACAAAAAATATATTGAATTCTCGTATTTTTTTTTATATTTTTGGTATTTAGTGAATTTTTAAAAGATTTTTTCACAATTTTTTTACTTTTTAGGTATATTTATGTTAGGTATGTTTAAAAAGTAAAAAAAATTGCTTTAAATGTCAAAAAAATTCAGTAAAAATAAAAAAAACACGAAAAATAAGAAAATAGAATTTTCTGAAAAGTGTTTTTGAAAAAACACAACCAAACAAGCTATAATATTATTGGTTAATCTTTGCTCACTCCATATTTCAATTAGGGAGAGGATACTCTCCATTTGGGTGTCCCAATTAGAAGTTATTGTTGAGCATCAGTGGCTCACCACAAAACTCAGCATCGATAATTTAAATTATTCAATATGTAAATCTCGTCAAGTATTTTAACTAAGTAAAAAATTACGTTAATCGAATATTAATAGTTACTTGATCAGTCACATTAATATAAATAATTTATTTTAACAATCATACTTGGTGTTGATACAAATGTGTTCTAATCAGGTGACTATCACTATCCGATCAATGTAATTTTAATGCAGTAATGAAATATTCGATAAGTATTACACATTAACGGTTGAATTATCAATGCAAGTTTCATGATGAGCCGATGAAAGCCCAGTACTCTCTAATCTAATTTAAATATGAGCGAAGCTGTGGCTTTTAATTATTGTAACTTTTGATGATGTTCCACGTCATTGTTATGTTAATCAATTGCTTTTTAATATTCAAACGTGATTAATTAAATCATGCACACGTTTTTCACAATTTTTTGATATTCAATTAAAAACAAAAATAAAAATAGTAAATTATTCATAAATTACTATTATGTTGTTGACATCAATAATTGTTAACATTTCCAACATTTGAGTAAATCACAAATATTTTGAGTTAAGATGATAAATGCAATACTCCCAAGTAATAATGTTAAACCATGCAATGAACGATTGAGATTATGATTATAGTGAGATTGACTGATAAAATTATTAGTATGCTGGTATGATGTTAGAGATATAAAGATTGTTGGATTTATAGGCCAATCTAATTTACTAGAAATAAATTACACAATAATGACACACAATATTTACGTGGTTTGGTCTCAGTACCTATACTTAGGGAGAGAACAAGAGAATTTTCACTAAAATAAATAGATATTACAACAGAGAAGGAGACCTCTCTGATTCAACTCACACACTCTCTACTGTCTTACACTCTATGTTCTCTTCTCACCTTACAAAGATACACACTCAATTGTGTGTTTCTGCTACTCTTTTCTCCTTGTGTTCTACATGCCTCTTCCAAACTAACACAAATATATAAAGGGAGTTGAAGACAACAGCCCATACCTCTCCTATGTGAAGGTTTGAGCTGCCACCTCCCTACATGCGGCTTCTCTCCCTAGGTTCTCTCCCACCATTGTCAACAATTGGTGGCCACTCCACATTTATGCCAACCAATGTCAAGAATGGTGGTTACCTCTATCCACATGGGTGAACTCAATAAAAATAAATTGATAGTGTTAGTTAGTTTGATTTAAATATATAAATTTCGGTTAAAACTTCATTATATAAAAGAAAACTTTCTTGTTTTTGTGAAATAGAGGCAAGATAATCTTTCTATCTCCAATCTTATAGGGTAGGACTACGATTAGCAATCCACATGATGCTAACTACCCCCACCCTTATCATAGTTGCCACTTATAAAGCAATCTAAGGGGAGGGAGGTAGGGAGGTAGGGAGGGGAGATTGAGTTTCTAAATAAATTACTAAACTAAAAATTTAATCGAACTAATAAATAAAAAAAAATATGCAGTAATATGGATGAGATTAATAAATTAAATTTTTAATCTAAATGATAAATAAATAAAAATATGAAGCAATATAAATTAGAGTAATAAAAAAATGAAATGAGCAAAAGGCAGATAAAACAAACTCATCAATTTATAATGGGTTGGCTTAACCCAAGCCTACATTCACTCCCCAAGTATTCTTCTTGAAAATTTATCCAGTATTCTTCAAATGAGCAAGGATCCTCTAGAGTTTTTTTTTCCTAAAGTTTCCTAGAGTGGTGCATTGTGTGGTTGAGATTTAATGACAAGTCACATCAATTTTTCAGCATTAAATCTCAACCACACAATACATCACTTTAGGAAACTTTAGGAAAAAAACACTCTAGAGGATCCTTGGTGTCTTCAAATAGTAATACACCCTAACTTCATAAGTGAAAGTGAACCTTAACAACAATTGATGAAGCCCCCCATCATTCCAAACAACTAGTTTTTACTCTGGTGCTAATCACACTGAACCCAAGTGATATTGTTTTAAAAATCACTCACAAAAATATAAATCTTTTACAAGAAAAAAAAGGATAAAGAGTAGAAAATTCTTTTACAATGAAAGCTTAAATTCTCATTAAATTTTCTGTCAAAAAAATTAAAAGTACACAACTCAATATTTTTTAGTGCTTTTAGAATATCACATATTTTTCTTTTCTACACTTAATTGACTTTTTAATTTATTATTTTTTTTTAATTTTATGAAAAGGTTCTTTTATTGTCAAAAGTGTTGGAAAATAGTTTTGTGAAACCTTATTTTTGCTAACTTTAAGCTTAAATTAATGTAGGACTCATGCATTATTTTTTATGGGTCCGGGAGGTAACATATTCTATGTCATAGTGAATAATATCATGTATTTGGTTGTCCAAAATCATTTACAAGTGAATGGAAATTCAATATGCATTTGATATTCGTGAAAATAATTTTTGGTGAATTTTTTTACACATTTGTGAATTGTGCTTGTCCCACGTAAGAAAGGTAAAAGGTTTTATATGAGTATATAAACTTAGAGGTTGGGACTTTGGATTGGGCCCAAAGGGCACCCAAGTTTTGTAAGGAGGGTAGTTATGGACAAAGTGAGTTGGACCCTGTCAAGCCCTACTTTTATTACTAGGTTAACTTTACCAAATCCATCATTATAGTCCATTTTCATTAATACAATATGGAAACAAAATCCATAAACATCCATAAATACATAAAAGTTCTCTCAATCATATATACACATTGAAATGCAATATAAATTATAATTAAACAAATTGCCCGAAGGATTACGTTATTACATAAAGGAGAAATGGTTCAACCCTTTTACAACGACAACATTCCACCATCAAATAAAAGGCTCTGTGGCAAACAAATAAGAAGATCCCTGATCTTGAGCCACTTCTCAACATACACCTGAAAAATGATTAGTGGGATAAACATAAAGTCCAATAGGAATCCCAACATGATTCTTAACAGTAACAACATAAAGATAGTCATGATCATGAATGTTTCATATCATACTATATAAATAATGTGATGGTTTATGGACAAAGTATACTTATAAATACTTGTCCCCAAAATCATCCAATTTACTCAGCGACACAAAATGTTCACTTTTCCATCTCGTTTCCCATTTCATAAGTAACACATGAAAACAACTGTTTTTTGAAAATATGTTCACAAAACCGATTACCTTCCATTCCTTACACCTCAACTAATCACATACACCCATTACTAATATGTTTAGCACATTCCTGACCTTAAGCCCATGGGTGAAGAAACACTCTCAACAACTTGTTCAATACACCTATGTATGTACATATACATTTAACAAGGAAAGAATATAGCATACGAGCAATGACTACACACAACCACATAAAACAACCCGGCCTCATTTTCTGAATCACCACTATATAACAATACACACAGATAAACTAATACAACATTGAGACACAAATCTATGCTCTACATGTCTTAAGTACAATAAGCTAACAATATACCTTTTCATAATCAATGCAATTTACTAGACACTAGCTAGAAGGTAGTAGTACCTCTGCCAATTTACCAGACACTGGCTGGAAGGTAATGATACCTCTACCAATTTCTCCTGGCGCTAGCTAAAATGTAATGGTACCTCTCATTTTAAGCGCTGGAAATTCTCCAAGCACTAGTTGGAAGGTAATAGTACATCTCATTCTAAGCGTATGTACATTACCAATTATCACAACATACTAAAGGCAAATAACACTAGTGTAATACATACACATAATCTATTCAACAAAACAATACCATCATCCACTAATGAGCAACAATAAAACCTCTAAGCATATGCATATAATGCACGTAATGTAACAATCTAATTCTCATGAGACATTAAGCCCAACAACAACAACGTATAAAATGTCCAAAGATTAACCCCTTTCATTCTCAATTTGTAAAAGAGTTATAATTTTATTTTCTTTCCAAAACCCAATCCACTATTCCCAATTCACAATACTTCCAACCCTTACCAAAATCCTTTTTTTTTAAAACAAAAAAACGAAAAACAAAAAAAAAAAACAAAAAATTAAGAAAATGCCAAAAGTACCAAAGTTCTCACCTAGCCCAAGTTCTCGTCCAACTACTTTACTTTTTTATTTTTTAAACCCTTCTAAGCAGTACCAACTAGTTGCTTCTAGTGTGCCTACAAATTGACATCATAAAATCAAAAAATGAAATTTATTAGAAAATTCACTTTTTTAAATATTTGTATCTCAATTAGTTCATAAGATACTTTTATATTTCAATAAATTCTATTATTTTGGATACTTGATTCATCAAATCTTCAATCTCATATTTAAGATATTTTATGAACAATTTTACCTTTGGAAATGTTTTTTGAACCCTTAGCAATTTGGTAATATGAATATTCACATTAAATAAATTTGACAATACGAATGTTCACAATATGGAACATTCACACTATCAATGTAAATATTAATGCGCGCTTCACCCTATTATTACTAAGGATATTTTGGTAACTATGTCAACCATAAGACTTATTGGAACATAAGAAAATAGTTTGGATTAAGCAGAATATAAGTGAAGATGAATTTATGAATAAATGCCCCAATCATAAATAATAGGATATTTCTATGGCCTGAATAAGTGAATTATCTGTACAGTAAGATTCAGTAAGGTGTAATTAATGTGATGATAACAAGTTAGAGATACAAGATAAGTTGTATTTATTTGCATAATATATTTACTGATGTGAGTTGATTACGATTAAATCTATGAAATTACATAAAAGTTCTTGTTATATAAAGTAAGGGACAAAATGGTCTTTTTACCTGTAATTTTATAGATTAGATTTCAATACAACCTACGCATGTGATTGTTAGTCTATGTAACGCCCCAAAACAATTACAATAATCCATTC
Source organism: Camellia granthamiana (assembly GCA_036172215.1). Classification (NCBI taxonomy): domain Eukaryota; kingdom Viridiplantae; phylum Streptophyta; class Magnoliopsida; order Ericales; family Theaceae; genus Camellia; species Camellia granthamiana. The sequence goes on along the minus strand of CM069906.1, from coordinate 131,120,770 downwards.
ATAATATTAATAAATGACACAACGATAGAGTAATTATCTTCCATTAAATCCACTTGAGTTTACAAAAAAGATACAAATGCGGTGTACATTTATAATGCATGGCCCTGAATCTATGGCATATGTTGTGAACAAAAGAAAAATAATGAAAGTTAAACAGATAATAAATGCCCTAAAGGCTTACAACTTTCCAAGATAGTTCTTGGTTATAACAAAAGAGGACTTTAGGTCCAAAACATTTAAAGCCTTTGGCTATAGAAAATAGAAAGAAACCAGTAAATGCACAAAAGAAGCTCTCGCTCCAAGTCCTCCTAAGCTATTGCCTTGGTAGAGGCATATCATCAGCACCTAAAATGTTTTACCTACATATAGAAATAATCCAACACAATATATGAATCTTAATAAAGCTATAAGGCGGATGCATATGCCATGTTTTTGCCAAAACATATTTATATTTCTTTTCAAAACTATGCAATGCCAAGTTAATAGCTTGATTCATAAATTGTTTCCATTATGATAGAAAATAGAGCGGTGATTTACACTCTGAGAATTTCAAAACAATAAAACCTTTCTCGGAAATTTCGTCCGAAGAAAACCGTAAACTGGAACCCATGTAAACGTAGGCTAGACAAGCACTACTATTGTCATTTCACAAAAATTTCATTCGCGGGATCAGCACCCATGTATACGCATGGTTTTCGAGACTTTCACCTAGGACATACAGGCCAACTTATTTGATGTAACAACAATCTCTTCTCAAATTCACCCATATTCTCAAAACGATAACATTTCCAATGTATAAACATGAAATAATGCCCAATGCAAATGAATAAGAAAAGAGTTTCAATTCTCCTAATTCCCATGTAATTTTATAACAATCATAGCTATCCTCCACTGATAGTCCAAAACAGATATTTCTAAATAGATCTACAATTATCGACAAAGATAAACTCTCCATATTTGCAAGAGGTGAGTGATAATACATATCTAACTCCACCATCTACACCAATATCCATCCAATTACACATTTCTAACACCAATTTCATTTATTTATACAAAATCAACCTTTGAGGCATTTAGGGCAAAACCCCTATTTTCTTCCAAAACATATTCTGAATATCTAAATCAACAATTTTATCACATTCAACCTCATTTTCATTCCCATAACCATTTTCAATACATCCATTAAAAACCCCTCTTTTGATTTTAAACCATTGTCCAAAATCCTCCAAAATCATGAGATTATTTTATAAAGACAAATAGCTAGGTTAAAAATCCTAAAAGAGTGTATAGAATTCCTACCTTGAGCTTAGAAGACGAGAGAAAGAGAGAAAAACATCAACACTGCTGTAGCCGTCCCCGAATGCCCCAGGAGGATGACTCCCGTTCGGTTCGTTTTATGGGTCTACTACAGTTCAGGACTCAAATTGTCACGGTTCTTAATCTGAACCAAAGAGTCCAAATCTGGCAAATCGTTTTGAGAAAGCAAATTTTGAAAGAAGTGCCAAACATGGACTGCTTTGCCAGATGCAGAGTCGCCACCTAAATATTTTATTTTGGGAAATTTAGGAAACCCCGACTCGATGCCAAAGGCCACGTGTCCGTCATCACCAAAGTTGCCTCGGCTCGGGAACTTAGGTACGATCGGGGAAGGTCAGTTATGAGCACCCCCTCTCGCCCGGTCCGAAGACCGGCCTCTACTAACCGTGATATCTTGTTTTGCAAACATTATATGTTCTTATTCCGGTTATTAGCCTAGAATTACTATGTTATGCGCACAGCAAACAAGTATAGACCAAATCGCCTAAATTGGAACAAAACTTTGCATGTTTGTTTTGAAAATAGTTTGCTACTCGCAAGTAGGCTAAAATGTAGGTTTTGCCATCCTCAAGTGGGCTTTAGAAAAGACGGTTTTGCCACTATCAAGTGGGCTTAAAACTCACAGTTTTAATGCATTATTCCAATTTAGGTAATTCAACCTCCATCCACAGGCATTCAAGCAGTTATATCGCATAAGCAGCTAGCCTCATGGTAATCATGCTGTCATGTTAACATTCACACGCATGTGATATGCTAAAGCGTAAAAACTCACCTAGTACTCCAAGCCAAAACAATAAACTAGTTAGCAAACATGCATGTCCTAGTTCATGTTAAGTGGCTAATGCAACACAAGCAAGGATGCAGTTAGAGTAGGCTCGGCTAACCCTAAAATGGCATGCGAGATGCTACAATTATCACATATTCAATTTGGAATTGAAAATACAATGCAGTTTGTATGATGTACCGAGCCCAGTGCATGTAAGGCAAATGTATGGATGCACGCATGCATTGCATAAGGTATGCTAAAATAGACGTGCCCTAATCTACCATCGTAAACAGGTAAAATAAAAGGGAGAAAGAAGTGGAGGTTGGAAGACATACACACCACTCACACACGCTTATTACAAATACGCCCTCACTCGGAGAGACCAAAAGAATATACAGTCCCAAATAATGAATAAATAAATTATTACAAAATTTCTAATTACTTAGTAAATGAATGCAAAAAGAAAGGAGGCCACAGCCCCCCCCTCCCCGTCTCGGGATGCACGAATGATGCATGCTCGGATCCGACTCGCCCGGGAAACCCGCACCATACCACTGCCACCTTTGTTCTTACTGCCCTGTCTCTCCGAAAATTGCCAAAGTCCCAAAACACCTTCCTTGCATGCTGCTGTACACCACCGGCTGGAGAAAGTGCCTGCCGGCCAGCTAAAATTTCCATCGGCTGCTTAAGAGGTTATCGGCCACCCATATAGTGCCGGTCGGCACTCTATACTGCCGGTCGGCATAAAATTCCTGCAGAAGACAGTTTTGACAGCAACAGCAGACAGGCAGTGCATGGTATGGGATTTTGAGCATATGTAAGCATGGCCAATGCTTCCTATCATGCATGGGACTCAAGGAAGCATGACCCTTGGTTCTTGGGCCATCAATTATACATCTTGGTGCATGATAGCCTAAGGAACCAAGATTGCATTTCAATGTCAATATGCATGCAACACACAAATGAGAAGTAAGTCCCTATCATGTCAAGATCAAGGGCCTTAGTGACCAAGGGTTGAGACAAGCTACATCACTTGTGGTATGAACTCCTCTCAACCCTTACACTTGGTTTGACACCCCAAACCAAGACATGGAATGCATGTATACAACATGGCTCAAATGATGCAACATGACATGAAGTGCAAGACATACCAAATGCAATGCAACATGTTATGGCAAGTGTGCAATACTAGGCATGCAAGATGCAAAGTATAATGCAAATATGGACAATTCTTGTGAAAGAACTAGCATATAACAAGGCTTTGCTAATCAAGCATGCAACAAACATGACTCAAGCAGGCAATAGTAGACTTAAACCATAATGGGACTGACCTCAAACCTCCCCAAAACAGTGGCAAAAAATGCCCAAAATGATGGACCAATACTCATGCAAACATGCAAGCAAATGGGCCCAAAACCAAGGCATAAACAAGGGGGCTTTTCACTACCACCAACATGACCATTCATAGCATGTATTAGGCCACCAAAAATAGATTTCTAGCATGCAAAAATATACACACACACCTTTGACATGGTAGTCCTAAATGCCTTAAATATGCAAGCATGCACAATGTCCATTCCTAAGCATAAAAGACCAATGTTTCAAAGCATGAAAGGCATGACAAATGGGGACATATAAACATGGTATAGGGACTGAAATAACATATTAAATGATTTCAAATCAACTAAATAACCTATCCAATGCATATTCATGGATCACATCCTCAAGGCTTACAAGCAACAATACAAAATAACTACATTAAGCATGCCAAAAATGGTCAAACCAGTGGCCAACAGACCTAAAACAAGACAAATCATGGCCAAAAGCTTCAATCAGTCAAGCCAAAACATGAGGATATACAAGGCTAAACCCATGGCACATTTCTAGGCAAAATGGAGGATTACAAAGCAAGTATACAAAGCATGCTAAGGACCACAAAACCACCATTAGACAGAGATGTAACATGCTCCAAAACATAAAAAAAAAAAAAAAAACAAAAACTCTGAAATGGCGCCAAAAACAAGCAAGCATGCATGTTACCTTTTTAGCCAAAGACAAAGGCAAAGGAGGGACAAAGGGGAGAGGGGTGTCCCTCCCCTATACAAGACTTCAAACCACCCTCTTTACCACTAAAAACCCACTGGTTTTCAGTGGTGAAAGGACTCAAAACAACAAGGCAAATAAGGCTCAAAGTAAAGACACCAAATAGGCCAAAATAAGGCCTAAAAGGGTGAGTTTGCACTCAAACCACAAAATGACCTTAATGAAAGTTCAAAAGCAAGAAAATATAAGACTTTTTTCAGTTATGTACAAAGCTCAAAACACAAAGCAAGATAGGTAAAAACTTGTTGCAAAAATGGGGAATCTAAAGTAAAGTGCTCACCTTTGAAGAACACTTGAAGAACAGATGGTGCAGCCCTCCTCTATTGATCAAAACCAGCCCAAAAACTCAACAAACAACCGTCCAAGCCTCCCAATCTCGAGCTAAGGTGTAATGGTGTGTGTATTGGTGTAAAAGTAAGGTAAAACCACACTTCAGGCCTAAAAAACACACACACAAGAGGAGAGAGAGGGAAAATGTAGAGAGAGAGAGATATATGGCAGATATATAGATACACAAGCTCTGGTTTTTGATAAAAAATGGCCAACCTCTCACAAAGGGAGAGAGGTGGTGTTTATATAGGCAAAAATCAAGGCTCAAGGCTTCTCCAAGAAGCCAACTAAAAGGGGCAAAGGGTGCAAAAGGGTCTAGGCTTCTTGGAGAAGCTAAGACAGCTGTCTAAGCTTCTCCAAGAAGCTTGGGCAAAAGGGTCAACCTTCTAGAAGGTTTGGGGGTTCAAAGGTGCAAAGTGGTCACTCCTATACACGGGGATGAGTGATGGTGCATTCCAGCTGGCACAGCTGGCATGCACCATGCCTCAGGGGTGCAAAGGGTGCACGCTAGCTAGCGAAAGAGATCATCGGCACAAAAAAGTGCCGGTCGGCAACATGTAGTGCTGACCGGCCGAAAGTTTTAAGAAAACAATGCCGGTGGTACAAATGCGTGGCCGGTGATGGTAGGGGAGGGCCGGTAGGGTGTGGGGATGGCTAATAAGCCATTCCCTGTCCTTGCAAGGCAAAACACAAGTGTTTGGTGCAAAACCAGACACAAAACGGTCGAGTTCGGAGATCCTGAGGCAGGGCGCGTAGCCGAGACCCCCGGGAACTCCAAACGAACACAAACATGGATAATCGCCGAGTGTTCAAACGGTGACGTCCGAGTCTTGAGGACGGTCAAAAATGGGGTGTCTATAGTTGCCCCTCTTTGACAGAACTCGAAAGTCATAACAATGACGGGAGTGAATGTCAAAGCCCAGAGACGACCCATTTTTGACAAGGCTGAAGACTTGGACAAACATGCAAGCCCAAACAAGATATGTGCCCGACGGCAGGGGCAAAATGCAACTGGAAATGCAAGAAGCCGAGCATAACTTATGATCATGCAAAGAAAGCTGTAACGAAGCACACATGCAACAGTTTTAAGCTAACATACACCAAACTACACTACAATGCAGAAAGGATGTAAGAGAATTATGTAATTCTCGCTACGTCTCACTCGGAGGATACAATACCTGTTCGGTTTGTCCGGTTGCACCGGCCTCAAATGAACCGTACATACAATATCGTGCCTGAAAAGAAAACAAACTTAACAGGTGCAATATCGTTAGCAACATGCATGATAATGCAATCGAAAGTGCGCGACAACGCATGCAATGTGTATAGCAAGATAGTGGGATTGAACACATGTGAGTAAAGCAATGCACGCATGCAAGCAATGTGTATACAAAGAAACCTGGATTTGAACATATGCAAGTAAAGCGAGCGGTCAACGCGAGCAATGCGTATGGAAAGGGAACTTGAACACATGTGAGTAAAGCAATGCACGCATGCACGCAATGTGTATAAAAAGGAGAACTTGAATATGTGTAAGTAAAGCAATGCACGCATGCACGTAATGTGTATAGAAAGAAACTTGAACACATGTAAGTAAAGCAATGCATGCATGCACGCAATGTGTATAAAAAGGAATTCGAACACATGTAAGTAAAGCAATGCACACATGCACGCAATGTGTATAAAAAGAAACTTGAACACATGTAAGTAAAGCAATGCACACATGCACGCAACGTGTATAGAAAGAAACTTGAACACATGTAAGTAAAGCAATGCACGCATGCACGCAACGTGCATAGAAAGAAACTTGAACACATGTAAGTAAAGCAATGCACGCATGCACGCAACGTGTATAAAAAGGAATTCGAACACATGTAAGTAAAGCAATGCACACATGCACGCAATGTGTATAAAAAGAAACTTGAACACATGTAAGTAAAGCAATGCACGCATGCACGCAATGTGTATAAAAAAAAGGGAACTTGAACACATATAAGTAAAGCAATGCACGCATGCACGCAATGTGTATAAAAAGAAACTTGAACACATGTAAGTAAAGCAATGCACGCATGCACGCAATGTGTATATAAAGGAACTTGAAATCGAACATGGTAAAACATGATGCTGAAATGCAATATACTGCAACACAGTATGATTGAAATGATTTATGGAATTCTCAAGATATAAAAGGATACGGGAAGGAGTGTTCTTCGTATGTACCGAGCGTCGCTCATAAAAGTCATGGCCTGAGGTCAACTTGAAGGTCCATTTGCACTCTGATAGTGCATTTTCTTGTATTGCCTTGAGTAATGAAGGTGCCAAACCACACAATTGACCCGAACAAGGGTGCGAAAGGCACAATGACTATAAGGGGAGGTTACTGGTATCAATCCCGGTACTCTGCTACCCTGTTATTTTCCTGCTTTACTTTCCTTTTTAATTAGGAGTTTAAGCACATTGCACTGCCTTAGGCAGGTCCTGTTGTTTTTTTTTTGAAATCGCATATTTTCTTCTTCCTTTTTTTTTTTTTAGAAATGCATGACAGAAATAAAACAGCTATTTGTTCAAAACGTGTTGCATTTGCACGTTCTATGCATCGCCTCGCAAGGTATCACATAACAATGTGAATCAGATTGACATTGTATTTTGAAAACGAAGCATCGCATCGTAATAATCAGGTAGTGAACCAATTACAACTCGATAAGCAAAGCAAAGGATCTCGTTTCAGCCAGGTGCAAGTACAACTCGACAAAGAGCACAAAGACTTAAAGAGAGTGAAATACAACTCGATAAGCAAATATACAACAACTCGATAAGCAAATGGGCGTGCCCTCGTGAGAATTGATCACTGGAGGGTATTGGAGGGTGGTGGGATTCTTTAATACTTAGCATGGAAAGCTCAGGGGACAAGGGGGAGAACCACCGGCCCAGCTAAAAGTACACCAGCCGTGAGCAAAGGCCATCGGCCGAAAAAGTGATCCATCGGCCAAAACAGGTGGCCGGTCGGCAATCTATTTGGAGGAACCAGTAGAATGCTGACACCTGTCCTCCATTCAACCTTATCTCCTACAAAAGACCCCAGCTTCGTAGTTTTCTTCATTTCCACTCTGATTTACTCCAAATGGAAGAATTTCTTGCTCAAAATCTCGCAACTTGGATTAACAACTTGGATGGCTCGGAAAAGCAGAATTTCCGGGCCTTCGGCATAAACGCATTATTCACTTTGCGTCGTACCCCGCTGCATTTTCCATTTCTTCATGCCGCGGCAAGGTTTTGGAATCCGGTGACACACGTCTTCAGCTTTAGCGGGCAAGAGGCGTGTCCTACCTTCGAAGATTTCCAAGCTCTAATGGAAACTGAGCGTGATGAAGAAATTTTGCCCCAAGTTCGTTTTGGCCATGCCCAAGTCTTAGGGAAAATGTGTGGGCTCTCTATACCCGACGCTCGTTCTCTGGTTTGTGATGGGATGCTGGATATTCCAAGCTTGGTTTGCCGTTTTTCTGAGACTGGTGATCGCGGTGACCGTCACTGGCAAGGCTTCCGGCGACACGCCCTCTGTTTGTGCATGCTATCTCATTTTCTGTTTGTCTCAGGTTCCGGAGGGTCTAGTGTCTGGTTGATTGAGGTTACCCAAGGCTTGAAGGAGGGCAAAAGCTGCATCGCCATGATTCTGGCTGAGACGTTGCTGGGCTTAGACGCCTTTTATCGTCGAGAGACGACCAGATTAGCAGGGAGTCCACTATTACTGCAGGTAATGTTTCCCACCCAATCTCACATATATGTTTGCTCACATCACTCGGCCCTCAGGCTCGATTTTTCCCACAAAAACCCTTTTCTTACTTTTCCCTCTCATCGTACATCTCTCTATTCTTTATTCTCTCATTTTTCATCCCTCCCCAGGTGTGGTTGATGGATAAACTGCAGGTTGTGGACTCTTGCCCCGCTTACTCAGCTCGCGGTTACTTCTTCAGGCGGCGCCTAGTTGACGCCCTTGATGAGGGTTGGTGGTTCGAATGGATATGCAGCTTGTCCGCAGACCGCATTGCTTGGCGGTGCCCTTGGCTCAATCTCCCGGTAATGAGCTGCAGCATGACCCGTCAACCCGGGATCCAATTGGTTGGTTTGACTCACTGCGTCTTCTACTTTCCATTCCGCATCCTGCGCCAATTCGGTCATGATCAGACTTGTCCGCCGGAAGGGATAGAGTACCCGGCCACATTCCCGATTCAAGGAGCACAGCTGGCCCGATATGCCACAGCATGGAGGACGAGAGAACTCCTGGCCCCCGCTCCTACTTTCAGTTGCACTTTGTCTGATGAGTGCTTGGATTGGCTTAATGAAGAGGCACAGGAAGGGCCCATTGTGGCATCAGAGGCTTCGACCAGCTCTGGGAGGGGGCGCAGGAGCACCTGACTTGACTATGCCCCGGATTTATTGCTTTATTAGTACTTTCAAGTTTTCTTTGTGAGTGTAATAAAAAGAAACTTCAATCGTAGGTAAGAGCAAGAGAACTCTGTATTGAAATCAATGAAATTGAAGGTTGTGGTACTGAAAATTTTCTGTTTTGGTCTAGAAATGGTCTTAGTTGTAAAAAGATTTATTTGAACGAAATCACCTTTATTAAAATTTTTCAAAACTATTTTCGGTATGGATCAGAACTGGACATGCCTGAGATCTGTCGCTGAGATGCACAACCCCGGATCCTAGCAACTGGAAAGTTGCCCCTTGTTTGAATGGTACCACGACACTGTCCAGCAACGGAAAGTTGCCCCTAGTCTGAATGGCACTGTACCAGAGATTGCGATAAACACTGATGGGCAAAGATGACCGAGATGATCAAATGGACAAAGTTGATCGGGGAAAAGTTTTATGGCTGAACTTCGGGATGAAGCTGCCTATGTATCCCAAAGATGGGAATCAAGCCTTACGTAGTTCAGGCTTGGGTTCACTCGAGTATTTTCACTCTCCTTTTGCGCTCTAACTTTTGCCAAGGCCGCCCTTTGCGGGTTTTCAACCTTGCGAGCTCAGTTTTTATATTTTCTAATTTTTTTTGTGCTCTGAATTTTGCCTAGGTCGTCCTTTCGAGTTTTCGGCCTAGCGAGCCTCGCAGGGGTAATATTTCTTCAACTTGTCCATGTTGATCGACTGGGAGAACTCTAGGCCATCTAGGTCCATCAGAACCACAGCTCCACCTGACCAGATAGACTTGATAATATAGGGACCAGTCCAATTGGGCTTGAACTTGCCCCTTGGGTCGTGGATGGGAGCTCGGTTGTCTTTGAGTACCAAATCTCCTTCCTTCAAATTCCTGGA